>CM022706.1:50962463-51684963 GCA_012295165.1 Asparagus setaceus | reverse complement strand
GGGCTCTTGAAGGCAAATGCAGCTTTGACAGCCTCTCACTATCAACTGGCTTCACACCTCCCAAGACCTTGTAGCACAATTCAACAAGCAACACAAGTCAAGAGCATGTTCAACACAGTATTACATACTCTATAGTTTCACTCTTGTAGCACTTAAATACCCCAAGTTGCAAAACATAGCAGAAAAATACCCTCATTTGGTAGCCATTTGAATTTGGCTACTTGATTGTTAAAAATACCCAAATGGACAATAATGCCCCTCCTTTGGAATTAACCCCTTCCCATGATAAAGTAGTAAATATTACAATGAATAAGGGTAAAAAATATTTAATTTGGTGACATGGCAATTTGGGGAATATTCCATAGAATATTCTCACGGCTAGTTAACAAAAGGTAGCAAGTTGCACAAATTTACCAATCAGGGTATTTTTTGCAATATTTTGTAACTTGAGGTATTTAAGTGCTACAAGGGTGAAACAATAAGGTATATAACTGCCATTTAGCCTTATATCTAGCTTTAGAAAATAGACTATCTTTAGAAAGTCGTAGGGAAAAAAATGAAAGCTTCATGATATAGCTACATCTTCATTAAGGGCAGTTCACGTAGTACCTCCTTCCAAGAGAAATAGATGAGATATACAGATCTATTTATGGATATCAACCAGTAAAACTATCTAACAACAAACCTACTTAAAGCATTCATACTAAATTGAGAACGTACTTTATATGTATTCAGATACCATTGAAGTTTTGGTATGAAGAGATCACTTCCTAATTCATAATCGTTCAATAATATCTACGCAGTTGTGATTCGTTTCTAGTTTTCATTCAAAAATAATCATAATCGTGCATAAAAAATCCATTAACTTCGAAATTATTAAGGAAGTGCTCACTATTATCTTTATCATCCTTTTAGCCTTCCTCTTCCAACTAACCGTTCGGTGAGACAACTTTCCTTGTCATGAATCCTCAACACATTCCTTCTCACAACAAGTAGTCCCATAAATAATCACATCAAACTCGAAATCTCCATCATAGAAGAAAACCAAGAAATCCCTTGAGTAATGGAGTTAGCGGTGAACCTCTCCCATCCATTTTGAAAGTAGAGATGCCCATCAACAATGCCTATTTTGATCCTCCATTGGCGGCCTCGAGCTCGGGATAACCAGATCTCTTTGTGGTTGATTCTCTAAGATGCTTCTCGAAATTTGATGGGATTCTCTGAAAATTGATGAAAAGAATCAGCAAAAATGATAATTAAAAAAAAAATTATGAGGGATTGAGTAAAGGGTTTACCCTTTGTGCTTGCAAAATCATCAATCATAACTTTGAAGAATGAAGGGCGGTCCGATGAGATTGGCTTGGGGTTTCCCATTTCTAGCGACCACGAAATTTAGGTAATGTTGTTGTTGGTGGGGGTTTGTAAATCCAAGGTAGTGCATTGCATTGTTCTTATACTTGTGAGGTTTGGGAGTGTAGTGGAAAAATTTGGATGCTTGTATTAATTACCTATCTAATTGGTTTGGGGAAGTAGTTAATGCGGTGATGGTACTTCGTGAGGGGTGCTTCCTACCGTTTTATATGGCAAGCAACAGTCAAGTCTTTGGCGAGAAAATGGCCGATACATTGTCTTTTTCTTAAGACTTAAAAAGAGTAATGATGTAAGGCTTGCCTTGGACTCTTCTTTACTAAAATGAACATTTATTTTGGGCAAAGTATTCTCAACCCCCTGGATGTCCAAATAGGTGCTTCTCCTTGGCAAAGAAAGTATATACTACCACCCTCTTGACTGACTGTTTAAAATCGATCCACGAACCCGACCCGTTTAAAGCGGGTCGGTATATCCACTTTGTTTATGGCCGGTTATCGGTATATCCAACCCTGTTTATGAAACTAGTTATCAGTACCTCAACATAGACTACATGGCGAGGTTTCAAGTTTCATCCAGCCAAATGATCAAACGGGTAGCAAGCAAGAGATATCCACTAGAAATAAAAGCAATGCAGATCTGTTGATGCAATATGAATCTAATAAGCTAGTTTCAATCAGAAGTGACTAGATCCCATCTCGGTACATGATTCATGTGCCTGACAATTTGGATCATTTGACTAGATTCTATTTGATTTGAGTCTCATTCAGTCAAACAATCAAGCGACTAGCAAGCAATAGATATCATGACTAATGAGAACTTAAAAGCAATGCGGAGAACAATGGAAACCTTACAATTATCCCCATGAAAGAGGGCAAGTGGATCATAATGCCTTGTCAATGCTTGATTCGAACTATTTTAGACTAGATGTGTTATTCTCCTTTGTGCACATGAAGAACCAAGAATGACAGGGGAATTCAAAACAAGCATTCTACCCCTGTAACATACTAGCATGAAAATGAAAAACACAGCAAAAGCAGTTGAAGTCGTATGGCTCATCAATGCCCTTCCTCAATATTTCATTCACTCCTTAGAACATAATCCACACACGAGATCAGCTTGCACTTTGTCCATAACAAATAAAAACTGCCCCCTTTAAGCTCTGCTAACAAACAACATGGCAAGACATACGTAACCCTTATTCTGACAATAAAAAAAAAATCTTTCTGGAAATAAAACTTTCTTTTAAAATCAAATTTCTATACTCCTGAAAAATAAATATTCTTTATTTTAGAAAGAAAGAAAGGAGACCAAGAAGATTACAAAAGGAATTTCTGTGGTCATCAAATTTTTTCTCAATCAAACCCTAGATTTGATATCAAGTTTGACCTCTCTCTCCTCCCACCATGGCCGGCCACCACCACCACTTGAGGGCGAGTTCCCCTCGCCATATCCCTCTCTCTTAGACAAATACCTCCCCTCCTCCGTTCCTTCTTTTTGCAAACTGAGATCTTGTTGTTCAATCTCTCCTTCCCCTCGGCTTCCTCCTCCACCCACGAAAAGTGGTAAGCTCGTGGGGATTTGGTGGAACTGATCTAGCTTATACTAGATTAGGAATAGATCGATGCTAGATGAACTTAAAGATATAGGCGGATCTTTGGATTTCCAAGATGTAGTTACATACAAAGATGACATGTTACGGCTGTGGATGTATGTGGTGCTAAAGTCCTCGCATTTGACTTCTCTTACGCAACAACCGTGAGGTGATAGACATGACGCTTAACCTTCAACCTTACAAAGAAATTGTGGATGGGCGTGTTTCTAGGATGCGCGGCTTGTCAATTCATCCGATAAGCTTTTCCTTGTTCGATGGAGGAACTTGCTTAAAAAGGAGAGAGGAAAAGAAGAGAAGCCGATGTCTATAAACTCATGGATGCAGAGAAGAAGTGGGTTCCCATAAAGCGGATCGACAACCTCTCTTTCTTTCGGGATCAATCAGTCCATTTCTTTGTCTACCACTAACTCTCCCAGATTGAGGAGCAAGCGCATTTACTTCCCTTATGATGCCATTAGGAGACAAACCAACGATTATTCTGTGACCATCGAAGACGACGAGGACGACTTCCGCACTCAATTGATGTGCGATTTGGGACATGAAAGCTGGGAGAATTATCACTCATCGGATGATATGTGTTCCATTTTAGGTTTGATGTGTGTTTTTCTATCGCATTATATTTATTCTGGTTTATGGATGACGCCTCGTTTGCTCCCAAATACTGCCGGTTAACTTGATTGTTTTTTGTTATCATTATTTCTTTCTTCAATCTAGTCATAGGACCTCCTACAATGTTTATGATGATTGTAGCGCTTGATGGTGCGGATTATTTTCAAAGATATGCAACTGTATTTGTTTATTTCTAATTTTATTTGTCGCGAATACTTGCAAGTTTACTCAACATTTTCTTTTTCCAAATTCTTCACTTCTTATATATAGTTTCATTTTCCCTTATGATCAATAATTTTGTCCAGTACCCAGAGCAAACACATTAGAGATGTTTACGTAATGCCGCGGTCCATAAAAAAACATGGAGAAACCACTGACGTCCAGCCGATCTAACACTTACTGATACATTCCAAATCTCAAACTTGTTGCAGTAGGCAAGGACCAAAGTATCTTTGCAGTACTAGACAATAACCAAAATAGACATTACAAAGCAAAATAATCATATTCATACACAATTCGAAAGATCCCTATGCATAAAAATATACAGGTATTTCCCTCGGATATTCACCAACAATGAGGAGATTATACTCTGACCTTTTTGAGCTAAGGCAGCGGTTAAAATCCGTAACCTCAGATGCAAAATTTGTTGCATCAGGGCAGCGGACCACATCTCTGAAAGTTAAACATCAACAAATTTCTATTAGGTCTCAAAATAATATATACAAATATTATGTCCGAAGAGCTTTAACAACCAAACCACACAAATTTGTACCATACTTTCATACAGTGTTTACATCACTTGCAAAATTGTCTACAACTATAAATTAATGTAGCTAATCTTGACCATCATGTAGGTTATCTTCTACTCCCACTTGAATAATTTCCTCTGAAACACGAGAAAATATGTTAGTTTACAATTAAAACAACTTGTTTTTGACTAAATGTGTTATTCTCCTTTGTGCACATGAAGAATCAAGAATGACAGGGGAATTCAAAACAACATGGCAAGACATACGTAACCCTTATTCTGATAATAAAAGAAATTAGTCCATGAAACAAGAGAGGTGAAAAATCTAAAAGTTCTAAAGTTCGACATGATAGCTTAACTGTAACTCAAGCATTGTCCACCATCAACATGGAGGAATAACTGGGGTATCACATAATCAGATCATGAATTTTCTTCTGAAAAAGATGTGTACATTAAGATTCAAGAATGGCAGGAGACTTCAAAACAAGCACTTAATCTATGTAATATATCAGAAAAACAAAAGGAAATAGACAGAAAAGATACATTCTTCTGAAAAAACTAATGATTGTCATAACAGAATCCAACTCAAGGAGTTCTCAACACTGATGTCTTGATATTAAAGCTATAAGACCACCTGTACGTGACCCAAAATGTTAACCACTGCTGTGATGATCCACAAAAGAGTATATTACCTAGTAGCCCACTACTTTCCAATAAGGTAAATCCATGATTGTCTACTGAAAAAGATTACTAATTTAAACTCCTTATTTAGTATGATTGAAACATATTAAGCTATCATCCTTAGAATCAAGTTCTCAAAAAACCCTTAACAGGAAAAGCATAGGATTAAGTAATTTTTATTCCTTTATTTTGTTTCTCTTTAAGTAACAACCCAACACCAAATAGACGACCAAATATGATTTAGTTTTATGGAAGTAATTAAAATCCAACTCTCATTGGTTTCTTCCAAAAGGAATGATTTCAGCATTTGGATCAAAAAATACAACTATAAACAAGTTATTTTAATTAACATTATGCTAGTAAAATATCATCTCTTACTGAAAAATCAAGAAATCAAAATTTTGGAGGAGTTTACGTCATGTTCCGTTATTGATTTTGCATTATACTCCCAAATAAAAGGTGCACATTTATTGCAAGACATCCTTGAACAAACTCTAAAACACAATATCTCCTTCCTTTAATTGGTCTTCTCTGTATAAATCGAAGGAACCAGATGACAAGCACATACCCCAATCATGCTAGCTAGATAAACTCACACCAACGTATATGCAAAGGCATGAAATAGATTGATTCTGACATTTGTCTAACAACAACACTTGCACATCACTTGCATGAAGATCTATATATATATATATATATATATATATATATATATATATATATATATATATATATATATATATATATATATATATATATATATATATATATATATATATATATATATATATATATATATATATATATATATATATATATATATATATATATATATATATATATATATATATTAGTATATTAGCAATGATATAGTAAGAATATGTGGTGAGATTTTAGGGATGTCATTAAAGAAGAAAAGAATATGTCTACCATATTCCTAAGAATTTGTAACACGTGTTTATTTCCTAATAGTATAAATATAAGATCTTAACAGAGCTCTATAATTGAGTCTCTGTTTTTCCTCAAAATTATTTCCAACATTAATGAATTGACAACATAGTTACTCTTACTGGGGCCATTTCACAGATTTCTAACAAAGTATTGATGGAACCAACCTTTCGTCAGATGTATGCAAATTTCTATCCATGCATTTCTAATGAATTACCTGACTTCATTGAGAACAATGAAAAGATTACCTTTAAAAGGTTGCTTCTTAACACATACCAAGAATAATATTTGTAAGAGGTGAGAGAGAGGATGCAAAATTTTGCATTGTTGAAGAGAATGGTGAGAGCAAACAAACTGCCCTAGAAAGAGAAGAGAAAAGAATCAAGGCACGGAGATGCATGCTTGGAAATATTTGTCTAATTGGAGGATTGTACAAAAAGAGAATGCTGACAAAAAGGATAATGCTTGAATGCGTCAAGAAGGTGCTAGGAGAATATAAGAAACCTGATGACCAAGATCTTGAATCTTTATATAAGTTGATGGGTATAGTAGGGGACATGACAGATCATGCCAAGGCCAAGGAACATATGATGCATATTTTGATAGGATTCCAAAACTTTCAACCAACCAGAAGCTAATGTCACGAACTAGATTCATGCATAGGGACACAACTAATCTTAGCAAGAATAATTGGAACTATATAAGTTGAAATATATAGGAGAATATATAAGTTGAAGGGTCAAACAAGATTGTTGAGCTTCAGAGAGATCCAGCATTAGAGCAGTAAGCTGAAGCAGGAAGATTGGCTCATCACGATGTCATTTCTACTCGACCAAGATGAGGCCCTAGTGTTGGTTTTAATCCTAGGAACTGCTTTGCTATCTTCTCAGCAGATAGCAATACTTATGGTTGGCTTATTCTTCTTCCTAAAAGTAATACTGATGATAGTTCCATCACATAAATAAAGATCTTCCACATCAGGATTCTGATATTATTCTAGCAACTTTTTAATATATTCATGCAGATGATCCTTTTTGTCAGCATCCTCTTTCTATACAATTCTCCAATCATAAAAATATTTCCAAGCATACGTCTCCATACCTTAATTATTTTCATGCCTCTTCCCATTGCACTTTGTTTGCTCTCATCTTCCTCTTCATCTCCGCTAGCTTCGTCTCCTCTTTCTCACCTCTTTCAAATTCTTCTTGGCAATTGTTTAGAAACAAATTCTTAAAGGTAATCTTTTCACTTTCCTTGAAGAAATTAGGTAATTTGCTAGAGAGGCATGCACAAAAATTTGCATATGTTATTTAGAAACAAGTTCTTAAAGGTAATCTTTTCACTTTCCTCGGCGAAATTAGGTAATTTGTTAGGCGGGCATGCAAAACAATTTGCGGACATATGATAAAGGTTGATTCCATCAACGCTTTGTCAAAATTTATGAAATGACCCTAGCAAGAATAATTGTATTGTCAATTCATTAGTGTTGGAAATAATTTTGAGGGAAACCGAGATTCAATTTCGAGCTTTGTTAAGATCTTATATTTATATTAATAGGAAATAAGCATGTGTTACATATTTTTAGGAATATGCTAGACATATTCTTAGCATATTCTTTTGTTTTCTCAATCGTATTTCTAAAATCTCACCACATATTTTTAATATATAATTCTTAATATACTAATATATCCATTATATTCAGCGATCTTCACGATAAATTTATTCACACTCCCCTTAACTTAGAGCACATATATCATACATATCTAGTGTGTTACTAAAGTATACACACTCTAGTTTGTGACGAGGTAAGAAGACTCAAAATTTTATGTGTGTGACCTTCCTCTTTGCAGTAGTCTTGATCTTCTAATCTTTCTCTTAAATATCTTCAAATCATCTAATCCTCAACAGGACTCAATCAATCAAATAATCCACTTCAGGGACCCGCCAAACTAACAGTCCTCTCGAGGGATCTATGGAACCAATAATAATCCATAGGGATCCATCAAACAAATAATTCTTAGAAATTTAACAAATAAATGTTCCTTCTTTGGGATCCACTAAACAAATAGTCCTCTCTAAGGATCCACCCGGCATGTGATCCACTAAAGAAATTATTCTTCGTTAGGGATTTTAACAAATAAATGATCTTTTTAGGATATACTAAACAAATGATCCTTCCTTAGGGTCCACAAGACAAATGTTCCTCTTTTAGGCGTCACCAAACAAACCACAACATTCATTGAGGTGACAATAAGTTGTAGTGAGGTTATGGAGGGGCCAAGTTGCATTTCGTAATATATCATTCCTAATATACTAATATATCATTTCTAATATACTAATGTATTCATAACATACAGATCTTTATAATATATTTCTTAATAATTGGAAAGACATATTTGCATACATCTCACCAGTGACCCTTGTAGCGGCTGTTTGCTTTCATGTATTTGCCAGGAAAATCTGTCTAGGATAGGGGCCCTATTTTCGAGTAAAAAATAATTTAAGAAATATCTAGTATTAGAAAATCCATCTTGGATAGTCAACATCCTAGATGGATTATCCAGTGGATCTTTTTAGTCTAGGACTACATCCTAGAAAGAAAAATCTGTCTAGAATGCTTAGTTTTCTACTACTTTCACATTAAGATTAAACATGCTCTTCACAACTAAGTGAAGATGCGGTACTTCAAAACCCTATTGCTTGTGAGTTTTCCTAGGAGATGTTTTTGCATGTAAGGTGGGGTTAGACTTTTCTTCTTTCTTATCGGGTTGTCGTTATTTACCTTCTTTTTGCTCCATTGAATTCTTTTTAGTGTAGCACCAGATAGCGGTTCATCTTGTTCAATATAAAAAAACTTTAAATTTGAAAGATACATCCCACCTCTTAGTGCTTTTCTAACAGAAGCGGATAAGCTAATACTTCATACATAACTTATAATATTTGAAAGGTACGTACTCTAATATTTCATACATAACTTATAATATTTGTAAGGTACTCTATAATGGTAAGTTCATATGAAGTTTTGCACTTCTTCCTTTCCACATGTTCTTTTGATTTTCATGTGCTTTCTCTTTCATGTCACCAAGTTTTTCATATTTTGCATTATCATCCAAATACAAAAGGAAAGTGGTTACACATATAGAAAGGTATGACGCAAATCACAAGAATCTGAAAGGGAGACAACCTTTGCAACACAAATTATATTATTCGCTATACATCTTCTATCTTATCGAGAAGGCAATCTACAAGAAAAAATTAGGAAAGAGTTTACGTGCAATCTCTTCTACGAATCAAGGTTTCCCCATAGATTAGAAAAGAGACAAATAAGGTGATATCAGGGACTACTTTTTGGTGTCGTTATTCCTTTGCTTAAGCAAATATTTAGAGAAGATAAGCAATGTCTTAGAAAACACAAAGTGCTTTTAGGTGCCTGACCTAGCACTCAACGGCCAGGCGCTTAGGAAGAGCTTAAATGTCACGTAGATGTTTTTTTTTTAGCACTTTATGTTTTAAGGCGATTGTTAATGTCATAGTTGGAGACATGAGATTTGCAGCTCTTAGAGTAATGGGGAAGGCTAATGGAAGATACCAAAAGAGGAAGAATTTTTTACAAAGATGTAAAATTTATCCTTGGTGTTTAATCAAATTATATGATTGGATGTTACGTTTGGATCTAAACCAATTTGACTCGACATGTTCTCTTTAGTCATTGCTAGAAGTCTGAGTACCTTTTAAGCTTCCGAGAGTATAGATATTGCATTTTAAGGATAAGCAAAAAAGTTTTTACGATTTAGTCGCAGATTCTTCCTCTTCCCGAGGAGGGCTTTTTTTTTTGCCCTTCCTTGTGATTATTATGGCAATATCCAAGTATCTCCTTGTGATTGAAATAAAGCCAAAGATATTGCTACCCACCAGCCTGTGTTATAATGACCAGCTTTTCTTTGTATTTGGTGCACAATAATAACCAACTTTAAATGTATGTAGTGATCTTTTCTGGTGCGAAAATTATGGCGTTGTTATTATTCTCTGGTATGCAGAGTTATCATTACTACCTTTACTACTTGATCATATACTACCAAAATGCCATATTACTAGCTAACTATACTTCAAATTTTCTTTTTTATCGCAACCTTATGGTTCGTACATTGACCTAACCCCTTTCAATGTTATGGTCAAAGAGTCGCTCGAAGATTTTCTCACCATTATGGCTCAACAACTAGGGTCGTTAAGCAACACATATCATGAAACAAATTGTTAAGAGTCTATAGTCTTGAGTTCCTTTTCTTGAAAAGATTGATGGTAGAAGATTAATTTGTACATCATCTCATCAATCAGAAAAAGGTTGAATTTCATCCATAACCTTAAAATACAACTTCTGTTGATCATGGTTGCTCATACTCGCAGACTTCATAAAATTTCCATCCAAAAACTTAGGAAGAACGTGTAGAACCAAAATGGTCAAGCTCCCGCGTGTTACATTCAAGAGTCGTTAAACTTCTTTGACTTAAAACTTGATAGTTGAGTGAATTAGCATTTTGATGATTCGTTCTTGGGAAAGAGGTTGACTCAGCGAATACTCCAATACTAGTTTCTAATGATCAAAAAAACCAATCTAGAATCCTACATGAGAATACACTTACAAGCATTTTTAACAATAACCTTAATTTGGTACAAACTACACATAAGCTAAATTGTTTTTTTGGGGTGGGGCGGGGTGTTTCAAATAAAATTATAAATTAAACTTAAATGTCAAACTAACTGAACTTAATGGAAAATCAACAATTAACCAATTATTCAATTGAGAGAAGGATTGAGGAACTAATTAACCATTTGACTGGTTAGTCTAAAAATTTAAGTTCCCAATCAATTTATCAATCATTAGGTTGCTTATTTTCAGCCTCCATAAAACTCTTTTCCATATATTAGACAATATTTCAACTTCCTAAGGGAGTGTTTGGATACCATGATGATTTTTCGGTTGTGTTTCTCTTAAAAATAATTACAGCACCATGGTGTTTTTACCCAAAACTATTTTGAAACACTTTGGAGAGTTCATTTTGTCAAAGCTAGTTTGACCCTTTCCATACATATGTTATAATATTACTTTGTATTATTAAATATATTATATAAATATAGTATAATATATTAAGTACATTGATAATATATTTTATATTAATTATATTATAAACATATTATATCATATTATGTATATTGTTTTAAAATATATTATATGTAATATTATATAGCTTTATGAACGCACAAAATATTATGTCATATTAAAATTTTATTAGTTATTATATTTACTACAATAAAATATTTAATAATATAATATATTATACTATAATATAATAAATTATGTAAAATATACTATCTTAATTATCACAACATATTATAAAACTATTTTATTATAATATAATATACTTACATAATATAATAAATTAAATTAATATAATATATTATTATAAGATATTATAATATATATATAGGCTAAATTACCAAATTGGCCTAAAATTGACCTACGGTTTCCAATAAGGCCTAAAATTGACTTCGGTGACAATAAAGCCTAAAATTAATTCACTTAACCAATAAGGCCTACTCCGTATTTGGAATTTTTCAAACTTATATTTTAGTCCTCTAAATTTTAATTCTTCTTTCTTTTACCTCCCTCCTTCCTCCATCTCTCTTTCTCTCTCCCCATCCCTCCATCCTCCATCTCTCTTTCTCTCTCCCTCCTCCTCCCTCCATCTCTCTTTCCCCCTTCCCCATTGTCTTCTTCCTCCTCCATCCTTGAACAGGAAGATGAGGATGTCGGAAGAGATGGAAGGAATGGATGGAGGATGGAGGGATGGGGGAGATAATAATATAATATATTATAATATCAAACTTTATGCTATGATATTGTAGATTGCACTTAATTAATTATTAATATTATAGATATTTTGTATAATAATTTTATAAATTAAGTAATAATATTAAACTCTAGCAATATATTATACTATAATATAATAAATTAAATTAATATAATATATTATATTATATAGTACAATTAAAGAATATTATAATATTTTATAATATATTATTATAAGATATTATAATATATATATATATATATATATATATATATATATATATATATATATATATATATATATATATATATATATATATATATATATATATATATATATATATATATAATATATATATATATATATATATATATATATATATATATTCTCAAATATAGTGTGCTATATTATGTCAAATATATTATATAAATGTCATAATAGTGTAACATATTTATTACAATTAATATATTTTATTAAATATAATAAATAAAAATAAAATATTATTGTAGAATAAATATATATTATATTAATTACTTACGTTAACAATGATATAATTATCAAATAATACAATATATTATTTTCTAATATAACAAATAAAACTAATAAATATATTATTATAATTTATTATACTATAACAATATAATATAAATAAAATTTATAAAACAAATGATATTATATTATCATGAATATATATTACATTAATTAATAATATTAAACTCTAGCAATATATTATACTGATTATAATATATAATATTGTATTTTAAATTGTAAGATAATATATTATAATATCAAACTTTATGCTATGATATTGTAGATTGCACTTAATTAATTATTAATATTATAGATATTTTGTATAATAATTTTATAAATTAAGTAATAATATTAAATATATTATAATAATATATTATATTATATAGTACAATTAAAGAATATTATAATATTTTATAATATATTATATTAAAATTGTTAATATATAATATTAATTATAATATACTACAATATAATATAATTTATTAAATATTATGTTAGTAAACTTGAAACACCTAAGAAATGTCAAAAGTCGTAAAAGGTGTTTTGAGGTAAGTGTTTTGTTTTTATTTTTGCCCATAAGTGTTTTGTTTTTTTTTTTCCATGGGAACACCATGGCTTTCAAATATGTGGTGTTTGTGTTTTGGCAAAAACACCATGGAAATAAAAGAAATACCATGGTTGTCAAAGACTCCTTAAACTAAGGTAATTAACCATGTGAAATAAATAAATAAATAAATAAATCCAAAAACCTTGATTAATGATATCCATTCGTTAAAACATGAGCATTACCTTATTTGTGTTTGCTTTTGGTCAAAAATGGCTAAAAATTTATTTTAGATAAGTTCGAAAACGAGTACAAAAACTATAACTCACAAAATAAGAAAAAACATGTACACACACACACACTAAATACACAGACCTTCTACGTGTATGTATATGTGTGTGTATATATATATATATATATATATATATATATATATATATATATATATATATATATATATATATATATATATATATATATATATATATATATATATATATATATAGAAAGACCTATGAACTTAAGTTCATAATGAATAGTGGTGCACCAACTTTTTATCCACTCATCTTGCCTTGAGATTTGTGATGCACAAATCTCAAAGTGGCTTATATCTTTCACGGATCCCAAAGCGAGATGAGTGGTTAGAAAAGTTGGTGCCTGTCAACGTTATAAGTTCAAGGATATCTGCTCACTATATATATATATATATATATATATATATATATATATATATATATATATATATATATATATATATATATATATATATAGAAATATAGGACTTGGTCCAAGCACAAATTTTGTGCTTGGTAGTGAAGTGACACATTCCTAGCCACTCTCTAACCTATGTGAATGTGGTCCCATTTGAATGAATGGATGAGAATGTGTCACCTCACTGCCTACAAAAACTTAACTTGTAATTCTCCATATCTCATATATATATATATATATATATATATATATATATATATATATATATATATATATATATATATATATATATATATATATATATAGCAAGGCTCTTATGAACTTAAGTTCATAATGAATAGTGGTGCACCAACTTTTTATCCACTCATCTTGCCTTGAGATTTGTGATGCACAAATCTCAAAGTGAACTTTATATCTTTCACGGATCCCAAAGCGAGATGAGTGGTTAGAAAAGTTGGTGCACCACTATTCATTATGAACTTAAGTTCATAGGAGCCTTACTATATATATATATATATATATATATATATATATATATATATATATATATATATATATATATATATATATATATATATATATATATAGAAATATAGGACTTGAATTAAAATGAATTTTGTGCTTGGTAGTGAGTGACACATTCCTAGCCACTCTCTAACCTATGTGAATGTGGTCCATTTGAATGAATGGATGAGAATGTGTCACCTCACTACCAAGTTTAAAATTTGTGCTTGGTAACAAGTTTATATATATATATATATATATATATATATATATATATATATATATATATATATATATATATATATATATATATATATATATATATATATATATATAGCAAGGCTCTTATGAACTTAAGTTCATAATGAATAGTGGTGCACCAACTTTCTAACCACTCATCTTGCTTTGGGATCCGTGAAAGATATAAAGGACACTTTGAGATTTGTGCATCACAAATCTCAAGGCAAGATGAGTGGATAAAAAGTTGGTGCACCACTATTCATTATGAACTTAAGTTCATAGGAGCCTTACTATATATATATATATATATATATATATATATATATATGAGCAATATGGAGGAACTTGGTACTGCAGCACAAAGTTTTAGCTTGTAGAGGTGGCTCATTCCCATCCACCCACTCAAATGAGGACCATAATTACATGGGTTGTAGAGTGGATGAGAATGAGCCACCTCACTACCAAGTTTAAAATTTGTGCTTGGTAACAAGTTTATATATATATAAATAAATATATATATATATATATATATATATATATATATATATATATATATATATATATATATATAGGGTAGGGTTACAATACACCTAGGGTGTAACTAACTTAGTTACACCCACTTGTAAAATTACATGTTTGAGTGTAGATATTAACGATCAACACCGTTTTTGTGATCTATGTGTTCAAAACTCCACGAGACCAAAAATCACAAAGAAAAGATTTTTGTAGTTTATATATCTAATGACCTAGAAATGAACGGTCAGAATCGCCTAAAATGCCCATTATTTTGAGTTGCTTGACTTATAGGATAGAACATCTCAAACCACATGATTTTTATCCACGATCATTTGGTAACGTAGATCACAATGAACGGTATTGATCGTTAATATCAATGGTCAAGCATGTATTTTATATATATATATATATATATATATATATATATATATATATATATATATATATATATATATATATATATATATAGCAAGGCTCCTATGAACTTAAGTTCATAATGAATAGTGGTGCACTAACTTTTTATCCACTCATCTTGTCTTGAGATTTGTGATGCACAAATCTCAAAGTGGGCTTTATATCTTTCACGGATCCCAAAGCAAGATGAGTGGTTAGAAAAGTTGGTGCACCACTATTCATTATGAACTTAAGTTCATAGGAGCCTTACTATATATATATATATATATATATATATATATATATATATATATATATATATATATATATATATATATATATATATATATATATATATATATATATATATATATATATATATATATATATCATAAGATTAAGAGAAACAAAATTCAAATGCAGACCGGACATGACCCAACAAAGCCCAAAAGGACCTTAAAACTTTGTTTTAAGACATTATATGTTATTCAATAATATAAATCATGATGAACCCAACCTGAACATGAAATGAAAAGACCAGATCAGAACCAAAGTCGTTTAATAAGTGGAGCAAACACTCCCATTATAACTTCTAATGCCTAGAATGGAAAATTTCATCAGTGATCATGAGCACAAAAAGGAGTCCACATTTGTAAACAAAATAAAAACTCTAGACCTACTTCTCTGCAGCACACTCCTAGTACAACCATTGAGTTTCCAAGTTTATCAAATGCAAGTAGCCGAAAGACGCAGAATCATAAATGGCAAGATTTACAAAATTTAGATGAATAGTAAAACAGAAACTAAGAGATCAGTGGTTATCCGGAGCTCGGGAGGCCGCCAATGGAGGATCAAAATAGGCATTGTCGATGGGCATCTCTACTTTCAAAATGGATGGGAGAGGTTCATCGCTGCTAACTCCATTACTCAAGGGGATTTCTTGGTTTTCTTCTATGATGGAGATTTCGGGTTTGATGTGATTATTTATGGGACTACTTGTTGTGAGAAGGAATGTGTTGAGGATTTTGATGATGAGGAGAGTTTTCTCACCAAAATTTAGATGAATAGTAAAACAGAAACTAAGAGTAACTCCACAGACCATGTAATTAGAGTGTTCGCTCCTGCAATTAGTCGCAAAGTGAAGGTGAGGGCTCTTGAAGGCAAATGCAGCTTTCACGGCCTCTCACTATATATAAACCGGCTTCACACTTCCCAAGACCTTGTAGCACAATTCAACAAGCAAGACAAGTCAAGAGCATGTTCAACACAGTATTATATCTATGCTAAATGGCACTTATGTACTCTATAGTTTCACTCTTGTAGTACATAAATACCCCAAGTTACAAAGCATAGCAGAAAAATACCCTCAGTTGGTAGCCATTTGAATTTGGCTAACGGTGTTAAAAAATACCCGAATGGACAATAATGCCCCTCCTTTGGAATTAACCCATTCCCATGATAAAGTAGTAAATATTACAATGAATGAGGGTAAAAAACATTTAATTTGGTGACATGGCAACATGGGAGAATATTCCATTGAATATTCTCACGGCTAGTTAACAAAAGGTAGCAACTAATTGCACAATTTTACCAACTCAGGGTATTTTTTTTGCTACATTTTGTAACTTGAGTAATTTAAGTGCTACAAGGGTGAAACAATAAGGTATATAACTGCCATTTAGCCTTATATCTAGCTTTAGAAAATAGACTATCTTTAGAAAGTCGTAGGGGAAAAAAAATGAAAGTTTCATGATATAGCTACATCTTCATTAAGGGGCAGTTCACGTAGTACCTCCTTCCAAGAGAAATAGATGAGATATACAGATGTATTTATGGATATGAACCAGTAAAACTATCTAACAACAAACCTACTTAAAGCATTCATACTAAATTGAGAACGTACTTTATATGTATTCAGATACCATTGAAGTTTTGGTATGAAGAGATCACTTCCTAATTCATAATCGCCCAATAATATCTAAGCAATTGTGATTCGTTTCTAGTTTTCATTTAAAAATAATCATAATCGTGCATAAAAAAAATCCATTAACTTCGAAATTATTAAGGAAGTACTCACTATTATCTTTATCATCCTTTTCGCCTTCCTCTTCCTACTAACTTCTTTCAGTGAGACAACTTTCCTCGTCATCAGAATCCTCAACACATTCCTTCTCACAACAAGTAGTCCCATAAATAATCACATCAAACTCGAAATCTCCATCATGGAAGAAAACCAAGAAATCCCCTTGAGTAATGGAGTTAGCAGAGATGAACCTCTCCCATCCATTTTGAAAGTAGAGATGCCCATCAACAATGCCTATTTTGATCCTCCATTGGCGGCCTCCCGATCTTTCGGATAACCACTGATCTCTTTGTGACATTCTCTAAGATGCTTCTCGAAATTGGATAGGATTCTCTGAAAATTGATGAAAAGAATCAGCAAAAAAAAATTTTAAAAAAAAAGAGAATTATGAGGGATTGAGTAAATGTTTTACCACTGTGCTTGCAAAATCATCAATCATAACTTTGAAGAATGACGGGCAGTCCGATGAGATTGGCTTGGGGTTTCCCATTTCTAGGAGAACAAATATTTAGGTAATGTTGTTGTTGAAGCTGGGGGGATTGTAAATTCAAGATAGTGCATTGCGTTGTTCTTACTTCTTATACTTGTAAGGTTTTGGAGTGTAGTGGAAAAAGCTGGATGCTTGTATTAATTAGCTGTCTAATTGGTTTGGGGAAGGAGTTAATGTAGGTGATGGTAAGCGTGAGGGGCTGTGCTTCCCACCATTTTATATCGTAAGTAACAGTCAAGTGCTCAACAGGAAATGACCGGTACATTGTCTTTTTCTTAAGACTTAAAAAGAGTAATGATGTAAGGCTTACCTTGGACTCTTCTTTACTAAAATGAACATTTATTTTGGGCAAAGTATTCTCAACCCCCCTGGATGTCCAAATAGGTGCTTCCCCCTGGCAAAAAAAGTATATACTACCACCCTCTTGACCCGACCTGTTTAAAATCGACAACGAACTTGACCGGTTTAAAACAGTATATCCACTCTGTTTATGAAACAGGTTATCAGTATATCCTACAATGTTTATGAAACTAGTTATCAGTACCTCAACATAGACTACATGACGAGGTTTCAAGTTTCATCCAGCCTAATTATAAAACAGGTAGAAAGCAAGAGATATCCACTAGAAATAAAAGCAATGCCGATCTGTTAATGCAATATGAATTCAATAAGCTAGTTTCAATCAAAAGATGTGTACATATTGAATCAAGAATGGCCTTGTGCAATTTTTACGAAATCAGTGAGTTTTTCATCTGCATCCTCCAATAGGAAAAATCATTCTTCCTATTGAACTTTTCAATCTCGAATTTTCCCACTTTGACCGATTTACTGGTAGACGCCATTCTCCGTTTGTATTAATAAACCCGCTTCTCTCAGAAATTACCGAGCACCACCTCAAACCAGAAGCTACACCACTTCCAATCTGAATAACAGCTATGATACCAATTGTTGGGATGCGGGGTCATGCCCACACGCCGCGGAAGCGTTATCACCTGAGAGAAGGCCCTGATTATATTCCCGTTTCACGAAGGAAACAAGAATAGAAAGTAAATATCTCAACAAAGTGAGATATCTACTCTTCCTCTCAACAATACTAGGACTGAATCAAGAGAACCTACAAACAATAGCCAATACACAGCAAACAGCAAAGACACGAGATTTACGTGGTTTGGCAAACTTGCCTACGTCCACGGGAGGGGTGAGGGGAGATTCGACTATGAAGAAGAACACCGACGACTTGTAATTTCCACAAGCTCGTCCCAAAGAAAAAAAAATTTGATTTTTACCCAAAAGAAATTGACCTCTCTCTTGTAAAATCTTTCCAAGCTCTCTCTTTTTCTCTCTCTAGCCTCCGCCAAAACCCTAGCTTTTTCTCCCACAAAAACTCCACTCAAAACCCTAGGAATAGGTTCCTATTTATAGAGGGAGAGAAAAAAAACTTTCCTTTTGTTTTATTTTTTTTTTCTTTGCTTTTTTTTAAGGGTTTGCTCATAGAACTCCGTTCCCTAGCTGGCTTGTTCTGAGAACCCGAGGTTCCTATAGCAACGTGGGTGGGTGGCCCTCACCCACGTTCACAATTCTCCACCTCGTACATCATTTGATAAACCTTAAATTTTGGACGAACACCAGAAGAACACCGTGAACATCACTAGAGAGATCTCCATCAGCCAAATCAGGCCAATCCAGCTGCGCCACTATACCGCGGCTGCTTACGTACCCTCCACCGAGATCAAGCTAACCGTAGTTCTGAAATTATTCTCCATATAGTCTTCACCTCACCCTATCGCCGCCCCGAAGGGCCATGCCCCCTTAGGCAGATCAACACGGGTTGATATGAAGCAAGTCCAAGCAATGCTTAAACTTGCTACCTGTGACCACCTTAGTTAACATGTCTGCGGAATTCTCATTCGTGTGTACCTTCATGAGAGAAATATCGCCTTCCTCTATGACATCTCGCACGAAATGATGCCTGACATCGATATGCTTGGTACGAGTATGATGAACTTGATTCTTCGCCAAGTGAATTGCACTCTGACTGTCGCACCACAAGTTCACGTTCTCCTGCTCAATCCCCAAATCATCTAGAAGATCCCACAACCACAATGCTTCCATCACTCCCTCTGCCATGGCCATGTACTCAGCCTCTGTAGTAGAAAGTGCCACGGTAGCCTGTAACATCGATCGCCAACTAACCGGAGCCCCATGTATCCTAAATACATAACCAGTAGTAGATCGCCGTCTATCTAGATCGCCCGCATAATCAGAGTCCACAAACCCATCAATCTGACATGTTTCTCCATCAAAATACAAACCCGTAGCAATGGTACCCTTTAAGTACCTCAGGACCCACTTCACTGCTTCCCAGTGCTCCTTTCCAATTAATGAATCACCACCGGGCACATTGAAATATCACGTGTACACACCATTGCGTACATTAAGCTGCCAACTGCACTAGCATAGGAAACACGCCCCATGTGCGTCTTCTCTTTCGCTGTAGTGGGAGATTGTTTATCAGAAAACCTAAAGTGTGGAGCCAATAGAGTCACCACTAACTTAGCACTTTGCATCCCGAACCTCGCGATCACCCGCTCTATGTAGCCCTTCTGACTCAAGAATAATCGTCGGTTCCCCCGTTCTCTTCTAATCTCCATACCCAGTATTTTCCTAGCAGCGCCCATGTCCTTCATCTCGAACTCTTCACCAAGTTGAGATTTCAGCCTATCTATCTCCACCCTGCTCTTAGAAGTAATAAGTATGTCATCCACATATAAAAGGAGATAGATATAATTATCTCCACGAAGCTTCTGAATGTAAACGCAACAATCATAGTCGCTTCGGGAAAACCCATGCTTCAGCATGAAGGAGTCAAATCGCTTGTACCACTGTCGAGGAGATTGCTTCAATCCATACAGTGACTTCTTCAAACGACACACATGATGCTCCTTATCCTCAACCTTGTAGCCCTCAGGTTGATGCATGTAGATCTCTTCATCCAAGTCTCCGTGCAAGAAGACCGTTTTAACATCGAGTTGTTCCAGCTCAAGATCACCATGAGCAACAATACTTAATAGCACCCGAATAGAAGTGTGTTTTACCACCGGAGAAAAGATCTCATTGTAATCCACACCCTCTTTCTGTGCAAAATCCTTAGCCACTAGAATCGCCTTATACCTTGTACCACCGAGCTCTGAAAGATCTTCTTTTTTTTTATACACCCACTTACAACCAATAGCTTTTCTTCCTACGGGCAATGGGACCACCTCCCATGTTTGGTTCTTCCGAAGAGATTCCATCTCTTCCTCCATCGCAGCCAACCAACTCTCACTATCCTTGTCCCAAATAGCTTCCTTGAAGGGGCGGCCGTCCTCCTTTGTCCGCGCCGGGGCCCAGGCGGCGATGCAGGCACCACGTGGGACCCACCAAGTGTAACGTGCCATTTGGCTAAATCCACTGCCAAAATCGACTAGCCGATGTTACACTTGAGTCTTTAGCTTCACTATATAAGCACTAAACTTTTCGTCACCACATCCGATGTGGGACTAAAGATTTTGGGGCGTCACAATCACCCCATCTTACATATGCGACGTCCTCGTCGCGACATGACAATTGGCACATCCCAGTATAGCCAGGCGATGTGGACTCTAGAGGTGGCTCCTACGGGCTTCTAGAGGTGGCTCCCATCGCACTCACGCGGTGTAGCACTTAGTCCCGCATAGCACTTAGCTCCACATTTCCGACTGGCAACTGCTCTGATACCATTTGTCATGTCGCGACGAGGACGTCGCATATGTAAGATGGGGGTGATTGTGACGCCCCAAAATCTTTAGTCCCACATCGGATGTGGTGACGAAAAGATTAGTGCTTATATAGTGAAGCTAAAGGCTCAAGTGTAACATCGGCTAGTCGATTTTGGCGCGTGCAAGCCGTGAATTGGAAAAGACCAACAAATGTTCATGAAATTCGCAGCTTTCTTGGCGTGGCGGGTTATTATCGGAGATTCGTAGAGGGGTTTTCTTGTATTTCATCATCGTTGACCCGTTTGACTTAGAAGGGGATCAAATTTATTTGGTCTGAAGGATGCGAAAAGAGTTTTCAGGAGTTAAAGAACCGACTCGTCTCTGCACCAGTTCTCACCATACCAATCGCAGGAGAAGATTTTACTGTTTATAGCGATGCCTTTTATAAAGGTTTGGGATGTGTGCTCATGCAAAATGGCAAGGTGGTAGCTTATGGTTCTCGACAATTGAAACCGTATGAGAAAAATTATCCAACACATGATTTAGAGTTGGCGGCGGTTATTTTTCATGACAAATGGTATCAGAGCAGTTGCCAGTCAGAAATGTGGAGCTAAGTGCTATGCGGGACTAAGTGCTACACCGCGTGAGTGCGATGGGAGCCACCTCTAGAAGCCCGTAGGAGCCACCTCTAGAGTCCACATCGCCTGGCTATACTGGGATGTGCCAATTGTCATGTCGCGACGAGGACGTCGCATATGTAAGATGGGGTGATTGTGACGCCCCAAAATCTTTAGTACCACATCGGATGTGGTGACGAAAAGTTTAGTGCTTATATAGTGAAGCTAAAGGCTCAAGTGTAACATCGGCTAGTCGATTTTGGCAGTGAATTTAGCCAAATGGCACGTTACACTCGGTGGGTCCCACGGCTTGCACGCGCCAACGTCTTGTACGAAGAGCAATATAATATGCTTTAACGTTTTTGTAGACTTTCTCATAAAATTTTCATGAAATTATAATATTCATGATCTATACCAATTAAATTGTCAGATAAAATGTCATACGAAGAGTAGCTCGTCAAATAAAATGCCATATGAATAGTAACATATGAGCAGTAATAAATATAATGCCGTATGAATAGTAATTCGCCAAATGAACAGTAACTCCGAAAAAATAATTTTCGGTAGTTTGTATATTGGACCATATTTTTCTAACATATTATATGAATAGTAAATTTGAATAAAGTGTCGATAAAATGTCATATAAACAAGAATCGATATGTCAATGAACAAGAATCGTGAACAAGAATTTGAAATAACATGTTTCAATAATCTCATGTATCAATAATTTTTATCTTGTATAAGATAAATAATTACCACTATTCACACTTGTTAACAATTACTATTAATGAACGAATAACATGTCCGATCCACAATTTCTCTACCAAAATAAAATTATCATAAAAATATATAATAGATCAAAATGACTAATGATAAGAATCTACCCACCTTAGCAAATTCTGATAACAATTTGGAGAATAGTATTCCAAGAACTTACTCCTCGATCCAACCTATAAGCATACAAACATATGAATTTCTAATACCAAAGATTTCATACTCAAACTATTTTGGGTATAAAACTAATATTTTTAGTTTCTAGGGGGTTTTCTGAAATTTATTTATATCCTTTTTAACCCGAACTTGGGCCTAACAGAAACTTTTCTAGTTTAATGGGTCAAAAGGAAAATTTTCCATTAAATATATTTTCTAAAGAATCACCTCTTTAAAGATTATGGCCTTAGAACAATTTTTCACAATTCCAAGGGTCTATCCATAATTTTCCCCTTTCTTCTTCCTCATCTCTCTGTTTTCTTGATGCTCCAGAACCCATCAACTGGAATTGGGTTTGGAGGTTAGGGTGGGTACCGCCGACGAAGATCCGGTCCAAGAGATGACCGGAGATCACCGGACATCGCCGGAATCGATGCCGGCGGTTGGAAAGGTGAGTTTTTTTTTTTAACTAAAAAAAAGATTTTACCTCTTTGAAGCTTCTTGGCTCCTCCTCCTCCCTGCTCTTATTCTTAGAACTGCTTCTCCTTTGTGTGAGGAGGAAACTGAAGAGTGATTCAATTTATAGAGCTCTTATCGTTGTCTAATTTTGACTTTCATAATTTCAGTTTTCTAAGAAAAACGTGTTTTGTAGAGGTGAAATTAGTTTGTTCATTTTTGACTTTCACTCTCAATTTTCACACCCTGTTAGTTAAGAATCACATTTTTCTTATGTTTGGAGTTAAATTTCAAAACTCAAATTTGAATTTGCTTCATACATGTGGGTGTTCACATCCTCCCCACCTTAAAAAAATGTTTCGTCCTCGAAACTATACGTACCTTGGTTTTCAAAAAGTTGTGGGTATCTCTCTCGTATATCCTCCTCAAGCTCCCAAGTTGCTTCTCTTTCAGTGTGATTCTTCCATTGAATTTTGACATATTTGATGGTACGCCGTCTGAGTACTTGCTCCTTCTGATCAACAATGCGTTCTGGGTGCTCCTCATAAGTCAAATCTTCCCTTAGCTTAATTGGTGCCAATTCGATCACCTGATCCGGGTCTCGAATAAATTTCCTTAGCATAGATACATGAAACACATTGTGGACTCCAGCCAACGAAGGTGGCAAGGCAAGCCTATAAGCGACTTCACCAACACGCTGAAGAATTTCAAATGGTCCAACAAATCTTGGGCTCAGTTTTCCTCGGATTCCAAATCTTTTCACACCTCTTCTAGGAGACACCTTTAAAAATACATGATCACCTTCTTGAAATTCTAGGTCTCTCTTCCTATGATCAGCATAACTCTTTTGCCTACTTTGAGCCTTTTGAATATGCTCTCTTATCAAGTAAATCTTATCGATAGCTTGTTGAATTAACTCAGGTCCAAGAAGTTTTCTTTCTCCAACATCGTCCCAGTGTATAGGCGAACGACACTTCCTTCCGTATAGGGCTTCATATAGTGCCATCTTAATGCTTGACTGGTAACTATTGTTATATGCAAACTCTGCCAATGGTAAATGCTCCTCCCATGATCCTTTCAAATCAAGGATACAACATCTTAACATATCCTCGAGAGTTTGAATTGTTCTTTCTGATTGACCATCTGTTTGTGGATGATATGCTGAGCTAAAACAGAGTTTGCTCTGAAGACTTTTGTGCACACCTTTCCAGTATTCTGATACGAATCTAGGATCTCTGTCAGATACGATCTCCACTAGAACACCATGAAGCCTGACTATTTCAGCAATATATAATTTTGCAAGCTTCTCCAAAGAAAACTTCATATTGATCGGCAAGAAGTGAGCCGACTTAGTCAGACGGTCTACTATAACCCATATGGCATTGTTTCCTCTTGCAGATCTGGATAACCCTGTGACAAAGTCCATAGTGATTTTCTCCCACTTCCACATTGGTATTTCGAGGCTTTGAGTTAATCCCGCTGGTCTTTGATGCTCTGCTTTTACCTGCTGACATATCTCACACTCTGAGACATATTTGCTAATATCCCTCTTCATATTATTCCACCAGTATATCTCCTTTAGATCTTTGTACATTTTTGTTCCACCAGGATGCATTGTATATCCAGAACGATGAGCCTCCTTCAAAATCTTCTTTCAATTCTGGATTATTCGGAACACAAAGTCGATTTCTGAATCTAAGGGATCCGTCACCATGTATTACAAAATCTGGTTGTTTACCATCCTCGACTTCTTTCCAAATGGCTTTCAATTCCAAGTCATCTTTTTGGGAGATCTTAATTTCATCAATCAGAGCAGGTTGTACCTGGATGTTGTTCAGTTTGGCCGATGGTTGATGACGCCGGATCTCAATTCTCAACCGATCCAAATCTTCTAATATATGCCTTTGTCGAGTAATGAGACAAGCTATATTACTCTTCCGACTAAGGGCGTCAGCAACTATATTTGCTTTTCCTGGGTGATAATTAATACTAACATCATAATCTTTAAGTAGCTCCAACCATCTCCTTTGCCTCATGTTCAACTCTTTTTGAGTAAAAATATATTTTAAACTCTTGTGATCTCAGTATAGATCTCACAATGTACACCATAAAGATAATGTCTCCAAATTTTCAAGGCAAAAATAACCGCCGCCAACTCTAAATCATGTGTTGGATAATTTTTCTCATACGGTTTCAATTGTCGAGAACCATAAGCTACCACCTTGCCATTTTGCATGAGCACACATCCCAAACCTTTATGAGAGGCATCGCTATAAACAGTAAAATATTCTCCTGCGATTGGTATGGTGAGAACTGGTGCAGAGACGAGTCGGTTCTTTAACTCCTGAAAACTCTTTTCGCATCCTTCAGACCAAACAAATTTGATCCCCTTCTGAGTCAAACGGGTCAACGGTGATGAAATACAAGAAAACCCCTCTACGAATCTCCGATAATAACCCGCCATGCCAAGAAAGCTGCGAATTTCATGAACATTTGTTGGTCTTTTCCAATTCACCACTGCTTCAATTTTTGTTGGATCCACCGAGACTCCATTCCCTGAAATAACATGTCCTAGAAAAGACACATTATCCAACCAGAATTCACACTTCTTAAATTTTGCATAGAGCTTTTCCTTTCTCAAAATGCCAAGCACACTCCGTAGGTGTTCCTCATGCTCCTTCTGGTTCTTTGAATATATCAAGATATCATCTATAAATATCACTATAAAATGATCTAAAAAGGTCATAAAAGAATTATCACAAAATTTAAGAAACAATACGAATGAATACTAAATGCTTTTAAAAACTGTAATTTTCAAGCTAAACTCACACTTGCATAACTTCCTCAGTCGTCACACTAAGGCTACGAAAATTATAGCCCAGTAGCATGGGAATGCGCATCGAATCACTATAGGTCAACCCGGGGACAGAATGTACCTAGCACTACCATAGGTTGCCCGAAGGTCAATTCACTTTTGCCAAAAAGGCCACTTTAACATTGGTCGGTACATTCAATACCATATGGTAGGCTTAAACAAATCACTTCATTCCATAGTGGATTTCTGAGGATTTTTAATACTTAAAAACATATTCTTTTTCATTTCAAATATCACTTGTAATATTCACTTGTACGAAGAGCAATATAATATGCTTTAACGTTTTTGTAGACTTTCTCATAAAATTTTCATGAAATTATAATATTCATGATCTATACCAATTAAATTGTCAGATAAAATGTCATACGAAGAGTAGCTCGTCAAATAAAATGCCATATGAATAGTAACATATGAACAAGAATAAATATAATGCCGTATGAATAGTAATTAGCCAAATGAGCAGTAACTCCGAAAATATAATTTTCGGTAGTTTGTATATTGGACCATATTTTTCTAACATATTATATGAATAGTAAATTTGAATAAAGTGTCAGATAAAATGTCATATGAACAGTAAATCGATATGTCAATGAACAAGAACTCGTGAACAAGAAATTTGAAATAACATGTTTCAATAATCTCATGTCTTGAATAATTTTTATCTTGTATAAGATAAATAATTACCACTATTCACACTTGTTAACAATTAGTATTAATGAACGTAATAACATGTCCGATCCACAATTTTTCTACCAAAATAAAATTATCATAAAATATATAATAGATCAAAATGACTAATGATAAGAATCTACCCACCTTAGCAAATTCGATAACAATTTGGAGAATAGTATTCCAAGAACTTAGTCCTCGATCCAACCTATAAGCATACAAACATATGAATTTCTAATACCAAAGATTTCATACTCAAACTATTTTGGGTATAAAACTAATATTTTTAGTTTCTAGGGTTTTCTGAAATTTATTTATATCCTTTTAACCCTAACTTGGGCCTAACAGAAACTTTTCTAGTTTAATGGGTCAAAAGGAAAATTTTCCATTAAATATATTTTCTAAAGAATCACCTCTTTAAAGATTATGGCCTTAGAATAATTTTTCACAATTCCAAGGGTCTATCCATAATTTTCCCCTTTCTTCTTCCTCAACCACAAATTGTCACGCCCCAAAATGCACAGTTTATTTTGAGGTACATGACAACGGCAACACGTGTACAAAAAGCACGTGCAAAGCCTGCAGTGCGCTTCTATAATACAAATAAGAAATAGAAGTCTCAGAGTAAAAACTACATTATAATCAATACACTGAAATGAGTCAAAAGACTCTTATTATACAACTATAATAGCATGACTATCACTTTAAAAGATCCTTCTCATGTTCTGAAGCTCCAGGGTACAGATAAGGCTATCTAATTTTCATCTGAAAAAGATTAAAAATAATGGGGTGAGTTTACAACTCAGTGAATAGATAACTTATCATTAGCAGATCAGACAAGTTTATAAAATATCAATACTAAATTCAAATAAGCTATTGTCAGAATGATTGAGAAACACATAATAGTTTGAATAGTGACGACTGAGGAAGTTTTGCAAGTGTGAGTTTAGCTTGAAAATTACAGTTTTTAAAAGCATTTAGTATTCATTTGTATTGTTTCTTAAATTTTGTGATAATTCTTTTATGACAAAGGTCACATGCTATTATTGGAAATTCTTCTTATTCAAACTATTATGTGTTTCTCAATCATTCGACAATAGCTTATTTGAATTTAGTATTGATATTTTATAAACTTGTCCGACCGCTAATGATAAGTTATCTATTCACCGAGTTGTAAACTCATCCCATTATTTTTAATCTTTTCGGATGAAAATTAGATAGCCTTCTCATGTTCTCAAGCTCCGTGGTACAGATAAGGCTATCTAATTTTCATCCGAAAAGATTAAAAATAATGGGGTGAGTTTACAACTTCGGTGAATAGATAACTTATCATTAGCGATCGGACAAGTTTATAAAATATCAATACTAAATTCAAATAAGCTATTGTCGAATGATTGAGAAACACATAATAGTTTGAATAGTGACGATCGAGGAAGTTTTGCAAGTGTGAGTTTAGCTTGAAAATTACAGTTTTTAAAAGCATTTAGTATTCATTTGTATTGTTTCTTAAATTTTGTGATAATTCTTTTATGACAAAGGTCACATGCTATTATTGGAAATTCTTCTTATTCAAACTATTATGTGTTTCTCAATCATTCTGACAATAGCTTATTTGAATTTAGTATTGATATTTTATAAACTTGTCTGATCTGCTAATGATAAGTTATCTATTCACTGAGTTGTAAACTCACCCAATTATTTTTAATCTTTTTCAGATGAAAATTAGATGCTAGAAAACCAGTGCACCCACTTCTCAACATGCGATGAGCTTGGAGGGCTGATATAATGCGCATAGGGTTTTGCACCTTATTGCCCTCAAAGCAAAACTCCGGTTGATTGGTGTCATAATCATGCATGATTTCTAGATAACCAATCCATCCCTAGAATGATGTCATAATCATGCATATTGAGGATGATCAGTTCCGCTGGAAATTCCCTATCCACTATCCTTATCTTATACTTGCAAGACTTATTAGATATCAAGATGCTATCTCCTGTGCTAATATGCATTTCATGCTCTAGAGTATCACATGGCAATTCTTGTTTTCTAACAAATTGTGTAGCAATAAAAGAATGTGAAGCTCCAGAATCAAATAGTACTCGAGCAAAAGTAGAAAATATAGGTATGGTACCTGATACCACATCATTATTAGCCTGAGCCTCTTGCTTGGTCAGAGAGTAAACTCGAAGCTGAGGACGCTGATCACGTTGTGATGCCCTATGAGTTGGAGTTTCATTCATCTTGGGACAATCTGCAATCTTATGATCCTTTTGACCACATCTCAGGCAAGCACCTGTAACTCTCCAACAATTCTTCGCCTCATGATTGGGCTTGTCACATATAGTGCATCTGATCGGTTTCTGGTTCATATTCACTGAGTTGTAAACTCATCCCATTATTTTTAATCTTTTTCAGATGAAAATTAGATAGCCTTATCTGTACCCTGGAGCTTCAGAACATGAGAAGGATCTTTTAAAGTGATAGTCATGCTATTATAGTTGTATAATAAGAGTCTTTTGACTCATTTCAGTGTATTGATTATAATGTAGTTTTTACTCTGAGACTTCTATTTCTTATTTGTATTATAGAAGCGCACTGCATGCTTTGCACGTGCTTTTTGTACACGTGTTGCCGTTGTCATGTACCTCAAAATAAACTGCATTTTGGGCGGACAATTTAGGTATCGAGCCTAGGTTTTAGCAATTCTAGGCCCAAGTTATACAACTATTTTTTTAGTAAACTGACTTAAGTTTACTCGAATCCGTTAGTGTCTAAGGCAAGGTTTCAGGGTTGGTTACGGCACTCCACAAGGAACGGGGTACTTAATCGGTCTTTGACCAACCTCTAGTACTATCCTTACCTGGCTAACTGACCGAGTAAAGTTCCATCGTATCACAAAAGAAATTTTTCTTCAAAGAACCGCACTCGCTTGATTTATAATTAAAACTTAGAGTCGCTTTTAGTGATCTTTGACTTTTATTTGCTTTACTACAAGATGGCTAGGAACAACACAAACACTCCATCAAATCACGAAAGTGATTTGCACCAGACCTTGGGGCAAATCTTTGGTGGTAGAAATGCACGCGGATCTGGTTCCGGAGGAGATCAAATAGATCCAAATGCCATGTTGCAAATGATGCAAAGCCTTACTACTGTCATGCAAAGTCAGCAACAACAAATAAATCAACGGCAAGAATTCCGAGACAATGATCATCCTCGACTGCGAAGCGGTATGGCGGAGTTTAAAAGGTTGACGCCGCCTATCTTCGAAGGAAGTGTTGATCCAATGGTCGCCGAAGACTGGATCACGGAGATGGAAAAAGTCTTCACTTATATGAAGTGTCCTGACGGCGAAAAAGTGGCTTATGCCATTTATATGTTAAAAGGACGTGCATATGGCTGGTGGCAAATGCAACAGAGGATTCTGGGAGCTGGTGCTGATCAAATATCGTGGGAAGAATTCAAGAAAGTCTTTTATGAAAAATACTTTCCAAAGACTGTTCGCCAGCAAAAAGAGAAGGAAAATCGACTAGCCGATGTTACACTTGAGCCTTTAGCTTCACTATATAAGCACTAAACTTTTCGTCACCACATCCGATGTGGGACTAAAGATTTTGGGGCGTCACAATCACCCCATCTTACATATGCGACGTCCTCGTCGCGACATGACAATTGGCACATCCCAGTATAGCCAGGCGATGTGGACTCTAGAGGTGGCTCCTACGGGCTTCTAGAGGTGGCTCCCATCGCACTCACGCGGTGTAGCACTTAGTCCCGCATAGCATTTAGCTCCACATTTCCGACTGGCAACTGCTCTGATACCATTTGTCATGTCGCAACGAGGACATCGCATATGTAAGATGGGGTGATTGTGACGCCCCAAAATCTTTAGTCCCACATCGGATGTGGTGACGAAAAGTTTAGTGCTTATATAGTGAAGCTAAAGGCTCAAGTGTAACATCGGCTAGTCGATTTTGGCAGTGGATTTAGCCAAATGGCACGTTACACTCGGTGGGTCCCACGGCTTGCACGCGCCAACGGGCCGCGGGCCCGGGACGTGACAAAGTCGATTTTGGCAGTGGATTTAGCCAAATGGCACGTTACACTCGGTGGGTCCCACGGCTTGCACGCGCCAACGGGCCGGCCCGGGCGACAAATGGTATCGAGCGCTCCCACGGAATGTGGAGCTAAGTGCTATGCGGGACTAAGTGCTACACCGCGTGAGTGCGATGGGAGCCACCTCTAGAAGCCCGTAGGAGCCACCTCTAGAGTCCACATCGCCTGGCTATACTGGGATGTGCCAATTGTCATGTCGCGACGAGGACGTCGCATATGTAAGATGGGGTGATTGTGACGCCCCAAAATCTTTAGTCCCACATCGGATGTGGTGACGAAAAGTTTAGTGCTTATATAGTGAAGCTAAAGGCTCAAGTGTAACATCGGCTAGTCGATTTTTAACATCGGCTAGTCGATTTTGGCAGTGGATTTAGCCAAATGGCACGTTACACTCGGTGGGTCCCACGGCTTGCACGCGCCAACGGGCCGCGGGCCCGGGGCGTAACATCCACCGAGAGTGCGTATTCAACTAAATTAACCTGCCCATAGTGCTTCAGGGGTTGATCAGCCCCCAGCTTCTGTACCTGCTTGAATACTCGTCTTGGCCTAGTGGAAGCCAAGCTATCCTCGAGCTGCTGTTGTTGTAGTGCTTGTGTATTCTCCTGCTGAACTTCCTCCTGCTCAAGCTCATCATCTACCTGACTTCCCACTTGAACACGACTAGAACCTAGTTGGTCTTTCGGTTCTATTTCAATAACCTGAGACTTAAAAGTCTCATCACTCCTAACACCATCATCCTTGGGCTCTAGCAATCATGGATTTCTCATCAAAGGTAACATCCTGGCGATCACGAACTTCAATCTTCCGTACACCAAAGGCGATAGCCTTTACGCCTTCGTGATATCCCAAGAATATTGATCGCTAGCCTCGCCAAGCTTTCGCTGACGGATAGTAGGCGGTACATCCGAAAATTCCGAGCCTATAATAATGCATGCTCACGACCACACCTAAAGGGTGTATCACCATCCAATGTCGAATGTGGTGAACGGTTCACAATGTAACAAGCTAAAGCCACCGCCTCTGCCCACCATTCGTTGCCCAATCTAGCGTATGATCGCATACTTATTGTTTTCTCCCGCAATGTTCGTTCTCTCATGACCCCATTCTATCGTGGTGTTGACTGACCGCCCAATGTCGAACAATTCCTCCCGATCACGAACTCCTTGAAAGCACCATCTCAGATACTCGCACCGCTATCGATCTCGTCTTCAATTTCTTTCCGCCCCGTTCTCAATCATTGCTCTCCACTTCTTGAATGTCTCGAACACCTCATTCTTATGCTTCAGAAAGTAAATCCAAGCATACCTCGAATAGTCATCTATGAACAAGACAAAATATCTGGAACCACTCTTGAAAATTGTCTGAGCCGGACCCCAAACATACGTGTGCACATAATCTAGTATCTCTCTGCTCTTAGACTTGCTTCTCAGAAATGAACCATGTGTGACTTTCCATACACACAATCCTCGTAAAAATCCATGCTAGGTTCCTTCAGATTCTTCAGCAGACCCTCTTTACCAAGCAGAACTAGACCCTTCTCTGACATATGCCCAAGCCGCCTATGCCATAACCGTGTGTGCTCACATGGTTCTCCACCACTTCCTTCGGTTCCAACCGCTGCATCTCACGTCACCGTCGTACCTGAGAGAGTATATAAATTACCGTGACGAACACCCTTCATCACTACAAGAGAACCCCGAACAACCTTCTTCACTCCGTTCTCCGTAACAATTTTGTAATCGCCGGAGTCCAATGCACCAACTGAGATAAGATTCTTTCGCAAGTCGGGAACATGCCTCACATCCATCAAGATTCGAACCACTCCATCATGCATCTTAATTTTGATATTACCTAGCCCCACCGTTTTACAAGCATGGTTGTTCCCCATCAATACGGTTCCACCATCAATGTCTCTGTAGGTAGTAAACCACTTTCTATTTGGACACATATGGTAAGAGAAACCCCGAATCAAGTATCCACTTTCCAGAGATATCCTCGCCACCCGTGACGAGATAGCACTCCTTATCGCTCCCTTCCTCTGAAACGTAGCTCGCCTCTTCCTTGCCCTCTCTTCTCTCAGTCTTGTTGTTGTTCTTCTTTCCACCTACTCTCTTATTTGGACAGTCGACCTTGAAATGCCCAACTTCACCGCATTTGAAACACGATTTTCCCGCAAGAGGTCTCGATGATCTAGACTTTCCTCCCTTGCCTTTTCCTCGCTCATTGCTTCTTCCTCCAAAGAACAATCCTCGCTTGTTCTTTATTACCACCAGTAGTCATGTCACCGGTTGCAATCTTCCGAAGGTCATCCGCTAGAAGCCGTTCTAGTCTCATCCATCTTCAAATTGTCTCCTACAAGCATCGGTGTTTGTACTGTGTTCTCATAAGACTTCTGGCAGAGACGTATAGTAGAAGCTACCGATCCTCATCTATAACTTTCACATCTATGTCTTTCAAGTCCGATATGATCCTATCAAACTTGTTGATGTATTCCTGATTGATGAGCCCTCCTCCATCTTGCAAGTATACAATTTAGATTTTAAATAGATCCGCTCGTTAGACTCTTCGTCATGAAGGTACTTTCTAACCGACCACACGCAGGCCGTTTCCTCTCCATCTACCAAGAAAGCTACATCCCTTTCAAGGTATAGGATAATCGGCCCGTGCTTCGGATCCGCTCCTCCCAATCCTCATCGACATGTCCTTGTGCTTCTTCCCTTTTCCACCAAAGCCTTGTGTAATTTTTATGTAAATCGTGAGTTTTTCATCTGCATCCTCCAATAGGAAAAATCATTCTTCCCATTGAACTTTTCAATCTCGAATTTTCCCACTTTGACCGATTTACTAGTAGACGTCATTCTCCGTTTGTATTAATAAACCCGCTTCTCTCAGAAATTACCGAGTACCACCTCAAACCAGAAGTTACACCACTTTCAATCAATAATAGCTCTGATACCAATTGTTGGGATGCGGGGTCATGCCCACACGCCGCGAAAGCGTTATCACCTGAGAGAAGGCCCTGATTATATTCCCGTTTCACGAAGAAAATAAGAATAGAAAGTAAATATCTCAACAAAGTGAGATATCTACGCTTCCTCTCAACAGTACTAGGACTGAATTAAGAGAACCAATAAACAATAGCCAATACACAGCAAACAGCAAAGACACGAGATTTACGTGGTTCGGCAAACTTGCCTACGTCCACGGGAGGGGTGAGGGGAGATTCGACTATGAAGAAGAAAACCGACGACTTGTACAATTCACAAGCTCGTCCCAAAGAAAAAAAGCTTTGATATTTACCCAAAAGAAATTGACCTCTCTCTTGTAAAATCTCTCTAGCTCTCTCTTTTTCTCTCTCTAACCTCCGTCAAAACCCTAGCTTTTTCTCCCACAAAAACCCACTCAAAATCCTAGGAATAGGTTCCTATTTATAGAGGGAGAGAGAAAAAAAGCTTTCCTAAAAAAAACTTTCCTTTTATTTTGTTTTTTTTTTCTTTGCTTTTTTTTAAGGGTTTGCTGCAGGAACCCGAGGTTCCTGTAGCAACGTGTGTGGGTGGCCCCCACCCACGTTCACAACTTCAAAACAAGCACTTAACCTTTGTAAAATATCAGCATAGAAATTAAAAAGACATGGAAAAGTACCTGAAATAGTATAGCTCAGCAATTTTCGTTTTCCACAATATTTATATTCAGCCCATTGAAAAGGATTCAATAGTATTGCTCAAGCAGCTTGCTCTTAAATATTCCTCTGAGCAACACAAATGCTCCTTTCAAGCTCTGCCAACAACTTAAGTTCTCTCTCAAGAGCAATACATACACAGCTCTTATTCTTATAAAATAACAAATTAATCCCTAGTTTCATAAACTAGATAAACTCCTCAAGTTTGATATCAAGCATTTCCCACCATCAACATTAAGCGATTACTGGGATATTACCAGCATTGGAGGTGTTAGTTTTGTGAAAAATGTGCTCTCAAGTAATCTCATGCTGCAAAAATTTCAAATTCACATTTGTCACCCTCCGCCAAGTTATTTCCTCATGAGAAAGAGGACCACCCTATCCGGGCTCCATTTGTCCATAAGAACAGAGAATGATGTCTACAGGCCATGATTTCGCTGAGGGATCGATTAGAGTACTCTTTCTATTGCTGCTCAGGCCAACTTCCTTTACCACTTTCTTTAGAATTCGCTGGAGTAGGAGTCAGAAAATGATAATAAGTATAAAAAATATGGAAAACAAAAATAGAAAGTAAATATCTCAACAAAGTGAGATATCTACGCTTCCTCTCAACAAGCACTAGGACCAATTAAGAGAACCAATAAACAATAGCCAATACACAAAGAAACAAAGAAAGACACGAGATTTACGTGGTTCTAAGAACTTGCCTACGCCCACGGAGGGGTGAGGGAGATTCGACTATGAAGAAGAAAACCGACGACTTGTACAATTCACAAGCTCGTCCCAAAGAAAAAAGCTTTCCTAAAAAACTTTCCTTTTATTTTGTTTTTTTTCTTTGCTTTTTTTTGGTTTGTCGCAGAACCCGAGGTTCCTCAGAGAACGCGGTGTGGGTGGCCCCCACCCACGTTCACAACTTCAAAACAAGCACTTAACCTTTGTAAAATATCAGCATAGAAATTAAAAAGACATGGAAAAGTACCTGAAATAGTATAGCTCAGCAATTTTCGTTTTCCACAATATTTATATTCAGCCCATTGAAAAGGATTCAATAGTATTGCTCAAGCAGCTTGCTCTTAAATATTCCTCTGAGCAACACAAATGCTCCTTTCAAGCTCTGCCAACAACTTAAGTTCTCTCTCAAGAGCAATACATACACAGCTCTTATTCTTATAAAATAACAAATTAATCCCTAGTTTCATAAACTAGATAAACTCCTCAAGTTTGATATCAAGCATTTCCCACCATCAACATTAAGCGATTACTGGGATATTACCAGCATTGGAGGTGTTAGTTTTGTGAAAAATGTGCTCTCAAGTAATCTCATGCTGCAAAAATTTCAAATTCACATTTGTCACCCTCCGCCAAGTTATTTCCTCATGAGAAAGAGGACCACCCTATCCCGGGCTCCATTTGTCCATAAGAACAGAGAATGATGTCTACAGGCCATGATTTCGCTGAGGGATCGATTAGAGTACTCTTTCTATTGCTGCTCAGGCCAACTTCCTTTACCACTTTCTTTAGAATTCGCTGGAGTAGGAGTCAGAAAATGATAATAAGTATAAAAAATATGGAAAACAAAAAATAGAAAACAAATAACGGAAACTAAGTAAATTAAATTAAGTGTCCTAAATGCCAATTGAATTTTGTCCATATCAAGAAGGATAGTAGATATTCGTAAATAGCATGCTACTTAATTAAGTGAAATATGACATCCACTAAGTAAGAAGGATAAAGCATTGGCTAAAATTTATCTGTAATTAGTCATTATCATATCATTATTTGTGCTCATATAGCATGAGAGCTGTCAGCTCCTTCTAGATTTGTACACTCAACGACCTTATTTTCAAGAAATCTACGGACTACTAGTCCCATAGATTTGTACACTCAACGACCTTATTTTCAAGAAATCTACGGACTACTAGTCCCATAGATTTGTACACTCAACGACCTTATTTTCAAGAAATCTACGGACTACTAGTCCCATAGATTTGTACACTCAACGACCTTATTTTCAAGAAATCTACGGACTACTAGTCCCATAGATTTGTACACTCAACGACCTTATTTTCAAGAAATCTACGGACTACTAGTCCCATAGATTTGTACACTCAACGACCTTATTTTCAAGAAATCTACGGACTACTAGTCCCATAGATTTGTACACTCAACGACCTTATTTTCAAGAAATCTACGGACTACTAGTCCCATAGATTTGTACACTCAACGACCTTATTTTCAAGAAATCTACGGACTACTAGTCCCATAGATTTGTACACTCAACGACCTTATTTTCAAGAAATCTACGGACTACTAGTCCCATAGATTTGTACACTCAACGACCTTATTTTCAAGAAATCTACGGACTACTAGTCCCATAGATTTGTACACTCAACGACCTTATTTTCAAGAAATCTACGGACTACTAGTCCCATAGATTTGTACACTCAACGACCTTATTTTCAAGAAATCTACGGACTACTAGTCCCATAGATTTGTACACTCAACGACCTTATTTTCAAGAAATCTACGGACTACTAGTCCCATAGATTTGTACACTCAACGACCTTATTTTCAAGAAATCTACGGACTACTAGTCCCATAGATTTGTACACTCAACGACCTTATTTTCAAGAAATCTACGGACTACTAGTCCCATAGATTTGTACACTCAACGACCTTATTTTCAAGAAATCTACGGACTACTAGTCCCATAGATTTGTACACTCAACGACCTTATTTTCAAGAAATCTACGGACTACTAGTCCCATAGATTTGTACACTCAACGACCTTATTTTCAAGAAATCTACGGACTACTAGTCCCATAGATTTGTACACTCAACGACCTTATTTTCAAGAAATCTACGGACTACTAGTCCCATAGATTTGTACACTCAACGACCTTATTTTCAAGAAATCTACGGACTACTAGTCCCATAGATTTGTACACTCAACGACCTTATTTTCAAGAAATCTACGGACTACTAGTCCCATAGATTTGTACACTCAACGACCTTATTTTCAAGAAATCTACGGACTACTAGTCCCATAGATTTGTACACTCAACGACCTTATTTTCAAGAAATCTACGGACTACTAGTCCCATAGATTTGTACACTCAACGACCTTATTTTCAAGAAATCTACGGACTACTAGTCCCATAGATTTGTACACTCAACGACCTTATTTTCAAGAAATCTACGGACTACTAGTCCCATAGATTTGTACACTCAACGACCTTATTTTCAAGAAATCTACGGACTACTAGTCCCATAGATTTGTACACTCAACGACCTTATTTTCAAGAAATCTACGGACTACTAGTCCCATAGATTTGTACACTCAACGACCTTATTTTCAAGAAATCTACGGACTACTAGTCCCATAGATTTGTACACTCAACGACCTTATTTTCAAGAAATCTACGGACTACTAGTCCCATAGATTTGTACACTCAACGACCTTATTTTCAAGAAATCTACGGACTACTAGTCCCATAGATTTGTACACTCAACGACCTTATTTTCAAGAAATCTACGGACTACTAGTCCCATAGATTTGTACACTCAACGACCTTATTTTCAAGAAATCTACGGACTACTAGTCCCATAGATTTGTACACTCAACGACCTTATTTTCAAGAAATCTACGGACTACTAGTCCCATAGATTTGTACACTCAACGACCTTATTTTCAAGAAATCTACGGACTACTAGTCCCATAGATTTGTACACTCAACGACCTTATTTTCAAGAAATCTACGGACTACTAGTCCCATAGATTTGTACACTCAACGACCTTATTTTCAAGAAATCTACGGACTACTAGTCCCATAGATTTGTACACTCAACGACCTTATTTTCAAGAAATCTACGGACTACTAGTCCCATAGATTTGTACACTCAACGACCTTATTTTCAAGAAATCTACGGACTACTAGTCCCATAGATTTGTACACTCAACGACCTTATTTTCAAGAAATCTACGGACTACTAGTCCCATAGATTTGTACACTCAACGACCTTATTTTCAAGAAATCTACGGACTACTAGTCCCATAGATTTGTACACTCAACGACCTTATTTTCAAGAAATCTACGGACTACTAGTCCCATAGATTTGTACACTCAACGACCTTATTTTCAAGAAATCTACGGACTACTAGTCCCATAGATTTGTACACTCAACGACCTTATTTTCAAGAAATCTACGGACTACTAGTCCCATAGATTTGTACACTCAACGACCTTATTTTCAAGAAATCTACGGACTACTAGTCCCATAGATTTGTACACTCAACGACCTTATTTTCAAGAAATCTACGGACTACTAGTCCCATAGATTTGTACACTCAACGACCTTATTTTCAAGAAATCTACGGACTACTAGTCCCATAGATTTGTACACTCAACGACCTTATTTTCAAGAAATCTACGGACTACTAGTCCCATAGATTTGTACACTCAACGACCTTATTTTCAAGAAATCTACGGACTACTAGTCCCATAGATTTGTACACTCAACGACCTTATTTTCAAGAAATCTACGGACTACTAGTCCCATAGATTTGTACACTCAACGACCTTATTTTCAAGAAATCTACGGACTACTAGTCCCATAGATTTGTACACTCAACGACCTTATTTTCAAGAAATCTACGGACTACTAGTCCCATAGATTTGTACACTCAACGACCTTATTTTCAAGAAATCTACGGACTACTAGTCCCATAGATTTGTACACTCAACGACCTTATTTTCAAGAAATCTACGGACTACTAGTCCCATAGATTTGTACACTCAACGACCTTATTTTCAAGAAATCTACGGACTACTAGTCCCATAGATTTGTACACTCAACGACCTTATTTTCAAGAAATCTACGGACTACTAGTCCCATAGATTTGTACACTCAACGACCTTATTTTCAAGAAATCTACGGACTACTAGTCCCATAGATTTGTACACTCAACGACCTTATTTTCAAGAAATCTACGGACTACTAGTCCCATAGATTTGTACACTCAACGACCTTATTTTCAAGAAATCTACGGACTACTAGTCCCATAGATTTGTACACTCAACGACCTTATTTTCAAGAAATCTACGGACTACTAGTCCCATAGATTTGTACACTCAACGACCTTATTTTCAAGAAATCTACGGACTACTAGTCCTCAGATTTGTCGGCTATAGCCCACACCGTGCCCAAAATTAGGCAATGCCTCCTCTCCCTCTCTCACTTTCCTCTTCCAAAATCTACCTCCCCAAACCCATTTTACTCCACTCTCCCAATCTCTCTCTCCCAATCTCTCCCTAAATAACCCTAACCCCATTCCTCTATTCTCTCCAAAATCACTTATTTCTCCCTCAAATTTCTCTAATTCTCAACAAACTCATTCTCTCCAAACTAGTTCTCCACTATCATCTTCCCCAAAGTTCGACGCCCATCCTCTCCGACGCTGACGAATTTCAGATCTTCATCAAGGTATAAATTTCTTAACATTGATAATTTTTCTTTATTAATTAGTTAAAATTGTAGTTTAGAAAATAACTGATATTTAGAATAATTTTTAATTATGATAAACAATTAGATTTGATTAAATTTTAATAGATTAAAATTTGTGGGATTAAAATTTGATAAATAACTTGAATAACTTGCATATGATAAATGTTAATATTTCATTCGAATGGCTAATGGAATACCGGTTATTTGCTTATTCAATGGGAACCGAGTGTTGGAATCAATAATATGCCTATATATGAGGGAGGATCTAGAAAAATGTTCATGTTATCTAGAAATTGCAACTTCGATGGAATGATGGAGCAAATATACGAGTTACTAAATTTAATCATGGGGAGTATGTCACAAGGTCTTTTATAATTGTCCGATAAATGAAAAAGAACAATTGTCGAGAGATCACCAATGATCAAGAACTGAGTGACATGATACAACTTGTGGAAAACCAAATCTCAATCGAAGTTGTTCATTGAAAATATTCCAATATCCGGTGTTGCCCAAGTTTCATATGCTCCTGGAGAGTTCACTCGAATGCTTGACTTAGAAAATAACTCGAGCGAATTCATTTCATCTCCAAGTGTCTTACACTTAGAAAATGATTCGGTGCAATGTTAAGTGACGGTTCCACAATACTTGGTCATGGTTCAGTTAATTTACCGGTTGGTTCTATTGTACAAGAGGATGAGGATGCAGATGTATATGCAGATGATGATAATGAAGATGCCCATGAGGAGGAACGTCTTGATAGTATGCAATGTGCAATTGGAGGAACCGAGGAGGACACCAATTGGATGGATGAATATTGTGTAAACAACGATTATGTTGAGTCTGAAGAACCGTTACCAGAAGAGTTTCAAAATGAGGAGTGGATAAATGCCTCACAAGCTGAGTTCGTTGAGCTTGACACCAATTTCGAACGAGCCGAGGACTTCACTTTCAAAAAAGGAGATCTTTTCGAGAATAAGGAAGCTTTGGTTTTCGCTATACGTGAATGGTCAATCAAGAATCGGGCCAAATTCAAGCCGGTGAAAACCAATACAACCAACTACCATGTAAGGTGCTACTTCCACGAAAAATCTCAAGGAGAGTATGCAAGTGCTCAAGACGAGAAATTCAAAGTGTCCATGGAAGCTTAATGCCTATTAGGAAAAATCTAATGGGCAATTTGTGATCTCTAGTTATTAGGACTTCATACTTGTTGCAATCCGATCACAATGGCAATCATGAGGTAGCAACTTCATCTTATATATTGAAGCTAATTATGCCCGGTTAGCGAGAACTTGATCTTACTCCGTGACGATAATTACAAGGGTATATGATATGAAAAAAATAACTATATCCAAATATAAAGCATATGATGCACGGAGGAAGGCGTTGACTAGAATCTTTGGAGATTGGGAGAAATCTTACGAATTACTTGCGCAATATCTTGAAGCAATTAAGAGGAAAAATCCGGGTACCGAATATGAAATATTGTCTAAAGCGATCGCGCCGGGAGTGGAGAGGTTCATGAGAGTATTTTGGGCATTTGGACCCGCTATCAAAGGGTTCTCTTTTTGTCGTCCACTCTTGAGCATTGATGGCACGCATTTATACGGCAAATATAAAGGAGTGCTCTTGGTTGCGACCGTAGACGCAAATGGTGGGCTATTTCCATTGGCTTTCGCAGCTTGTGGAGGTGGAGGATACATCGAGTGGAAGTGGTTCTTTCAATGTATTTACAGATTCATCCCTACTGTTCAAAGTCCTAGAACGATTACTTTTATTTCCGACCGGATGAAAGGAATTCCACGGGCCTTGCACGAGGATTTTAGAGCACCACATCATCACCGATATTGCTTGAGGCATATAAGAGATAATTTTAAGAAGAAACACGGAGAGGTTAATTTACAAAATCTATTGTGACAAGCCTAAAATTCTACTAATAATCGATATATGAGCATTGTAGGGAGAAAATAAAATCCCTATCAGTTGAAGCACACAACTGGATTGAACAAAACTTGAAGCCGCAATACGAGGATCGATGGGCATTATGTAGAGATGGTGGAGTGCGCTATTGTATAATGACAACCAATTGCTCTGAAAGTTTTAATGGCGTACTCAAGGGTGCCCGTGCTATGCCAATTCAAGCCTTGGTTGCAAGGACATTTTATAGATTAAACGCATACTTCAATAAGAGACGTGGCGATGGTGCAAGTTGGACGACAAATTTTACTCCGAAAAATGAGATTATTCTGCAGAAAAGGATTGTGGCCGTTAGATCATGTAGAATTACTCCATTCAACGCCAATGAATGGGAGGTTAAAGGTTGTGAAGGTACTTACACCGTCCATCTCTATGACCGGGAGTGCACTTGTTCTTGTAATATACCGCAATTACAAAAATTACCGTGTGAACATGTTTTAGCGGCTAGCTCCAATCAGGATGGTGGTGCTAGATTGCCTTATGATCGGTATTGCTCACCTTGGTATTCAACAAATCATTATCAAAAGGCTTATAAGGAGAGTTTTCATCCTCCTGACGATAGTCGTTATTGGCCGGTTTATAATGGACCATGTATATTACCACCTCAATACAAAAGACAAGCGGGACGACCTCGTTCGGTGCGCATAAGAGGTACCATGGACCAAGGCCGGGAAGGAGTAGCGTCGCGAATAAAATGTGGACAATGTAATCAATTAGGTCATAATAGGTCTCGTTGTCCATCAAGAACAAGTTTATAGCAATTAATTGGTAATATTTTTTCTATCTCTATTTTTCATTGTTATTATAGGCTTATTTAGTATTATAGTCTTATTGATTCTCAGAAAACTAATAAGTTAATCAGATATGTGCAGGTATATACATTATGCTTCCCGCCGGTTAGTGAGGATATCCTCACGATCACCGACACCGCTCGTAGAGTATAACATCTACATCGGTAATGAGTCTTATATTTTTAGTAAAATATTACTTAATGTATTGTTATGTTTTTAGTCTTATTGATTCTATTTTTCCATTGTTGTGCGAGAGGACCGGAGCTAGTCATGATTGATCATAGCCTCTACCATACGCTGGCCACTTGAAGATCCGCATATTATTGCTTTAGTAGCCCAAGCCGGTTTTCTCACATGCTCAAAGTTACGGTGGATGAAGCTTGATTGGGCATTACTTAATGCATTGATGGATAGATGGAGGCCGAAACTAACACGCTTCATCTACGTGTCGGCGAGGCTACTATTACACTCCAAGACGAAGTCAGGATCCCGGTCTCCGTGATTGATGGTCCTTGTGTTACTGAGACCGATAGCATGTGTGGCGCCGAGTTTGTGATGACAACTTAGGACTATCTCCTGAGTCCTTGCCCGGGATATATTAGATTGAAGTGGCTAAAAGAAAATTTCAAACCCCTTGCCGAAGATGCATCTCAAGTCATGATTCAAAGAACATACTGCATATATTTTGCACATGATCGGGACACTTCTTTTCCCCGATTCAAGTAAACATAAAGTTCATTTGAGGTAAGACAACTATATTGGTTATCATTTTGTTAGATTTTTACTCATTATTCATAAAATATGACCAAATGGATTTGCCATGTGTTAGGTGGTTACCGCTTCTTGAGGACTTCGACAGGTGTGGGACATTATCATGGGGTAGTGCTGTTTTAGCATATCTATATAGGGAAATGTCTAAAGTTGCTTTAATGCAAAATAAAGAGCTAAAGGGGTGCTTGACATTGTTACAAGTTTGGGCATGGGAGAGATTGGTTTTGAAACCAAGATTATGCGAGATACGGACTTTAGATGGAGAGATTCCACTGGGCAGCAGGTATATGATTTCGGATCTAAGTAAAGAAAATATAATTAGATTGAAGTTTTAATTTTATTTTATAGAATCTAACCTTCTATCCTACACGCAGATGGAACGTCACTAAAGCATATGATGAGGCCTCGGCAAGACAATTAGATTTTTACAAAGGAGAGCTCGACCGGATAAAATTTTTTCAGGTATCGAATTTTAATTCGAATTTTAATTTAAGTCATTTTAAAAGTGTTTTAATTTTGAAAGAGTTACTAATATATGGAATATTTTGTAGTTCGAGTGGCAGCCTTACGGATCCTTCCTACCTCGTCTACCATTGATTTGCATGGAGGGACACGCTATATGGAGAGCCAGAGTTCCCCTCGTTTGCTTTGAAATTGTGGAGATGCACTTGCCGGATCGCGTGCTTAGGCAGTTTGGTTTCACACAGCACGCTCCACAATTTGTAGAAAGAATAGAGAGAAAGGCGTTCAAGGGTGGCCATCAGATTAATTGGCCACTTGTACATAATCAATACATTGCTAGATGGACTGAGCGGCATAACAGCATCGTCGAGCAGCTTTATCCTCCGATGGAGGAAGTCGATTATATAAGATGGTATTGGGGGATAACCAGAAGATGGATACTCACTCAAACCTCGCCTCCAGTAGACGAAATCGAGATACGTTCCCAACAAGCAAGATATGTACCAAGGGGTGTAGATGACAGAGAATGGGTAAAGAAATTTGCGAAAAATTAAATAGTTTTTAATCCATTAGCAATTGGTAGCTTATATATATAATTGTACCTTTTACGTAATTTCGATAGATGCTATGGATGAGATAGAGGGATTGCAAATGAGGGCATATCTACCGCCATAGGAGATCGCTACATGTATCGATATTGCGGCGGATAGTAGGGAGGGTTCGTAAAGCTCTTCATCGAACTCATGAAGATCGGCATGAAGGTCACGAGCAGATGGTGCATGAGGAGACGGTATATGCACGTCGACGAAGACGAGGTGGATCTTGCTCGCACGACAATGAAGCTGGTCCGTCACAGCCCCACACACAACCGTAGTTTAGCACGCATAAGCTCAAGTCGAAGGAGGACGCCGACGATCCGAGCGGTACGTAAGAGGGAGACAACGGGGGAGGGGCGAACTTTTAGGTTGCATGTAGTTTATTACTTTTTTTGCTTGGACTATATTTGTCGTATGGATAGACTTGATACATTTGTAGTTTATCGTGTTGATATGTTTATGACGTATCTATTATGTTCTGATGTTGTGAATTTCTTATATTTGCATGTGAATTGACGAAATGTGTTTTAATCCTGTGTTAATTTCTTAAAGTTTATAACTTATACAAATGTTGTACTGTATCTCAATGTATATAAAGTGTTTGGGTCATTTTTCTCGCAAGTTTTGGTCAAACGAAACAATTTATACTGAACTTAGCAAGCCCGTACATGTTTTGTACACGATGGTTTTTCCAAAGAAATCTACGGACTACTAGTCCCGCGGATTTGCCGGGCTTTAGGTGTTCGTTTAATCCACGGGACTAGTAGTCCCGTGGATTTCTTTAAGCGATGTTTAATGTACGGACTAGTAGTCCCGTGACGCTTCATAGCCTTGGATTAGTGGTCGATTAGCGGCCACTAAACATACGGGACTACTAGTCCTCGACGCTTCGAGCCTAATTTTTAAACCGACCTCTTTTGGCTGTTATAAAAGAGGTCGATTTTGCTAAATAATTAGCAAAACGGTCGGTTTTGCTAATTATTTAGCAAAAAAGGGCTCTTTTAAAATTTTCTCCTTTTGTTTCTCTTTAAGTGACAATCCAACTCAAAATCTACAACCAAATAGGATTGATCGAAGAAATAGAATCCAACTCTCAGGAGTTTCCGATCCAAAACTATTGATCTCAGCGTTTGAATCAACAATTCTAACAATAAACAAGTTATTTAAATTAACGTTATGCAAGCAAAATATTATCTCTTACTGAAAAATCAGGAAATTGAGAATTTGAGGAGTTCCTTATCCAATCCTTGTATTGACTTTGCATTATATTCCTCAGCTCGAAAAAAGTGAATATTTTTAGCAGTATATCCTTGAACAAACTCCAAAACACAAACATCTCCTTCCTTTAACTGGTTTTTTCTGTATAAACCGGACCAACCAGATGACAAGCACAAACGTACGTCCATCACGCCAACTAGATAATTTCACATGCAATGATGCACCACGAGGATCCTGAAGGATTATTTTGTCCTTTTCATAAAGATTGCACTTCTTAGCCAACTCTAGAGGAATTGTCTGAAAAACAAAATCAACAGGGTATCATAAACTTCACTGGAAAAATGTAAGCACCCATAGAGCTAAACGAACACAGAAAGTGAATGTCAGATCATAAACCACTTAGACTAGTAAAGACTAACTTGAAAGCATGGACAGCATTTGGGTCACACATTAAATTTTATCTTGTTTATCTTTCTAGTCTATCAAGACCTTCCTAATGCATTGTTAATATCTGTAAGTTAGGGCGTATTTGTGTGTGTGCATGCGTATTCTAGTCAAATAGCAATGGTCATAGATCCTACTTTTAAAGTATATATTGTTCATCATAGTATATACTTGGCCTATGTCGTTATTGTTGTGCGCAGCGGAAATTTCGGCAGCACCTTTGCCGAACAATGGCCACAACAAGAGAGCAAGATCACAATAAGAATTCTCGTCTCACCAAGGAAACAAGAATCTGAAGTAAATATCTCAACAAAGTGGGATATTTACTCTTTCTCTCATCAGTTCTAGGACTGACCTGTCGAAGGAACCTAAAAAGCTATTACAAATCAAATCAACAGCAAGACACATGAATTTTACGTGGTTCGGCAAGTTGCCTACGTCCACGGGGCAAGGAGGGGGAGATCTACTATTTGAGAGAAAGAGAATACAAATAGGGTACAAATCTCACACAAAAACCCTAGAACAAAGCTCTCTAAACCCTCGCAAATATCTCCCTCAAAAGGATGCTCAAAATTATCCTCTCTAGCACTTTTAAAACAAAAGGAACAGGTCTATATTTATAGAACCCTCTCTCTCATCTTAGGCCTTAAACAATTCGATGTGGGACTAAAAAACCATGTCAAAACATATTGGGAAGAGGAGGTGGCCCCCATCGCTCACGATTTTGAACGTGAACAAGCATTCACGTTGTGTTCACGCTGCTCAAAACGCTGCGGAACAGCACATGGGCCCCACGCTCACAATTCTCCACCTCGGCAGTTTCTTTCAAACCGAAGCCGACACCAAACAACCAAATGTCCCACTTGTTGCGTCCAGGACGAAGTGGAATAAATCTACGACAACGGACTCAATCCACAACAAGTCGGGAACCCAAACGAGAGTTCAAATAATCTCCTCCCCATCAAAACCAACACCGGCTACATCATAAAGACCGCTACGATCCTCTTGCTCAAGGAATCAAGCCTTCACGTGAGTTCACCAAATGGCGCCAACGGCCTCAACAATCACTTAATATGCAACAAGTCTCGCAATGATCAAATTTGTTGCTCGAACCACCTTTGTGAGCATATCCGCCGGATTATCCTTCGTGTGGACCTTCACAATCTCCACATCACCATCTTCAAGAACATCACGAACGGTGATAACGAACGCCAATGTGCTTCGTCCTCGCATGAAGAACCCGGTTCTTCGCCAAATAGATAGCACTCATGCTATCACAATGAATGGTGACGGACCGCTATGATATACCAAGTTCCTCCAAAAGTCCTCGGCCAAATCGCCTCTTTCACGACCTCCAAATAGCCATATACTCGCCTCCGTCAGACAAAGCAATCAGAGGGTCGCAAGGTGCATCTCCAACACACCGGAGCACCGGTCAAAGTGAACACATACTCCGTAGACCGGCGTTTATCCAAATCCCGCATAATCCGAATCAACATAACCAACGCGACAACCGCCCACCAGAGTGTCCCGCCATACACCAAACCAACATTGAGCGCACCTTGAATGTACCTCAAAATCCATTTCACGGCGCTCCAATGACCCACTCGATCGTGCATGTATCTCAAACCATGCTCACCGCTGTGTAAATCGGTCTCGTACATACCATTGTGTACATCAAGCTTTCAATCATGCAGATATGGAGTCTTCGACATCAACTCTCGATCTTCAACCGTCTTGGTGAAAGGTCACCGAAAGCTTCAAATGGGCTCCTAATGGTACACCGATCGGCTTCAGATCCATGCTAACATGGAACCGCCAGAACCTTCTTTAAATAAGTCATCCAGGTCAAACAAATTTTGCCCTTCTTCTTGTCTCGCCGATCTCCATCCCCAAAATGCGCTTAGCCTCACCCAATTCCTTCATCTCGAACTCCTTTGAAAGCTGTGCCTTCAATTCATTTATAGCGCACTGAAATAGAGGCAACCAATATGTCATCGACATATAATAACAAATAGATATACGCACCTCCTTTCAACTTGCGAAAATATACGCAAGGATCAAACTGGCTCCGAGTGTATGAATGACCAAGCATAAAACCATTGAATCGCCTATACCACTGTCGAGGAGACTGCTTCAAACCATATAGCGATTTCTTTAGTCTCAAACCAACTTTTCTTTCCCTACAACTGGAATCCCAATGGTCGAGTCATATAGATTTCTTCATCAAGATCACCATGAAGAAATGCCGTCTTCACATCCAACCGATCTAATTCCAATCCATACCGTGCCACCAAGCTAGCAAAATCGAATCGACGAATGCTTCACCACCGAGAGAAGACCTCATTATAATCAATACCTTTCTCCTGTGCATAGCCCTTCGCAACCAACCTAGATTTGAACCTCAATGGAGTGCCTTCAATGCCCTCCTTCTTAGTGTATACCCACTTGCAACCAATTGCCTTCCGTCCCTTCGGAAGCTCAACAAGCTCCCATGTATCATTCTTGTGAAGAGACTCCATCTCTTCCTCGCATAGCTACCTGCCACGAATCAGCCTCCGAACTCTGCTCGGCCTCTCTAAATGTAGTAGGTATTATCTCATTGATACTCTCCACCGGAAGTGCATATGTATCTGTATCGGCATACCATACTGGCATATGTATGTTTCTCCTCTGTCTCCGAACCGCAATAGAATCCTGAACCTGAGCCGTCGGTCCCTGATCCTACACATCTGTACTCATATCCTCCGTGTCACCGTCGTGCTCGCCTGGCGTCACCTTAGTCGGCACTCTAATGGATATTGTACCATCTGGACAATGTAGAGCTGCATCGATCTCCACCACCTGCGATATCTCCTTCGTCGGGTCGCTCTCCACCTGATGAGAGTTGGGAAGCTTCAAGATAGAAGTCTCATCAAATGTGACGTCTCTACTCAGCACAATCTTCTTATCAACTGGATCCCATAGCTTGTATCCTTTGACACCACGCTTGAATCCTACAAATATGGCCTTCCTAGCTCGCGGTTCTAATTTATCTGTTTTCACATGATAAAATGCAGGGCACCCAAATACCTTGAGCTGGTCATAATCTCGTGCTGGCTCTCCTGACCACTTCTCCATAGGGGTTTTTCCCTCAATCGCAGATGAAGGCGACTGTTGATGAGGTGGCTCGTGATATGTAAGTGCCTCACCAAAAGATCTTCTCCAAATCACTATGCGCCAATAAACATCGAATCTTCTCCAAAGAAAGACCGATTCAACCTCTCGCCACCCCATTTTGCTGCGGTGTATGACTAACCGTGAAGTGTCTCTCTATGCCCTCGCCTCGACATAGGCCGAAGGGGTCTAAAGTATACTCACCACCGCTTGTCGGATCTCAACGCCTTGATCTTTCTCCCACCGCAGCTTCTAATCTCTTCTTCCACTCCACGAATATATCTAGGACTTCACTCTTCTTCGCCATGGTGTACACCCAACATCGCCTAGAATAGTCATTAATAAATATGACGAACCAATGTCTACCACCAAGTGATGCCGCCTTGGTGGGACCCCAAACGCCTGTGTGCACGTAGTCCGAATACCCTTCGCCCGATGGATGGTCGTTCGAACTTCACCTTTGTCCGCTTGTCAAGAACACAATACTCACGTAACATAATTTTTTCACTCTTGGCTCCTTTAATAGCCCTCGCTGCAAACGCCTGCAGTGACTTTTCACCTGTGCCCTAACCTATAGTGCCAAAGTCCGCCTCGCCCGCCCTGTCCACCAAATAATCAAGCAACGTGGCCAATCTTGGTGCTCCCATTCAGATAGTATAAATTTCGACATGGACTCCTTCATCACCACCAAAGATCCTTTAGTAACCTTCCCTACACCGTTTTTGAAAGTCACATTGAATCCCTTCACCTCCAAAGCTCCAACTGAGATAAGATTTTTCTTCAGCTGAGGAACAAATCTCACCTCCTTCAACTCACGGACTACTCCATCGTGCATCCTGATCTGCACAATACCTATCCCACAAATGCCACAGGGTTGATCATTTCCCACGACAACAACACCCCCGTCAATTTTCTCAAAAGATGCAAATCAGTCTCGCCTAGGGGTCACATGATAAGTAGCGCCGGAATCAAGCATCCAATCTGATGCTTCCACATGATTCACCTCCGGAGTAATTAATAGAGAATAACACGAATCGTCGAAATCATCACCTTTAGCAATATTCACCTCATTGACCTTCGGGCCCTTTTTCTTGCCATTTTCTTTCTCCTTGAGCTTTGGACAATCTCTCTTCCAATATCCCTGCTCTTTGCATAATGCACATTGGTTCTTTGACAATTGGTGGCGGCTTCTTGATTTTGACCTCCTTCTATTGCCACCTTTCAGATATGGGCTTCTACCTCTTGTCGACAAGGCCTCGCCTGAAGTGCTCGTACGGGAAGTCTCCTTGTCCTTTCTCCTCAAATCATGGTTGGTCAATGCGTTAGTAACTTCACTATAGCTGATAGAAGTACGTCCGTTCAACAAAGTGAGTACAAAGGTGTCATACTCCTCATCCGGTAAGGAGCCCAATAAAATAACTGCCTTGTACTCATCCGTTATCTTCTCATCAATATTTGCCAAGTCGGACAACAACTTAGTATAGTTATTCACATGAGCCGCTAGTGAGGTGCTCCCGGACATCTGAAACCTGAAGAGTCTTCGCAGCAAGTGCAACCTGTTCTCAACACTCTTCGTGAGATACTTATTGTTGAGAATTTTCCACATCTTCATTGCAGACGTCACCCCAATCACATCATATCTCGCCTCGCTCCAAACAGACCTGATCACCCCACACGCTGCTCCTATTCATCTTATCCCATACCTCCTCTTCATATTTAGGTGGCCTCTCTTGGACCATGATGGTCTCCTCCAAATTTTGAGCATTGAGCGCATCCTGTATGTCGCTCATCCACAAACCAAAGTTGATTTTGCCGTCGTACTTCACCACATTAATTTTGGTGCTCTGAAAACCAACTTGCATTTGTATTGTACTCGCCATTGACTTGCTGCTTTCACCTTCTTCTCCCATTGAAAACTAACTCCAAATTGTAGAGAAAGAATAACTTTGATAGGATTAAAGAATCACCCAACTGAATCCTAGATCGAATTTCAAATAGATTTCCTAACCACACGAGGAAAGCGAAATCTCCAACGGCAACTCCTAATGCTATCTCCACCGAAGCCGAGAACTCCAAGATCTAAGCTTCACACAAGAATCTTTCTCCACCAAACTCCAAAACCCTAGATCTGAAATCTGGGCTCTGATACCACTTGTTGTCTTGTGAAAATTTGTGACTCCTCTCACAACAATGGCCACAACAAGAGAGCAAGATCACAATAAGAATTCCCGTCTTACCAAGGAAATAAGAATCTGAAGTAAATATCTCAACAAAGTGGGATATTTACTCTTCCTCTCATCAGTTCTAGGGCATCGAGGAACCTAAAAGCTATTACAAATCAAATCAACAGCAAGACACACGAATTTTATGTGGTTCGGCAAGTTGCCTATGTCCACGGGGCAAGGAGGGGGAGATCTACTATTTGAGAGAAAGAGACTATAAATAGGGTACAAATCTCACACAAAAACCCTAGAACAAAGCTCTCTAAACTCTCGCAAATATCTCCCTCAAAAGGATGCTTAAAATTACCCTCTCTAGCACTTTTAAAACAAAAGGAACAGGTCTATATTTATAGAACCCTCTCTCTCATCTTAGGCCTTAAACAATTCGATGTGGGAGTAAAAAACCGTATTAAAACATATTGGGAAGAGGAGGTGGCCCCCACTGTTCACGCGTTTTCTTTTGAGCGTGGTGAGCAGATGTTCACGCTTTCAGCCGTTCAAACGGCTGACAGCCCCCATGTTCCAGATTATTCATGTTTCCTAGCCTAGTAACTCGTATGTAACATAGTTTATTTAAATAAAATGTACTTAGATTCAACATTTTTTAGGGCAAGTATAGTTGATTTTTCATAAAAAATGGTTCAAGGAAAAAATAAGGTACGCCAAGTAACCATTATTTTAAATATTCCTAATATAGCAAATAACATATCTTTTTAAAAGGGATGCCGCAAAATGTTATGGTCTCTATATGCTTCACCACATTTGGGCGATATATTCTCAACAAGGCCGATGTATTGGCCGATATGCAGTCGATATGTCACTTTTATATTGCTTGTCGCAAAATGATATACCACCGCTTTTGGCAATTTTAGGGCAATGTATCATGATTTTCCCAATATATCAGGTGATGTTTCGGCCTCAACAAATAGGCCAAAATGTTGCAATGTCAATTTTGACTTTTATTTATTTATTTATTTATTTTGCAAGAAAGGTTTAGATTTATGGTTCAATTGCATATGATTAGATTTCATTAAGTACGTTTAGATTATATTTTCGGACATTATGTCATAGAATCCAATATGGCACTCTGATATTTACAACACATCACTTATATTTCCCCTATATCCGCAATTGAATGTGGATTTTGGTTGTCTGATATTTTTTCCAATATCCGATATTTAAAACCTCGCAAATAAAATTAGGATTGATTTCTAAACCTGAAAATTCATATCATTTTTTATTTGGACGACATGGCAACGGGCGTTGCGTAGCGACATTGATCCAAACATAGATATAGGAGCTTATCAAACTTTAGATAAGAGGATGAGCACAACCATATATTTCCCCTAACGGGAGGAAGCTTAGCAAACCAAAGTTCCAGTTCACGAATTTTTTTTCCATGTTGGGGTTTCAAAGGTCCACAAATAAAATTGGACTAAAATAATTAGCTTGCATTCACATCGATTAAAAAGGATGAACTACAAATCGAATCATGACGCCAAAAATATTTAGACATCAATTTATATAACCATATTTGAAATTCCAATAGGACTACATATGACGCCATATCTGCACTGTACAAGACTAAACCCGCACTCGTGAAGCGTTGTGCTTCCTGCCGTTTCATATAGTAACAGTCAAGTGCACAGGAAATGACCAGCACATTGTCTTTTTCTTACTATTTAAAAGGAGTAATGACATAAGGCTTATGTTTGACTGTGTTTACTAAAATGAGAATTTAAGTTCGAATTTTTATTTTGGGTAAAATTGTCTCAATGCCCCTGGATTTCGAAAAATGTGCTCCCCATTGACAAAAAATTTATGCTTCCACCCTCTCGACCCAAACCGTTTAAGGCTGACCCAAAACCGACCCATTTAAAACGGGTCAGTATACCTGGCCCGTTCATGATCCGGGGTACCAGTACCCGACTTGTACGCTCCGTTTATCAAACTACTATTGATACTATGTTTTTCAACACAAAAAAGTTGTTGCAGTCTAGATAGGTAGCCTCCACTTTCTAGGAGCTTAAAACTGGAAGCATCAGTACCTCGACACAGACTAAACGGCGAGGTTTCAAGTTCCTTCCAGGCAAAAAAAAATCAAACGCGATATGCAAAATGAACCCAATACTGCTACATGATTGAAGTGGCTGACAATTCGGATCATTTGACTAGTTCGCATTGGACTCAAGTTTCATTCTGGCAAAAGATCAAACGGCTAGCGAGCAACAGATGTCCGCAGCTAATGAGAACTTTAATGCAATGCAGGACCTAGATGTGAACTATTTCAGGAGTAACTGCGTCACTCTCCTTTGCCTTTGTAGTGCCCATTTACAGCCTGGAGCTAGCTGAAGTGAAGGTCTGCTCGCTGTTTTTATGTTGTTAATAATGCAGAGGATACATCCGTTGATTCTCTTAGCCTCCGGCGCTGCATAGATGAAGCCCTAGCACTGATGAGGAATTTTCGAGCAATGGGTGGAGTTGAGGAGGAAATCGTAGAATGGGCGGGAACGTACTGGGCTTATGGGGATGAAACGGTCAAACGGGTATTTAGAACAGACCCGAATTACCCGTTTAATTAAAGGGGTAGTTCGGGTTGTACCGTTAATTTACAACTTGTACTCATATATCTTGACCCATGCCCGTTAATAACAGGTTAGGGTTGTCGATGGGTTGGATCAATTTTGCCTCTCCTATGTTCATATTCAGTATTTTTAGGAACCCTTGGATACGTAGCCATTCTCAAACATGGGTCATACTGATTTGTGAGCTTTTTGGAGTGTGCAGTGGAAAATGTTCGGTGTTATATTTAATTACTTGTCTAATTAGTTTTAGGAGGCGGTTAATTAGCAGTGATGGTAATCGTGAGAGGATTGTGCTTTCCACCATTTTATTTTATATATACTAGTACAGTGCATGTACATTGTACGAGAGCATACCTGTTTTGTTTTATGTTTTTCAATTTTATTTTATTTTTCAAACTATTATCATACTTTTAAAAGGCTAATGAGATGAAAGGTAATAGATAGTCCTCCATAAGAGGTGAAACTTAAAGGCATAAGGCAAAAGCCTAATGAATTTTATTATTCTTAATTTTTCTAGAATTTTAAATATTAGGTGAAGATAAATTAGGATAAATTTTAAATTTTCTATTAAATAACGTAATTAAATAATAAAATAATAGTGTGACTAAAGGTTTTGAAAAAGTGAGGAAATGTATTATTAATAAGAGGTTATATATAATTATTGATTACAACTAATGACATATTTGAGAATTATCAAACTTAAAAGGGCAAAAAGGAAATCAAAAGTTTTGACAAGGCAATCCTCTTTTATATGATATACTAGTATAATGCACGTGCTTTGCACGTGAACGCATATATTTTAAGTATTGAATTTTTATTGAATAGTAAAACTATTTGTTAATAAATAAAATCGATAATAAGATTGCTTAAAAGAAATATATGAATTATTATTATTGTGTAGTAATTGTAATTGAATGTTTTTCTTATATTGATCGCCTGTTAACCTTTTTAAATAAGTCCCCAAATCTAAAATTGTTCTTAAATAAAACTATCAATTCTATAAGTTCTCTTAAATATGCCCCTCCAACTTGAAAGTTGTTAACTTAACTCTAAATAAACTAAGCCGCATTCATCCGCTAGCTTTTTCCCGATGTTCCTAGATAGTTACACTTGATACCTGCAACATATTGTAATAGTTACTTCCCATTATAATTATTTAATAGGGTAAATTGCACTAAACCCTTATGAACTTTCAGCCCATATGAACTTTTAAAATTACATTAAACCCCGATGACTTTTTGTTTCAAAGAAGACCCCAATAACTTTCTAAATTTTACAAATAACCCTATAAATTGGAACAAAAAATGGCATAAAAAGGCATTTTGAATGTTATTGGGGTTTGGTGTAATTTATCTAAAAGATATTGGGGCTTTCTACAAAAGCTATTAGGGTTTAGTGTGATTTCAAAAGTTCATAGGGTCTATTTATCGCAAAATGCCGAAAGTTCATGGGGTTTACTGTAATTAACCTTATTTAATATTATAATTTTTAGTTCAAGTAATACTATTAAAATAATTATACTGTCTATCTACTATAAAATATTTATCTAATTTAATTTTTTAATTATGCTCTTAAATAATTTAGTACTATAAAATATTTTGTAAATTTTATTATACTATCATTAACAATTAATAGTAATATTATTAATATTAAATATTATTTTGTAAAAGGTTAGTTTTCAATCATTACCAAGTATAGATTATTCAAGATCATGTAATAATCTTTGAGAAAATACTCTAAAAATAATATTAAATTATTTATTTAATTTATTTAATAATATAATACTAAATAAATAGTGTAATTCATAATTTATGTGATATTATTAAAATAATTACACTATTTATGTGATTCAAAATTTATTCTATTCATTTTATTGCTCATTGAATTATAGCATAATTATTAATAGTATTTACTAATATATTATTCTATTTATAGTATTATTTAATTATTTTATTATAATTCATAAATAATTATTATAATAATTTAATTTGTTACTACTAATAATTGTGTATACTTATTTTATAAATTACTTTATTTAAACAATTAATAGTTATAATATTATTGATAATTATAATTATTTAGAAAGGTGAGGAGGTGCATAATTAATAAGAGGTTATATTTATTTAATGAAAGATTAATAGAGATAATGGCATAGTTAGAATTTATCAAAATTTGAGAGGGCAAAAAAAAATTTAAAAGTTTTATATAGATATAGATAAATATAGAATAGATTTATCTTTTTCTTAAGAATATTGTTTACTGATATTAATATTGAACATTATTCGGAAAGACTTCGCTGTACTAGCAAATAGGACAAATCTGAGTATTAAAAACTTGAATGTCCCAAGTGAAATGCATGTGAATTCGACGGAGATTGACTGGATGGCTATTAAGCTTAGGAAAGATGAAAAAAAAAAAAAAAAAGGTAGAGAGAAGATAAAGTGGCACGATTGTGAGAAAATTGATGGTACCCGCGAGGTAACTGTTCTTCCACCGTGCTATACGGTGGGTAATAACCAAGTGCTTCAGTGGAGATGACCGGTAAAATATTTTTTTATTATCTGTTTACTGATTAATATTGAACATCATTAGACAAGACTTTTATTCCTTCCTAATCAGTATTAGCTATTAAGTCAAATTCTGAGTATAAAAAAATTGCATTACCAAGTATATTAATGCATGTGAAGTTAAAAGAAATGATCGAATGATGGTAAGATAGGAATAATAATGCACGACATTTGATGGTAAGATAGGAAAATTGCATTACCAAGTATATTAATGCATTACCAAGTATATTAATGGCATGTTAATGGGAACAATTGATGAAATTTGATAGTATTGATATAGAAATAATAATGCACGACATAACAGCCGAAAAGACATGTTTAATAATAAAAAAGATGAATTGCTATTTCTCATAAGGGGTTTTTCTCTTTTAACCCAAAGTTTTACCCCCACTTATTTAAAAACCCACCCACTTTTTCAAACATCAATACACCCATTGTATCTCATCCCACTTATTTTTAAACCCAATATGTATAATACACTCATTCTTTATACTATATTTACCTAATAAATTAAAAATTCCTATACTACCCTTCATCACAAATACAACCGGTCTCTCCCTCTCTCTCCTTCGCTTCACTTTCCCAAAAAAATAGACCGATCCCATAGAACCCTAAGAGCGATCCCGTAGAACCCTAACCCCCAAATCGATCTCTCTAGTGTAAGTTCCGCACCCTATCGCCCTTATTGTGTTTTCACACACCTCTCTCGTCTCGTCGCTCTTAATTTGGTGCATCACGACGAGGTAGTTACCAATTTTCGGCGAATTGCATCACGACGAGGCAGTTTCCATTACCTCTGAAGAAGGTATCTTTAATTTGCTTCATTATTTTTCTTTCAGAGTGTGAAATTTCTAATAGGTTGAGATTTTCTATATTGCTTGTGCTTGATCCAATGGATGTCTTCAAAAAGGAATTCATTAGTCTTTTTCTCTTAACTGGAATCCTTGGTTTTTAGTGATTTTCCCAGGAATGTGAACTGAAGCTTAAAGATATTTAAGATTGTTAGACTGAACAGAGAAAACAAATATATTCAGCCAAGGAGGAATTTTTAGGTAAATTTGACAGTTAATAATTAATTTTTCTGATTTATAAAGGAACTGAGCCTGCGGCTGGGAGATTCATAATAATTATTTTATATTTTTTTGAAATTTTTGTTGATAGGTTGTCGAAGATGTCTACCAGCAAAAAATTGAGTGGTTCTTCCCAATCGAAGACTAAGGCTCCTAAGTAAGTAAATTTTAATTTCTCTGAAATTATTGTCATCTTATGAATTGTATTAATTTCTTTGAATGCTTGGTTCTCTTGTGAAAGATTGGCTCCCTTGTGAAAGATTGGCCTACTGTAATGAATTGGAAGACTCGTTGTCATGTGTTTGTTGTGTTTTTAAGTAATCAACTTGTCGTTGTCGTTGACGTCTACTATTATATACTAAAGGTGGAGGTTGTTTTGCAGAAAAACAAATTATAGTTATTCTATATGGTAATTGAGTTAGGTCAAACACCAAGAAAAAAAAGAAAGGAAAAATCCTTGCCCAAGACAAAATGGGAAAAAAAATCCTTCCAAATGTCACATAAAAATATTTTCTCTGATTCTGTGTTGCGCTGAACAAAATTTGAAAAACGAGCATAGTAGATTGAAAAGTACTAGAGGTTTGGTTTTTTGAAATAGTGGGGGAGCTAAAGTGTGAAATATAAGAGGAAATGTTACGACCCATTTTTATTGAGAGGAAATCTCGATCATTTCGGCGAAAAGCCATGATGAAGTTAATTGAAAAGCCGAAGTGTATTAGGAATTTCACTAGTCAAACCACTATATCATCCATTCCTAGTGCTTCACCTCATCAACCAATATATATACTTCATCATGCTATTGTTGTCTTGTTGCTATCAACTTATTATATCTTTCTTGAATGCTAACCTTTTCATTTTGTTGTATTTGTAGGCGATGACATTACTTCAAGTGCAAGAATTGCTTGCAAAAAATAGGGTGGAGTATAATGAGCTCATCTCGATCCTTATTGTTGAACTTGTGCAGGAGCTTAGATCTGTGTACTCGACTGTTTCATTTTGTGTTGATTTTGTAGTGGTGATTTTGGGTAGTGGTGATTTTGGACACTGAATATAAATGTCCAGTTAACTATGTTATTTAAAGTTGTACGTTGTGTTACATATGTTCGCGGTAAAAGTTGGGATGATTGTCATTGATTTGAACTTGCTTACAGCTTCTTTGGCCTACAACAAAATTCAAAGAGAAATATCGCCTTTTATTTTAAGGCTTACAATGAAAATCAAAAAGATTACAACTTTTATCCTTAGAACAAACACGAGGATCTGTTATATCGAGGTCCTCGCTATGGGTTCTTTGCCCGTGTCGGACTTTTGTGTCCGTGGACCACCGCGCAATTCCAATCCAAGTAGAGACCCGGTTCGAACTACAGATGTAAAGGCTCGCTTCACGAAGGAAACGGTTACCGAGGGGATCACACTCACGAAGGAGAGGATCGCCATGGGATCGTGACTCACGAAGGAGAGGATCGCCGAGCGGTGAGATCTACAAGGAGAAATCACAAGCTATCCCCGAGGTTAAGACGAAGCTTAACCTAGAGGGTATCTCAGAGTTCGACCAATTCAGCCTACCTTCCGCTAGATCGACGCCGATCGACTTGTGCTCGCCGGTGCTCGAACGGTAAGGCCGACGGCTCATGGATCTCGTGAGAACTCCTCGAGAAAATCCTCGAAAATCCCAAGCCCAAGTCCTCCAAGCCTCAAGTCCAAAAATCCTCTCTCCAAGCCCCCTGTAGTCCGACCTCCCCGTCCTCAAAAAATCCTCCCGATCAACCAGAGACCCCCTATTTATACAATGGGGGTGCAGCGGCTTCGGCCACTTGGCGAGGCACCTGGCCAGCAGAGGCACCTCGGCCAAGTTGGTAGGGTGGCTCGACCATGTGGCCGGCGCCTCGACCACTTGGCGAGTAACTTCGGCCAAGTTGGTAGATGGCTTTCGACCATTGTAGCCGAAACCGCCACTTCCTGGCGGTAACTTCGGCCAAGTTGGCGGCCCAGCGCCGTTCGCCCGTTTTTCGCCGTTTAGCCGTTTTTCGGTCTTCGGGTTTAGGCCTGCCTATTCGACTCTTGGCCTTCTCGGGACTTAGGTTCCATCGTATTTGGTTCGGGACTAACTCTTGGTTTGTTCGGTTCAACGATCCTGATCCGATCGTCTGTTCAAGTCCGGTTTAAGCGCTTGTGGCTGTGGGTTGTGTCGAGTTAAGTCTTAGCGATTCGACGTCCGTGATCATTCGATGGGTTGTCATTCGCCGACTCCCGTCCGCGAGTTGGTTTGGGGATGTTGTAAGTATTTTTCAACGCCACAGATACCCTCCAAAGCGTCCGGTCTCGATTCTTGATGAGTGCAGGATGCTTTGGACATGATGGTTCCGGCCTTGTCGGTGAGGGTCCCAAAAGATAGCTTCAAGTCTTGATTCTTTCAGATCATCCGATTCTTTGTAGGATTCTCGATAAGATCACGGTGCTGCATTTATTGTCGACCGTTTGTTGAAATCTTGATTGGCGGTGGGTGAGTTTTGCTTGTAACTTCGTGTCGGTTGGTTGTTGTTTGACTAACCATCGGACTTTTGGACTTATCCGTATGTCGGCGAACTCCTTGTTGGCGACATGTTGGTTGTGTCGGATACGTGGAATTTCATAACCTTCAACCGGCTAATTCTTCCATCATCACATGTGTTGCTGGTTTAACCACAGCGGGAGGACTGCTTTTTTCATGGAGATATCCTCCGAGGATTCCTTGTTGAAACAGGAGACCATTTGGCTTTCAACCATCGCCCTAGCCTTCGGCAAGTCGCGGCGCTTTGACCGTTGTTGGGATGTGATTATCCACGGTGGGTGAAGTTTCTTCGGGACTGGACATATTGTCCGGTGTCGTCATGACTTTCACGCCTCGTCAGATTATTCCTCTCTTGGAAATTAAGGGTTATCGAGTTATCCTTAAGAATATGAGTTTATTCTCCAGGAACTCCTCGTTGAAAATTTGGAAACAGTTTATACTCGTAATCCTAGTTGGAGTAGGATTGGGCGACGCGTTGTTTTGCGTCGGTGCAATCCGCACGATCGAAGTTATCCTCGAGAATATTTCTTGTGAGAATATTCTTCCGAACTTCTCGACAAATTAGGAAGCGGTTTATACTCGTAATCCTAGTTGGGTAGGATTAGGCGTTGATTGGCGTCGATGCAATCCGCATGATCGAGTTATCCACGAGAATATTTCTTGTGAGAATATTCTTAGGAACTTCTCGACAATTTAGGAAACAATTTATACTCGTAATCCTAGTTGGAGTAGGATTGGGCGACGCTGATCGGCCGATGCAATCCGCATGATCGAGTTATCCTAAGAATATTTCTTGTGAGAATATTCTTAGGAACTTCTCGACAATTTAGGAAATAGTTTATACTCGTAATCCTAGTTGAGTAGGATTAGCGACGCTGATTTGCGTCGGTGCAATCCATACGATCGAGTTATCCTAAGAATATTTCTTGTGAGAATATTCTTAGGAACTTCTCGACAAATTAGGAAGCGGTTTATACCGTAATCCTAGTTGGGTAGGATTAGGCGACGCTGATTTGCGTCGGTGCAATCCGCATCGATCGAAGTTATCCTCGAGAATATTTCTTGTGAGAATATTCTTAGGAACTTCTCGACAATTTAGGAAACAATTTATACTCGTAATCCTAGTTGGGTAGGATTAGGCGTTGATTGGCGTCGATGCAATCCGCATGATCGAGTTATCCTAAGAATATTTCTTGTGAGAATATTCTTAGGAACTTCTCGACAATTTAGGAAATAGTTTATACTCGTAATCCTAGTTGGGTAGGATTAGGCGTTGATTGGCGTCGATGCAATCCGCATGATCGAGTTATCCTAAGAATATTTCTTGTGAGAATATTCTTAGGAACTTCTCGACAAATTAGGAAGCGGTTTATACTCGTAATCCTAGTTGGGTAGGATTAGGCGAGCGTTGATTTCGTCGGTGCAATCCGCACGATCGAAGTTATCCTCGAGAATATTTCTTGTGAGAATATTCTTAGGAACTTCGACAATTTAGGAAACAATTTATACTCGTAATCCTAGTTGGAGTAGGATTAGGCGTTGATTGGCGTCGATGCAATCCGCATGATCGAGTTATCCTAAGAATATTTCTTGTGAGAATATTCTTAGGAACTTCTCGACAATTTAGGAAATAGTTTATACTCGTAATCCTAGTTGGAGTAGGATTAGGCGAGCGTTGATTTCGCGTCGGTGCAATCCATACGATCGAGTTATCCCTAAGAATATTTCTTGTGAGAATATTCTTCCGAACTTCTCGACAAATTAGGAAGCGGTTTATACTCGTAATCCTAGTTGGGTAAGTTGGTAGTTGATTTCGCGTCGGTGCAATCCATACGATCGAGTTATCCTAAGAATATTTCTTGTGAGAATATTCTTAGGGAACTTCTCGACAAATTAGGAAGCGGTTTATACTCGTAATCCTAGTTGGAGTAGGATTAGGCAGCGTTGATTTCGTCGGTGCAATCCATACGATCGAGTTATCCTAAGAATATTTCTTGTGAGAATATTCTTAGGGAACTTCTCGACAATTTAGGAAACAGTTTATACTCGTAATCCTAGTTGGAGTAGGATTAGGCGACGCGTTGATTGGCGTCGATGCAATCCGCGGGGTGTTATCCTGCCGAATAAATCTTCAGAATCTTTCCAAATATAGCGGAGGGAGTAGGAGCCAATTAACGGACCGATTTGGCATTGTTTTGATATCCGGATAAGGTTCCAATTAGGACTCCTAATTAGGGGCTGGTTAGAGTCCTAATTAGAATTGATTTGGGCTCCAATTAGAATTCCTACTTCTTGCCAAATAGGACTCCTTATTCAAAGAGGATTGGGTCTATGTGGGATTGTTATAAATACCCACAAACCCTCTTTTTTCTTGACCTAGGCCGGCCCCCCCTTTACTGTGCTTTCGTCTTGTTTTCTTCTCGTCTCGCGTCGTCTCGTCTCCTCCGATCAACGAGGTATGTGCACGAGGGTTTTGTAAATTCTTTTTCTTCTTTTCTTCTCTCTTTTTCTTGTGTATGTAGGTGATGAAAACCACAAGGGGAGAAGGGCGAGTGCCGCCGGCCAGCGGCGATGACGCCGGGCATGGCGGCGGCAACCTCAGCAATGGCGCCAAAGCGGCAGCGAGCTGCGGCACAAGCGCACCAGTAACGCGAAGCGGCCTGAAGCGCGCCGGGCAACACTGGCCTTGAGCGCGGAAACGCGGCACAAGCCTTGCCGAAAGGGCGCCTGGCGCACCAGCGATGCCGGGCGGGCGTGTTTGATCGTCGTATTTGTTACCTGCCGGTCGTGGGCTTCTTGTCTTTCTTGATGCCTCTTTGTTGACTTTCAACCGCATTTCGACTTTATTTGTCTTCTTTGCGCCTTTCCGATGTCGTCGGAAGATCCGCAGCGTTCGAGTCGATCAACTTCGCCGCGGCGTGAATGCCGCCTCCTTCTTTCGGTGGTGCGCGCGGCGTCATCTTCGTGTATATCGTTATATCCGCCGTTCTCCTTTGTGGCGATTGGGAAGAGCCAAATCCTCCTTTGTGGGGACCGACGCTTCAGATTGTGTACACTCTATGACCCGCCGCTCTCCTTTGTGAGTCGATTGGGAAGAGCCGAGATTCTCCTTCGTGGAGGATTGGGGCTTCAAAGATCACCGTCTCGATATCTTTAACGGAGCGATTTCATACCGTACTCTTGCTTAGTAGAGCGGGATATATATTGTCGCTTTGTTTACGACTATATTTATCGCTCTCCTGTATTTAATACTGATGAAATCGCCATACCCGCTATAAGGTCGGACTCAATCTATGTAAGATGAATTCAACACCATTTACTAACCGAATATTTTCTCGATTTCGCTTGATTATTCCTCGAGCTTTTCCACTTACGCTGTCGATGGACGCCATAGTGACTATTATTCCATGTGTGATGATCCCGCGATTTTTATCTCGCCGATTAAGCCGCACATCAGCGAGACGATCCAGTCGCTTTTGAGGGGAGTTCCCGTTCTCCGACGATTGGTCACCGATCGCCTTCGTAGGGACCCGGCTCTTGAACCTTTGCGAAAGATGATTATCTATTCGGCGACTTAGTTAAGGATCGGATCTGGCTCTTATCGAGAGTGAGAGGTGGTTGAACAAAGACGACGGAGGCCCTTGTTCATTCCCGGATACCTCGTCGGCTCTCATTGACCGACCTTAGGCACCATCTTTGTGACCGCCGGTATGTCATGGCGTCGTAGAGCATGATCATATTCATTGTGGGTTTATTACCCGGCCCGGTGTTCGGTTTGGGAATCGTGTCATCGGCCTTCATCACGGGGTTGTAGTGGGACACACCGCCCGTGATGAGCTTTTGTTCCTGCCTCGACTTTGAAGAATCGCCTTGCTAAATTGGGGCGAGATGCGTCGTCGATCATAGATTCTTCGGTTGGGTTCACTTTCGTCAAGTAAGCATTGGTGGGGTCGCTCGACCACTTACGCCCTCACCGATGGGATGGAGAACTTCGCTTGTGGTCTCAGATTCGCCGATTCGTGCCACCATGTATGGCCTTCCAATCAGCGTCAATCATTTCTTCACCTTATTCGAGCTTTATAATCCAGTTAATCGTTTCTCACTAAACGGCGAGTTGGGGTTGGCTTTACATGAGATGTACCGATTTCGTGTCTACCCATGGGGAAGATGCTATATCGAGTACTTTCCCTCAATCGAGGCTGAGCGGCGCCCGATCGTTATAAGACTTTATGGGATCTCACTTGTCATTACTATATAGCTCTGGCCCAATCTGAACCTTGCGCCAAAAGGAAATCGCAGGTGAGTCTGAAGCAGTTCGCCAATTACTTGTTCCAGCATTTGGAGGACAAATCTGGCGAGGAAATATGTGAACTATCACCGCTCACTCCTTCGAAGGTTAATGAACTGATCGAGAAGTCCGAGGCTAACTCTTATACGCTCAGCTACGCCAAAGAAGGCTTTCCTTCAGGGACCAAGTTTGCGACCTTTCTGTGGCATGCGGTGAAGCCTATCCAGCCGACAACTCTCCTAGCGGGCTACCTTGCAATCTGGCTTAAGAAGTGTGTGGTTCCATATCAATCTGATGATGCTTTACCTTTGGAGGTCCTTTATCCTGCAGTTCAACTCGCCCACAAGAAGGAACTCTCTCTCCTTCCGGTGATGGTGGCCAGTATTCACCGTGGATTACGGCATATAGTTCGAGCGTTTACTCAGAGAAAGGATGAGCCATCATCACGTATCCCTTCTGTCCGGTAGAGCTCCCATATACCTATTTGATGGCACGGTTGGTCCTCCATCGCCCGACATGATGTCGACGCAGGGTTCCTGATTAGTCTACTCCTTTCTTACGGTTGGTAGAGGATTGCAGATGGAAGGGGCGTGGTTTTGCAGAGATCAAGAAATAGATGCAGATTCACAAAGGGTGGATCTTTTCCAGATGTTTTCCTCGATTCTCGGGTCAATATGGTGAGTCCTTGGTCGACGAGGAAGTGCCGAAGACACAGCAGACTTCACTTAACATTGGCTATTTCAACTGGCTAGTGAATATCAGGCCAGGGTATCTCACCTTCCGAGTAAGGGAGGAATGCTTCATTGAGCCTTATTTTCCCTGTCGTTTTGCTTTCGCCCGGTTCGGTTCACGACCAACTTTATGTTGGGAACCCGAACCGACAGCTCGGACTTCGAGGTGGACTTGTGGATGGCCTTCGAGCATGGTTGTGGAGCGTCATGGGATGTACCGGTGTTAGATTCAGTCTCCCGAGCTCAGACCGTCAGCTGGAGTCGACATTCCTCCATTGTAGTTGGCTATTAGTAGCTAACGAGTCAGTCCCTGTGAGGGCCATCTCGTGGCGAAGCATCGTTGCGCCGGCATTGAACACTGCAGATGCGGTTAAGCTCGAAGGAAGCGCCAATCTTATCGACCGGGTGAGGCTGAGGAGGAGTTCCACAACTCGACGCTGCTACTTTAGGAGAGGACCAAGCGGAGGCTGCAGCTCATGAGAAGGACCTCGGTACTTTCTCCTTTTCCCTCTCGTTTTCTCATCCTTTCCATTAGGGTTCTCATCCAATTGAATTTTCAGGAAAATCTATTGAAGAGGAAGAATTTCGACCCTCTCAAGGGGTTAAACGAAAGAGGCTAGCCCACAAGAATCACGTGAATCCTCGGTCCTTTGATATAGACTTGACCCGGTAATGTTCGGTCGGTGGCGGAGGTAATAATTCACCATGATGAAATCTGAAATTCGACTTTTGAAGACCGACATTTCTCCGCTCGCATGTGGGGTTCTAGGGATTATGATATCGGCTTTGATTTTGCTCACCACAATTTTCTTGAGCCGGTTTTACTCAACAAATGTATGGAGCTATGGCGGAGGAGGCGATGTAGGACTGATCCGGCGGACCCGTACATCTAACATCGATAATTCCTCTTACGGGTGGCGAATGCGAGAATGGAATGACTTCGGGATTTGTACCCCACTAATTGCCTCTTTGCTTTTGTTCTTTAGGAGATTGCAGGAGACAAATGCACTAACCGAGACTAGGCCGCCTAACCACACCAAGGAGGTAAGTAACTTTACCTATTGTTCGTCTTAATTGCATTCGCTTTCCTAATGCCTTCTTTTTTCAGACTTCTCAATGGAAGATCTCGTGGCAGCTGGTTTATACGGTAGTACTTCCATGGATGACCTATTACGCACTTGGTCACAAGGCGACAGCGCGTCGGTGAAGATTTACACGAAACTACCATCCCGAAGAAGGTATGAATTTTCTCTTAATTATAGGACCAGGTAGTTTGGCCAATACCACTATAATTAAAAGAGGCTGAGACGCTCCCCTTGTGTAGTGGCAGGGACTCCTCTTTCCGCTGCTTTCTCAGAATCAGCTACGACAGCGACCGTTGAGATAGATGAGCACATTGAGGGCTCGGCCGGTTGGCGACATCGGCGATAGATCGCCTCACGGTAGACTTCGCTAGCCTCTGAAACTACTTGAAGGAAGCGGGTAAGGGTCTTTAGCCAAATAAGCTTTAGCCCATTTTTCTTGAAAATTCTAAAGTCCTCTTTTCTTACGTGCGAGCCTACATCTCGACTCCATGATCGGCGAGGCGTTGATCTTTGGATGAAGATCCATCCCATCTTATTATCTGTTTGGAAATCGCTCATTCTTTTCTTTGGTGAACCTTGTGATCGAAAATGTCCTTCATGGCGGGCTTTCTCTTCATCGATTCGGTGCTTGATCCCGGATGGCTTTGATCACGGGATATGGGTTACCAGTGGCTCGAGCCATTGTTGATGATCTCGCCCATCACGGAGGGCAGCTCGAGACTACAAGACTGCGGTAGTGGGGCTTTCTCATACATAGCTGCTTTCGGTGGCCTTGCGTTTAGAGGCATGGCGATGCTCGTGTTTTCTTGGGCTCGAGGTCAGGATCAGAGGCAGCATCATTTCGGGCGGTTATTCTTTGAAACATATTCTTCCCTAAGCCACATCGGTGATATCGTGGCGAGTCGCGGAGAAGGATATCTTGCTTTCGGGGAGAGCTCCATGCCGAGGAAGATAAGATGAGCGGTTTGAGTCGCCAAGGCCAACAAGGAAGAAGCCCTGTTGCGTCTAGGGAGCTCGACCGTCGGGCGTAAACCGGCCGAGCTCGAGGAGGCAACCACGAAGACGAACACCGATGAGGAGTCGCCGGGCGAGTTGCGGGAAGAACTCCACCGGGCTTACAATGGTGAAGTGTCTCCGGCTCGAACAACAAATCCTTTGTCATAGACTTGATGTTTAAGCGGTTGTAGCTCTGAATAAGATTTATTCCTTTCATTATTTATTATGATTCTTTTGCCGTCGAAATAATTAACCATAATACTTATAGGATTTTGGCAAACCCTCACCATCAACGGGTTTGATTAGCCTTTACCAACTACCGTTTGAGTTGGGCTGGCGTGGATTATCACGGATCCGTTCGCGCGTGGCGTTGTGCTAAAAGAATGAAACTCTTCTAGACTTGTTGCTATGATATTGAATACATAGGCTTTATACTCTTTACGGGCAAGAGACCACCCGACAGCAGCGTGTGGCGTTGACTTTATCCCTTCTTAGGCTTCGGGATAAAATGCCCGAATCGAACTCGGTGTCTTCTTCAATCGGAGAAAGACTAAACCGACAGCAGCGTGTGGCGTTGGCTTTATCCCTTCTTAGGCCGGGATAAAATACCCGAGTCGAACTCGGTGTCTTCTTCAATCGGAGAAAGACTAAACCGACAGCAGCGTGTGGCGTTGACTTTAGGGTTATTAGCCAACCCGACCCTCAACGGGTTTGATGAGCCTTTACCAACTACCGTTTGAGTTGGGCTAGCATGTAGATTATCTAAATCCGTTCTACACACAGCGTTGTGCTAAAAGAATGAAACTCTCGGACTTAATGCTACGATGTTGAATCGTGAAGCCGTCTTTTTCACGGGAAGACTAACCCGGCGCGTGTTAGGCGTCGGCCTATCCCTGCTTAGGATTCGGGATCAAATTCCTAGAATCAAACTCTGGTGTCTTCTTCAATCGGAGAAAGACTAAACCGACAGCAGCGTGTGGCGTTGACTTTATCCCTTCTTAGGCCGGATAAAATGCCCGAATCGAACTCGGTGTCTTCTTCAATGGGAGAAAAGACTAAACCGACAGCAGCGTGTGGCGTTGGCTTTATCCTTCTTAGGCTTGGGATAAAATGCCCGAATCGAACTCGTGTCTTCTTCAATCGGAGAAAGACTAAACCGGCAATGCGTGTGGCGTTGGCTTTATCCCTTCTTAGGCCGGATAAAATACCCGAGTCGAACTCACGGTGTCTTCTTCAATGGAGAAAGACTAAACCGACAGCAGCGTGTGGCGTTGGCTTTATCCTTCTTAGGCCGGATAAAATGCCCGAATCGAACTCGTGTCCTCTTTGACGGAGAATGACCGAACCGATTAAGATTGATTGAGGTGGGAAAGGAAGAATGTGTTCTATTTCGGGATGAGAAACAACAATGAGATTCCTTACCGTAGGAATTGAAAAGACTTCGGGTGACCTTGATCGGACAACTGATGCGAAAATCCGGCGCATACCTTGATCGGCTACCTAAGATGAAAGCGGAACTAAGAGTGGGATCTCCACTCCGAGAACCGAAAAGACTTCGGGTGACCTTGATCGGACAACACGATGCGAAAATCGGCGCATACCTTGGTCGGCTACCTAAGATGAAGATGGGCGAGAGTGGGATCTCCACTCCGAGAACCGAAAAGACTTCGGGTGACCTTGATCCGGACAACACAGTGCGAAAATCCGGCGCATACCTTGATCGGTAGCTACCTAAGATGAAGATGGGCGAGGTGGGATCTCCACTCCGAGAACCGAAAAGACTTCGGGTGACCTTGTCGGACAACACAGTCACGAAAATCCGGCGCATACCTTGGTCGGCTACCTAAGATGAAAATGGAACTAAGAGTGGGATCTCCACTCCGAGAACGAAAAGACTTCGGTGACCTTGTCGGACAACACAGTGCGAAAATCCGGCGCATACCTTGATCGGTAGCTACCTAAGATGAAGATGGAACTAAGAGTGGGATCTCCACTCCGAGAACCGAAAAGACTTCGGGTGACCTTGATCGGACAACACGGTGCGAAAATCCGGCGCATACCTTCGGTCGGCTACCTAAGATGAAGATGGGCGAGAGTGGGATCTCCACCGAGAACCGAAGAGACTTCGAGGCGACCTTGATCGGACAACACAGTCACGAAAATCGGCGCATACCTTGATCGGCTACCTAAGATGAAGATGGAACGAGAGTGGGATCTCCACTCCGAGAACCGAAAAGACTTCGGGTGACCTTCGGTCGGACAACACGATGCGAAAATCGGCGCATACCTTGATCGGTAGCTACCTAAGATGAAAATGGAACTAAGAGTGGGATCTCCACTCAGAGAACGAAAAGACTTCGGGTGACCTTCGGTCGGACAACTGATGCGAAAATCCGGCGCATACCTTCGGTCGGCTACCTAAGATGAAGATGGAACTAAGAGTGGGATCTCCACTCCGAGAACGAAGAGACTTCGAGCGACCTTGTCGGACAACACAGTGCGAAAATCGGCGCATACCTTGATCGGTAGCTACCTAAGATGAAGATGGAACTAAGAGTGGGATCTCCACTCAGAGAACGAAAAGACTTCGGGTGACCTTGTCGGACAACACAGTGCGAAAATCCGGCGCATACCTTGGTCGGCTACCTAAGATGAAAATGGAACTAAGAGTGGGATCTCCACTCCGAGAACGAAAAGACTTCGGGTGACCTTCAGTCGGACAACTGGTGCGAAAATCGGCGCATACCTTGATCGGTAGCTACCTAAGATGAAGATGGGCGAGTGGGATCTCCACCGAACCGAAGAGACTTCGGGTGACCTTGATCCGGACAACACGATGCGAAAATCGGCGCATACCTTGGTCGGCTACCTAAGATGAAGATGGGCGAGAGTGGGATCTCCACTCCGAGAACGAAAAGACTTCGGGTGACCTTGATCGGACAACACGGTGCGAAAATCCGGCGCATACCTTCGGTCGGCTACCTAAGATGAAAATGGAACTAAGAGTGGGATCTCCACTCCGAGAACCGAAAAGACTTCGGGTGACCTTCAGTCGGACAACTGGTGCGAAAATCCGGCGCATACCTTGATCGGCTACGAGATGAAAATGGAACTAAGAGTGGGATCTCCACTCCAAGAACCAAAGAGACTCAGCACCTTCACGGACAACCTGGTCCGAAAATCCCTACAAGATACCTTCACCGGCGCTACCTAAGATGAAGATGGAACTAAGAGTGGGATCTCCACTCCGAGAACCGAAGAGACTCAGCACCTTCACGGACAACCCGGTTCGAAAATCCCTACAAGATACCTTCACCGGCGCTACCTAAGATGAAGATGGAACTAAGAGTGGGATCTCCATTCGAGAACCGAAGAGACTTCGGGTGACCTTGATCGGACAACTGGTGCGAAAATCCGGCGCATACCTTGATCGGCTACCTAAGATGAAAATGGAACTAAGTGGGATCTCCACTCGAGAACCGAAGAGACTTCGAGGCGACCTTGATCGGACAACACAGTGCGAAAATCGGCGCATACCTTCGGTCGGCTACCTAAGATGAAGATGGAACTAAGTGGGATCTCCACTCGAGAACCGAAGAGACTTCGGCGACCTTGATCGGACAACCTGGTCTCGAAAATCCCTACAAGATACCTTCACCGGCGCTACCTAAGATGAAAATGGAACTAAGTGGGATCTCCACTCCGAGAACCGAAGAGACTTCGGCGACCTTGATCGGACAACCTGGTCTCGAAAATCCCTACAAGATACCTTCACCGGCGCTACCTAAGATGAAGATGGAACTAAGAGTGGGATCTCCACTCGAGAACCGAAGAGACTTCGAGCGTCCTTGATCGGACAACTGGTGCGAAAATCCGGCGCATATCTTCGGTCGGCTACCTAAGATGAAGATGGAACTAAGAGTGGGATCTCCACTCGAGAACCGAAGAGACTCAGCACCTTCACGGACAACCCGTCCGAAAATCCCAAGATACCTTCACCGGCGCTACCTAAGATGAAGATGGAAAGAACCCCTCCGTTTATCACGAAAGGGGTCTGATGCTTGGAGAGGAAGAATTTTATATTCTATCTCCGGCATAAAAGGGATTTTGATTGGGCCTCTTGTTCATAGAAGGAATCAAGAGGAGATTGTGGCAATGTACCAGAAAATTTATAGACCCACCGTCAAGGGATTTGATCGGTGGGGGAAAATAATGATGGAGGATAAATCTAGGGTTATCCTCAAGTGGGTAACACATCCCACGAGGAACTTCCCGTTGAAACGGGTTATCCTGAAGATACTAAGGGTAGTATTTCTTCAGGAACTTCCCATTTATCGGCATTAATTGCCGGTCGCCACTTTGGGTAATTAGGCGATACGCACCATTGGAGTAAACCGTTTCTATTACAAACGGACCCTCCCATTTAGGTTGAATTTACCTTTCTTTCGGAAGTGAGGATTATCGATTAGTCGGCGGAGGACCAAATCTCCTTCTTTGAAACTCCGTTGTCGTACTTTCTTGTTGAAAGCTCGACATCCTAGCTTGGTAGAACTCAATGCATTGTTGAGCCTCGAGCTTCTCATCTAACATCTCGAGCTCTTGAGGCGTTTACGATGTTGTTCTTGGTCGTCATCTGTTGAAAGGCGTCGAAGTGGCGAATCTGAATTTCCAGCAGAAGCTGCTTGCACGTAAACCGAGGAGATGCGGGTCTCTCGGTTGGCGTCGTCTGATTGTCGCGATATGCCGAGTGCTTCTCGAGTTTATCGTCGGTCTCGCTTGTTATTCTTCACAAGCCGACAAAATTTTGATAATTGTCTTGTTGAATGCCGGCTAATCCATTTCTTCTTTGGATTATAAGGCTGTTGTGAGACATCTTGTATCTTGAATTTCATAAAACGATGAAGGAATTGGCGATAAATTGGGGACCATTATCATGCACGATCCGTCTTGGAACACCGTGTCGGTAGATGACATGGTGTTTGATAAAATGGCGGCGACTTTTCGCCTTGACTTCTTTTAGCGGGATTATACGCCCGCGGAATGTCGGTGATCGCTAGAATAAACCGATCGCCTTTGGCCGAGCGGAGGAAAAATGGGACCTCGGCGTCCATTCCCCATGTCTCGAATGGCGAGGATGTGGCGAAGGATCTGGCTTGCTCGGGGCGATGCATATAATTAGCGTGGTGACCGCGCATGGCATTCGGCATTACTCGGCGTCATTAATCATTGTTGGCGGTAGCCCATTCTCCGATTCGATCAGAGCTTGGGACCGTGCTGGTGTGCACCACATTCACCTTCGTGTGCTTCAGAAGGACCTCTCACCTCTCTTTGTTTGAGAGGCATCGGAGCAAAGACCATCGTACCCTCGGCGATATAGCGTGGGTTTTGAGTGTCATAAAAGAATCTTGGAGCTCTTAGCGGATTGACTCTCTCTCTCTCCCGTCTTAGAATGCCGTGTAAAGGCGTAGTCGATGATAGGAAAGCCAATCTCGGGGCTCCAACTTGGTTTGGGTTGCATGTACTTCTTTGGTAACTACCCCTTATCTTCTTGTGTCTCATCGTATAATGAGTGCGAAGAGTTGGTGAGTCTGACCGTAACTAGTTGCCGGTCTGGAAGGTTATTAACTAGACCACGACTAATCTTTGCCGATGCATCCGCATAAGCGTTTTGGAGCGGGATATATTCGATGAAAAACTCTTGAATGAGTCCTATTTCAAGCTTCGCCTCGATGATAGGGGATTAGATCGGATTCGACCGTAGTCACCGAACTGTTTAACTATCAATTGCGAATGGCGTAGCTGAGATATTGACCCCGGCTCCTTGGCGAAACTAAGTCCAATAAGTAGCACATTGTATTCAGCTCGTTATTAGAGCAAGGTTCGAGTGAATAAGCACGGGCATGACATGATTCCACGGGAAACTAAGACAACCCCGACTCCGTGAAATCTTAGAACATCAGAACTTGCCCGCGTTGGTGGCTTCGAAAGCTCGTCAAAGTACGTCGCCATATTTGTTGGTGCGATGTAGTGTTAACCGTGGACTTCATCAGGAAGATCATCATATAGCTCAAGCTGCATTTGTTGGCGACCAAGAGATATAAATCGCTTGTCCTTTGGTGACTTACATTTGTTTGAAGTGTAAGTCATTATTGGGACAAGAGCAAGGCCCATTTAGCCAAATGCCAACTCATTGAGGCGGTGGGTCATAAATATCGGGACGGTTCGTTAGAATAACATAAATCGTGCATCGAGCTAAATAGTGTCGCATTTTGAATCGCGAACACTAATGCAAAGACGCTGCTTCGACCATTGGATATCGAGACTTCGCCACCGCTAATGTTAAACCGGGTAATACTGCTGCTGTTACGTGACCCCGGTGATGCGTCGTCTTCTTGTGTAAAGCTTAACGAGTGATCCGTTGCCTTGGCGTAGATCAAAAGCGGTTTCCGACAGCGGTGCAACAAGAACGGGAGGTTTAGCGAGATAAGACTTGATCTCTTCAAGCGGCACGGCAGTGTAGTCCCCGAATAAGCGACACACCCTTCTTGTTCAACTTGGAGAGCGGTTGGCACTTCGGATAGGTTCGATATGAACCGCGTCGGATGTCACGCCAATGCCCTTGTAATCCAGGTTCTCTCAGATTTCGGGGGTTGCAATTCTTGAATCGCCTTCACTTTGTCGGGATCGGCGTGGATTCCTTTGTCGGTGGCGAAGCGAAGCCAAGGAACTGCCAGCTGGACATCCCAAGGAAGGATTTGGCGGGGATTCATCTTTAGGCGATGAGTTCGCATGAGTTGAATACCGTTCTAAGATCTTTGATGTGATCTCCTTTGTCCGCGGCTTTTCACGACCAAATCATCGGCGTAGCATTCGACCGTTTTCGAATATGATCTGGAAAATCTCGTCATTGCTGTTGGTATGTTCTTGGCCGACATTTTGAGGCGAGCGGCATGGCCGTGTAGCAATATATTAGATGGAAGTTACGAGCTTGTGTGTTTGGCGTCATCGGGGTGCATCTTGATTTGATTATACCAGAAAAGCCATCCATAAAGGACATTCTTTCAAATCCCGTATTGTCAACTATGACATCGGTGATTGGAAGAGGAAGTCATCTTTTGGGCAAGCGTTGGATCTGTGTCGACCAGGATCCTAATGAGCCATTCTTCTTCATGGCCAGGGACTATATTAGCCACCCATCGGATGTTGAATTTCCTCGATGAATCGATTCTATGAGTTTCTTCGCCGTCAACAATTGCCTCCAATATTTGTGGGCCGAAACGTCTTCTTTGTTGCTTGGCGGGTTTGACATCCGCCTTGATGTTGGCGATGTGTTGCCACATTGGGGTCGAGTCTGGCATGTCCTCGTAACTCGGTGAATACATCAATATACTCACGATTAAGACAATCAACTCTTAGTTATCTTAGGTATTAGCGATGTTTATGAGCTTAGGATGCTCTTCATTACCCATATTAACACGGACTACCTCGTCCTTGGTGGGGGTTCTCTTTGTTGAACTGTCCCCAGCTGTTCTTGGAGTTGATGGATCCATGGGTCTTCCCATGTTGGCGTCTTCATCACTCTCAATTAGCGAGGATCGACCCGTAGCCATATTTGACATTAAAGCCTTGAAAGCTTCTCGAGGCTAGTGTCGAATCCCAAGCGAAGTCGAGGCGATATGAGTCTCCCTCATCGGGTGGATTATTATCAATCGAAATACGAGCATTCATCTTAGGAGGATTAGTATTATCCCCTTCTAAATGCATAGTAATTATCGGCTTTCCTCTTGGGACATATGCAGCTTTAGGAGGGTTCGAGGGCCTCGTCAGAAACATAGACCTTCCCTCGTGTCAAGTCATACCCCATCTCTTCATGATACCGGTGTTTCGGACTATATCGAATGTGTGGAGGATAGGCCCTTTGTCATCTTCATCTCCTTCTAAGAAATGATTGGCATCGGAGCATCTCCTTTTAAAGTAAACCAAGTCTTTTCACTACTTGATCTTAGTGGGATGGCGAGTGTTGTCCCAAGAGTCTCGGAACTTCTTTTGTGTAAAGCAAGATGGCGAGTTGGTAAGTGAAACTCTGAATTGTTGTATAAACTTTGTCATCACATCATTCAAAGATAAAGGGTACTCTAAATGCGTCATTTATTGATTCATCGGCAATTTGCCAATTACAATGTTCATCGGCGATTCTTCATCGTCAAGATTGATTACAAGGGGTACAATGTCATTTAAAACAAAACCTCCAATATAACCAAGCCGGTTTCGGTGTATCTTTCTTCACATTTGTCCGTTACCTTGGGCGATGATTGATTTGGACTCATTACCGTAGAGGAGAGAATGGTGAAATAATTCTCCATCCCCTTAAGCGGTTGTTTGTCGCGACCACCGTCTTGACCTCATTATTAGTGTCTACATATTTGAGACGATGAAGAGAGGGGACTATAACATTATTGTGGATCCAAATGGACCCAACAATAAGTTATAGGAAGTCTCTGCGTCAATCACATAGCGGTGACTTGGACTTTAAGTCCCCATTTGGCACTTTATCGGGATTTTACCAGCGGCGAGACCGGTGGTGTTAAATCCAGTAAATCATTGTGCTGTTGATGCCGGCTCTTGGCGAATTCGAAGATACATGGTAGAGGGCATGATGCTCCTGTGGAACCGGATCGACTTGGATCGGTTAACTTCACTGGAGCCAATATACGGTGAAGTATAGCGGCCTATCGTGCTTGGAATTCCTGATGCATATCCTCCTTTGTAAAAGTGATGCAGAAGTGTTTAGTCACAAGGTTGTATTCTTTGGGCGACTCTTACGGACTTGGCCTAATCACGGGTGAGGAAGACTTGAATGGTGAGGTGCTTCTTGAAGAGCTTCTCGTCTCTTTTGATAACATGACAACTCATAGAGTGATCCTTGCGGGGATATTATTAGTGTGCCATCACGTCGAGCGATATGGGGAGTTCGAAGTTCCCGGTTTATCTCTTCTAATCGGGCGACTGAATCGAGACTGTTTCGGGAGTTGAACTTCCTGTGGCTGTTTATCTTTCGCCTTTTGGTCGCAGTGAGGGGTGTTGTTGGTACCCGGCTCACAGCGTCTTGGCATTTGAGTCTGAGATTTCCGTACTTGTATTTGTACTCGTGTCCGCTCCTGGTGGCGTGGGCTTTAGGCTCCCCTTCGGACAGCTGGAATGTTACCACCTGTTCGTCATTCCTCTCCAGAATTGCGGAAGTAGCATGGCATGTCTTTCCCTTCTGTTTCGGCTTTTTCTTCGAAGAAGAGGCTACCCATTGCTTATCTTCAAGTAGGTCTGGGTGGACCCACAAGACTTCGCCATTCGGGGCTGTATACGATACAAGTCCTTCGGCGTTGCTTGTGTGGTCGTCATTACCGTCTTCAACTGCGACTTTGACCAGCGGTTGAGTTCAAACCATGTCAAGCACCCGACCGAGCTTATGGACACGCGTGCATCTCTCGACCTTCTTTTCTTTGGGCGGTTTCATAGTGATGACCCTACATCAATTAAAGCACGGATTTTATCCTTAAAGGTGAAAGGATTTAGTGGGGTGATGGCGCCCTATGATGCATACGGTATCTTGGGTCATTTGTCTTCATTGCCTCCTCTTGATTACGAATCGGAGGAGCTTGATCTTGTTATTTTCCACAAGATATTTGAAGAGACCGGGAATCTCGTCGTCCCTAAAGGAATAGGACTTGGAATCTGGTTCTAAGGCCTTGTTTTGTGGCCCAGGTTGCCCGTTGATTGTGCTGTTGCGGCGCCCATTTGTTCTTTGGGCTGGAGTTGGAGCGTTTGGTTACGCAACCGCCGTCTTGGCTTGCTCTTTCCCTTTGCGGCGTGGGACAAAGTTAAACAGACTTCCGTTGTCGGTGACCCTCTGCCTTTTTCCTTTTGAGGAACCTCTCGGCTTGCTCTCCACGAACCTTCAGGTCCTTCCACGTTATCGATGGTCTGTACCCATTGCTTCAAGCACATCTATCGATAAGTTCTTGTCGGAGTTTGGAGGATGAACTCCTGTTATTGGATCCGGCAGTTCATTGCCTTGTTCGAATCTTTTGACAAAGATATCCACGGTTTCTCCGTCTTTACGCTTCTCGTCGAGCAATGTCGATCGATACCTGGTATCGTCATCAAAATTGGTAAGGAAGCTAGACTCCATGTCGTCGGTGAATGCTCCGGCGAGGCGGCGGTACCATTCGGCCCGAAGGGTGCCAGCGAATGGCCGAACCATCGAGGGTTCGTTGCGAAATAACTCCGGTGTGACTTGAAATAAATCAAGTCTTTGTGTTGGGGAACCCTTCGTCAAATGGTGTGAAGTTTATTAAGTTAAACTTCGGCGAGTGCGAGGTTGATTCCCACTCCCTCGGGTATGGGCAAGGAATACTGTCTTCTTTACTTCTTGGCGAAATCAATGAGTTGATTTTGCTCTCAGAATCTTTGATCTTCGCTTTCTGAGGCAACAACATCTATATTTTCCCTGTGCGGCGTTCGGGGTTGAGAGGGTTATCATCTTCTTGTGCTTCCTCGATCACGAATCGCTATCATCTTCATGGCGTTGGCCCGGCGATTTCGATTCACCTTGATGTTTGCGTCAAGGCTTGGATCTGTTGGTCATGCATTTCTCTCATCGTCATGGCCAACTCCATTTCAACGAAGTTTTCCGTGCTTATTCAATGCTTCATCTAGCATTTTAGCCGCTTGATGCAATGCGATCATGGCGTTTCTTGGGGCTCCCTTAGATACGGTATGATCGAGACGGAGAGCCAATATCGGCGCATCATCCGCGGGTATTCCTTTAGAAGTTTATAAATTATCTGGACCGTCGAATAGTCCGGACCGCCAAGCGAGTTAGCCGTTGCGATCTGCTTGAATAGCCGTGGCGATAGTTCTTTCTTTGTCATATTATTAGTGACCTCGGCAACTCATCCTCGGGATGTCATCCTTTTAAATCGCCTTGACCTAGGTCTTGGCGCGTTGGTGCTAAGCCTCACGGAAGACCGAAACTCTTTAAGGTTTACGGCGGCAATTGCACTCGAGCGAGTCTTGATGAGCTTGGAGCACAAGCATGGCGCATCAATTTAGGGGTTCCTTGAGATTTTCTGTACCCTTGCGGTAGTACAGCTCGTCGGTGTGTGTTATGCAGAACAATGCCGTGTGTTGGCGTGATCTCTCGGGTATAGCGTCGTCGGTCGTTCGGCGAAGGCGTCTCCCAGAGAATGGTCAAGACTACTGAAAGTAACTTCGCCTTGACTTAAAACATGTGGCGTGAAGTTTGAGGACTCGGACTTGATCTTTAATCCGGTTGGGGTTCGCGAGAATCTCAGGCCCTTTGCGGAGCAGTGCGACTTCCTATGAGGAGTGACCGTGATCCCTTGAGGACCCAAGCGATCCTTGATAGTTGGTTTGGTGGTGGTGGCAATTGGCCTCTGCCGGTTGAGTTGAGCACCTTTGACCTTGAGGAGCGTCGGACTTGAACTTATTTGAGTACAGCGCTGGCCTTTGAAAGTCTTAGAGCAGGAGTGGGCCTGGGGTTGGGGCACCGTTAGACTTGGGCCTCAAACACGGTGGTATGTTAGCGGCTTCTTCAACTCCACGAGCCTGCGCACCAAAGCTTCGTGCTAGCTGTAAGAGTCTTGTGGCGCTTCGGATCGCTCTGAAGTGTGGGCGGTTCCGTTTGGCGGACCCACTCGTTGGTTGGCGGCTTGGATAGACCGCCGATCACTTGAAGCCTGCGTAAGTCACGGATCTTAGATCCGCTTAGTAGCGGATCCCATCCGCATTGCATGGCCTTGGCGAGTTCGCGCCATGCTTTGTCGTCGCCTTTGGCGGCTTCGCTTGGAGAGCGCCGGCGCATCATCGGCGTTCATCTCGAGGCATCATCTGGGACCAGGCGCCGAAGGGATTTCGCTACTGCGGCGGCGAGGTTGGACTTCGCCGTCACGGGGCTCTACATGGAGGCCATCCGGGTTCTCCTTGCGTGGAGACCTTCTTGGAGGCGGGAAGCGGATCGGAGGAGGGAGGATAGGTACTCCTCGAACTTCTCTTGGTGAACTTCGAACTTCGACCTCTTCCTCCAGGGATAGGAATCGCGGTACAGACGGCGACCTCCGTCGAGGCGGTGGCTCCCCGTGTGCGCCCGGCTTGTTGCGGTAAAAGTTGGGATGATTATCATTGATTTGAACTTGCTACGCTTCTTTGGCCTACAACAAAATTCAAAGAAATATAAGCCTTTTATTTTAAGGCTTACAATGAAAATCAAAAGATTACAACTTTTATCCTTGTGAACAAACCACGAGGATCTACGTTATATCGAGGTCACCAGCTTGCGTGGAGTTCTTTACTGTCGGGGACTTTTTGTCCGTGGACCACGCAATTCAATCCAAGTAGGGCCGGGTTGGAACTACTGGAGATGTAAAGGGGCTCGTTCCACGAAGAAGCAGGCGCTGAGGGATCACACTCCGAAGGAGAGGATCGCTGCGGTCGCCTCACGAAGGAGAGGATCATGGGGCGGGTGAGATCTACAAGGAGAAATCTGGCGCTATCCACGAGGTTAAGGCGAAGCTTAACCTAGAGGGTATCTGGATTCGACGAATTCGGCTACCTTCGCTTGTAGATCGGGCGTCGGCTGGACTTGTGCTTCGCCGGTGCTTTCCGAGCGGTCGTCGGCGGCTCGCGGGATCGTGAGAACTCCTCGAGAAAATCTCGAAAATCCCAAGCCGAAGTCCTCGAAGCACGAAGTCCAAAATCCTCTCTCCAAGCCCCACGTAGTCCGACCTCCCGTCCTCAAAAATCCTCCCGATCAACCAGCGAGACCCCCTATTTATACAATGGAAGTGCGTAACGGCTTCGGCCACTTGGCGAGCCACCCGACAAGTTGGCGGTGGCTTTCGGCCATGGTGTACGAACCGCTTAAACCACTTGGCGGTAACTTCGACCAATTGGCGGTAGCGCCGTTCGCCGTTTTTCGCCGTTTGCCCGTTTTCTCGGTCTCTCGGGTTTAGGCCACCTATTCGACTCTTGGCCTTCTCGGACTTAGGTTCCGTCGTATTTGGTTCGGGACTAACTCTTGGTTTGTTCGGTTCAGCGATCTGGGATCCGTCGTGAAGTCGGTTTAAGCGGAGTGCTTGTGGCCGTGGGTTACGCCGTCGAGTTGGCGTCTTAGCGATTCGGCGTGCGTATCATCGATGGGTTGTCATTCACACTCTCGCCACGAAGTTGGTTTCGGGATCTTGTAAGTATTTTCAGCGCCCTCTGACATAGTGTGTTGATTTTTATAGTGGTGATCTTTGTAATTATGTTCTTATTGTTGAAATTGAATCGTTTCAGATCTGTGTACTTGATGTTTCATGTTGTGTTGATTTTGTAGTGGTGATCTTGGATTTATTTTCATTCAATCTGTGTACACCAGTTTAATGTCATGTGTTTGATTGTTTAGTGGTTGATAGATATGAATGATATGTGCTTGATTGTTTAGTGGTTCTACAAATCCTTGACCACTTCTTGGTTAAATCCCAGCTTCGTTGAAATCTGCTATGTTCTTGATTTATTTTCCATGTTTTTTCCTGAAACGTAGTGTTCGCGGGGAAAGTTGACTTGTTATTCATTGTTGCTGAATTCGTTTACAGCTTCGTTGGCCTACAATAAAATTCAAAAGAAAATGCCTTTTATTTTAAGGCATACAATGAAAACAAAAATTACAACTTTTTATCCTTGTGAACAAACACGAGGATCTCTGTATATCGAGGTCCACCGGCTTGCGTGAGTTCTTTACTGTCTTAGGGGACTTTTGTGTCAGTGGACCACAGCGCAATTCAATCAAGTAGAGACCGGGTTACGGAACTCTGAGATGTAAAGGGGCTCGTTCCCGAAAGAAGCGGCGCTGAGGATCACACTCACGAAGGAGAGGATGCGCTGCGGTCGCTCACTCACGAAGGAGGATGGGGGGTGAGATCTACAAGGAGAAATCCGGCGCTATCCACGAGGTTAAGGCGAAGCTTAACCTAGAGGGTATCGTGGATTCGACCGAATTGACTACCAGCTTGTAGATCGGGCGTCGGTGGACTTGTGCTTTCGCCCGGTGCTCCGAGCGGTCGTCGGCGGCTCCCGGATCTCGTGAGAACTCCTCGAAAATCCTCGAAAATCCCAAGCCGAAGTCCTCAGAAGCACGAAGTCCAAAATCCTCTCTCAAGCCCCACGTAGTCAGACCTCCCGTCCTCAAAAATCCTCCCGATCAAGCAGAGACCCCCTATTTATACAATGGGGGTCGCGTGCGGCTTTCACTTGGCAGAACCACCTCGGATTGGTAGGGAGTGGCTTTCGGCCATGGTGGCAGAAACCCTTACCACTTAGAGGTAACTTCGGCCAAGTTGGTAGGTAGCGTTCGCCGTTTTCGCCCGTTTAGCCCGTTTTCTCGGTCTCGGGTTTAGGCCTGCATTCGACTCTTGGCCTTCTCGGGACTTAGGTTCCGTCGTATTTGGTTCGGGACTAACTCTTGGTTTGTTCGGTTCAGCGATCTGGGATCCGTCGTGTTCAAGTCGGTTTAAACCGTGCTTGTGGCTATGTGGGTTAGCCGTCGAGTTCGGCGTCTTAGCGATTCGGCGTCGTATCATCGATGGGTTGTCATTAGCCGACTCCCGTCCGCGAGTTGGTTTAGGGGATCTTGTAAGTATTTTCAGCCTACTGACATAGTGTGTTGATTTTTATAGTGGTGATCTTTGTAATTATGTTCTTATTGTTGAAATTGAATGCGTTTGGGATCATGTGTACTTGATGTTTCATGTTGTGTTGATTTTGTAGTGGTGATCTTGGATTTATTTTCATTCAATCATGTGTACACCGTTTAATGTCATGTGTTTGATTGTTTAGTGGTTGATAGATATGAATGATATGTGCTTGATTGTTTAGTGGTTCTACAAATCCTTGACCACTTCTTGGTTAAATCCGGCTTGTTGAAATGCTGCTATGTTCTTGATTTATTTTCCATGTTTTTCACGAAGCGTAGTGTTGAGGGGAAAGTTGACTTGTTATTCATTGTTCTTTGAATTAGTTTACGGCCGTTGGCCTACAATAAAATTCAAAGAAAATGCCTTTTATTTTAAAGTACAATGAAAACAAAATTACAACTTTTCCTAAGTGAACAAGCTTCGGATCTCTATTATCACGGGATCACCAAGCTTGCGTGGGTTCTTCGCTGTCTTAGGGGACTTTTTATTCGTCCGTTGACCAGCGCGCAATTCGATCTGGTGTAAACCGGGTTACGGAACTTCAGGCGTAGAGGGCTCGTTCCACGAAGGAAGCGAAGCGCTGAGGATCACACTCCGAAGGAGAGGATGCGCTGCGGGATCGCACTCATGAAGGAGAGGATCGGCCGGTGAGATCTACTAGGAGACATCCTGGCGCTATCCACGAGATTAAGGCGAAGCTTAATCTAGAGGGTATCTGTAGTTCGACCGAATTGATTGCGATTGAATATCGGCGTCAAGCGAACTTGTGCTCGCCCGTGCTCCGGGCAGGCGTCGGCGGCTTCGTGGATCTCGTGAGAATTCTTGAGAAAATCCCGAAAATCCGCCTCGATTCAAAAGCCAAATCCTCCAAAATCCCTCCATCCACCAACAAGACCCCCTATTTATACAATAGGGGTCTTGGCCGGGCCAAGTGGCTGCGGCCACTTGGCGAGTGGCTCGGCCATGGTGGCCGGCCTCCTCGGCCACTTGGTACGGCCACCGGCCAAGTTGGCGCGGCGGCTCGGCAAAGTAACCGAGCACCTCGGCAGAGCACCTTAACCACTTGGCGAGAGTGCAGCGTCGCGGCGCTTTCCGTCGTCTCGGCGTCGTTTCTCCGTCGATTGCGTCGTTTTCCGTCGACTCTTCGGTCTTCGGGCTTAGTTTTGCTCGGTGATGTGCGTTGTGTTTGAGTCCGTACCGATCAACTTCGAGGCTCAAGCGGCTCGTTTATCGGCGGACTAAATGCGGTTGATTCCGTCTCGTCGGCGTTTGAGTTTATCAACTTCGCCTCGTTGAGCCGTCGTCGGGTCTTCTCCACGACCGTCGTTTATTTGGCTCGTGCGCCTCCCGACTCACTTCATCGTTAAATCGACTTCGCTTTATGCATTTTCGCGTAATCCGCGTCGTCGGGCGTTAATTGTAGCCCGTCCGGATGGATCGTCGGTTGTCAACCCACCGTTTACGAGTCTTGTTAAGTGCGATAAGCAATTTTTAGCGCCTCTGAGATACCCCTCCAAAGCGTCTCGGTCGATTCTTGATGAGTGCGGGATGCTTTGGGCGTGAAGCCCTTCACCCTTTAGTTGGCGTGATAGGACTTATGAATGACATTGGCGTTTGATCTCTCCTCTCCCTTGGTCTTTCCGGTGCTTTGTAGGATTATTGAAGGTATTGCGGTCTTTGCATTTTTTGTCGACCGTTGTTGAGATCTTGACAGTCGATAGATGAATTTCTTTTGAGATTGGCTCGATATTTAATTCCTCCAATCCTCTCAGGTTCTCGGTGCTTTGTAGGATACCGGGGGTGTTCGGGTTTGCATTTATTGCTTGACCATTGTTGGAGTTTCAAAGTAGCTAATTAAGTTTCTTTCTTCGGCTTCGTGTTGGTGAATTGTCGTCCAATTGACCATCGAGATTCCTCCGTTGATGGGGGAATCACCGGCTGCGGCAGCGTTAGTGGCGTCGAACTACATGGATTTTAGCCTTCAATCGGCGAGTGCAGCGTTGGCCGGCGTGCGATCTTCGTGTGATCGAACCGTTGATCTGTGAATCGCCGGCTGACGGCGTTGGTTGGCGTCGCTCTTGTATTACTCCTTCTTTGGAGCACAATTATCCTCGGTGGGAGGAATTTTTCTTGGGACTTATTCCAATTCTAAGCTGTTGACCGATGGGCCTTCGGTGGCATGAATCGGCATTGATACGGTGAGAGGAATTCTTTCAAGGTAGAGCGGCGTAAGAGCCAACATAACCTTGTCGAGTCGTCAATTTATCCCCTTTGAGGTTCCCGGTGGGAGGAAATTGGCGGTTATCGAGTTATCCTTAAGAATATGGTAATATTCTCGGGAACTTCGTTAAAATTAGGAACTAGTTTATACTTCGTAATCCTATTTGGAGTGGCATCGGGCGGAGCGTTGATTAGCGTCAATGCAATCCATACGATCGAGTTATCCCTAAGAATATTTTTATGGAAATACTCTTAGGAAACTTCGACAAATTAGGGAGCGGTTTATACTCGTGTTCTGATTGGAGTAAGATCGAGGCGACATGGGAGAATATCGGAAGATTGAGTGCCGGGCCATTCTTGATGATTTCGACCATTTGGAGGTTAAGCTCCAAAGTCTACAAGATTTTGAGGCCCGGCTTGGCGGGATGCTTCAGCGTCGTACCGGACTTCGAAGTTCGGATCACGACAAGACGGGTGCGTCTTTGGAGGCTAGCATCGCTGAAGCTTAGTCTTCAGTGGAGCATTTTCGATCTTGTGTCCGCTCTTTGGAAGCGAGGATAGTAGAGCTCGAGCAGGAACTTCAAGCGGCGAGGAGAGTCCGATCATCTTGAAGGCGGCGAAGGCCAACAAGGAGGAGACTCTTGCGGTCATGTCAGAAGCTTGAGTTTTCAAAGCGGAAGTCGAGAGTCAAGGAGAAACCATAAAGACCCTTAATGGCGCGAGGAGACTTCGGGGCGAGCCGGGAGAACTTCACAAGCTTTCCTCAATAAAATATCGAGTTAAAAGCGGCAAATTTCTTTGTCACAAATTGGCGTTTAGAAAACTTGTGTAACTTAGTCCTTTATCAATAAAACATATTTACGTCCTCTTTTATGATTCTTTTATTTAAATGAAATAATTAACCATAATACTTATAGGATTTTGGCAAACCCTCGGTAGTCAGCGGTTTGATTAGCCTTTACCAACTACCGTTTGAATTGGGCTGGCGTGCGGATTATCACGGATCCGTTCATGCGTGGCGTTGTGCTAAAAGAATGAGACTCTCTTAGACTTAATGCTACGATGTTGAATCACGTGAAGCCGTTACTCTTTCGGGCAGAGACCACTTTCGACAGCGTGTTGCAGCGTAGGCTCATCCCTTCTTAGGCTTCGGATAAAATTCCCGTAATCAAACTCGTGTCTTCTTCAATCGAAAAGACTAAACCGCAACGCGGTGAGGCGCTGGCTTTATCCCTTCTTAGGCTTCGGATAAAATTCCCGTAATCAAACTCGTGTCTTCTTCAATCGAAAAGACTAAACCGCAACGCGGTGAGGCGCTGGCTTTATCCCTTCTTAGGCTTCGGATAAAATTCCCGTAATCAAACTCGTGTCTTCTTCAATCGAAAAGACTAAACCGCAACGCGGTGAGGCGCTGGCTTTATCCCTTCTTAGGCTTCGGATAAAATTCCCGTAATCAAACTCGTGTCTTCTTCAATCGGAAAAAGACTAAGCCCGTAGCGTGTGGTTGGCTTTAGGGTTATTAGCCAACCCGACCCTCAGCGGGTTTGATAAGCCTTTACAATTACGTTTGAATTGGGCTGGTGTGCGGATTATCACGAATCCGTTCGCCGCGTGGCGTTGTGCTAAAAGAATGAGACTCTCTTAGACTTAATGCTACGATGTTGAATCGTGAAGCCGTCTTTTCCGCGGGGAAAGACTAATGACAGCGTGTGGCGCTTAGGCTCATCCCTTCTTAGGCTTCGGATAAAATTCCCGTAATCAAACTCGTGTCTTCTTCAATCGAAAAGACTAAACCGCAACGCGGTGAGGCGCTGGCTTTATCCCTTCTTAGGCTTCGGATAAAATTCCCGTAATCAAACTCGTGTCTTCTTCAATCGAAAAGACTAAACCGCAACGCGGTGAGGCGCTGGCTTTATCCCTTCTTAGGCTTAGGGATAAAATACCCCAAGATGAATCTTGGCCTTCTTTTGGCCAGGAGAAAGTTGAGCAGGAGGAAGATTGATTGAGGTGGGAAAGGAAAAGAATGTATTGTTTCGAAGGTGAAAGAAGGAAGGAGGATCTTGTCTCCTATCTCGAGTAAGGGATGAACAAGAGAGGAAGGTTTTGTGTCCTATCTCTTGCCGGTGGAGAGGAAGGTTTTGTATCCTATCTCCAAAAACTCATCAATTCAAATAAGAGAGGAAGGTTTTGTATCCTATCTCTTATTAATGGAGAGGAAGGAGGATCTTGTCTCCTATCTCCTGATATTGGAAAGGAAGGATTTTGTCACATTTCCGATGAGAGAGACTAAAATGGGATCTCCATTTTGAGAATCTCGAAAGATGAGACTAAAAGTGGGATCTCCACTCAGAATCGAGACAAGAGAGGAAGAATGTATTCTATCTCTTGCTTACGAAGAGGAAGGATGTGTCCTATCTCGGTGAATGTGGGAAAGGAAGAATGTATTCTATTTCCCAATGAGAAACTAAGAGTGGGGTCTCCACTCAGAGAATCTCAGTGCAGGATAGCTTTCACTTTTATAGGATTGCTAACGGAATATGAAAGTGGACCTCTTGTTAGTGGAAGGAATCGAGAGGGATTTTCTTTGAGTGGTTGGACGGGGAGATTTTTAGTGGGCCCAGTCAATGAATGTCGGTGGCGGATTTTGGAGGAAAATAAAATAACTTAGGGTTATTCTCTGAGGAACTTCCCATCAAAGCTGGGTTATCTGAATGTACTAAGGATAATACTTTTGAAACTTTAGTTTATCGGCATTAATTGCGATTAGCCATTACGTGTGATAAGGCGATATGCACCGTTTGAATAGGCTGTGTCTATTATAAGCGGTCCTTCCCATTTGGGTTCAATTTACCTTTCTTTTAGAGTTGAGAATTATCGGCCGTCGGCGAGGGCGAATCTCCCTCCTTAAGGTTCTCTGTCGAACTTTCTTGTTGAAAGCCCTCGACATCCTAGCTTGATAGAACTCAATGCATTGTTGAGCCTCGAGCTTTTCATCCAACATCTCGAGCTCTTGAGGCGTTTACGATGTTGTTCTTGATTCGTCATCTGTTGCAAGAGGCGACGAAGTGGCCGTCTGGATTTCCAGCGGAGAATTGCTTCACGGTAAACCCGAAGTGCGGGGTGCTCGGTTGGCGTGCGTGCCGTTGTGCGATATGCCGAAGTGCTTTCGAGTTTATCGTCCGGTCACGCTTGTTATTCTTCACAAGCCGACAAAATCTTGATAATCGTCTTGTTGAGCGCCTCGGCTAATCCATTTCTTCTGGATTATAAGTATCGGCGAGACATCTTGTATCTTGAACTTTTCGCAAAACCCGATGAAGGAATTGCCGATAAATTGGGGACCGTTGTCATGCGATCGATCTCGGGACACCATGCGATAGATGACATGGTGTTTGATAAACTTGATGGCGGTACTTGCATTGACCTCTTTAAGCGGGATTGCTTGACCCACTTGGAAGTAGTCGGTGATCGCTAGAATAAACCGATCTCCTTTAGCGTGGGAGGAAAATGGGACCTACAACGCCCATTCCCCATGTCTCGAATGGCGAGGATGTGGCGAAGGATGCAAGCGCTTTCGAGTGCATGTAATTGATGAATTTGACCGCGTGGCATTTCCGGCGTGCTTCGGCTGCGTCATTAATCATCGTGGGCCAAAAGTAGCCCATTCTCCTAATTCGATCATAGAGTTTGGGACCGGTGGTGTGCACCACATTCACCTTCGTGTGCTTCGAAGGACCTCTTACGCCTCTTTGTTTGAAAGGCATCGGGTAAAGACCGTCATACCCGGCGATATAGCATCACGGTTTTACGTGTAGTAAAAGAATCTTGGAGCTCTTAGCGGATTGACTCTCTCTCTTCCGTCTTACGGCGAGAATACCATGTAGGCGTGTCGATGATAGGAGCGCCAATCTCGGGGCTCCAACTTGGTTTGGGTTGTATTTACCTCTTTGGTAACTATCCCTTTGTCTTCTTGTACCCCATCATATATTGTGCGAAGAGGTGAGTCTGGCAGTAACTAATTGCTCGGTCTCGGAGGGTTGTGCTAACGACTACGCCCGCCCGGTGCATCAGCGTGGCGTTTGGGCGTGGAATATATTCGATGAAGAACTCTTCAACAAGTCCGCCATTTCGATTGCTACCGATGATAAGGAATTAGATGCGGATTTCGACCGTAGTCTCGCGGATCTGCGACTATCGGTTGTGAATCGCCGTATGCTTCGAGATATTGACCCCGGCTCCTTGAAGCTAAGTCCGATAAATAGCGCGTTGTATTGACTCGTTATTGGAACAAGGTTGGTGAGTGAATAAGCACGGGCATGACATGATTCCGGGGAAATCAAGACAACTCCGACTCAGTGGAGATTTTAGAACACCGGGGTACTTGCCACATTAGTGGCCGAAGCTCCGTCAAAATACAATCGCCATATTTGTTGGTGCGATGTAGTGTTGACTTCACGAACTTCATCAGGAGATCATCATATAGCTCCACTTCGTCCGTTGTGGGGTTGGCCAAAGAGATGTAAATCGCTTGTCCTTTAACCGACTTTTGTTGTTTGAAGTGCAAATCATATCGGGACAAGAGCAAGGCCCATTTAATAGCGCCAACTCATTGAGGCGGTGGGTCATAAATATTGGACGGTTCACGTTAGAGATAATATAAATCGTCAAGGGCTAAATAGTGCGCATTTTACGAATCGTGAACACTAGTGCAAGGCACGCTTCACCGACCATTGGGTTGTCGAGACTTACCGAGCTAATGTTACTCGGGTAATACTTGCACGATTGCGTGACGTTTGTCGTCGTCTAGCGAGTAAGCGGCAACAGTGATCCGTTGCCTTGGCGTAGATCGAGGAGCGGTTTTCCGCTAGCGGTGCAACAAGACGGGAGGTTTAGCGAGATAGGACTTGATCTCTTCAAGCGCTTTACGACGCGTCGTCCCAAATAAGCGACCGCGCCCTTTTTGTTCAACTTCGAGAGAATGGTCGGCACTTCGGGATAGGTTCGATATGAACCGTCGGATGTATGCCGATCGCCCTGTAACCCCGAGTTCTCTCAGTTTCTCGGTGCAATTCTTGAATCGCCTTCACTTTGTCAAGATCAGCGTGGATTCCTTTGTCGGTGGCGACAAAACCGAGAACTTGCTGGACATCCCAAGGAAGGATTTGGCGGGATTCATCTTTAGTCGATGAGTCCGCATGAGCTCAATACCATTCTAAGATCTTTAATGTGATTTCCTCTGTCCGGCTTTCTGGTAGTCGTCGGCGTAACATTATTTGTTTTCGGAGATGATCTTAGAAAATCTCTGTCATTGCTTCGCTGGTATGTTGCGCCGGCGTTCTTTAAGCGAATGGCATGACCGTGTAGCAAAATATCCGATGAAGTTAGAGCGGCGTGTTGTTTAGTCATCGGGGTGCATCTTGATTTGATTATACCAGAAACCATCCATGAACGACATTCTTTCAAATCCACCGCGTATTGCGACTATGACGCCGGTGATTGGAAGAGGAAGTCGTCTTTGAATAGCGTTGGATCTCGTGATGGACCACGGATCGTCGAACCATTCTTCTTAGTGGCGGGGACTATATTAGCCACCCAATCACGGATGTTGAATTTCCATAATGAATCCGATTCTATAAGTTTCTTCACTTGATCGGCGATTGCCTGCAAGATTTGTGGGCGAAACCGTCTTCTTGATTGCTTGGCGAGTTTGACATCCACCTTGATATTGGTGATGTGTGCCACATTAAGTCGAGTCTGGCATGTCCTCGTAGCTCCGTGCAAATACATCGATATACTCCCGATTAGGGCGATCAATTCTTCCTTCTCTTAGAGGAAGAGTATTGCGATGTTTATGAGCTTAGGATGCTCCTCATCACCCATATTAACTGGACTACCTGGTCCTTAGTGGGGGTTCTCTTTGTTCAATCTATCTCCAAAGCTCTAGGTTGATGGATCCATGGGTCTTCCCATGTTGGCATATCTTCATCACCCTCAATAGTAGCGGTCGGCCGTAGCCATATTTGACATCGAGCCTTGAAAGCTTCTCAGGGCATCGAATCCCAAGCGAAGAATCGGGCGAATGTCGTCTCCCTCATCGGGTGGATTATTATCAATCGACCACGAGCATTCATCTTCGAGGAGGATTAGTATCCCAATCCCTTCTAAATGCATAGCGTTATCGGCTTCCCTCTTGGGACATATGCTTTAGGAGGGACTCGAGGACCTCGGCAGAAATATAGACCTTCTCCTTGTGTCAAGTCGTGCCCCCCTTCTTCATGATACCCGGTGTTTGGACTATATCACGAATGTGTGGAAGATAGGTCCATTGTCGCCTTCATCGCTTTCTAAGAAATGATTAGGTCTTTGGGCATCTCCTTTACCGTGAAACCAAGTCTTTTCATTACTCGATCTTGGTGGGATGGCGAGTCTGTCCCAAAGAGTCTGGAGCTGCTTTTGTGTAAGCAAGATGGCCAGAGTTGGCGGGTGCAACTTCTGGATCGTTGTATAAACTGTCATTACATCATTCAAAGACAAAGGGTACTCTAAATCGCCATTTATTGATTCATCGGCAATTTGCCAATTACAATGTTCATCCGACGATTCTTCATCGCCAAGATTGATTACAAGGGTACAATGTCATTTAAAACAAAACCACCACTATAATCAAGCCCGACTTGGTATCGGCTTCTTCACGGTGTCCGTGCCTTGGGCGATGATTGATTTCGGACTCATTACGTAGAGGAGAGAATCGGTAAAATAATTCTCCACCCTTAGCGGTTTGTTTGTCGCGACCAGATCTTGACCTCATTATTAGTGTCTACATATTTGAGACACCGATGAAGAGTAGATGGGACTATAGCGTTAGTGGATCCAAGGTCGACCAACAATAAGTTATAGGAAGTCTGCGTCAATCGCATAGCGGTGACTTGGACTTTAGATCCCCCATTTGGCACTTTATCCGATTTTACCAAGTGGTGAGACCGGCGGTGTTAAATCCATAGATCATTGTGCTGTTGATGCAACTTCTTGCGAGGGATTCCAGGTGATACATGGTTGAGGGGCATGATCTTGGCAATGAACGGATCGACTTGGATCGGTTAATTTGGAGCCGATATACCACAATGAAGTTGGTCTATCGTGCTTGGAATCCCTCGATGCATATCCTCCTTTGTAAAAGTAATGCGGTGCTTGGTTGCAAAGTTGCATTGTTGTCGCGATTCTTACGGACTCGGTTTATCTGGTGAGAAAGACCTCGAGTCGGCGAGCTTCTTGTAGAGCTTCGGGTTTCCTTTGACAATCGGGCAACTTCGTGAGAGTTATTCTAGCCGGATGTTTGCCAATTGGGCCATGACATCAAAGCGGTATGGAGGCTTCGATGTTCCGGTCTATCCCTCCTGTCAGGCGATTGAATCGGGCGCCTCCGGGTGAACTTCTTGCGGTACGCTTTCTTTGTGGCTTCCTTGGCGCCCTGGCATTGTGCCTTCGGTGCGAGTGAAGTCGTTGGCACCCCTAGTTACGGCGGCGTCTTGGCATTAGGGTCGGGACTTGGGTACTTATATTTGTACTCGTGTCGCTCACGGTGGCGTGGGCTTGAGTTCCCCGCCGGACGGTGGAATGTTACCACTGTTCGTCATCTCCCTCGAATTCACGGAGCGGATGGCATAGTTTGCTTTTTCCTTTAGACTTCCTTTTGGCGAGGATGTAGTCAGCGATGCGTCTTCCGGCAAGTCGGGGTGGGCCCAAAGGATTTCTCCGTTCTTGTCGTGTGTGATGCGAGCCCCTTCTCCGTTGCGTGAGGATCTTCATTCACCATCTTCATTCCTACCTTCTGGCGTCGGTTGGAACCAATCGAAGGCCCGATCCGAAGCTTATAGAGGCATTTGCTCCCACCTTCTCTCTTTAGAGGGTTTTGGAGTAATGACTCCAACATCGATCAAGGCTGAATCTTGTCCTTGAGATGGTAGCGTAACTTTGTAGGATGGTGTACCATGCATGGTAAGCCACGATACTTAGGATCTGTAACCTTGTTAGCCTCCTCTTGGTTTACAATTGGGGAACTGGCTGATTTTGTTGTTTTCGAAGGTATTTGAAGATGCGGAACTTCCTCGTCCTTGAGCGAGTAAGTCTTGGGAAACCTCGAACCGGATGGTTTCGATTACGAGTTTGTTGGCCATTGAGGCTGCGATTCTTTGTGGTGCCGTTGTTGCGGCTTTGTTGTGGTTCTGATTCGAGCGTTTGATTAAGCGTCTGAGACTTTCTTTGGCTTTACCTTTGCCGCGGGGACAAAGTTACGCTTGTGAGCATTCACCATAGGTGACCTCTCGCTTTCTTCCTTCTCGAGAATGCTTCGGCTTGCTCTCCGCGTATCCTTAAATCTTTCGGTCTCGGGCCGGTCGCGGTTCCCATTGCTTCCAACCGTCCAATGACGGGTTGCTATGACAAGTTTGAGAATGAACTTCTCCGTTATCGGTCTCGGCAATTCATTGCCTTATTTGAACCTCTTGGCGAAGTTATCCACTTTGTTCCCGTCTTTACGTTTCTCGTCCAACAAAGACCGATGGATACCTCGGTGTCATCGTCGAAGAAATTGGTGAGAAACATGGCCTCCATATCATCCCAACTATTAGCCTCACGGTTTGAGGCGGTACCAATGAAGAAGCGGCTCACGAAGGGTGCCAACGAATGACCAAACCATCAAGGGCTCGTTAGGAGATAACACCTAGATGGGACTTGAAGTAGATCAAGTCAGTGGTGATCCTTCCCATCAAGCGGTGTAAAGTTGATGAGGTTGAATTTTGTGGATAGGATTGATTCCCACTCCCTCGGGTAGGACATGGTATACCCGTCTTCTTTACCTCTTGGCGGAAATCAAAGTATTGATTTTGCTCTCGAGGTCTTTTATTTTCTTTTCCCCTCGTCTCCGTTCGGGTAAACTTGGGGAGGAGACGGTGTTATCGCTAGCGTTTTGAAGCGACGATCATCGTTTGGCCTCCTTCTCGTCATGTGCTATCATTAAGTTGACATTATTGCGGCGACTTGGCTGGTTCATTATTAGCGTGGATCTGTTGGTCATGCATTGCTCTCATCTGCTGCATGGCGGTTCCATTTCAAGCTTAAAGTTGTCCCTTTGCTTGGTTAGGGCCTCTTCAAGCATCGGGACACTTGTTCGCTGATCATGAGCGCCTCGGTTGTCCTATCTGAAAATTGTATTATCGAAAGCCATCGCGAGCCGCAGATCCGACACTTCATCATCCGAGGTAATCCTGCGCATCTTGCGATAATTGGGTCGTCTAGCAGGTCGGGACCTAATCGAGTCATTCGTTCCGATACGAGCGACGCGTGACGCGGCGATCCCTCTGGTCATGTTGATGGTAACTTTCGGCAATTCATACGAGCCTCTCTTCGCGGGCGTCTTGACTTGGTTGGGCATTCGTGCGAGCCTATCAAAGACCGACGCTTTTCCGAGTCGCTTTAGCGCAGCTTACACTCGATAACACCGCTTTGATCAGTTTCGAGCATAAGCGGGCATGTTTGATTAGGCGTTCCTCTTTGAGTTTTCATATCCCGGCCGATAGACAACTTCGTCGGCATGAATACCGGAGCAACTTATCGTGATGTAAGACGACTTCTCGTGTATAACGCTGTCATCGCCGATGAGAACGCCTCCTTCGAGAACAAATAGGCCTTTCATGACCCGCTGACGCCGCTTTGCGAGTGTGAATCTTCGGCGGGCTCGGACTTGATTTGAAGCCGGTGCAACAACAGCGATTCCTCTTGTCTTTGCTGATGCGACCCATGTCGAGGAGTGACCCGATTCCTTTAGGACCAGGCGATCCTTGGCCGGTAAGCGCTGTGTGGGAAGTTAGCCAGCCGGAAGTTCGTCACCGACGTCGGGTAACCGGCGTCAACACCACTTTTGTTGAGGTGCTCACAATTTCGATTTGAGCACGGGAGCGAGTTGACTTGTTGGCGAGCTAGGCTTGATGCCGGGTTCGCCGGAGTTGAAGCTTCGACGGACTTGGGTTTCCAAACTAGCCGATTTGTTGGCGACTTCTTGGCCACCTCCTTCTTCTTCGCGGGCTTGTTGCACGAAGCCAGCAGCGCTTCTTGGCGCTCGGATCACGCTCTGAAGCGTAGAAGCGGTTCCATTTGACTCGACCCATTCATTTGTACCGGCTGTAGGATTGACTCGATCTCGAACTTGACCTACGAGTCAACTTAGATCTTAGATCCGCCTCATAGCGACCCCATCCATTAATTCTTCTTTGGGCTAGTTGTTTCGCCGTGGCGGCGTCGCCTCGGCGGGCTCTCTTGAGAGAGTCACGACGCCATTGGCGGAATCGACCCCCGCAAAGATAGGGTTCTGATGATTTAGCCGTTGTTAGGGCGAGGAACCACCGTAGCCTGTAGTTTGGCGGCGGTGGTGGTGGATTTTCGCGCCTCCGCATCGAGGCCGATTGGTCTTCCTGCACGAGACCATCCCGACTTGCGGGGAACTGATCTCGACGAGGAGGAGAGGTATTCTCATACTTCTTTTGGTGGTCGAACTTCGACCTCCTCGATGACCGGATCGGGATCGCGGTTCGCGACGCGGCGGCTTCTTTGTTGAAGCCGTTGGCTCTAATGGTCGCCCGGCTTGTTCGTGGGAAAGTTGACTTGTTATTCATTGTTCTTTGAATTCGTTTACGGCCGTTGGCCTACAACAAAATTCAAAAGAAAATGCCTTTTATTTTAAAATACAATGAAAACAAAATTACAACTTTTTCCTAAGTGAACAAACGCCGGATCTCTATTATACGGGATCCTCGCTATGGGTTCTTCGCCTGCGTCGGACTTTTATTCGTCCGATGACCACGGCAATTCGATCACAGTGTAAACCGGGTTGGAACTTCTGAGGCGTAGAGGGGCTCGTTTCCACGAAAAGGCGCTGAGGATCACACTCACGAAGGAGAGGATCGCTGCGGGGATCGCACTCCGCGAAGGAGAGGATCACGAGCGGTGAGATCTACTAGGAGAAATCACGCTATCCCCGAGATTAAGACGAAGCTTAATCTAGAGGGTATCTGTAGTTGACCGAATTGATTACCTTGCGATTGAATATCGTCAACTGAACTTGTGCTGCGCGCGGTTGCTCGGAGCGGCGCGTCGACGGCTCGTGGATCTCGTGAGAATTCTTCAGAAAATCCCCGAAAATCCCGCCTCAGATTCAAAAGCCAAATCCTCCAAAATCCCTCCATCCACCAACAAGACCCCCCCTATTTATACAATAGAGGTGTCTTAGCCGAACCAAGTGGCTCGACCATGTCGGCTACCGGCCAAGTTGGCCAGTGGCTCGGCCAAAGTGGCAAACCACCTTGGCCACTTGGCCGAGTCTTGCGTCGGGCTTCTCAGGTCGTCTCGTCGTTTCTCCGATCGATTCGTCGTTTTCGACTCTTCGGTCTTCCCGCTTAGTTTTGTTCTGATGTCGCCGCTGTGTTTGAGTCCGCACCGATCAACTTTCGTGGCTCAAACGGCTCGCTTGCATCGACGGACTAAGTACGGTTGATTCCGCCTCGCCGACGCTTGAGTTTAGTCAACTTCGCCTCGTTGAGCCGTCGTCGGGTCTTCTCCGCGACCGCGTCGTTTCGGCTCGTCGCCTGCCGACTCTCTTCATGTGTTCATCGACTCGCTTTATGCGTTTTGCGGCGTAATCCGTCGTCGAGGCGTTAAGATTAAGCCGTCGGACGGATCGTCGGTTGTCAACCCACCGCTTACGAAGTCTTGTTCTGCATCGATAAGCAATTTTTAACGCCTACACGTAGTGGAATAAACTTGTGATGATGTATGCAATGTGTTGTTTGATCAATTATTCATGTCGATGAGAGGTCCGCTCTCAATTTTCCAATTTTTTTTTGAGAGTATAGCTCTTTATGGTGAAGTATAGCTACTTATCATAAAAGTATAGCTCTTTATGACAAAATATAGCTCTTTATGACCATAGTATAGCTCTTTATTGATAAAGTATAGCTCCTTATGGTCTCTAGAAATACATAAACTTAGTGGAATACAAATCAGTTTTTTTCTGGGAAATGTAAACTTGTGATGATGTATGCAATGTGTTGTTTGATCAATTATTCATGTCGACGAGAGGTCCGCTCTCAATTTTCCAGATTTTTTGAGAGTATAGCTCTTTATGGTAAAATATAGCTACTTATCATGAAAGTATAGCTCTTTATGACAAAGTACATGTGACACCCGTGAATATTCGAATTTTTTCTAAGAATTTCAGACGTATTGTTCTAGTATTAATATTATTATTATTTTTCTAATATTTTGATGTGATCTTCTAATATTGCTTTTCTAGTATCAAATATTATATTCTGGTAATTGAGTGATAAATATTATTTCTAAAGATATTATTAATATTTCTTAAATTTTCAAGATTCTCTACTTAATTCAAAATATAGTTTTACATTCATTTTATGATTTAACTAAATTATAAATTTAATAATTTGTGAATACTTTCAGTCTTAATCTTGATTTTTGATATTATTAATAATTTTGTAATAATTGAGCTTAGTATCCGTAATGTATATACATATACGTATATATTTATCTCTCTTCTCTTTTTCAAAAAAACAAAACAAAACAAAACAAAACAAAACTTCCCACCCGCAAAACCCTCTCCCATGTTTCCCTCCGCCGACCCCACATGTCTCTCTCTCTCTCTTTATCTCTCTCTCTCTCTCTCTCTCTCTCTCTCTCTCTCTCTCTCTCTCTCTCTCTCTCTCGTTCCCAGCCAGCACCGCCCCTCAATGACCGCCTCACCCGCCTATTTCCCTCCCTTCACCATTCCACCTACCTTCATTCCTCAAACCCACCATGCCGATTCCATTCCACCTCGTCTCCGGCCATCCCACCGGCCGTGCCTCTGTTCGTCGCCACCCCCTCCCCCACCTTTCCGACCTCGCCGCCTCTTCCTCCTGTTCGCCTCCCCTTCTCAAGCTCCGACCTCGCCGCCGCTACCCGTCGCAGCGACCACCGCCACGATCACGAACCCGCAGCCCTCCGCCACGACGCCTCCGCTCGCCGCCGTCGTCGCCGTTCCGCAGCGACAGCAGCCTAACGACGAGCTTTTGCGCTGCAGAAAACTGCAGTGTCGATCCGACTTCGCACGCGGATTCCGACCTCCTCCGGCCTCCGTTTTCATCACCGTATTCGCCGGAGCGTAGCCCGTTATACCAACTATCACGCGGTATCTTTCTTTCGCTTGGGCTCATTGTATATCTCTCGCTATACCACTTCGAATATCGCTCGTCGTTACTAACACTTTTCTTTTATAATCTAACCGTTAGACTTTCCAGCGAGGCCACGGAACCTGTCGTGACCCACCGCAGCCCCGATTCGCAACCGATTCACTCGTAGGCAAGATCCCGTTGCTCAGACTCGCATTTTACATTTTTTTATATTTATTTATGAATTATTATAGGCAAGATCCCGATACCCGTTGACTCGTATTTTATACTTTTAGATTATTTATGAATTATTATATGCAAGATCCCTCTTGTCTTGTCATGTTTTAATTAATTTTTATACCGTATGGATTATTTCGTATATGTATAGTTCAGTTCGTGCCAATTTAATATCATATGCAAAGTAACATTTACTTATTTGGTGAATATCCGATAGTATAGAATTATCCGTGATGATTGGATAGGTTAAAATTGATCTATGATTAATTTCGTGCTATTTGGAAGTAAGAATGTATTTTTAAGATATTTTTAGTATTTATTATAATTATGAAAATTTGTTTAAAGAAATTATTTGGTGAAAATAATTTATTTTGAGTAAAAAGTATTTTAATTAATTGTTATGATTAAAAGAAAATTATGTGAGGAGAATTTTTTTTGGAATATTTTAAGAGATTTTGTTGATTTATGAAAATAAAAAAATAGTTATCGTTCATAAATAAAATTAAAGAGAAAATAAATTCCAATAGGACTACATATGACGCCATATCTGCACTGTACAAGACTAAACCCGCACTCGTGAAGCGTGGTGCTTCCTGCCGTTTCATATAGTAACAGTCAAGTGCACAGGAAATGACCAGCACATTGTCTTTTTCTTACTACTTAAAAGGAGTAATGACATAAGGCTTATGTTTGACTGTGTTTACTAAAATGAGAATTTAAGTTCGAATTTTTATTTTGGGTAAAATTGTCTCAATGGCCCTGGATTTCGAAAAATGTGCTCCCCCTTGACAAAAAATTTATGCTTCCACCCTCTCGACCCAAACCGTTTAAGGCTGACCGAAAACCGACCCATTTAAAATGGGTAAGTATACCTGGCCCGTTCATGATCCGGGGTACCAGTACCCGACTTGAACGCTCCGTTTATCAAACTACTATTGATACTATGTTTTTCAACACAAAAAAAGTTGTTGCAGTCTAGATAGGTAGCCTCCACTTTCTAGGAGCTTAAAACTGGAAGCATCAGTACCTCGACACAGACTAAACAACGAGGTTTCAAGTTCCTTCCGGGCAAAAAAAAATCAAACGAGATATGCAAAATGAACCCAATACTGCTACATGATTGAAGTGGCTGACAATTCGGATCATTTGACTAGTTTGCATTGGAATCAAGTTTCATTCAGGCAAAAGATCAAACGGCTAGCGAGCAACAGATGTCCGCAGCTAATGAGAACTTTAATGCAATGCAGGACCTAGATTTGAACTATTTCAGGAGTAACTACGTCACTCTCCTTTGCCTTTGTAGTGCCCATTTACAGCCTGGAGCTAGCTAAAGTGAAGGTCGGCTCGCTGTTTTTATGTTGTTAATAATGCAGAGGATACATCCGTTGATTCTCTTAGCCTCCGGCGCTGCATAGATGAAGCCCTAGCACTGATGAGGAATTTTCGAGCAATGGGTGGAGTTGAGGAGGAAATCGTAGAAAGGGCGGGAACGTATTGGGCTTATGGGGATGAAACGGTCAAACGGGTATTTAGGGCAGACCCGAATTACCCGTTTAATTAAAGGGGTAGTTCGGGTTGTACCGTTAATTTACAACTTGTACTCATATATCTTGACCCATGCCCGTTAATAACAGGTTAGGGTTGTCGATGGGTTGGATCAATTTTGCCTCTCCTATGTTCATATTCAGTATTTTAGGAACCCTTGGGTACGTAGCCATTCTCAAACATGGGTCATACTGATTTGTGAGCTTTTTGGAGTGTGCAGTGGAAAATGTTCGGTGTTATATTTAATTACTCGTCTAATTAGTTTTAGGAGGCGGTTAATTAGCAGTGATGGTAATCGTGAGAGGATTGTGCTTTCCGCCATTTTATTTTATATATACTAGTACAGTGCATGTGCTTTGCACGAGAGCGTACCTGTTTTGTTTTATGTTTTTCAATTTTTTTTTGTTGGCTGCAAAATAATGAAATGACTTGTATAACAAAATAAATTCTGAACAATTATAATTTTGTTTAAATGAATAAGTTGTACGATAAAACTATGTATAAATAACTATAGGCTAAACTACCAAATTGACATTTAAAAAATACTCATTTTACCGCATTGGTATTTAAAATATCTCCGATGACGCTTTGGTATTTAAAGTTGGTTTACGTTAGCACATGGGTCCAAATTTTCGTCGGCGTTCTCTTTTCCGGCGAAACTCATCACGTGACCATCACGTGACCCTTAATGACCGTTAGAAAATGCTGATGTGGCATGGATTAGTGACGTGGACTTGATTAACATATTTTGGGAGGGAATAAAAGCGGGGATGAAACGATGAACTAGGGCACAACAAAATTGGGGAAAACTCGGGTTGGGGTTTATTTGGTGAGGGAGATAGGAAATTGCCGGAGATCTCAAGGATGTCGTCTTCAAGCTCAAGCGCGCTATCAAGGAGGAGCGTCGGTGGCGGGAATAGTGGAATGGCTGCGGGATTCAACAAATTGCAGTTCATTCGAGAGTGGAATGAAGAAGCAAAAATTGAGGGGGTAAAGAAGTGTAAGTGTGGGTTAGATTGCATTTATCTAACCTCATTCACTTTAGAAAATCCAGGCAGAAGGTTCTACAGATGCCAAAAGGTGAGTTTGAGTTCAATTTGAATTTCATGCTTGGGTAATTTTTTAATTTTCTAAAAATTTGTTTGAACTAAATGTTCAGAATATTGGTTGTGGGTTGTGGGAATGGTATGATCCGCCAATGTGCAAAGTTGCTGCTAATCTAGTGCCTCTTCTAAGAGATGAAATATTGAAGTTGAATTGCCACATGAATGAAGTAGATGGATTGTCTGAAGAGAGGAGCAATAATCTACATTCGTGCATTCGTCAAAATCATCAGTTAAAGTATGAGATCAATTGCTGTGAAGAGGAAAATAACATGTTGAAGAACAAGGTGATTATGTGCCAAAATGAAATAGCAGCTAGTTTGGAAGAGATTGGCAGACTGAAGCATGCTTTTGTTTTACAGAAAAGGTCTCTAAAATTGTACAAGTGTGCTACTTTGATGTTAGTCCTTGTTATATTTTTCTTGTTGTATTTGAGTGGGTAATGTAATGGTGTTGTATTTATGTTGTTTTTGTTTAAATGTAATGCTTATTGAGCAAATGAATGATGTGCTTATTGACAATATTATATGCAAATTTGGCAGCATGTTGTCTATATTTTTGTTGCAAATATTTTCTCGTCACATTATCGCACGCACAAACATACACGAGCATTTTGTCCATATCATATTACATAACAAACAAGTAACCTTGCATAAACAACCAGAATTTGTCCAAACATAGTACAAAGTATGTATAACAAAATACAAGGCAAGAATAATGGCATTAACACTGCCATATCAAAATACATGTCTGATTATATAAATTACAAGCTTTAGTCCCATCCTATTTGGTGTGTTCTTCATTGTTGTTGAGTTGTAAATTGTGATTGTTGATTTTGGTCTACAATTTCAGATGCACTTTGACTTTCATTCATCACAATAGGTGATTGACTATCAGCTTGGATCCATGAAGACCATCTCACCATGTTCTCCCCGCCAAACACCAAAGCCTTGAGGTGCTCTTTGTTGATTGCTCCTCCCCTTCCACCACCTCTACCTCTTCCTTGTCCTCTTCCTCTTCCTTGAGCTTCACTGTGCAAAAATAAAAAGTTAACTTTAAACATATATCTTACAACAAAACATGCACAAACCTCGAGGGATTCCTCGCCTTGATAAGCCAACATGCACAAACATGCACAAACTCAAGATGAATCCCTTGTAGACCTATTTCGATAAATAACCGGGTTTTAGGAATTGTATTAGTTGTTGTCTCGATCATCCGCTGATAAGCCAACTCTAGTTTTTCTTCCTCTTGGCCTTCCTCTTTTCTTTGTTGACTTGAATCAAGTGACATTAGTCTCATACTGGTGCATACCGAACTTAGAATTTGACTTGAGTCAATAGTATTATGTTATAAACCAACTCAAGTACAATGCTTTAAAGTAGTTAGTTACCTGTTGAGTGGAAGGTCTTTGATTCCTTGGTGGTGCAAGTGGACAATGTCCGATTGAATGGTCATTGGAATGGCAATGACTACACCTTTGAGGATTCCACCTTGATGCTTTAGCGGTCTTTGCGTGGGCCTTCGGATGGGTCTCTCCTCCTTGCGCCTTTGGTCTTCCCATCTTCCTTCTAACAATACTTGGAGGCGCACCATGCCTTCCCCTTCTTTGTCCCAAGATTTGTAGCCTTCCATTGGACCCAACAAATGTTCATAGGTAAGTAAGTAGCATTCATCCTTATAACAACTGATACATATTCCTCTGGTTTCCTCCTAAGGAATAAAATTGCACTTACAAAGATGTGTGCAAGGGATTCTGTCAACTCCCATACCCTACAAGAACATGTCCTCTTGCCTATGTCAAGTATATGGCTTACATGTCTATGTATCACCTCAAAACCATCCTCATTTGTTGATCCATTCCAACGCATTTCACAATTAATTTGTTCATTATAAGCCTCTTCCAGCTTTTTATGCACTCTAGGGATATTCCACCAACAAATTTATGTATTAGCATCTTTTTGTTGCATCCTCTCCATCAAAGATAGCCTAATATCCTCTAACATGGATACTATAGGTTTAAATCTCACAAGAAAATAAAGGAGTTGAAAGTTTCGACATGTTATTATCTATGGAGTCGCATTGGCTATGAGTCTTGAAATGAGACTTACAAAATGTATGAGGGTCCCTATCCATGAAATCATCATATGCCTTCTCTGAAATACCCTCGGTTTGGCGGCTTCATATGTAAACTCTCCCATTGTGGTCGCTTTTGTACATTTTAACCTGCCTTTGTAAAACCCTACCATTGTGAGCCTTTCTCCGCTTAGAATATATGTACCTTGCACATTGTTCTGTGTTTCTACTTCGCCACATTTCATGAATGGCGGTACAAGGCCCTATCAAACAACCACATATATAAACCGCCAATTTGAATAATCTAGCAATAATTTAAGTTCAAACAAAAATTATATCATACCTTTTGTTGATCGACATTACACCATCCTTGACCATCCCTCATTTCCAAATCAGATTCAAACATCTAAGAAACCATGTCCAAGAGTTCTTATTTTCTCCCTCCACTACAGCCCATGCTATTGGATACATGTGGTTATTTCCATCTCTCCCAACTGCACTCAATAACTGTCCTCCACATGAGTGTTTGAGAAAACATCCATCTAAGCCAAAGAATCTCCTACAACCATGTAGGAAACCCAATCTCATTGCTTTAAAACATATATAAACTCTCATGATATAGCTGGTTCACCAGGTACTGATTCATGGACCTTTAAAAAAGCTGTGGTGCCTTCATTTGATTTGCACAACTCTCTTATGTAAGGCTTGAGCAATCCATACTGCCTTTGCATTAAGCTATGCACAGCATTGAGTGCCTTGTCCTTGGCCCTTGCACATTTCCTCTCATTTACATTTACTCCAAATTTTATTCTCATATCAGCAGCAATTTCCCTTGGCTTCAATTTAGGATTCTTTAATAACTGGTCTAGGTAAGTTTGGGCTATCCAATTCTCTGTTATTAGTCTATTCTTGAATGTCCTATTGCATGTGTGTGTAGGGGATACATGCTTAATCTGCCATGCCATACTATCTATAAGATCTGCTCCAGCAGTCAACTCCCAATTGCACATAGAACATCCAATGTGAATTCTTTTTTTGTCATTTTTCATATAGACCAAATCATAGTGTTTTTGCATAGAATACATGAGTATAGCCTCTTTCAGTACCTTTCTTGAAGTGAATCTCAATCCGGATTCCAGCTCCATCTGATTCATGTCCACATCTTTATTGAAGAACTTGTACTTTATTGGCTCCTTCATTTTCTTTTTCCTTTTAGGGATAACTACTGATTCATCTTCACTTGGCTTCAATGCTTCCTCATCAAGACTATCTCTCGATCGATTCATATCCTCCACTATAAGATGTCCAGTATTTAGGCCACTTTGTATTGCTTGGCAACACTCCTTTTGCTCTAGGACCACCTACAATCAGACCCTCAATATCATCATCATCTTGTTCTGGATTTGGGCCTGTTGGTTGTTCAGGATTTGCTTGTGTTGGTTGTTCAAGATTTAGTCCACTTGGTGGTTCGCATTTGCTTCATTGCTCTTTCTACATTTATCAAGTTGTTTGCTCCTCATTTGCTTCATAATGTTGTGGTTCTCGCATTTGCCTCACTAGGCTGCTTTCTGCATTTAGGGTACTAGGTCGCATGTGCTTCAATTGGTTGTGCATGAGTCTCGCTTGCTTGTCCTGATCTCCTTCACTTGGCTACTCATTTTCAATCCTTGCACCGAATTGAAAGTTATGTTACCCTTCAAACAAATAAGGCAATATTTCTTTCTCTCATCTCACGGCTCCTCATGGTCACTATTTAGTGCCTTTTCTACTTCACTATCAACCGAGACATCACTTTCATATCCCTTTTCTCGCATTAGCTTCATGTTTAGAATGGCCTTCATCAGCCACCACCTTCTTCTCCCTTCTCCTTCGGACTTTTCAACCAACTCCTCATCATCATCATCTACCATTTCAGTTGGGTCCATTTTGTATGTTTCATCCTCACCGAGTCATCATCATCGAGAGGATGCATTCTCGATCAAGATGAGTTGAAGTGGCAATATTTTTCCCCTTTCAAACTTGATAATACTTTCCTAACAGGTAAGCTTATTTCTTTTACATGTCGCTTTCTTTCTTATAGGGTTGTCCTCTTTCTCTTAGGGTTATCTTCTTTCTTCCTCTCAAGCCGCTACTTTTTTAGGAGTACACTCATTGGGGTCGAACTTCATGCCGATTAGCTTCCACCGGAGGATCTTCAACTGGAGGAATGTCCACTTCAATAGCTTGATCTACAAAATGATTGGCAAACACCTCAATTACACCCTCCTTACGTGCATATTCCATAAATTTTGCTAAGTCTGTATCTAAGAGAAGAGGCAATACGGCTCCAACACCACCACGAGGTATTCCATACCACAAAGTGAATGCATCAGTATACCCATACTCTCTAATTTTTTCTCTCAACAAGTCTATTGTCATGATATCTTCCGCAATGAATTGCACGTCAAAGGAGCCACTAATATACTCTTCTGAAAATAGAAACTCAAAAGAACCACCATGTCTGAATTTAACCATTATATTCCCACCCATCTGCATGATGAACAAAAAAAAATACAACCACAATCACATTTTGCTCTGCTTTGCTCCAAATCTTACAAAACCCCTAAATTTTTGAAAAAACCACTTCGATATCATTCACATAAATCCTAATTTGTTAATAATAACACTTATAAACACTCCAAACTATAATTTCACTTATATAAATAAAATTTTAAACGCATGCATCAACAAGGAACAAGCAAATGCAGAAAATAGTCACCTTTGTCTTTTCGACGAGGACGATAACGCTACCAGAGGTTATCGACACGTGTTTCACTTCCCCTTCATGAAATCGAGATCACCAGCAACTGTAAGTTTGGCAACAATCTCCTTAACCACCGCTCCGATCAGTCGATCTTTTGAAACGCATGAAGAATGGGGCATGATGAGTAATAAATGATTACCTCCTAAGTTGCAAGTATACAACCTTTATCAAGTTATAGTATAAAAGATTATCGATCCCACGAGGAACGGGAAGTAGGAGGAGTTTTGCTCAAGTTTTGGTTCTCAAATTATGCGCGTGACAATTAGGAGTTATTCAAATAAAATGAAAATAAGAAAATGGTGAATGTGGATGTGGAGAGATAAAAGAGAGTGGATGTGGATTATGTGCAAAAGAGGAGGAAATGAAGTTGGGAATGTGGTTGTGGTTATATGCACATAATAACAAAACTAGGTTTGAGATTATATGCACATGGAGGAAAATGAGATTGAGAGAGAAGTAAAAATCAATGAAATCAAGAATCAAGAATAAAGGAAAATAACAAACAAATGAAAAACAAGGATAAGTGCAAAATCAAGAATGTAAAGTATGGAGGATTAATTAAAGATATGAGGAATCTAGAGTAGATCCACTTAGCTTATCTCAATCTCAAATGAATGAGTTGGATTTGTTAGCTAGTTTCAAACAATCTCTAGGATCCCACAAATATTGGCTCCACACTTAGAAAGGGTAATTCCCTAGAGGGTTCTAGCCTCAAGGTGAATTAAATAAAAGAAAAATCTATTCTAGAAAGTAAATACAAGAATTAAATACATTGCATGAAAGTAAATTGCATGGAATTAAATTGCATGAAAGTAAATCTAAGCTACAAAGCAATAAATGAACAAGAAAGAAAAAGAAAAAGAAATAAAAGGAAAACCAACAACTCCTCGATCTTAATCTAATCCTCCTTTTGGTCCTTGGATTAGAAGAAGAGAAAGGAAATTGAAGGGGTGAAAAATTTCATTTATTGTGTAACAAAAGTTACAATTTTGGAAGATCTCCTCAATTAAGAGTAACCCTCCTCTCCAAATGGAGTTTTTACAAAATATTTCACACTCAAAACCCTCAGCATTCACCCCTATTTATAGCCCAACGAAGTTGATGTGAACCATTGGATCAAACCTAGCCAAAAAGGAAGAGAAATCCACCATCAATTCGGAATCTGTTGCAAACCGATCGGTTGGCAGATCGGTTAGCCAACCGGTTGGCCAACCGGTTGGTCAACCGATTGGTTCCCAACCGAATTTGTATTTTCTTGATATTTCTTCACGAATTTCTCTTGGATCCTCTTGGTATCTTGGGCCTTCGTTTGTCTTCAGATTTGGGCTTCAAAAATTGGTAGAAATTCAGAGAATTTGAGTCATTTGGGCTTTTATTCATTATTTCTTTATTAGCCTGCAAAATAAGATAAAAATGATTATTAGTAATATCGTTATTCATATAACATAGGTAATAAGGGTATAAAATGTAATTAAAATGTGATAATCAAATACCCCCACACCTAAGCTTTTGCTAGTCCTCTAGCAAAGAAAATAAAAGAAAACCTAACTCACTTTCGCAGAATCGCGGTTGTATTTAGCGATACAACAAGCCTTTAAACCCCTAGGTTACCCTAGTGGACGAAGTTGTAGTCTCGTGAGGGTTTGCAAGTGAATATACCCACAAAATTCACCAACTTGCCAATTTAAAGAAGTTAATAAAATAATTAATTCATTTGATATCTTCAAACATTCCAATTGAAGTTGGTTAATACTCAAGAAAACGTTTTATCATAACTCCAATGTAATTTTCTTAAGAAAATCCTTTCATTATAGTTATACAAAACCAAGTTTAACTTAAAAATTTAATTTAAAAGTTTTGAAAAGAACATGCTAACTCTTTGTTTTAAATAAACTTCAAGTCTTTTAATCCATTTAATTCTTCAAGAACATATACAAATATAACTATATATAAAAACATGGTTAGTATGATATTTTTATTTTTTATTTTTTTATTTTATTTTATTTTTTTATTTTATTTTATTTTATTTTATTTACTCTTTATTCCTTGGTGGTTTTGTTCTTTTAATCGGCTTTCTAACTGACCATTTAGCGAGTTTTGGGCCAATGAATCCCAACCCATTGGGCTTAGGTCATTAAGCATAGAAATACTCCTCTGCTTAATTACTCACCAACTTAGGCTTAGTAAAATAGAACCACCAATGATTTTAAGAGAAATTTTTCTTCTTTTTATTAAGTTAGTATATATATATATATATATATATATATATATATATATATATATATATATATATATATATATATATATATATATATATATATATATATATATATATATATATATATATATATATATATATATATATATATATATATATATATATATATATATATATGTGTATATGTATATATATTCTGAACAATATTTGATCAAGACAACTTGAGAAATTATTTTCAACTCTAAGTTAGGCATGCAAAAATTTCATTACTTTAATTAAAAATCTAAGTTAAAACTTAAGTAACGATACTACTTTGAAAATCATTTCTTAAGAAATTTATTTGAGTTATCATAAAAGGTAAACTTGAGTATAGAACTAACTAAGGATTAGAAGACTTAAATTCTATCAAATAGATCAATTATTAATCAACTCTATTAAGTTGGCAAGTGACTTTTTTTATGAAAAGAGGAAACAAATGGCTAAGATAAAAAATGGTAAGAAAAAGGGGAAAAATGACTAAGATAAAGAGCAAAATGACTAATTCCCACCCCCACACCTAAATTTTGCATTATCCTCAATGCAAATTCTATTATGCACAAAGTAAAACAGATAAGAATAGAAGCACTTACATTTGTTCTACGACTTCAACAATGATAAAAATTCTGTAATTATCTTTGGTATGAGAAGGTGAAGTCAAAAATTTATTCATTTTTTTTTTGAAAAGAACAAGAAACTCTCACATGAGAGAAGAATAAATTCTTTTATTATTATTGTGGGACAAAAATAAAAATGTAGAATAAAAGATGAAACATGAGAAGCTCACATTCTACATTAAATCCTACCTTATTGCTGAAAATTCTACCTCAAATTTAAAGAATTTCAAAATAATATGATCACCGATGTGCTTAAATTCTAAAATTTCAGTGGTTTTTAGTGATGTTTGCAAAGAATGGAAGGTAGGTATTAATGGTTGTATGCTTTTGAACTTAGATTCGTTATTAACAAAAATTTCATCAAAAATGAAATCTTGTTGTTTTCTATTTTCTAAAAATCTAAGTTCATTGACAAAGGGTTCTTCAAATGTTGGCTTCAAGATGCATGTATTCAACGTAATTCTCTCGCTCAAGGACTTGATTATTAACCCGTTACTCGATTGTGAATGGATTGCATTCACTTGATCTTGAAAAGTTGAACTTGACCCCGCATTCCTTGGATTGGTCACGGGTTGACTCGGAAAAGTTCCTTTCTCTCTCTCACTCATGGCATTAGCTAGTTGACCAAGTTGGGTTTCTAACCTAGCTATGGCTTGAGTGTTGGAAGTGAGGATTTGCCCGGTTGATTGCATGAAGGAATTCAACGTGTTAGATGTTTGAGTCAACAAGTTCGTGGTCTGTGCAGAGGTTTTAATCAAGGCTTCCAAACCCCTTTCCAAAACATTAAGACGTTTCTCAACATTTGAAGGAATATGATTTGTAGATTGATGATGAGGAAACTGATTTGGAAATGGCTGATTTGGTTGTGGAAAATTGGTTTGAGAACTGAAAGAAACTGCGTTGCCCCTAGGGAATTGTTGGTTTAAAGAGGGAGTGAAATTTTGATTTCCCGAGAAATTACCCTGATTCCATGCAAAATTCGGATGATTTCTCCAACCCGGATTGTAGGTTGGAGAAAATGGATCATTAATCGACTGGAATGCGCCATTATCCGACCTAGTGGTCGACCGGATCCTAAAAGAGGACATTCCTCCAAACATGAGATGGAGACAGACAGCTATGACAACCTGAGGCGAAACTTGGTTGATTTGAGCCGAGCTCGTTCTTTGACTTCTAAAGCTTCTAACCTACGCATGATTGTAGCCATCTTTGCTTCAGAGGCTATGTTCGCTTCTAAGGAAAGACCACCGGTTTTGGGTTGGGAAACCGATGAAACACGGTCATCACAATGTTCCCATCGCATGGTTTTCTCGGATAAACTCTCTAAAAGTCCCAAGCTTCATCTGCATTTTTCTTCATGAAATCCCCTTGACACATTGACTCTAAGGAAGTTTTGAAGAATAATCCAATCCTTCATAAATGATTTGGCATAATCGCCACTTTTCAAGACCATGGTGAGGACATTGGATAAGAAGATCTTTGAATTTATCAAAATACTTCCAAAAGGTTCTCCTGACAATTTTAAAATTTTGAATGCTGTTTCTAAGCTTGATTGTTTTGTGGATAGGAAAGAATTTTTCAAAACTGCTACAAATTCACCCCAAGTTGAGATGGAATCGTGGGCAAGCTATCTGACCATTTTTGCTTTGTCCTTAAGGGCAAATGGAATAAATCGGAGTTTGATCGCATCTTCAATTAAGTCCCTCATTTTAATCATGAGGCAAACTTCTTCAAATTCGAGATAAAGATGTATCGTCTTGGTTTGACTCTAAGAATTTGGGAAGCATGTTTATGAAATGCGGTCGAAGTTCAAAATTGGTTCCATTTACCTCGGGGAGTTTTATGCAAGAGGGGATTGCATTTCTAGTGGGGTAACAAACATCTTGAAGAATAGGTGGGTTGGTATTAGCCATTTCGTTTGGTTCAAGAGATGGATCAAAACGAATTAAACGATTAGTATTATCCCTAACCCAAGTTTGCATACACCAAAATCAATTTTTTTTTATTTGAAAAAGGACAAGAGAAAAAGTTAAGAAGATGATGAGAAAAAAAATAAGGAAAAACTAACTACAAATAAATCAAGGCAATCACTTTCCAATCACCCTAACTCTAGGGTTAAGCCTAAACTTGACTTAGACCAGCTCCTAACCAAAAATTCCCTTAGTGAAAAGATCAAAGTTTACTTGGGTAATTAGCCAGGTAAGGATAGTACTAGAGGAGATCAAAGATCAATTAAGTACCTCTTTCCTTTGAGCTTATACATAACCCTAAACCTTGCCTTAGACACCAATTAATCCAAATAAACTTGGACCGGTTCACTTAAGAAATTATTGTTCCTTAATGAGCTCGAATCCTTAGGGGCCAACGTCTAATCAAATTTTAAGAGGCTTGGTTAAGTATAGTGAGGAATTAGTGATTTTGGGCTAAGGAAAGGGTGATGAAATCCCTCACCTTATCTTGATTAATGGGTTTTGCCCTTAAGATATTTTCAAATGTGTGCCAAATCAAGATGCTCAAATCACTTGGTGAATTCCTACTATTATATGAAATGCAATCCTAGGAATTAAAAGCAACTAAAAAGGATGCAAAAATAAAAATCTTTTTATTTTTTTATTATGGTCGACAATCAAAGAAATAAAGTTTATTAGGGTCGACAAGGGTAAAAAAAATTTTTTTATTTTTATTTTTATTTTTATATTATTTTTTTTATCCTAATTGTCTCTAATGTATATGAACTATCTAAAGGGTGGAATTGAAAATACTAGATAGAGAAGTTACCCACGCAAAAGTAATGCAAAGCCTCGTTGGAGGCAATTCTTCAATCTTGAATCTTCAATTCTTGATCTTCAAGCTCCAAGTTCCTACACAAAAGAAAAACACACAAGTTAAGGAACCAAAATTAATCAAAATCCTACTTATGCACCCTTCCCCGGCAACGGCGCCAAAAACTTGATGGGTAATAAATGATTACCTCCTAAGTTGCAAGTATACAACCTTTATCAAGTTATAGTATAAAAGATTATCGATCCCACGAGGAACGGGAAGTAGGAGGAGTTTTGCTCAAGTTTTGGTTCTCAAATTATGCGCGTGACAATTAGGAGTTATTCAAATAAAATGAAAATAAGAAAATGGTGAATGTGGATGTGGAGAGATAAAAGAGAGTGGATGTGGATTATGTGCAAAAGAGGAGGAAATGAAGTTGGGAATGTGGTTGTGGTTATATGCACATAATAACAAAACTAGGTTTGAGATTATATGCACATGGAGGGAAAATGAGATTGAGAGAGAAGTAAAAATCAATGAAATCAAGAATCAAGAATAAAGGAAAATAACAAACAAATGAAAAACAAGGATAAGTGCAAAATCAAGAATGTAAAGTATGGAGGATTAATTAAAGATATGAGGAATCTAGAGTAGATCCACTTAGCTTATCTCAATCTCAAATGAATGAGTTGGATTTGTTAGCTAGTTTCAAACAATCTCTAGGGATCCCACAAATATTGGCTCCACACTCAGAAAAGGGTAATTCCCTAGAGGGTTCTAGCCTCAAGGTGAATTAAATAAAAGAAAATCTATTCTAGAAAGTAAATACAAGAATTAAATACATTGCATGAAAGTAAATTGCATGAAAGTAAATTGCATGGAATTAAATTGCATGAAAGTAAATCTAAGCTACAAAGCAATAAATGAACAAGAAAGAAAAAGAAAAAGAAATAAAAGGAAAACCAACAACTCCTCGATCTTAATCTAATCCTCCTTTGGTCCTTGGATTAGAAGAAGAGAAAGGAAATTGAAGGTGAAAATTTCATTTATTGTGTAACAAAAGTTACAATTTTGGAAGGTCTCCTCAATTAAGAGTAACCCTCCTCTCCAAATGGAGTTTTTACAAAATATTTCACACTCAAAACCCTCAGCATTCACCCCTATTTATAGCCCAACGAAGTTGATGTGAACCATTGGATCAAACCTAGCCAAAAAGGAAGAGAAATCCACCATCAATTCGGAATCTGTTGCAAACCGATCGGTTGGCCGATCGGTTAGCCAACCGGTTGGCCAACCGGTGCCGTTGCATGGTTAGTATGATTTATTGCTGAAAATCCTAGTAAAATAAATTTTGTCGACCATAATAAAAAAAATATAAAAAGATTTTTTTATTTTTGCATCCTTTTTAGTTGCTTTTAATTTCTAGGGTTGCATTTCATATAATAGTAGGAATTCACCAAAGTGATTTGAGCATCTTGATTTGGCACACACTTGAAAATATTTTAAGGGCAAAACCCACTAATCAAGATAAGGTGAGGGATTTCATCACCCTTTCCTTAGCCCAAAAATCACTAATTCCTCATTACACATACCAAGCCTCTTAAAATTGATTAGACGTTGGCCCCTAAGGATTCGAGCTCATTAAGGAACAATAATTTCTTAAGTGAACCGGTCCAAGTTTATTTGGATTAATTGGTGTCTAAGGCAAGGTTTAGGGGTTGCGTAAGGCTCAGGAAAGAGGTACTTAATTGATCTTTGATCTCCTCTAGTACTATCCTTACCTGGCTAATTACCCAAGTAAACTTTGATCTTTTCACTAAGGGAATTTTTGGTTAGGAGCTGGTCTAAGTCAACTTTAGGCTTAACCCTAGAGTTAGGGTGATTGGAAAGTGATTGCCTTGATTTATTTTTAGTTAGTTTTTCCTTATTTTTTCTCATCATCTTCTTAACTTTTCTCTTATCCTTTTCAAATAAAAAATTTGATTTTGGTGTATGCAAACTTGGGTTAGGGATAATACTAATCGCTTAATTGCTTTTGATTCATCTCTTGAACCAAACGAAATGGCTAATACCAACCCACTGTTCTTCAAGATGTTTGTTACCCTACTAGAAATGCATTCCCTCTTGCATAAAACTCCCCGAGGTAAATGGAACCAATTTTGAACTTCGACCGCATTTCATAAACATGCTTCCCAAATTCTTAGGAGTCAAACCAAGACGATACATCTTTATCTCCGAATTTGAAGAAGTTTGCCTCATGATTAAGATGAGGGACTTAATCAAGATGCGATCAAACTCCGATTTATTCCATTTGCCCTTAAGGACAAAGCCAAAAATGGTCAGATAGCTTGCCCACGATTCCATCTCAACCTGGGTGAATTTGTAAAAGTTTTTCGAAAAAATTCTTTCCTATCCACAAAACGGTCAAGCTTAGAACAAAGATTCAAAATTTTAAAATTGTCACGGAGAACCTTTTGGAAGTATTTCGACAAATTCAAAGATCTTCTTATCCAATGTCCTCACCATGGTCTTGAAAAGTGGCGATTATGCCAAATCATTTATGAAGGATTGGATTATTCTTCAAAACTTCCTTAGAGTCAATGTGTCAAGGGGATTTCATGAAGAAAATGCCGATGAAGCTTGGGACTTTTAGAGAATTTATCCGAGAAAACTATGCAAGGGGAACACCGTGATTCATCGCTACCCAATCCAATTCTAGAGGTCCTTCCTTAGAGTCAAACATAGCCTCTGAAGCTAAGATGGCTACAATTCTACGCAGTTAGAAACTTTAGAAACCAAAGAACGAGCTCGGCTCAAATCAATCAAGTTTCTACCTCAAAGTTGTCATAACTGCCTTTCTACAACCCATGCTTCGTGAGCAATGTCCACTCTCGTGAAATACTCAATCTCTAGAATGATGAATGTCGCATTCCAAAGATCCGACATCGATCCATTTTCTCCAACCTATAATCCAAAGTTGGAGAAATCATCCTAATTTTGCATGGAATCGGGTAATTTCTGAAATAAAAATTTCACTCCTCTTCAAACCAACAATTCCCTAGGGCAACGCAGCTTTCTTTCGTTCTCAAACCAACTTTCCACAACCAAATCGGCCATTTCCAAATCGGTTCCTCATCATCAATCTACAAATCATATTCCTTCAAATGTTGACAAACGCCTTAATGTTTTGGAAAGGGTTTGGAAGCCTTGATTAAAACCTCTACACGCACTACTTAACTTGTTGACTCAAACATCTAGCACGATGAACTCCTTTATGCAATCAATAGGACAAATTCTCAACTCCAACACTCAAACCATAGCTAGATTAGAAACCCAGCTTGGTCAACTAGCTAGCGCTATAAGTGAGAGAGAGAGAAAAGATCATTTCCGAAGTCAACCCGTGAGCAATCCAAGGAACGCGGGTCAAGTTCAACTTTTCAAGATCAAGTGAATGCAATCCATTCACAAATGTAACTGTGTTAATAATCAAGTCCTTCGAATGAGAGAATTATGTTGAATACATGCATCTTGAAGCCAACATTTGAAGAACCCTTTGTCAATGAACTTAGATTTTAGAAAATAAAACAACAAGATTTCATTTTTGATGAAATTTTTGTTAATAACGAATCTAAGTTCAAAATGCATAACACCAATAAGACCTACCTTAATTTGTCGCAAAACACATTGCAACCCTTGGAATTTTCGAATTTGAGAACATCATTAATTATATCATTTTGAAATTCTTTAAATTTCGAGGTAGAATTTTCAGAATAAGGTAGGATTTAATGTAGAATGTGAGCTTCTCATGTTTCATCTTTTATTCTACATTTTTGTCTCATAACAATAATAAGAATTTATTCTCATTGTCATGTGAGAGTTTCTTGTTGTTCTTTATTTCAAAAAAAAAAAAAAAGAGAATAAATTTTGACTTCACCTTCTCATACCAAAGGTAATTCTGAATTTTATCATTGTTCAAGTCGAATCGAACAAATGTAAGTGCTTCCATTCTTATCTGCTTTTACTTTGTGCATATTAGAATTTGCATTGAGGACAATGCAAAATTTAGGTGGGGGTGGAAATTAGTCATTTTATCTTTATCTTAGTTATCTTTTTTATGTCATTTTTTTCTTTTCATCATAAAAAATCACTTGCCAACTTAATAGAGTTGATTAATAATTGATCTATTTGATAGAATTTAAGTCTTCTAATCCTTAGTTAGTTCTATACTTAAGTTTACCTTTTATGATAACTCCAAATAAATTTCTCAAGAAATGATTTTCAAAGTAGTATACTTTACTTAAGTTTTAACTTAGATTTTTAATTAAAGTAATGAAATTTTGCATGCCTAACTTAGAGTTGAAAATAATTTTTCAAGTTGTCTTGATCCAAATATTGTTCAAAATATATATACATATACACATATATATATATTATACTAACTTAACAAAAAGAAGAAAAATTTCTCTTAAAATCATTGGTGGTTCTATTTTACTAAGCCTAAGTTGACTGAGTAATTAAGCCCGAGGAGTATTTCTATACTTAATGACCTAAGCCCAATTGGGTTGGGATTCATTGGCCCAAAACTCGCTAAATGGTCACTTAGAAAGCCCGACTAAAAAGAACAAAACCACCAAGGAATAAAGAGTTAAAAAAAAAATAATTGTCATACTAATCATGTTTTTATATATAGTTATATTTGTATATGTTCTTGAAAAATTAAATGGATTTAAAGACTTGAAATTTGTTTAAAACAAAGAGTTAGCATGTTCTTTTCAAAACTTTCAAATTAAATTTTTGAGTTAAACTTGGTTTTGTATAACTATAATGAAAGGATTTTCTTAAGAAAAATACATTGGAGTTATGATAAAAACGTTTTCTTGAGTATTAACCAACTTCAATTGGAATGTTTGAAGATATCAAATGAATTAATTATTTTATTAACTTCTTTAAATTGGCAAGTTGACTGAATTTTGTGGGTATATTCATCGCAAAACCCTCACGAGACTACAACTCGCCCACTAGGGTAACCTAGGGTTTAAAGGCTTGTTGTATGCGCTAAATACAACCGCGATTCTTGCGAAAGTGAGTTAGGTTTTCTTTTTATTTTCTTTGCTAGAGGACTAGCAAAAGCTTAGGTGTGGGGGTATTTGATTATCACATTTTAATTATATTTTTATACCCTTATTACCTATGTTATATGAATAACGATATTACTAATAATCATTTTTATCTTATTTTGCAGGCTAATAAAGAAATAATGAATAAAAGCCCAAATGACTCAAATTCTCTGAATTTCTACCAATTTTTGAAGCCCAAATCTGAAGACAAACGAAGGCCCAAGATACCAAGAGGATCCAAGAGAAATTCGTGAAGAAATATCAAAAAAAGACAAATTCGGTTGGGAACCAATCGGTTGACCAACCGGTTGGCCAACCGGTTGGTTAACCGGTTGGCTAACCGATCGGCCAACCGATCGGTTTGCAACAGATTCCGAATTGATGGTGGATTTCTCTTCCTTTTTGGCTAGGTTTGATCCAATGGTTCACATCAACTCCGTTGGGCTATAAATAGGGGTGAATGCTGAGGGTTTTTAGTGTGAAATATTTTGTAAAAACTCCATTTGGAGAGGAGGGTCACTCTTAATTGAGAAGACCTTCCAAAATTGTAACTTTGTTACACAATAAATGAAATTTTTCACCCTTCAATTTCCTTTCTCTTCTTCTAATCCAAGGACCAAAAGGAGGATTAGATTAAGATCGAGTTGTTGGTTTCTATTTTATTTCTTTTCATTTTCTTTCTTGCTTTGTAGCTTAGATTTACTTTCATGCAATTTAATTTCATGCAATTTACTTTCATGCAATTTACTTTCATGCAATGTATTTAATTCTTGTATTTCCTTTCTAGAATAGATTTTTCTTTTCTTTAATTCACCTTGAGGCTAGAACCCTCTTGGGAATTACCCTTTTCTAAGTGTGGAGCCAATATTTGTGGGATCCCTAGAGATTGTTTGAAACTAGCTAACAAATCCAACTCACTCTCGTGAGATTGAGATAAGCTAAGTGGATCTACTCTAGATTCCTCATATCTTTAACTAATCCTCAATACTTTACATTCTTTATTTTCCACTTATCCTTGTTTTTCATTTGTTTGTTATTTCCTTTATTCTTGATTTTGATTTTCCTTTACTCTCTCCTCTCTCTCAATCTTGCTTTCTTTTATTTTGCACTTATTTTCTCTCAATCTCATTTTCCCTCCATGTGCATATAATCTCAAACTTAGTTTTGTTATTATGTGCATATAACCCACACCACACTCTCAACTTTATTTTCTCCTCTTTTGCACATAATCCACAATCCACTCTCTCTTATCTCTCCACATCCACTTTCACCATTTTATCACTTTAGTTTTATTTGAATAAACTCCTAATTGTCACGCGCATAATTTGAGAACCAAAACTTGAGCAAAACCCCTCCTATTTCCCGTTCCTCGTGGGATCGATAATCTTTTATACTATAACTTGACAAAGGTTGTATACTTGCTACTAAGGAGGTAATCATTTATTTCCCATCAAGTTTTTGGCGCCGTTGCCGGGGATATAAGTGATTACCTCCTAGGTTGTAATCTTTCATGAAAATTTTTTTTTCTTAATTTCTAGGATTAATATGATTTATTGCTAAAATCATTTATTTCCTATCAAGTTTTTTTCTTAATTTTCTTAAATTTATTTTACTAAATGATTACAAAAAAAAAAAAATCATACTAACCATGTTTTTTGTATATTTGTATATGTTCTTGAAAAAATAAAATGGATTAAAAGATTTGAAGTTTGTTTAAAACAAAGGTTAGCATGTTCTTTTCAAAACTTTTAAATTAAATTTTTGAGTTAAACTTGGTTTTGTATAACTATAATGAAAGGATTTTCTTAAGAAAATTACATTGGAGTTATGATAAAAACGTTTTCTTGAGTATTAACCAACTTCAATTGGAATGTTTGAAGATATCAAATGAATTAATTATTTTATTAACTTCTTTAAATTGGCAAGTTGATGAATTTTGTGGGTATATTCACTGCAAACCCTCACGAGACTACAACTCGTCCACTAGGGTAACCTAGGGTTTAAAGGCTTGTTGTATGCGCTAAATACAACCGCGATTCTGCGAAAGTGAGTTAGGTTTTCTTTTATTTTCTTTGCTAGAGGACTAGCAAAAGCTTAGGTGTGGGGTATTTGATTATCACATTTTAATTATATTTTTATACCATTATTACCTATGTTATATGAATAACGATATTACTAATAATCATTTTTATCTTATTTTGCGTGCTAATAAAGAAATAATGAATAAAAGCCCAAATGACTCAAATTCTCTCAATTTCTACCAATTTTGAAGCCCAAATCAAGACAAACGAAGGCCCAAGATACCAAGAGGATCCAAGAGAAATTCGTGAAGAAATATCAAAAGACAAATTCGGTTGGGAACCAATCGGTTGACCAACCGGTTGGCCAACCGGTTGGTTAATCGGTTATTAACCGACGGCCAACCGATCGGTTTGCAACAGATTCAATTGATGGTGGATTTCTCTTCCTTTTGGCTAGGTTTGATCCAATGGTTCACATCAACTCCGTTGGGCTATAAATAGGGGTGAATGCCGAGGGTTTTAGTGTGAAATATTTTGTAAAACTCCATTTGGAGAGGAGGGTCACTCTTAATTGAGAAGACCTTCCAAAATTGTAACTTTGTTACACAATAAATGAAATTTTTCACCTCCTATTTCCGTTCCTCGTGGGATCGATAATCTTTATACTATAACTTGACAAAGGTTGTATACTTGCTACTAAGGAGGTAATCATTTATTTCCCATCAAGTTTTTGGCCGCTGTCGGGATATAAGTGATTACCTCCTAGGTTGTAATCTTTCATGAAAATTTTTTTTCTTAATTTCTAGGATTAATATGATTTATTGCTAAAATCATTTATTTCCTATCAAGTTTTTTCTTAATTTTCTTAAATTTATTTTACTAAATGATTACAAAAAAAAAAAAATCATACTAACCATGTTTTTGTATATTTGTATATGTTCTTGAAAAAATAAAATGGATTAAAAGATTTGAAGTTTGTTTAAAACAAAGGTTAGCATGTTCTTTTCAAAACTTTTAAATTAAATTTTTGAGTTAAACTTGGTTTTGTATAACTATAATGAAAGGATTTTCTTAAGAAAATTACATTGGAGTTATGATAAAACGTTTTCTTGAGTATTAACCAACTTCAATTGGAATGTTTGAAGATATCAAATGAATTAATTATTTTATTAACTTCTTTAAATTGGCAAGTTGACTGAATTTTGTGGGTATATTCACTGCAAACCCTCACGAGACTACAACTCGTCCACTAGGGTAACCTAGGGGTTTAAAGGCTTGTTGTATGCGCTAAATACAACCGCGATTCCTGCGAAAGTGAGTTAGGTTTTCTTTTATTTTCTTTGCTAGAGGACTAGAAAAGCTTAGGTGTGGGGGTATTTGATTATCACATTTTAATTATATTTTTATACCATTATTACCTATGTTATATGAATAACGATATTACTAATAATCATTTTTATCTTATTTTGCGTGCTAATAAAGAAATAATGAATAAAAGCCCAAATGACTCAAATTCTCAATTTCTACCAATTTTGAAGCCCAAATCAAGACAAACGAAGGCCCAAGATACCAAGAGGATCCAAGAGAAATTCGTGAAGAAATATCAAAAAGACAAATTCGGTTGGGAACCAATCGGTTGACTAACGGTTGGCCAACCGTTGGTTAATCGGTTATTAACCGATCGCCAACCGATCGGTTTGCAAATGATTCAATTGATGGTGGATTTCTTCCTTTTGGCTAGGTTTGATCCAATGGTTCACATCAACTCCGTTGGGCTATAAATAGGGGTGAATGCTGAGGGTTTTAGTGTGAAATATTTTGTAAAACTCCATTTGGAGAGGAGGGTCACTCTTAATTGAGAAGACCTTCCAAAATTGTAACTTTGTTACACAATAAATGAAATTTTTCACCCTTCAATTTCCTTTCTCTTCTTCTAATCCAAGGACCAAAAGGAGGATTAGATTAAGATCAGAGTTGTTGGTTTCTATTTTATTTCTTTTTCATTTTCTTTCTTGTTCATTTATTGCTTTGTAGCTTAGATTTACTTTCATGCAATTTACTTTCATGCAATTTACTTTCATGCAATTTACTTTCATGCAATGTATTTAATTCTTGTATTTACTTTCTAGAATAGATTTTTCTTTTCTTTAATTCACCTTGAGGCTAGAACCCTCTAGGGAATTACCATTTTCTAAGTGTGGAGCCAATATTTGTGGGATCCCTAGAGATTGTTTGAAACTAGCTAACAAATCCAACTCATTCATTTGAGATTGAGATAAGCTAAGTGGATCTACTCTAGATTCCTCATATCTTTAACTAATCCTCCATGCTTTACATTCTTTATTTTCCACTTATCCTTGTTTTTCATTTGTTTGTTATTTTCCTTTATTCTTGATTCTTGATTTCATTGATTTTTACTTCTCTCTCAATCTCATATTCCCTCCATGTGCATATAATCTCAAACCTAGTTTTGTTATTATGTGCATATAACCACAACCACATTCTCAACTTCATTTTCTCCTCCTTTGCACATAATCCACAATCCACTCTCTCTTACCTCTTCACCACCACTCTCACCATTTTCTCACTTTCATTTTATTTGAATAAACTCCTAATTGTCGCGCATAATTTGAGAACCAAAACTTGAGCAAAACCCTCCCTACTTCCCGTTCCTCGTGGGATCGATAATCTTATATACTATAACTTGATAAGGGTTGTATACTTGCAACTTAGGAGGTAATCTTATATTTCCCACCAAGTTTTTGGCGCCGTTGCCGGGGAACGGTGCATAAGTTGGATTTTGATTAAGTTTGGTTTCTTATTTTGTGTGTTTTCTTTTGTGTAGGAACTTGGAGCTTGAAGATCAAGAGTTGAAGATTCAAGATTGACGAATTGCCTCCAACGAGGCTTTGCATTGCTTTTGCGTGGGTAACTTCTCTATCTAGTATTTTCAATTCCACCCTTTAGATAGTTCATATACATTAGAGACAATTAGGATAAAAAAATAAATAAATAAATAAAAATAAAAGGATTTTTTTCCCTTGTCTAATTCTAATAAACTTCATTTTTATTGTCGACCATAATAAAAAAATAAAAGATTTTTGTTTGTTTTGCATCCTTTTAGTTGCTTTTAATTCTTAGGGTTGCATTTCATATAATAGTAGGAATTCACCAAGTGATTTGAGCATCTTGATTTGACATACATTTGAAAATATCTTAAGGGCAAAACCCCCTAATCAAGATAAGGTGAGGGATTTCATCACCCTTTCCTTAGCCCAAAAATCACTAATTCCTCACTACACATACCCAAGCCCTTAAAATTTGATTAGACGTTGGCCCCTAAGGATTCGAGCTCATTAAGGAACAATAATTTCTTAAGTGAACCGGTCCAAGTTTATTTGGATTAATTGGTGTCTAAGGCAAGGTTTAGGGGTTGCGTAAGGCGCTCCGAAAGGAAAGAGGTACTTAATTGATCTTTGATCTCCCTCTAGTACTATCCTTACCTGGCTAATTACCCAAGTAAACTTTGATCTTTTCACTAAGGGAATTTTTGGTTAGGAGCTGGTCTAAGTCAACTTTAGGCTTAACCCTAGAGTTAGGGTGATTGGAAAGTGATTGCCTTGATTTATTTTTAGTTAGTTTTTCCTTATTTTTTTTCTCATCATCTTCTTAACTTTTTCTCTTGTCCTTTTTCAAAAAAAAAAAAAAAAAATTTTGGTGTATGCAAACTTGGGTTAGAGATAATACTAATCGTTTAATTCGTTTTGATCCATCTCTTGAACCAAACAAAATGGCTAATACCAACCCACCTGTTCTTCAAGATGTTTGTTACCCCACTAGAAATGCAATCCCCTCTTGCATAAAAATCCCCGAGGTAAATGGAACCAATTTTGAACTTCGACCGCATTTCATAAACATGCTTCCCAAATTCTTAGAGTCAAACCAAGACGATACATCTTTATCTCCAATTTGAAGAAGTTTGCCTCATGATTAAAATGAGGGACTTAACTGAAGATGCGATCAAACTCCGATTTATTCCATTTGCCCTTAAGGACAAAGCCAAAAATGGTCAGATAGCTTGCCCACGATTCCATCTCAACTTGGGTGAATTTGTAACAGCTTTGAAAAAATTCTTTCCTATCCACAAAACAATCAAGCTTAGAAACAACATTCAAAATTTTAAAATTGTCCCGGGAGAACCTTTTTGGAAGTATTTTGATAAATTCAAAGATCTTCTTATCCAATGTCCTCACCATGGTCTTGAAAAATGGCGATTATGCCAAATCATTTATGAAGGATTGGATTATTCTGCAAAAACTTCCTTAGAGTCAATGTGTCAAGGGGATTTCATGAAGAAAAATGACGATGAAGCTTGGGACTTTTTAGAGAATTTATCCGAGAAAACCATGCAGTGGGAACACTGTGATTCATCAGTTACCCAATCCAGTTCTAGAGGTCCTTCCTTAGAGTCAAACATAGCCTCTGAAGCTAAGATGGCTACAATTCTACGCAGGTTAGAAACTTTAGAAACCAAAGAACGAGCTCCGGCTCAAATCAATCAAGTTTCTCAGTTGTCATAACTGTCTTTCTACGACCCATACTTGAGCAATGTCCACTCTTAGGAAATACTCAATCTCTAGAAACGGATGAATCTTGCATTCCAAAGATCCGACATGATCCATTTTCTCCAACCTATAATCCAGGTTGGAGAAATCATCCGAATTTTGCATGGAATCAGGGTAATTTCTCGGGAAATAAAAATTTCACTCCCTCTTCAAACCAACAATTCCCTAGGGGCAACGCAGTTTCTTTCAGTTCTCAAACCAATTTTCCACAACCAAATCAGCCATTTCCAAATCAGTTTCCTCATCATCAATCTACAAATCATATTCCTTCAAATGTTGAGAAACGTCTTAATGTTTTGGAAAGGGGTTTGGAAGCCTTGATTAAAACCTCTGCACAGACCACGAACTTGTTGACTCAAACATCTAGCACGATGAACTCCTTTATGCAATCAACAGGACAAATTCTCAACTCCAACACTCAAGCCATAGCTAGATTAGAAACCCAGCTTGGTCAACTAGCTAGCGCTATAAGTGAGAGAGAAAGGATCATTTCCGAGTCAACCCGTGACCAATCCAAGGAACACGGGGTCAAGTTCAACTTTTCAAGATCAAGTGAATGCAATCCATTCACAACAGTCAGGTAACCAGGTTAATAATCAAGTCCTTCAGAACGAGAGAATTACGTTGAATACATGCATCTTGAAGCCAACATTTGAAGAACCCTTTGTCAATGAACTTAGATTTTTAGAAAATAGAAAACAACAAGATTTCATTTACTTTCATGCAATTTACTTTCATGCAATGTATTTAATTCTTGTATTTCCTTTCTAGAATAGATTTTTCTTTTCTTTAATTCACCTTGAGGCTAGAACCCTCTTGGGAATTACCTTTTCTAAGTGTGGAGCCAATATTTGTGGGATCCTAGAGATTGTTTGAAACTAGCTAACAAATCCAACTCATTCTTGTGAGATTGAGATAAGCTAAGTGGATCTACTCTAGATTCCTCATATCTTTAATTAATCCTCCATACTTTACCTTCTTTATTTTGCACTTATCCTTGCTTTTCATTTGTTGTTTTTTCCTTTATTCTCCTCTCTTGATTTCATTGATTTTACTTCTCTCTCAATCTCATATTCCTCCATGTGCATATAATCTCAAACCTAGTTTTGTTATTATGTGCATATAACTCCACCACATTCCCAATTTCATTTTCTCCTCTTTTGCACATAATCCACAATCCACTCTCTCTTATCTCTCCACATTCACTTTCACCATTTTATCACTTTAGTTTTATTTGAATAAACTCCTAATTGTCAGCATAATTTGAGAACCAAAACTTGATTAAAACCTCTGCACAGACCACGAACTTGTTGACTCAAACATCTAGCACGATGAACTCCTTTATGCAATCAACAGGACAAATTCTCAACTCCAACACTCAAGCCATAGCTAGATTAGAAACCCAGCTTGGTCAACTAGCTAGCGCTATAAGTGAGAGAGAGAAAGGATCATTTCCGAGTCAACCTGTGACCAATCCAAGGAACGGGGTCAAGTTCAACTTTTCAAGATCAAGTGAATGCAATCCATTCACAAATGTAACTGTGTTAATAATCAAGTCCTTCAGAACGAGAGAATTACGTTGAATACATGCATCTTGAAGCCAACATTTGAAGAACCCTTTGTCAATGAACTTAGATTTTTAGAAAATAGAAAACAACAAGATTTCATTTACTTTCATGCAATTTACTTTCATGCAATGTATTTAATTCTTGTATTTCCTTTCTAGAATAGATTTTTCTTTTCTTTAATTCACCTTGAGGCTAGAACCCTCTTGGGAATTACCCTTTTCTAAGTGTGGAGCCAATATTTGTGGGATCCCTAGAGATTGTTTGAAACTAGCTAACAAATCCAACTCATTCTTGTGAGATTGAGATAAGCTAAGTGGATCTACTCTAGATTCCTCATATCTTTAATTAATCCTCCATACTTTACCTTCTTTATTTTGCACTTATCCTTGCTTTTCATTTGTTGTTTTTTTCCTTTATTCTCCTCTCTTGATTTCATTGATTTTTACTTCTCTCTCAATCTCATATTCCCTCCATGTGCATATAATCTCAAACCTAGTTTTGTTATTATGTGCATATAACCACCACCACATTCCCAATTTCATTTTCTCCTCTTTTGCACATAATCCACAATCCACTCTCTCTTATCTCTCCACATTCACTTTCACCATTTTATCACTTTAGTTTTATTTGAATAAACTCCTAATTGTCACGCGCATAATTTGAGAACCAAAACTTGAGCAAAACCCCTCCTACTTCCCGTTCCTCGTGGGATCGATAATCTTATATACTATAACTTGATAAAGGTTGTATACTTGCAACCTAGGAGGTAATCACTTATTTCCCACCAAGTTTTTACTATAACAAAATATACTTTTATTCCCCGGCAACGGCGCCAAAAACTTGATGGGTAATAAATGATTACCTCCTAAGTTGCAAGTATACAACCTTTATCAAGTTATAGTATAAAAGATTATCGATCCCACGAGGAACGGGAAGTAGGAGGAGTTTTGCTCAAGTTTTGGTTCTCAAATTATGCGCGTGACAATTAGGAGTTATTCAAATAAAATGAAAATAAGAAAATGGTGAATGTGGATGTGGAGAGATAAAAGAGAGTGGATGTGGATTATGTGCAAAAGAGGAGGAAATGAAGTTGGGAATGTGGTTAGATATATGCACATAATAACAAAACTAGGTTTGAGATTATATGCACATGGAGGGAAAATGAGATTGAGAGAGAAGTAAAAATCAATGAAATCAAGAATCAATAATAAAGGAAAATAACAAACAAATGAAAAACAAGGATAAGTGCAAAATCAAGAATGTAAAGTATGGAGGATTAATTAAAGATATGAGGAATCTAGAGTAGATCCACTTAGCTTATCTCAATCTCAAATGAATGAGTTGGATTTGTTAGCTAGTTTCAAACAATCTCTAGGGATCCCACAAATATTGGCTCCACACTTAGAAAAGGGTAATTCCCTAGAGGGTTCTAGCCTCAAGGTGAATTAAATAAAAGAAAAATCTATTCTAGAAAGTAAATACAAGAATTAAATACATTGCATGAAAGTAAATTGCATGAAAGTAAATTGCATGGAATTAAATTGCATGAAAGTAAATCTAAGCTACAAAGCAATAAATGAACAAGAAAGAAAAAGAAAAAGAAATAAAAGGAAAACCAACAACTCCTGATCTTAATCTAATCCTCCTTTTGGTTCTTGGATTAGAAGAAGAGAAAGGAAATTGAAGGGGTGAAAAATTTCATTTATTGTGTAACAAAAGTTACAATTTTGGAAGGTCTCCTCAGATAAGAGTAACCCTCCTCTCCAAAGGGAGTTTTTACAAAATATTTCACACTCAAAACCCTCAGCATTCACCCCTATTTATAGCCCAACGAAGTTGATGTGAACCATTGGATCAAACCTAGCCAAAAAGGAAGAGAAATCCACCATCAATTCGGAATCTGTTGCAAACCGATCGGTTGGCCGATCGGTTAGCCAACCGGTTAGCCAACCGGTTGACCAACCGGTTGGCCAACCGGTTGGTCAACCGATTGGTTCCCAACCGAATTTATCTTTTCTTGATATTTCTTCACAAATTTCTCTTGGATCCTCTTGGTATCTTGGGCCTTCGTTTGTCTTCAGATTTGGGCTTCAAAAATTGGTAGAAATTCAGAGAATTTGAGTCATTTGGGCTTTTATTCATTATTTCTTTATTATCCTGCAAAATAAGATAAAAATGATTATTAGTAATATCGTTATTCATATAACATAGGTAATAAGGGTATAAAAATATAATTAAAATGTGATAATCAGGGCAATCTGTCAATTTAGGGCTTTTGATCTCCGAAATTCAGTTATTGATGGCACGTGAGAGGCACATGAGCAGTTAATCAAGTCCACGTCAATAATCCATGCCACATCAGCGTTTTCTAACGGTCATTAAGGGTCACGTGATGGTCACGTGATGAGTTTCGCCGGAAAAGAGAACGCCGGCGAAAATTTGGACCCATGTGCTAACGTAAACCAACTTTAAATACCAAAGCGTCATCGGAGATATTTTAAATACCAATGCGGTAAAATGGGTATTTTTTAAATGTCAATTTGGTAGTTTAGCCTATATATGATTAATTATTATAGTTTGGATAATTATTATAATTTATTCATAATTTATTAAAATAATTATAATATATTAAATAACTTCTTCTCTTTTAAATATAATAATATTATACATAGCATAATTATAATACTATTAGTAACTATATTTGAATTTAATAATTATTTTATGTAAATAATTTACTAAATTATATAATTATTAAATTACAGTGTTATTTATTAATTTAAAAATACTATTAAAATCATTATACTATTAATACTATTACAATTACAATAAATACAAATTATTTTTCATACTATTATCATACTTTTAAAAGGCTAATGAGATGAAAGGTAACAGATAGTCCTCCATAAGAGGTGAAACCTAAAGGCTAAAGGCATAAGGCAAAAGCCTAACTAATTTTTATTATTCTTAATTTTTCTAGAATTTTAAATATTAGGTGAAGATAAATTAGGGATAAATTTTATATTTTCTATTAAATAACATAATTAAATAATAAAATAATAGTGTGACCAAAGGTTTTGAAAAAGTGAGGAAATGTACTATTAATAAGAGGTTATATATAATTATTAAATGATTAATTACAACTAATGACATATTTGAGAATTATCAAACTTAAAAGGGAAAAAGGAAATCAAAAGTTTTGACAAGGCAATCCTCTTTATATGATACTAGTATAATGCACGCGTTGCACGAGGGCAATTTCATTTTATTTTTGACTACGGAAATGAAGAAGTAACTCAAAGAAAACAATAAAGATTAATTAAATAAAACATTGAAAAAAGTTTCTAAGTTTTTACATATAATACTTTGTAAAATTCAAAGTGGAGTAAGGAGAAACAGTTTAGAATCAAATATGAATCAACGATGAGTGATCGATTGACCAATTATTGTTGTTAACTTTTTCGCCGAAAGCACACAGAGATTTGTGGTTAGATGAATGCATAATCTTGTCGTTATCAATTTATCTATTCATTAGTTGTCAAAAATTAGCTAGGGTTGATTAGAAAAAATAAACATTGTTGTTAAGTATTTGAATAAAGTTTGAAAGGTAACAGATAGTCCTCCATAAGAGGTGAAACCTAAAGGCTAAAGGCATAAGGCAAAAGCCTAACTAATTTTTATTATTCTTAATTTTTCTAGAATTTTAAATATTAGGTGAAGATAAATTAGGGATAAATTTTATATTTTCTATTAAATAACATAATTAAATAATAAAATAATAGTGTGACCAAAGGTTTTGAAAAAGTGAGGAAATGTACTATTAATAAGAGGTTATATATAATTATTAAATTACGTTGTTATTTATTAATTTAAAAATACTATTAAAATCATTATACTATTAATACTATTACAATTACAATAAATACAAATTATTTTTCATACTATTATCATACTTTTAAAAGGCTAATGAGATGAAAGGTAACAGATAGTCCTCCATAAGAGGTGAAACCTAAAGGCTAAAGGCATAAGGCAAAAGCCTAACTAATTTTTATTATTCTTAATTTTTCTAGAATTTTAAATATTAGGTGAAGATAAATTAGGGATAAATTTTATATTTTCTATTAAATAACATAATTAAATAATAAAATAATAGTGTGACCAAAGGTTTTGAAAAAGTGAGGAAATGTACTATTAATAAGAGGTTATATATAATTATTAAATGATTAATTACAACTAATGACATATTTGAGAATTATCAAACTTAAAAGGGAAAAAAGGGAAATCAAAAGTTTTGACAAGGCAATCCTCTTTTATATGATACTAGTATAATGCACGTGCGTTGCACGAGGGCAATTTCATTTTATTTTTTGACGACAGGAAATGAAGAAGTAACTCAAAGAAAACAATAAAGATTAATTAAATAAAACATTGAAAAAAAGTTTCTAAGTTTTTTACATATAATACTTTGTAAAATTCAAAGTGGAGTAAGGAGAAACAGTTTAGAATCAAATATGAATCACGATGAGTGATCGATTGACCAATTATTGTTGTTAACTTTTTCGGCCGAGCACACAGAGATTTGTGGTTAGATGAATGCATAATCTTGTCGTTATCAATTTATCTATTCATTAGTTGTCAAAAATTAGCTAGGGTTGATTAGAAAAAATAAACATTGTTGTTAAGTATTTGAATAAAGTTTGAAAGTTAACATATGAAAGTATGTAGAAACGGAGTTAAAGGAATACAAATGATATATTGAATCAATGAATAGTCTTTTAATTTAATATATAGCTTTGACATAGAAATGAGAAAAATATTCATAAAGAACAGTTCAATTCAATTTGTTTGGATCTTTTATCATATGAAAGTTTTTTGTGAAGTTAAAAATAGGGCTAAAAGCCCTATTCAATATATATATATATATATATATATATATATATATATATATATATATATATATATATATATATATATATATATATATATATATATATATATATATATATATATATATATATATATATATATATATATATATATATATATATATATATATATATATATAACCAAGGTATACAGAGTAACCAAATGAAAAATTATGAAAATTAGAAAGGAAAGAGGGATAGGACCATGGCCGTCACCTCTTTCAACAATCTAATTATCACAATCTAACCTGGTTAAGAAACAACATAATCTATACACAAAAAAACCAAAAGACCACAACTGCTAATACACCATCAGCTTACAAACCAAGAAAGTAAAAGAATAAGTAGAAATCCAAGAACAACAACAACTAAGCCACTGATCCAACCCCTTAAACATTCTCATCGCTGCTGCTCAGAAGTTATTCTATCCCCCTCTTTTGAATAACTGAATTCTACTTCATAGCCTTCTTCTGCCAAGAATGCCCTGTCCAGAAACGAATGAAATAGGCAACATTAGCCGCCACCTTGCTAGAATCCCGAATTTCGTTGTTAAAAACCTTTTTGTTCCTTTCACGCCATACACACCAGCATAGAGTAGGCAAGAGAATAGACGAGATGTTACAGCAATCTTGTTCCCAGATGAACTGCCCTTTTGATTGAATCAGATAGAAAAGATCATTATGTAGAGAAATGGTACCCAATTTAGGAAGAAAATAATTCCAAATATCCCGAGCATATGAACACCTGAGGAAGAGATGATCTGCAGTTTCTGCCACTTCTTGACAAACAGGACAAAGAGGATCCCCCATTCAACCTTTCTTAAGCAAGTTATCTTTGGTGTGAAGTTTGTTCTTGGATAGAAGCCAGAAAAAGATTTTAACCTCAAGGGGAGTACAAGACTGCCATATAAACTGATATAAATCATATTGGACACCACTAAAGTTAAGAAAACTATAGAGGAAATGCACAGAGAAAGAGTGATCTTTCGTTAAAGGTCAAGAAGGTAAATCCTCTACATCAGAAATAGGTGCAATCGAAGATAAGAGATCAAACAGAGCCTCAACTTGCTGAATTTCAATAGTGGTAATAGCTCTTGTAAGAACAGGCTTCCAAACCCATATATCTTCCCTCAATAAACCTTGAGTAGACACAAGAACATTGCGAGAGAAGGCTAGATTGTAAGTTGCCGGATATAAACTAGCCAGAGTGAAGTTCCCTAGTCATTTGTCTTCCCAAAATCTAATCCTAGAACCTTTACCTAGATACCATCTTACCATGCACCTTAGAATTAGACTAACAGATACGGCATCATGCCAAAATTTAGATACTAATCTAGATGTTGGTGGTGTACTATTAAGCGCTGCATTCTGAAGATTAAAAAGAGTGGAAATAGTATTTCCTACATAAGAGTCATGCCTGAGAACTTTCTAAACCCATTTAGATAATAAAGCATAGTTAAAGTTTGCTAAATTCAGAACATCTAGACCCCCTTCTCTTTTAGATTTACAAACAGATGGCCAATTGACCAAAGATTTGCTTTTGTTATCAAAAGAATGCCCTCCCCAGAGAAATTTACGAAGCATTTTATCTATAGACTTGATCACCCACCAAGGAAGTTTGAAAAGAGACATATAATATAAAGGTAAGGAAGACAAAACTAAGTTAACCAAGGTTAATCTTCCCCCAAAAGATAGTTGTTTACTTTTCCAAAGAGAGAGCTTACGAGAGAAGGAGTCAATAAGTGGTTGCCATTCAGATTTGGAAAGGGAACCCATCTTGAGAGGAATGCCCAAATATTTGAAAGGAAAGGATTCTAAAGAGCATCTCATTAAATTGGCATATATGGCACCTCTGTGATTGTTCCTTCCGCAGTAGTAAAGAGAGGTTTTAGCATAGTTTATACTTAAACTTGAAATGTCCTCAAACATGTAAAATAACACTTTAAGGTTGGAGATGTCTGAATGGGCTGCTCTGTAGAAAATCAAGGTGTCATCTGCAAATTACAGAGATCTAATAGAATTGAGAGGTTCTTTAAGATGGAGTTCAGATAGGTCCCCTGCATTAACGGTATTTAAGATCATCTTGTTGAGGACATCGGCTACCAAGATCAATAACATAGGGGATAGAGGATCCCCTTGTTTAAGACCACGCCCGCACTAAAAAAATTTAGATGAAGAACCATTAACAAGGATAGAAGATTTGGTAGAAGAGAGAGATTAATGAACCCATGAATACCAACGAGGACCAAAACCTCTAGCTCTAAGAAGAGAAAGAAGGAATGACCGACTAACACATTTAAAGGCTTTCATAAAATCTATTTTGAAAATACCAATTTCTTTTCTCTTAGAACAACAATGATGAATCATTTCATTAGCTAGAATGATAGAGTCAAGAGTTGATTTCCCTGCTTGGAAAGCGGATTGGCTCTGATCTACCAGAGAGGAGAGGAGAGGTGCTAATCTGTTAGCAAGAACTTTGGAAAAGATTTTGAAGAGGCCGTTAAGAAGATTAATAGGTCTAAAATCCTTGACTTGGTTAGCTCCATCCACTTTAGGGAAGAGGGTGATATAGGAAAAGTTGATAGAATGAAAAGAAGAAGGGTCTTGGTATAAACTATTGAAGAAGCCAAACAGATCCTCTTTAATAGTTTCCGAAAAGACTTGATAGAACAGATTGGGGAATCCATCAGGGCCAGAAGATTTGTCTGGGTGAAGAGAGAAGACTGCATTCTTAATCTCTGCTTGAGAAAAAGGAGCATCTAACCCTGAGAGAGAATCCAAGTTATGAGAATACAGAGCCTCCCAATCAACAACAAAAGACGATGAAGCTTGAGATTTGAAAAGGGAAGCAAAATAGGAGAGGAATGTATCTTGGATTTCTCTCTGAGAATTAAGAAAACAGTCATTATGCACCAGCGACGGAATAAAGTTACGGCGCCTATGAGCTGAAGCTGATCTATGGAAGAAAGCAGAATTAGAATCCCCCTCTTGGAGCCAATAGATTTTTGAACGTTGGCGCCAATAAACCTCCTCTGCTTTGGAAATGTTAAAGAGTTTAGACTTGAGGTTGATTCTAAGAGACAATTCTGTTTGAGAAAGAGAGCGAGACTCTTCCAGGATAGATAAAGAATCAATCTCCGAAAGAATATTCTTTTTGGAGCATGTAATAGAACCAAAGATGTATTTTTTCCACCATTTTAATTTTCTTTTCAGAAGCGTAATTTTTGAGAAAAAACATACCACAGGGGAGCCTCTACATACAAAAGAGAGCCAGCAATCCTTAACAAAATCAGGAAAAGAATTATGGCTCAGCCAAGATTTTTCAAATCTGAATAGAGGAAAAGGTTTAATGCAAGAGGTATCTAGAATGATAGGTCAATGGTCTGAACAAGCTGCTGGATAGGTGTATTGAACTAATGCAGGGAATTTGGTTTCAAAATCTGTAAAGACAAGGAATCTGTCTAGTCTAGCTAGAACAAGAGAGGCTCTCAAGTTAGACAAAGTATAACTTCTACCATTTAGGGGTAGATCAACTAAGGAAAGCTTGTCTATAAGACATTTGAAGCTGCGGATATCTCTGAGAGACCCAGCACGCCCACTCCTTTCTTTAGCATAAAGAATAACGTTGAAATCACCACAAAGGACCCAAGAGAAAGGATAAAGACTACGAACTCTCTCTAGCTCCCACCAGCATACTTTTCTATCTTCATTATCAGAAGGGGCATAGACAGTGGACACCATAAACTTCCAGTTTACAGGTTTATGAATGAGGATGACAGATATAGAGAAAATACCAATATAGGATTCTTGATAATCAAACATAGAATTATTCCACCCTAATAGTACACTACCTCTAGAATCATTAGCATGTAAACTTAGCCAAGATGAAATTCTATTACTTCCCAATTTCTTAAGAGTGAAATGTTTGATAGAACTAAGTTTAGACTCTTGAATTCCAATTATGTCAAGACAAGCAAAGGAAATACCATCTCTAACGAGTCTATGCTTAGCAGAATTATTGAGACCCCTAACATTCCATGAACCTATCTTCATAAAAACCTGATAACTTCAACAACTAGCGAGGGAGAGGATTGGAAATCAGGATAATCCCCCATCTCTCTCAACCTCCATAGCTTTAAGTTTAAGAGTACCTTCCAAGGTGTAGGGTCTTTCATACCACAATTCACAGAGATATTGGCAATATCTATATTAGACTTATCATTGACGGGAAGAGAAATAGAGGTTGATGATGCAGACTTACCCCTCTTGGATGATGATCCTTTGGAGCGGGAGGCTGCTAGGAACTTACGGAACTTCTTGGCGTTGTTGGGTTTATTGACTAGTCTCGAACATCCAATAGGCTTTTTCTTCTTTTCCTTGGCATACTTCTCAAATCCAGGAGGGAGGGAAACAGAGTTGGAACCTGCTTTGGCTGACTCATCTGTGGAGTCTGATGTGGAGAGGGAATAGTTTTAGTTGGCGCCACTTGCTGACGGGGCAAATTTGAACCACCCACTCTCTGAATTCGTAGAAATTCCTCCCACTGAAATCTCTCCACAGTTAGAGGATTCCCATTCCAGAAAACTTCAATCAGTTCAGGAATATCTGCATTAGAGATATGCGGCGAGATAGGGGGAGAGCAATGAGTTTTTGGTTGGGAATATACTGAGAATCCATGGATTTCCTTATAAGTTCCTAATTTCCTGCTAACTTGAAATTTGAAAAAGTGGAAGTTACCACTTTACCCTTACGAATACCCTCCTCAGTCGCTGTAGCTTGAACAATGCCAGTAGCCGGTGGTGGCTATATAACTTCTTCCTCTTGGACTTGCGCAACCCCTCCTGATGATGAGGACTCCTCACCCTCCCATTTGAAAGCATGCTCCCTAACCTCAGCTTTATTATCGAAGTCTCTTTCCTTGATTTGTTTCCCAATGGTCTCAAGAGTAGCGTAACCCTCTAGCAAACTATTGTCGAAAGGAGAGTGGTATCTAAATCTAATCTCTCGAGGAATGGTAGATAGATTTCTAACCTTGAGCAGAACCTTACAATTAGAGAAGTGAGATTTGCATTCCCCAACATCTTTGAATAGAATCTCAAAGAATTCTCAATCCCACAGATGAAATGGCAAATGGGAGATACGCACCCAGGTCAAAACAGGATCAAGGATGATTTTGAGTCCCAAATCCTCTCTCACATGAAGAAATCGACCCTTAAAATCCCCCATATCTAACAATTTCATCTCCTCTGCCTTCTCCATCATGTCCAAATCGAATCGGACCAAAAGTCAAGCATCACGCCTTTAGTAACTCTATGAGGCCATCCTTTGGTGTTGAACTTAAAAGAGAGCATCTCTCTCAGTTCTGAGAGGGAAGGCTGTCCTCGACAAACATAGAAAATGGCGAAGGACGAGAGGGTAGAAATATGATTCCTTATCCCTGTCAGAATAGGAACGATGGGAATAGGCCTGATTGATGTTGGGCACTCTCGAGCAATATGCCCTAGACTATTGCACTTGAAACAAACGATATCTCCCGTTGAACAAGAGTTGTCTAAATGCTTCGGATCTCCACAAAGGTAACACCTTTTGACGGTAGGAGACAACGGCGGTCGAGGATTCTTCTTATCTTTGTAAAGCTTTTTCCGGTTCACCACCTGAATCCATCCCTGGTCATCTGGTACCAAACTAGGGTTATGGGAAGAAACAGGAAGATGAAGGGAATTTTGTTTGGAGAATAGAGAAGAGAAAGATTTATTGAAGAATGGGGGATTGCGAGTGAACTGATCGCGAGATGGCGGTTTGGGGCCTAGAATACCCCGTTGGTGGCTGACAGAAGCCAAAAAGTCAATTTGCTTACCTCGAGATTGATACCTGCCTACTAATCTCCTCGATAAATTAAGATTATCACTAAGATGTGGTTTAACCCTGTAAAACCCATGAACTCCTGTCACATCATAACTCCCTCCCACGAACTCTCTTCCCACAAACTCTCGTTTGTTCCTCTCGCCCCAAGATCACCCCAAGATCGCCCTCGCGACCGCCCTCTCTCCATTTGAAACTTACCCTTAAATTCCATATGAAAGTTTATTTAAATACAAAACTTTGAGCAAATTATAGTAAAATGTGCACAACTCTTGTAGGCTAGCTAATCAAACTTTTCCAAAGCCCTCTCCAGAACTGTGTTGCAGCTTTGGATAATAAACTCATGTATATATATTGTATGGCTCCAAGACATGATTGAAACTATTAGACATTAAACTTTTCAATAAAAAGAATATCATAAATTCCAACCCCCCACCCCACCAGAAAAAAGCACTATATGCACAATAAAACATTCAGAAGAGTGACTATAAGATTTCACGCGAGAATAGCTTCTTTGCCAATGCCTTAGGTTAAAACATTAGTGAAGAACTTTAGATATTAAGAGTTATAGAGGAAGACAGACATAAAAATTGCACATATTCACAGGTATAACTTATATTTAAGAGACACAAACACATCTCTATAAGCAAAAAGAAGTGCATGAAGAAAAAAAAAACCAAAAAGAACTATACTACTTCAAAGAGCTTGAGAAGACATAGTAGACAAAAAGGAGCCCATAAAAAAAAAAGACATCACTACTTCAAAGAGCTTGAGACGACACAGTAGAATTCTGGTCCACTGCAAGATTGAAGAGTTTTCGAGAAAACATAGGTTATATTTAGCTTAATTAGAACCCGAGTAACTAATACACTACATAACAAATCAATGGTGATACCTATTTTTATAGCAGGATAAGAGGTTATGATGAAGGGATTATTTGGATGTCATTAAATGAAGGTAAAAAGTGTAATTAACTAAAGGTCAATGAAGAATGGAGAAGTGGACAACCGTTATGAGCAAAGATGAACTAATGGATAGTGAAGGCTAAAGGTTTGTGGGATAACCATAAGTTGGTGATTTGTTATAGTACTATCATCTTCATGTTATTTGCATATTTATTTAAAGTAATCATATTTATTTAGTTATATACTTTGAATGAGAATTGTGAAAGATCATGTTGATTTGAACTATTTTATATTGGTAGCTTTAAACATATGTTTGGTGACTTTGTCATTTAAAATTGGAGGAATGTTTAACATATTTTCTTTAAATACAATAGTTTCTTCATATCTATTACAATTATGATAATTGATTAAAAGAAACGGTAACCTATTACGCACCCATTTGCTTATCCCTTAAAGCACTTTCATTAGAGACTTGATTAGTGGATATAATTTATTAGGACATAAACAAATGTGGAAAAGAATATTAGATGGACAAATGAGAGGAACCGTAATAATGGAAGCGGTAACATATATTCATTTATGTTGTGGGCTTGCATCTCATCTGACTAAAATTAAATCAAGCAACCAGAGGAAGTTGAAAAGAATTAGATATAGGTATTTGGATGTACTGAATGAATTTTGATTGCAATATGGGGATTTGGGTGTACTTTGAAGGATATTTTGGGAAATCAAAAATTTTGGCACTCCTATCCTCTTTTATAAGTAGTATAGATATATATAGATATAGATAAATATAGAAGGAAATAATGTATATCAGGTGGCGGCTCATTTTGCTAAATGAGCTACCAAGAGATAGAGTGGTGTGGATCTCACCACTCTATCTCTTGATAGCTCATTTAGCAAAATGAGTCGCCACCTCATATACATCATTTTCAATATAGAATAGATTTTGGTGATGGGGGAGGGGGGTGTATAACAGCTAAGTTATGAACAGGAAATGACAGGTACATTATCTTTTTCTTAAGAATATTGTTTACTGATATTAATATTGAACATTATTCGGAAAGACTTAGCTGTACTAGCAAATAGGACAAATCTGAGTATTAAAAACTTGAATGTCCCAAGTGAAATGCATGTGAATTCGAGAGAGATCGACTGGATGGCTATTAAGCTTAGGAAAGATGAAAAAAAAAAGTAGAGAGAAGATAAAGTGGCACTATTATGAGAAAATTGATGGTACTCGTGAGGGAACTGTTCTTCCACTGTGCTATACGGTGGGTAATAGCCAAGTGCTTCAGTGGAGATGACCGGTAAAATATTTTTTTATAATCTGTTTACTGATTATTATTGAACATCATTAGACAAGACTTTTATTCTTTCCTAATCAGTATTAGCTATTAAGTCAAATTCTGAGTGTAAAAAATTGAATTATCAAGTATATTAATGCATGTGAAGTTAAAAGAAATGATCGAATGATGGTAAGATAGGAAAGAGAGAAGATGATGTGGCATGTTAATGGGAACAATTGATGAAATTTGATAGTATTGATATAGAAATAATAATGCATGACATAACAAATGAAAAGACATGTTTAATAATAAAAAAGATGAACTACTATTTCTAATAATAATAATAATAAAGACTGATGTTAGGTCAAGTTCGGAGTGCCCAAAATTTGAATGTTAAGATGAGTAAAATTGGATATAGACTCTTAAAAAAAAAAAAAATACCACACAAAAGCATTTAACAGGATTCAGTTGATATCTTAACTCACGTCCATGGACAGACAAAAGGAACTACAACAAAGAGACCATCCTCTAAATCACTCACCCAAATCAACACAAATACACCAAATGTTGGAAAAAAAAATAAAGGAAAGAGAGAATTTCACTTCTCAACTAAGAGTACAAAGAATCAAGAATGACAGGAGGCTTCAAAACAAGCATTCAGCCCCTCTAAAATATCAGCATAAGAAAAACACAGCAAAAGGAGCATGGTTCATTAATTTGATTTCCTCATAAACATATTTTATTCAGTACTACTTAAATAGAATGCATACACATAATTAGCTTTCCTTCCAATGTTCCTGAGCAACACAAACTCCTCGCCTTTCAAGCTCTCCCGACAACCGATTGAATTTGTCAGCTTAAGTTGATCTCAAGAGCGATACATACATAACTTCTACTCTGATAAAGCAACAAATTAGTCTACGGTTTCATACAAAAAGATAAACTCTAAACATTTTCAACTTCGATTTGTTAAACTTTAACTGAAGCCTTCATCAAGTCATCGACATAAAGGGAGGGATCACTGGGATATTACTAGCATCAGGTGTTAGTTTCTCCAAGTTGTGTCCTCTTAAGAAAGATGACCGCCTAATCCCAAGCTCTACTTGCCATGAGACAGGAGAATGATGTCTACAGCCCATGATTTTCCTGATTGATATACTTTGCTGAATGAATTCTTGTTGCTGTAACATGAGTGCATCAAGCTCTAGGTGCATCCAATCTATCGTCAGATTCAAGTAGACACAGTTCCTGCTTCATAGAAATTATTAGTATCACAATAGCACAGCATGTTCTTTGTAAAAGCTTTCCATGATGCACAAGATGAACCAAGCATTAAATCCGCTTGGCAATATGAAACGATCAAGTTGCAATAGAACTCTTGAAAGGAGTACGGAACGGAACTTGTGAACTTTTCAAGCAGCTAAAACCAGGCCGTGTTCTTTAAAAATATTTATGAATAAGTTGACATAAGGTTCTTAAAGGAGGTACAGGTTCATTTCTGAATAAGTAATGCATAGATAATATAAGAAACCTTGACTTCTGAGGAAAAAAATAATAATGCATATTATGAAGATCTCAGCACCCATTTCTGCATTATCTGGTTGTGGAAAACATATAATGCACGATCTAGATTTTTAAGCTTCTAATTTGTGAATTACCTAGAGCAGAAACCGAAGAACTATGTGCTGTGACAACATCAAGATCGTTTGTTCATTCTGACTCTTACATGAGAGTGGTTTCTTTATAAGGTGAAAGAGCTTTATATGGTGGAACAAATGTGGACGACCTCAAAGTCATCCAACTATAGCTAGAACTTTATATGGTGAAAGAGCTTCGAAAGTTCAATTCCGGAAGCATTAAATCTTGCTAGGTACAAGATATTATTCATTTGTTGCTCATTTAAGAATCAAATTGCTGCAAGAAAATATGTAGCCGATAATATCTGTTACTGAATTATGTTTTCTGGGGATATCTGGAGAAACGATGAAACATTGTGAACTAAGACTCTTCCTTTTTCAGGAGCTAGCTACTAGCTTCAGCAGAAGTCCTATAATCCAGCCTCGGCACAAACCCACGTACATCAGCTGCTAACAAGGAAACAAGCTTTTACCAGCCATAAACATCAAATGATCACTGAGACCTTCTACTCTAACCCACAAACTTATAGAGAAATCTGCCTCGAGAAAACAAAATCCCACACAAACACGGAGTTGAAATTACAAGCCCCCACACGGCAAACATCTCACAGACGGAGCTAAGATCACAAGCTTTTACCTTTCCGATTCAAATTATGGGCCTAATTTCCACCAGGCCCACCACTAAGTTAGTCTCAAATCAATGACTTGGTTGGTGGACCTCTTCTCCCCCTTAAGCACCAGGGCCACTTAACTACTGACCCAGTTCAAAATCCTAAAACCTTCTTAAAACAAGACAGACAAGTGAATAAGGTATTCCTAATATAAAAAAGCAAATTGAGTAAACAAGAAATGGCCGCCAACTTCCTTTGTGTACTATGTCTTTTTTGTTTCTTTTTTTAGAGGGTAACTCGTTTGTGTTCTATGTTGCTTTAAGAAGGAGAGCACATAGTAAGCGTTTCTACAATTAACATTGCCTTAATTTATCCATTTTGTTTTCATAACTCTCGAGATACTAAACTATTCATCCCACTCTATCAATCTTGACCTATGGGATTCATGAAAGTTATATGCACTGCCAAAAGTTTCACTAACCATAAGAAAGAAACTATAGTTGAAGGAGTTTGATTACTACACTTCGAAAGGAAACAAGTGATCTTCAAACAACATTAGTAAGCAAGCTATATAGATCCCTATCAAGCGGACTTTTGAATGAGCATTTTTCTTTAGCTAAATGTCACAGGACCAATTAGTAATGCATGTATATTCAATAAAAGATAATATATTTAAGTGATGCAAAGTGTCGAACTGGACAGGTAACGACTGATCAATAAATGCAGTCCTAATAGATTCTTTCTCTCATTTCTTTGTGCTAATAAATGTGGCAGCATAGTACAACTCTTTCTATTACAATTTCATCCTCCAATGATTTAATTTCCTTTTGATTTAGGAAAAAAAATCAACAAACAAATAAGACTAGCAATGAACTTTGACGATGGAGGTGCAATGTTCTCTATCATATCATTCCATGAGAACTATTAAATATTCTTTGTAAAGCAGCAACTACGTATACTAGTTATACTACAAACAGCAGTCAGCAGTAATACCCAAAAGTAAAGATGCTTGCAAGAAACATGGATGAAAGTAAAATCATTATTAGTACTTTATAAGGTGCAAGTACAGCTTTGATAATTCAAGTTCAAAAGCATTTAATCATGCCGATATTATTCATTTGTCACTTGATAATTCAAGTTCTAAAGTAACATACTATTTTTTTTTTTTTTCTAGAGAAACATGTGCCTACTGTTTCTAGGAAGCCCATGCAGCATTGTGGTTAAAGACTCTTCCTTGCTCCTAGAAATACTAGCTTTAGCAGAATTGATCTAGTCAAGCCTCGGCAGAAACCATGCATTGTGGATCAGACTCGTCAAACTGCAAAAGAAATTGCGTAGGAGTTGAATCTGCAAGAGGTTGGTCAGAGACAATGTTCTTGGTGTCCAAGTTAAATATCTCAAACATCTTCCATGGTTCACCGGAATGATCTTTAGTACCACAAACAAACCCCCGACTGACAAAGATACGGTTGTTGTTGCAACCCGCATCTGCTGATGACAAAGAAAACATGCTTCTAGCAGCAACAAATAGCGCTCGATCAGCGACGCCTTCCTCCATCCTGACCCACATATTCTTTGAGAGATCTACCCTGAACAAATGGTCGTTGGAACCGAATGCTTCCATAAGCATCAAAATCTCACCATTTAATTCCGGGAAGACGAAGTTGCCTGTTAGAATACAAGAGAAAAGCTGGCTAGCATCCATCTCTAATATCTGCATTGAAGGCCTAGCGAGAAAAGGATCTACGACATGCAACACAAAACCTTCAGAAACGCAGTAAAACTTTCCGGCACAACAGAAAACATATTTATAAATGGAGTTAGTAGTTGAGTCTCAGGGAAGTCCAATCTGATCCATTTGTCATGGTCGGACGAGCGGCGGCGATACAGGAAGATGTTGCCATCGACCATGTTGGCCCAGGGACTCTCTCAGACTCTCTCACACACTCAGTTGGAACTACAAGAAAACTCACTGTAGTCGAGGAAGAAGAATAGGATTCCCTCTCAATTTTCGTTGCTACAAGTGTTTGCCTTGAAGATGATTTTATTGAGTACTAATGGTCCCTTTTTATACATGTCAAAGTGCAAACTACTTTTGCCTATCTTTTAGCAACGTTATTCCTAAGGAATAGGTAAGTTTGAGAATAGGTAACCTAGAGAATAGGTCAAACAAATGACCAAATCAAAACAAATACAAAAAAAAACAAATAACGTTAACAAGATTATTTGTAATAGTCTCCCCCTTAATCTTGTTCTTCCCTTCTCTTCACAGTCTGCAGTCCAATCTTGCCTCGCAACTCTATGAACTTCACACGACCGAGTGGCTTAGTTAAGATGTCAGCTAGCTGCTCTTCTGACGCGACATGCTCAACTATGATTCTCCCGTTCTCCACGCTCTCCCGGATATAGTGATAACGGGTGTCGATATGCTTACTCCGGTCATGGTATACCGGATTCTTGCAAAGCGATATCGCGGATTTGTTGTCGATCCTCAAGACCGCTGCCTCTTCTTTTTCCTTTCTGAGATCTGCCAAGAGGCGACTCAGCCATGTGCCTAGACATGCTGTAGTCGCAGCTGCAATGTATTCCGCTTCACAAGAGGAAAGGGCCACTACCTTCTGTTTCTGAGAGACCCAAGTGATCAAGTTCCCACCGTAGAAGTAGGCAGCACCTGTGGTACTCTTCCGGTCATCTATATCGCCGGCAAGGTCGCTGTCGCTATACCCGACTAACTTCGCCGTTTCCTCCTTCTTGGTATAAATACAGCCCAGATCAAGTGTGCCATGTATGTACCTGAGAATCTGCTTCATCGCGGCCATGTGTTGAGTGGTCGGCTTCTCCATGAATCGACTTATGATCCCAACCGAGTAAGCGATGTCTGGCGTAGTGTTCACCAGGTATCTGAGGCTCCCTACAATGCTGCGGTAGTAGGTTGCATCAACCGGAGGTTCTTCACTGAGCTTGCTCAACTTGGTCCTTGGTTCCATGGGGGCTTGGCAGGGATTGCAATCAGACATTCCGGTTCTCTCAAGGATTTTCTTTGCATACCCTGCTTGGCACATGGTGATCCCAGAGGGTGCTTGTGACACCTCGATCCCCAGATAATATGAGAGTAACCCTAGGTCACTCATGTGGAACAACTCCATCATTTGTTTCTTGAATTTGCCAACCTCCTTGTCATCAGACCCGGTTATGATCAGGTCATCCACATAAACCCCAATTAGAAGCTTTGATTCTCCAGTACACCTTTTGTACACCACGTGCTCGAGTGGGCTTCTCTCGAATCCGAGTGATGTGAGGCTCCTGTCTAGCTTGGAGTTCCATGCTCTGGGGTTTGACGAAGACCAACAAGGCTTTTTTGAGCTTGAGAACCTTATGCTCATTGACCTTCTCTTCGTACCCGGGTGGTTGGAAGACATAGACCTCCTCTTCCAATTCTCCATTGAGAAAGGCTGATTTAACATCCATGTGATGCACATGCCACCCTTCTGTCGCGGCCGGGGCTAAGAGCAACAAGACTGCTTCGAAGTCTTGCCACGGGTGCAAAGACTTCATCAAAATCCACTCCTTTGCGCTGCACATAGCCTTTAGCCACCAATCTTGCTTTGTGTTTCACTACCACTCCTTCAGAGTCCTTTTTGATCTTGAAGACCCATTTTAGGCCTATTGGTCTGTGGCCATCTGGAAGATCCACCATCTCCCAGGTACTATTTTGGTGTATGGCCTCCAATTCAGCTTCCATTGCACGCCTCCAGCTCGCGTGCTTCTTTGCCTCTTCATAGCTTGTAGGCTCCTCCGCTCCTAGAAGGCATAGCCCAACTTCGTCTTCAAGATCAATGGGTGTAGATGTAGCATATACATCTTGAAGAGATCTATAGCCTCGAGGTCTAGCTCCTGTCGTGCCACTGGAGCTTGGAGAAGCTGTCGCGTCAGTTGACGCGGGTGTCGCGGTCGGGTTGTTCGCGCCCACCATCGATCCCGCCGGTGTCCCTGGAAGTGCGGCTCCGTGCACTCCCTCCCCAGCCGGCACTGCAGCCGCCTGTGGTGTGGCCGGTTCTGACTCCTCGTCGCCTTCCTGTGTTCCTGTAACAGGTTGAGGAGAAAAATTCTCAATTGTGAAGACATTACCTTCCCTCCTTGCATCTCTGCCTAGTACTAGGTTCCAATCCCATTGCTTGTCTTCTTGGAACACGACATCTCGTGTTACATGGATCTTCTTTGTTACCGGATTATACACCCGGTAGGCTTTGGAGCCCTGTTGATATCCCAGCAACACCATGGGCATGCTTCGGTCTGCAAGCTTCTTGGGGAATGGAGTCATTGGCTTGACATGGGCGAGGCAACCGAATGTTCTCAAGTGATGCACCTTGGGCTTCCTCTGAAACCAAACTTCGTAGGGCGTTTTCCCGACAACACTCTTAGTCGGAGCGCGATTCAGCAGATAAACCGCCGTGGTCACTGCCTCACCCTAGAAGCAGTGTGCATGTTCTTGCTCTTCAACAGTTCGCGCCATTTCCACCATCGCTCGATTTCTTCGCCAACCACACCGCTTTGCTGGGGCGAGTATGGTGCGGTGAGGAAGTGCTTGATTCCATGCTTGTCACAGAAAGCTTCAACCTCTTTTGACGTGAACTCTCCCCCCCCTGTCAGTCCGGAGGGATTTGAGCTTCAAGTCCACGCCTATCTCACCGCCATCTTGATTTTTTCGTGGCCTCAAGTGCCTCATCTTTTGTTTTCAGCAGTGAGATCCACATATACCGCTAAAATCATCAACTAATAGAAGAAAATATCTGTTACCTCCCGTTGTTGGCGGTGAAATTGGCCCACATAAGTCACCATGGATCAATTCCAGAGGTCTATTTGATCGGTAGCTTGCTTCATGAGGGAAAGGTGCACGTTGTTTCCGACGAGGCGACCATTACACACTTGATCAATGTGATCCAGGCAGCCCCACTACCATGGCTTTGTTAGCTAGATTTCTGAGTGCTTGGAAATTGTGGCCATAGCGAGCATGCCATAACCAAGCATCCTCCTTTATGCTTGTCAAGAGGGCGACCGGTTCGACAATATTCGAGTTGAGGATATAGAGTCGGTTTCTAGACCTCGGCCTTGGCGGCGGCTTCTTTGCGATCAAAGACGATAGGTGATTGTCTTCGAGTACCATGCGGCACCCGTTCTCCTCCAACCGCCGAGGCTTACAATGTTGCTTCTGCGGCTGTGGTATGTAGTAGACGCCCGTAAGAATGCGGTGTTCACCATTTTGCACTTGAAAAGAACGGTGCCGGCCCCGGATCTCGACCGCAGAGCCATCTCCAAACCCGACGGTGCCTCCCACGACTTGTCCACTCGGAACTTCTCCTTACTTCTGTCATGTGATTGCTTGCACCGTATCTAGATACCAAGAATCACTCACATACCTTGTTGCCTCCCAACTGAACAACACGTTCCTCATTGAGCATCACCGGACGGTTGGCTCCTTGGTGGCTTGCACTAGTGCACGCTTTGTGCTACGAGCAAGGTTGGCTCGTCGTCATCCTCCTCGGCTAAATGAACTCGTTCGTCTTTCTCCTTGAATCGGCATTCGAGGCATAATGCCCCATGTAGTTGCAGCTTGTAGCATTTAATCTTCTTCTTGTAGTCTTGATCATCATGCCGTGACCTTCCTTCCCCTGCGGCGTTGCAGCGGCGTGCGCTTCCAGCGTCTGGCGGCGCCGATTGCCTTTGTCGCGCCTCTTGGACGTGCCCGAGCTGGAGCCCTCGCTGGACTCCTCCTCCTTTGCTTTCCACTCCTTCCAGGTCAGTAGGACGTGCTCATTATCATCCTCGCCACTGGCACGGACGCTCTCCTCGAAGGTCTTGAGGCGGCCAATCGCCTCCTCCACGGTCATCATCGTTAGATCAGCAAATTGCTCGATCGACGTGACAATTGGCAAGAACTTGTTGGGGACGGCACGAAGGAGCTTCTTCACGACGGTGCTTTCATCAAGTTTGCCGCCTGCATCAAGAACCTTGCTGACTATTGCAGTCAACTTTTCGGCGAAATCATCTACCGTCTCCGTCTCCTTCATGCGGAGGATTTCAAACTCACTTTTGAGAGTTTGGAGCTTTGCCGCCTTGACGCGATCTGCGCCTACGTACATGGTCTTGAGCGTCTGCCAAGCCTTCTCCGCCGTCTCCTTCTCTACTATCTGCAGCAGGCTTTCTTCGGGGATGGCTTCATAGATGGTGGCAAGCGCCATCTTGTCCTTCCTTGTCTCCACATCCGTTCCGGGCTCAATGGCATCCCAGACGCCTTGAGCTTGCAAGTAGACACGCATCTTGATAGCCCATACAACATAGTTCGTCTTGGTCAGCATCGGATAGTGGAGAGTTACGCCGGAAAGTTTGTTAGTCGGCGCGCCCGTGGCAGCAACGTCATCACCACCGGAGCTGCTGCTTCGTGGCATGATCTTTGGCATACAACCTCGCCTCGATACCAAATGTTGGCCTGTGGACTCTCTCGACTCTCTCACACACTCAGTTGGAACTACAAGAAAACTCATCAGTAGTCGAGGAAGAAGAATAGGATTCCTCTCAATTTTCGTTGCTACAAGTGTTTGCCTTGAAGATGATTTTATTGAGTACTGATGGTCCTTTTTTATACATGTCAAAGTGCAAACTACTTTTGCCTATCTTTTAGCAACGTTATTCCTAAGGAATAGGTAAGCTTGAGAATAGGTAACCTAGAGAATAGGTCAAACAAATGACCAAATCAAAACAAATACAAAAAAACAAATAACGTTAACAAGATTATTTGTAATAGTCTCCCCCTTAATCTTGTTCTTCCCTTCTCTTCACAGTCTGCAGTCCAATCTTGCCTCGCAACTCTATGAACTTCACACGACCGAGTGGCTTAGTTAAGATGTCAGCTAGCTGCTCTTCTGACGCGACATGCTCAACTATGATTCTCCCGTTCTCCACGCTCTCCCGGATATAGTGATAACGGGTGTCGATATGCTTACTCCGGTCATGGTATACCGGATTCTTGCAAAGCGATATCGCGGATTTGTTGTCGATCCTCAAGACCGCTGCCTCTTCTTTTTCCTTTCTGAGATCTGCCAAGAGGCGACTCAGCCATGTGCCTAGACATGCTGTAGTCGCAGCTGCAATGTATTCCGCTTCGCAAGAGGAAAGGGCCACTACCTTCTGTTTCTGAGAGACCCAAGTGATCAAGTTCCCACCGTAGAAGTAGGCAGCACCTGTGGTACTCTTCCGGTCATCTATATCGCCGGCAAGGTCGCTGTCGCTATACCCGACTAACTTCGCCGTTTCCTCCTTCTTGGTATAAATACAGCCCAGATCAAGTGTGCCACGTATGTACCTGAGAATCTGCTTCATCGCGGCCATGTGTTGAGTGGTCGGCTTCTCCATGAATCGACTTATGATCCCAACCGAGTAAGCGATGTCTGGCCTAGTGTTCACCAGGTATCTGAGGCTCCCTACAATGCTGCGGTAGTAGGTTGCATCAACCGGAGGTTCTTCACTGAGCTTGCTCAACTTGGTCCTTGGTTCCATGGGGGCTTGGCAGGGATTGCAATCAGACATTCCGGTTCTCTCAAGGATTTTCTTTGCATACCCTGCTTGGCACATGGTGATCCCAGAGGGCGCTTGTGACACCTCGATCCCCAGATAATATGAGAGTAACCCTAGGTCACTCATGTGGAACAACTCCATCATTTGTTTCTTGAATTTGCCAACCTCCTTGTCATCAGACCCGGTTATGATCAGGTCATCCACATAAACCCCAATTAGAAGCTTTGATTCTCCAGTACACCTTTTGTACACCACGTGCTCGAGTGGGCTTCTCTCGAATCCAAGTGATGTGAGGCTCCTGTCTAGCTTGGAGTTCCATGCTCGGGGGGTTTGACGAAGACCAACAAGGCTTTTTTGAGCTTGAGAACCTTATGCTCATTGACCTTCTCTTCGTACCCGGGTGGTTGGAAGACATAGACCTCCTCTTCCAATTCTCCATTGAGAAAGGCTGATTTAACATCCATGTGATGCACATGCCACCCTTCCTGTGCGGCCAGGGCTAAGAGCAGCCGCACTGTTTCGAGTCTTGCCACGGGTGCAAAGACTTCATCAAAATCCACTCCTTTGCGCTGCACATAGCCTTTAGCCACCAATCTTGCTTTGTGTTTCACTACCACTCCTTCAGAGTCCTTTTTGATCTTGAAGACCCATTTTAGGCCTATTGGTCTGTGGCCATCTGGAAGATCCACCATCTCCCAGGTACTATTTTGGTGTATGGCCTCCAATTCAGCTTCCATTGCACGCCTCCAGCTCGCGTGCTTCTTTGCCTCTTCATAGCTTGTAGGCTCCTCCGCTCCTAGAAGGCATAGCCCAACTTCGTCTTCAAGATCAATGGGTGTAGATGTAGCATATACATCTTGAAGAGATCTATAGCCTCGAGGTCTAGCTCCTGTCGTGCCACTGGAGCTTGGAGAAGCTGTCGTCGGTTGGCGCGGTGTCATGCGGTCGGGTTGTTCGCGCCCACCATCGATCCCGCCGGTGTCCACGGAAGTGCGGCTCCGTGCACTCCCTCCCGGCGACGCTGCGGCGCTTTGTGGTGTGGCGGTTCGACTCCTCGTCGCCTTCTGTGTTCCTGTAACAGGTTGAGGAGAAAAATTCTCAATTGTGAAGACATTACCTTCCCTCCTTGCATCTCTGCCTAGTACTAGGTTCCAATCCCATTGCTTGTCTTCTTGGAACACGACATCTCGTGTTACATGGATCTTCTTTGTTACCGGATTATACACCCGGTAGGCTTTGGAGCCCTGTTGATATCCCAGCAACACCATGGGCATGCTTCGGTCTGCAAGCTTCTTGGGGAATGGAGTCATTGGCTTGACATGGGCGAGGCAACCGAATGTTCTCAAGTGATGCACCTTGGGCTTCCTCTGAAACCAAACTTCGTAGGGCGTTTTCCCGACAACACTCTTAGTCGGAGCGCGATTCAGCAGATAAACCGCCGTGGTCACTGCCTCACCCTAGAAGCAGGCAGGCATGTTCTTGCTCTTCAACAGGCTCCGCGCCATTTCCACCACTGTCTGATTTCTTCGCTCAACCACACCGTTTTGCTGGGGCGAGTATGGTGCGGTGAGGAAGTGCTTGATTCCATGCTTGTCACAGAAAGCTTCAACCTCTTTTGACGTGAACTCTCCCCCCCCTGTCAGTCCGGAGGGATTTGAGCTTCAAGTCCACGTCTATCTCAGCTGCCATCTTGATTTTTTTCAGGGCCTCAAGTGCCTCATCTTTTGTTTTCAGCAGTGAGATCCACATATACCTGCTAAAATCATCAACTAATAGAAGAAAATATCTGTTACCTCCCGTTGTTGGCGGTGAAATTGGCCCACATAAGTCACCATGGATCAATTCCAGAGGTCTATTTGATCGGTAGCTTGCTTCATGAGGGAAAGGTGCACGGCGTTGTTTCCCGACGAGGCAGCCATTACACACTTGATCAATGTGATCCAGGTGCGGCAGCCCCACTACCATGGCTTTGTTAGCTAGATTTCGGAGTGCTTGGAAATTCAGGTGGCCATAGCGAGCATGCCATAACCAAGCATCCTCCTTTATGCTTGTCAGTAGGCGCACTGGTTCGACAATATTCAGGTTGAGGATATAGAGTCGGTTTCTAGACCTCCTGGCCTTGGCGGCGGCTTCTTTGCGATCAAAGACGATAGGTGATTGTCTTGAGTACCATGCGGCACCCGTTCTCCTCCAACCGCCGAGGCTTACAATGTTGCTACGCTGTGGTATGTAGTAGGCGTCCGTAAGAATGCGGTGTTCACCATTTTGCACTTGAAAGAGCGGTGCGGCGTCCACGGATCTCGACCGCAGAGCCATCTCCAAACGGCGGTGCCTCCCAGACTTGTCGGCTCGTGAACTTCTCCTTACTTCTGTCATGTGATTGCTTGCACCGTATCTAGATACCAAGAATCACTCACATACCTTGTTGCGCCTCCCAAATCTGGAACAACACGTTCCTCATTGAGCATCACCTGGACGGTTGGCTCCTTGGTGGCTTGCACTAGTGCACAGTTTTGTGCTACGAGCAAGGTTGGCTCGTCGTCATCCTCCTCGGCTAAATGAACTCGTTCGTCTTTCTCCTTGAATCGGCATTCTGAGGCATAATGCCCCATGTAGTTGCAGTTGTAGCATTTAATCTTCTTCTTGTAGTCTTGATCATCATCGTGACCTTCCTCGGCACGGCCATTGCCGCGGCCGTGCCCGCGCCCGCGTCCCTGGCAGCGCCAGTTGCCTTTGTCGCGCCTCTTGGACGTGCCCGAGCTGGAGCCCTCGCTGGACTCCTCCTCCTTTGCTTTCCACTCCTTCCAGGTCAGTAGGACGTGCTCATTATCATCCTCGCCACTGGCACGGACGCTCTCCTCGAAGGTCTTGAGGCGGCCAATCGCCTCCTCCACGGTCATCATCGTTAGATCAGCAAATTGCTCGATCGACGTGACAATCGGCAAGAACTTGTTGGGGACGGCACGAAGGAGCTTCTTCACGACGGTGCTTTCATCAAGTTTGCCGCCCAGACCAGCAACCTTGCTGACTATTGCAGTCAGCTTTTCGGCGAAATCATCTACCGTCTCCGTCTCCTTCATGCGGAGGATTTCAAACTCACTTTTGAGAGTTTGGAGCTTTGCCGCCTTGACGCGATCTGCCCCTACGTACATGGTCTTGAGCGTCTGCCAAGCCTTCTCCGCCGTCTCCTTCTCTACTATCTGCAGCAGGCTTTCTTCGGGGATGGCTTCATAGATGGTGGCAAGCGCCATCTTGTCCTTCCTTGTCTCCACATCCGTTCCGGGCTCAATGGCATCCCAGACGCCTTGAGCTTGCAAGTAGACACGCATCTTGATAGCCCATACAACATAGTTCGTCTTGGTCAGCATCGGATAGTGGAGAGTTACGCCGGAAAGTTTGTTAGTCGGCGCGCCCGTGGCAGCAACGTCATCACCACCGGAGCTGCTGCTTCGTGGCATGATCTTTGGCATACAACCTCGCTCTGATACCAAATGTTGGCCCAGGGACTCTCTCAGACTCTCTCACACACTCAGTTGGAACTACAAGAAAACTCACTGTAGTCGAGGAAGAAGAATAGGATTCCCTCTCAATTTTCGTTGCTACAAGTGTTTGCCTTGAAGATGATTTTATTGAGTACTGATGGTCCCTTTTTATACATGTCAAAGTGCAAACTACTTTTGCCTATCTTTTAGCAACGTTATTCCTAAGGAATAGGTAAGTTTGAGAATAGGTAACCTAGAGAATAGGTCAAACAAATGACCAAATCAAAACAAATACAAAAAAAAAAACAAATAACGTTAACAAGATTATTTGTAATAGACCACGATGAGGATGGTGCAGCCGGGATGCGATGACGGGGCAGAGATGGAGCCAGAGAGGAAGTGCTTGAATACCGCATCAAAAGGAGGGAGAAAGATGTGGGCACCGGTGACGGGGTTGAGTGGGGAGGGAGAGAAGGGGCCATCGAAGGAGGCAGCGGCGAATGGCGGAGGCGGTGGGATTTTTGGATGGACCGACATTTTCGACAGACAGCAGGGAAGCCGAGGTAGGCGAGGAGGGGGAGGCGCTCTAGGATCAGCCCTGCGATTGAATCTGGGAGGTCCAGCCATGGAGGAGAGGAAGAAGAAGAGGAGGATTTTGGAGTCTTGGTGTCTTTGGATTTGTTCCATCTCGAATCTGGGAATGTCCCAACCAAATGGCCACATTCACTAATTTATGCGCTGCTGAGGCGCCAACAATTGAAGAGGGAAAGGGAAATCAACTTCCCTGGTCGTTTTGATTTTCTTTTTCAAAATAATTTCTAGAGGGGCTAAAGAGGTAATTTAGCCCTTACAAACAGTTGAAAGTTTAACGGCAGTTAAGGTAGTGTGGCTCATCAATTTCTTTTCTTCAATATTTTAATTTACTCACTCCTTAAAATAGAATCCATACACATAATGAGCTTTCTCTTCCAATGTTCCTGAGCAACAGGAACTGCTCCTTTCAAGCTTTGCCAACTACTTATTAAATCTGTGCTTAAGTTGATCTCAAGAGAAATACATGCATGGATCTTATTCTGATAAAACAACAATTAGTCTGTGGTTTAACTCTAAAATTCCCAAGTTCGATATGATATGGTAACAGTAACTGAAGCAATTTTCCAACATCAAGTAATCGACATGGAAGGATCACCAGGATAACACCAGCTCAGAGGTGTTCGTTTGTCCTGCACAAAAAATGTGTACTCTTATGTAATCACCTGCAGAAATTTCAGATATGCATTTATCGCCCTCAGGAAGTTATTTCCTCTTGAGAAGGAGGACCTCCAATCCCAAGCTCTAATTGCCCATAAGACAGGAGAATGATGTACACAGCCCATTAACTTCCTTTTGCCACTTTTTTTTTGGAATTCCCTGGAGCAAGAGTCAGAAAATGTTAATAGGTATAAAAATATGGAAAATGGGGGGGAAAACAGAAATTATGTAAATTAAAAGAATCTCCTTCATGCCAATTGAACTTTCTCAATATCAAGAAGGATAATGATATCGGTAAATGTCATGCCACTTAAGTGAAATATGACATCCACTGATTACGAAGGATAAAGCATTGGCAAAAAGTTATCAGTTACTTAGTCATTATCATATCACTATTTATGCTCTAGTTGCATGTAAGCTGTCAGCTTCTTCTAGATTAGAATATGAACAAATTCTATGATAGTTAGAATGCAGAATTTCTTTCGTTAATCTACACAAGGCAAAGTTGGGTTTTTATAGAATAACAAGGTAATTTGTGATTTCCTAGAGAGCTTAGAATAAAAGGTATCGTGTTTTGTAATGCCCAATAATATTCATGATTGGTAATGCAAGGAGGTAAAAAGAATTACACACCACATGATACAAATGATTCGGCTTCCAAAGTATAGTGAACTTTGGATGACTTGATTCAGAGGATTCAGGTGCATTGGGAACACTTTCCTTATCATCTGCAGTCAATAGTCTTGGAACAATTTCCTTAACATCTGAAGGTCTTTCATCTGCATGATGATACTAAGAAAGTCAAGAACATGGAAAAAAAATGGTGACTATTTGAAGAAAGATAGATATGTCATTTCCTACACTAAATGTTATCTGAGAAGATTATTTTTTGGTGTAATAAGAATCTGGTGCTTTTTGGCACTTCAAAAGCACGGGCTGCTAAGCAATGAAATATAGTGAAGAAACCAATCGAAATAGCTATTATCTGAACAATAACAACATATGCTAAGCAAGTTTTACATGTAAGGGGGCATTAACATGTGCATGTTCATAAATAAAAATGAATGAGAAACTTAAAAATTTTAATTCAGAAAAAATCCTTTCGCGTTTTCCCTTTAGATGATACCAACAACAGCAATGATCCCCAAACAATCATATTACCTATAACCCCACTACATTACAATAAGGTAAACCCATGATTGTCTACTGAAAAAGTTTACTGATTTCAACTCCTTATTTAGTATGATGGAAACATATTAAGCTATCCATCCCTAGAATCAAGGCCTGTGAAAGTCCTTAATATGAAAGGTATAAGATCTAATTATTATTCCTTTACTTAATTTTGTTTCTCTTTAAATAACAATCCAACACCAAATCAACAACCAAATAGGATTGATCATTTATGGAAGTAATTAGAATCCAACTCTCAGTAGTTTCCAAGCCAAAAGGATCAATCTCAGAATTGGAACCAATAATTATAAACAAGTTATTTAAATTAACGTTATGCAAGCAAAATATTATCTCTTACTAAAAATTCAGGAAATTGAGAATTTGAGGAGTTCCTTACCAGATGCTGGCATCGATTTTGCATTATATTCCTCAGCTTGAAAAAAGTGAACATTTATTGCACTACATTCTTGAACAAACTCCAAAACACAAACATCTCCCTCCTTTAATTGGGCTTTTCTGTATACATCGGCCCAACCAGATGACGACCACAGACGCCCATTATGCCAGCTAGATAATCTCACAGTACATGAAGTACCACGAGGATCCTGAAGGATTATTCTCACAGTCCCTTGCCGGCTTCTGCTGCTCCGGATGACCACCGACATCTGCATGATTGACTCTCCAAGATGCTTCCTGAACTTGGGTCGGATTTTCTGAATGATGAAAAATAATCAGAAAAGATTTTAAAAAAATTGATTAAAAAAATCAGAGAATTATGAGGAATTGAGTAAAGGGTTTACCAATAAGGTTATGAAATCTCCAATCATGACCTCGAAGAAGGAAGGGCAGTCCAATGAGATTAGCTTGGGGTTACTCATTTGATCAAGAGCAGAGCTTTAGAAACGGTGGTTGTTGAAGCTTAGGGGCTTTGTGAACCAAAATGGTGCATAGCATAGTTCTTATAACTCGTTAGGATTTGGAGTATGGTGAAAAGTTGGATGCTAGTATTAATTTCATGTCTAATTAGTTTTGCGAAAGGTTTACTTGGAGGTGATAGGACTCGTGAGGGGCTGTGCTTCCTGCCGTTATCTATGGTAAGTAACAGTCAAGTGCTAAACAGGAAATTACTGGTACATAGTCTTTTTGTGAAGACTTAAAAAGAGTAACGAAGTAAGGCTTATGTTTTGACTTGTGTTTACTAAAAGGAGCATTTATTTTGGGTAAAATTGTCTAAAACCCCTGGATTTCAAAAAAGGTTCTCCCCCTAACACAAAGTGATGGGAATCCTTGGAAAGTCTATGTAAGAAAGAAGAAAATATGAATCAGATTTCCAGAGATTGAGTTTGATGCTTTGAGATCATATTGGATTGTCATGAGGATTTTATTGGATTTAATTTGATTGTTAGGGATTTTAGTTTCCTTTTTATGAGGATTTTTTTTTCTTCCTTAGAAAGATTGTTGTCTTTTGTTTTCTTTAAATAAGGGATGTAAGGCTCTAGAGAAGGCAGACTTGACTGAATAAGAATTTCAGATTTCTAGAGTTGGCATGTGAATTGCTGTAAGGGTGTGAAGCTCATTTTATTTATTTGCTCTAGTCAAATCACAGCCCTTCATTACACCCTCAACTCATATCCAACCCTCCACTCAAACAAAGCCTAACTCCTTTCATGATCTTGCCGTCACTGTTCACATGCACAGTAATTCCTTTGTCAGCATCGATTACTGTTCATGATCGCCAAACCACTGTTCACGGCTGTCGAATCCTTCATCAAGCATCAGATCACTGTTCACAGCTGCGGAATCACTGTTCATGGCCGTCGATTGCTGTCCACACCCTCCGAAACTGTTTGCGTGAACAGTAGCTTCAACAGAGCTCTCTCAAAACCCTATACTTGCTAAATTTACTTCAGATCTAAGCTGATTGCTTTGTGGAATAATTGTCTCTTTGTTTATAGATGTGTGAGAACGTCAAATCTAAGTAGTTGAGGACTAGCTTCTTCAATTTCGTGGATTAATTCATCGAGTTTGCAACGGATCTTTCGACTCAGTGCTAATTCGGATCTTGTACGATTTGGTGTGAGTTCCTTACACCCTCAGGTGATCTCTAATCATAATCGCACATCCAAACCTTGCTCCTGTAACGCTATAGAACTTGTAGTCAATTTATGAATATCATTAGTTATTGTTCTCTATATGTGAATCATGTTTGAATGATCATCGCATGCATATAGTTGGATTGCATCCATATTTAGGATCTTGTTAGACTCTTGCATACATGACTAGTTGCATGCACTAAGTTGTTTTCTAGGTTATCATCCGTGTGATTGATTGATTCATCTAGCATTAGTATTTTCCTTCATCCTGTCCTGCGTCACAAAGGCTACTCAACCTTTTAAGCTTGACCTAAATCCTGCCCATTTGATAAACAGGTCAGTATATCCAACCCGTTTATTAAACAGGTTACCCATCCATGTTTCTCAACACCAAAGAAGGTACATCCAGGCTGTACTGATCAGTATACCTCAAAACAAACTACACGATTTGGATCATTTGGGCCTCTTCTTATTTTATTAAATTGTTGCCGTTTGTTTCTGTGAATTATGTCACTCCAACAATTATGTATTTGTTGCGACAATACCCCGGGAAGGACTGATTTGAGGATGAGGAATTATCTTGTACTGATTTTAAGTTTCTCCAGGCAAATAATCAAATCGGTAACAAGCAAAAGATATCCACTGGACTAAAGGCAATGCAGATCTAAAGCTCTAAAATGAATCCAATAGGTAGTTATAAACAAATTGGAGTAGATCCCATATCGCTACATGATTGATTTGACTGATAATTTGAATCATTTGACTAGTTTGTACTTGATTCAAGCTTCATTCAGGCAAAAAATCACACAGGTAGCAAGCAATAGATGTCCGCAGCTAAGGAGAAATCAAAGCAATGCAGGAAAACGATGAACAATCCAATAATCTCAATGAAAGTGGTGACCACATCATAATGTCTCGTCAAAGGTAGATTTGTACTGTTTTAGGCTAAATATGTCGTTCTCCTTAGTCAAAAAGGAGATCAACCTGGGTCTATTACTACGGGGCGTCTACTTGCAACTGAGCTATAGTAGTGCAGGTATATCGAAAATTAAATCTGAAAATTTTAATATATCCACATGATCCTATTCCGGGAAAAAAAAATATCTAACCCGCTTGCTTATCGATTTTAAAAAGTTCAAGTGAGAATCTATTTCAAGAAAATACAAAGGTGAGAGAGAAAAATAAAAAATGTGTACAAGAAGAATCAGGAATGACAGGAGACTTCAAACAAGCATTTAACCTCTGTAAAATATCAGCATTGAAACAAAATAATATATTGAAAAAAAAATACCTGAAGTAGTATAGCTCATTAATTTTCTGTTCCTCAATACTTTTATTCACTCCATAAAACAGAACTCATACATATAATCAGCTTGCTCTTCAAGTATTCCTACGCAACAGAAACTGCTCCTTTCAAGCTCTGCCAACTGCTTATTCAATTTGTTTGCTTATGTTCTATCTCAAGAGCAATACATGCGCAATGCATACTCTAAAATTGCTCAAATTCAATATGATATGTTAACGGTATAACTTAAGCATTTCCGACCGTCAACATGGAGGAATCGGAATATCACCAGCATCAGAGGTGTTAGTTTCTCTTGCACGAATAATATGTACTCTTATGTAATCTCCTGTGAAAATTTCAAATTCACATTTATCGCCCTCAGCCAAGTTATTTCCTCTTGAGAAAGAGGACCACCCAATCCGAGCTCTATTTGCCCATAAGAGCGAGAATGATGTCCACAGGCCATGATTTCCTGAAGGATCAATTAGATTAGTCTTTTGATTGCTCCTCAGGCCAACTTTCTTTGCCACTTTCTTTGGAATTGGCTGGAATAAGAGTCGGAAAATTTTAATAAGTACCATAAATAAGGAAAGGAAGAAACCATTAGAAAGTAAGTACATAAAAAGTCTCCTTCTCCTTCATGCCAATTGAACTTTATCTACATCAGGAAGGATAATAGGTATCGGTAAAAGCATGCTACTTAAGGAAGTAGGATATCCACTAAGTAACAAGGATGCAAGCTGTCAATTGACCTTTCATTATTTATGCTCCAGGTTCATGTACGAGTTGCATTGTTATAGAAGCAACTGATTTATCTGAAATTTTCGAGACAACTTTGTTCCTCTAATTACATTCCATAATATGAAATAATATGTTGCTTTTCAACAACTTTAACCATAATTTGATCCCATACAATATTGTTAGACTATAACTCTACTAGATATTTCTCCTAACGGGTCAAAGTAGGTCTAGCATGAGACAACTGTTGTAGTAGGTAAAACTATCACGAACAGAAACGTAACATGATCATCGATGACTACTAGTTGTACAGATAATTACTAGAAAAATTTATTAAATATTTTATGAAACTGAGAAAAATGTGTTAGATATGTGACCTTAATTGAGAGCACTACTAAAAAAGTTTTTAAGGTGTATCCAAGAAGTATTATGTTCGATTATTTCCATTGAAAGATAGGATTCATGGTAGAAGTGTAGCCGTGTAGGTGCACCACACTCTCTCTGATTGTTTTTCCTTTGTTTATGTAATGAATTTTATGGATTGATCACAAAAAGTTGTTTTAAGCTAGAATAACAACGTAATTTCTAATTTCTTTCAGAGCTTAAAATGTGAAGTATAGTGTTTTGTATTGCCCAATAATATCCATGATTGATAATGCAAGGAGGTAAATAATAATAATAATAATAATAATAATAAAACGCACCACATGATACAAATGGTTTGACTTCCATAGTATGGTGAACTTTGGATGACTTGATTCAGAGGATTCGGTGCATTTGGATCACATTCCTTATCATCTGTACTCAATAGGCTCGGAACACATTCCTTGTCATCTCCTGGTCTTTCATCTGCATCAGTTATACTAAGAAAGTCAAGAATATGGAAAAATTTGGTGAATTTTTAAAGAAAAGTAAATAATTAAATATATGTCATTTCCTACACTACATGTTATCTGAGTAGTCCCCAGGTCCAAGTAGGATCAATTAGTAATTAATAGTAATTGAGACCCATAAAAGGGTTCACATAAGCTTATTGCTAATTTCAGCAAATTACCATAATTCCTATAATATTATTCTAATAGTTTTGGACCTATTAATAATTTCAGACAGTTTCAGGGGTTTTCCAAACAATTATCCAAGCTTAATTCCTTAACTGGTTTGGCTCTTCTGGGCCCCTCCTCCTCTTGTAATAAGAATCTGGTCTTTTGGAACTTCAAAAGCATGAGCTTCTAAGCAATGAAGTATGATAGCAAACCATCAAAATAGCCATTATCTGAATATAACAAAACATATGCTAACCAAATTTTACGTTAACGGTCCATCAATGTGTTAATGTTCATCAATGAAAATTAATGTGAAACTTTAATTTTTTAATTCAGAAACATCGTTTTCTGTTTTAACTTAAGATGATACCAACAGAAATTTGAGGAAAAACTAATGAGCGCTATAACAGAATCCAAAATAAGGAGTTCTCGAACAAGGCCTTGATGTTAAAGCTACAGGCACTTTTGACCCAAAATGTTAACCACTGCCATGATCCCTAAAAATATATTACCTAGTACCCTACTACATTCAAATAAGGTGCACCCATGATGTCTACAGTAAAGTATACTGATTAAACTCCTTATTTAGTATGCTTCAAACATATTAAGCTATCCACTTAGAATCAAGTCCCGAAAAATCCTTAATATGAAAGGCATAAGATTCATAACTATTATTTCTTTACTTGATTTTGTTCTCTTTTAAGTCACAATCCGCACCAAATAGGACTGATCATATTATGGAAGTAATTAGAAGCCAACTCTCAATGGTTTCTATCAAAAGGAATGATATCTGCATTTGAATCAATAATTGTAAGAGTAATAACAAGTTATTTAATTAACATTATGCAAGTAAAATATTATCTCTTACTGAAAAATTAGGAAACTGAAATTTTGTGAAATTGCTTACGGATACTGGTATTGATCTTGCATTATACTCCTCAGATCGAAAAAAGTGAACATTTATTCCACTACATCCTTGAACAAACTCCAAAACACAGACATCTCCTTCCTTTAACCTGTTCTTTCCGTGAAATCGGACCAACCAGATGACAAGCACAGACCCATCACGCCAGGTAGATAATTTCACAGGCCATGAAGTACCACGATGATCACGAAGGATGATTTCGTCCTTTTCATAAAGATTGCATTTCTTAGCCAACTCTAGAGGAATTGTCTGAGAAACAAAATCAACAGGGTATCATAAACTTCACAGATAAGATATAAGCATCCATAGAGCTAAATGAAAATTTCAAATCATAAACCATTTCAACTAATATAGAGTAACCTGAAAGTACGGCCAGTGTTTCGTCAATATGACATTTGACTGATAATAAATGAAATGAATAAACAACCAGAGAAACTAGATAGGTTAGATATATTGAACACGGGTTATAGTTAAAGATCTTCTAACATTTCATCATCATTCTACGGTCTAAGTGAATGTATGGTTGAGATATTGACTAAAGGCAAAAAGCAAATTGGAACTAATTACTATGATACAATGTCCACTAAGAATTTTAAGAGAATCATATGTGAGAGACCAACAAGAAGGATGACCAGCAGCATCAAGATGAATGAAATATGGAAATTGACTAATGAATAGTACAAAAGGAAAACAAGCAGAAGATATATTTTCCTAATAGGTAAAACTGTGTAAAAGGTTCAGAGAAAAGAAGAGCATCCTAACCATTGTTTAATAGTAAATGTGCTCAAGACACAGTCCTTTGGATCGACTAAAATATAAGAAGGGAGAAAAGATTAATCCATTTCAGAATGTGAATACTGGAGAATCACACTCTCTTAGATCAAGGTTAAATTACTGAGAATTGAGAAAGGTGCTCAACTTCAAATATAAGTATGCAAGGTATCAGCCATCAACAATAGGATGCTCAATATCAAGTAAGTTTCTGTACCTTTAAGGTCAATGTCAGGTGTCTACATATATGCAAAGGCAGGACGTGATTGTCTCTAAGACATGTCTGACGCCAACACTTGCACGCCATTGCTTGACACGCGACAGATACTGGAGCAGTGACACTCTCTTAGCTCAAGGTTAAATAACTGAGAAAGGTGCTCAACTTCAAATATAAGTATGCAAGGTATACCATCAACAATAGGATGCTCAATATCAAGCAAATTTCTGTACCTTCAAGGTCAATGTCAAGTGTCTACATATATGCAAAGGCAAGAAGTAGATTGTCTCTAACACGCCTGACACCAACACTTGCACTTCATTGATTGACACGTGACAGACACTGGAGCAGTGACTCTCTTGGGCAGGGGACCACTTATGATTTGAAAAATAATTTTAAAACCGCCTAGGATTAAAAATCCAACTGGATTAGTAGACATCCTGGATGGAATATCCCAGACAAATCTTTACCGCCTAGGATGACTAGTTTCCTACCAGTGTTAATTTATGAAAATGCATATTCATCTTAAATTGGTGAAGGTAAAATACCTTTAAAACCTATTGTAGTGAGGTTGGAGTTTTCTTTTCTTATTGGGTTGTTATAGCTTGCCTTCTTGTTACTCCACAGAAACCTTTTTAGGGAAGCAAAACTGTCCATCATGTTCAATAGAAAAACAATACTTCAAAACCCAATGATATGTTCCATCCCTTAGTGCTTTTGTATATTTCATGCAATTCAAGGCCACAACAATAATGCCACTCAGTTTTCTGGATACTTTACATATCTAATATGGATCTAGTTTCTAATGGAAATGGATAAGGCAATAGCTCATTCAGAGCTTGTCATATTTGTAAGGTACTCTAGAATGGTTAGTTCATTGGACTCCTTTCTCTCTCCTTTTGTTTTTGTTTTTCCTTGTGCTCTCTTTCTGTCATCAAGTTTTTCATAGTTTGTTTTATCATTCAAATACAAAAGGAAAGTGGTCACACGTGTAGGAAGGTATTGTAACAGATACAATACACATTTGGCAACACAAGGAGCTATGGCGCTAATCACAAGAATATGAAAGGGAGACAATATTTGTGACACCAACTAAATTGTAGGCTTTGCATCTTCGTCTTGTTGAGAAGACAACCTATTAGCAAATTTCATCAAAGAGTTCAGTGAAATCTTCCCCACGCAATCAACTGCTTTTACATAGATGAGAAGGTGATATCGGGGTTACTATTTAGTATCTGTCCGGTGCTTATGCCAACCTTTGGAGTGGATAAGAATTATTTAGAAAATAAAGCATTTTAGGCGCCAACATGACACCCAATGCCGAGGGTCCTAGGAGGAAGCTTAAGCGGCAAATATGTGTTTTAAAGTGATTGTTATGCAGATTTAGAGGCATTTACAGCTCTAGGGAAAAGAGGAAGACTAACGAGAGACATCAATGAGGAAGAATTTTACAAAGATTTAAAATGTTATCATCGGTGTTTTATCTAAAATATATTTATATCAAGTTTCGATCTGCATCAATTTGACCAAAATGTTCTCTTCATTGTATTATGCTTAGACGGGTAGAATACCTATTTTTTAGTGGCAAAGTATGCATAAGAAGCTAACGCTTACTTAGGCGCTTCCAACACTTGTGCGAGCAGCTTGAGTATTGCTTAGGCCTGAGCGGGCCCACATTAAACAATACAGATAAGGAAAGAAATTTCAAGATTTAGTTGCATGTATTTTCAATCATTGAGGAGGCGCTTTATATGTTACTCGTGATTATTTTGCAACATCCGAGTATCTCGATATGATTGAATCAAAGATGAAGATATTTTTGCCCCCGCTAGCTTGTTTTGTAACGCCACTTTGAATGCATGTGATGATGTTTTCATGAGAAAATGTGTTTGTCATATATTGTTCACATGCCACATTACTAGCTCAATATCTTGTAAATCTTCTCAGATACGACTTAGGGTCATACTTTGACCTCACCCTTCAAAGTGATGATAAAAGGGTCATGTCTCAACATCTTTCAATTTGAAAAATAATTTTAAAACCTACTTAGGATTAGAAAATTCATCGGATTAGTAGACATTCTAGATGTCGAAGATTCAAATACCACACATAAGTTACTAGACATGAAGTTTGATGTATCCCATTTAGGTGGTCCGTCAAATCCTGTGGCTCAACCTTGGACATGTGGTGAAAACTACCAAGCTATAGTATAAAGAGGGTAGAGGGAATGTTCGTGGAGGTGAAATGCGTAGAGATTTGATTCAAACTATCATATGTCCAAGGTCCAATATTGAAATCATTTCAGTCGTTCCCTTACTTTGTATCGAAACAACAAACACCAAATACCTCGAATTGTTTTTCTTTTTATGGGTTGTTATTGTGTGCCTTCTTGTTACTTCAGAAACCTTTTTGTGAAGCAAAACCATTCATCATGTTCAAAAACAATACTTCAAAACCCAATAATATGTTCCATCCCTTAGTGCTTTTGTATATTTCATGCAATTCAAGTTCACAAAGAATAATGTCACTCAGCCTGATACTTTACATATCTAATATGTGGATCTAGTTTCAAATAGAAGTGGATAAGGCAATAGCTCATTCATAGCTTGTCATATTTGTAAGGTACTCTAGAATGGTAAGTCCATTGCACTCTTTCTTTTCCTCTTTTTCCTTTTTTTTTGTTTTTATTTCTTTCTCTTTGTCTTTCATGTCAATAAGTTTTTTCATAGCATGTTTTACCATTCAAATACAAAAGGAAAGTGATCACACATGTAGACATTGTATCAGATATAATAAACACTTATGGAAGCACAAGAAGCTAAGGCAAATCACGAAAATATGAAAGGGAGACAACATTTGCGACACCAACTAAATTGAGGGTTTTGCATCTTTCGTCTTATTGAGAAGACAATCCATTAGCAAATTTCATCAAAGAGTTCACGCAATCTCTTCCGCGCAATCAATCGCTTCCACATAAATGAAAAGACACGATAAAAACATGATATTAGGGGTAACTATTTAGTATCTCTTGTCTAGTGCTTAAGCCAACCTTTGGAGTGGATAAGAATGATTTAGAAAACGCAAAGTATTGTTTAAACACTGACATGAAGGCCCAATGCTCGAGGCACTAGGAGGACACTTAAGCGGTACCTAGATGTTTTAAGGCATTTTTAATACCATAATTGGAGGTGCGAGATTTATAGCTCTGGGGGAAAAGAGGAAGGTTAATGGGAGACATCGCAGAGGAAGAATTTTTACAAGACTTAAAATGTTATCGTTGGTCTTTTATCTAAAATAGATTTGCGATCAAGTTTTGATCCGCACCAATTTGACCAACATGTTCTCTTCATTGTATTATTGCTTAAACGGAAGCATGCCCATTTTTAGTGGAAAAGCCTGCGAAGTAGCTCATGCTTACTTACGCAGCCTCAACACGCTCTCAACACTTGGCGCGAAAATTCACTCATCGGCCTAGGTGCTTGCATTGCTTTTAAAATAATATAGATAAGCAAAGAAATTTTAGGGTTTAGTTGCACATACTTCCGCCATTGAGGAGGCTGCTTTATGTTCCCGTGATTGTTTTGCAATACCTTCTCTGTGATTGAATCAAAGTCAAGATATTTTTACCCTACTAGCTTGTGTTGTAATGGCAAGTTTTGAATGCATGTGGTGATATTTTCATTGTGAAAGTTTGTAATGTATTGACATACCACATTACTACAAGATCTTCGGATCTTCTCAGATAACGAGGCCTTAGGGGTAGCACTTTGACCTCACCCCTCCAATGTTATGGTAAAAGGGTCATGGCTCAACATCTTTATCCTACTTCTTTTTTGGAGTCTCTAAGATTTTCTCTCAATTATGGGCTCGACCGCTAGGGTTGTTAGCCAACATATATCACTAAACAAATTGTTAAGAGTCTTCGTCATGAGGTCCTACAAGATTGATGGTAGAGGATTAATCTGTGCATCATCTCATAAATCAGAAAGGTTCAGTTTTATCCATATCTTTAAGCTGAGCATGATTGCTTATACTCGAGGGTCACTAAATTTCCATCAAAAACTTATGAATGCCATAATGATCTGCCTCGCTTGCTTCATTCCAAAATGGCCTTTATCATCAAACTTATCGACCTCAAAGTTGATAGTTGAGACAATTAGCATGATGACTGTTTCTTGGGAAAGAGATTAATCCATTGAATATTTTAATACCAATGTATTAGTGATCTCAAAGACCAATCTAGAATCCTAGATGAGAATTTACTTACAAACATTTTAGACAACAAGCATTAACTGTTAATTTGATATAAACTACACCACAAGCCAATGGTGGGCATCAGAAAAGATTATCACCTAGACTTTAATAGCAAACTCACTGGACTTAATAGCAAATCAACTGCCTGATTTAACTGATCACTATGGTTCGACAATCAACCAATCATTCAAATGAGAGAACAATTGAAGAGTCAGTTGATCATTTAAATTTGAATGCCTAGTCATTTTATCAATGGTTGTTTTTTCAGTCTCCATCAAACTCTCCGCCATATGTTTGATCATTTTTTAACTTCTAAAGCAAAGCCCAACCATGTCATAAACCCAACACAAACATGATTAATGATATGCATGCATTCACACATGAGCATTGCCTTTTCATATTTGCTTTTGGTCACAAAATGGCTAAAGATTTAGAATACTTTTAAAAGAACACTAAATACTAGATTTGCCAAAATTGGAAAGTATGTGTAACAAATAAATGCATAAAACTTCTATACATATCGATAAGAATAAGCAAAACAACTTCAAAATGCATATTGCACATGACCTAATAAAGTCCAAAAGCCCTTAAAAACTTTAAATATGGTTTTCTATTCAGAAGGTACAAATCACGCCAAACCCGAGCAGTCCATGATCTACAAAACCAGACCTGAACCCAAGTTAGTAGTAAGTGGACAAAACATAGACCAACCTCTAATCCTAGCCAATTGCAGAACCTACATATAGTGAAGGCCTGATATATTTGATTGTGAAACTAAGGGGTTAACCTTTCCTGGCTAAAGATGAGGTTAGTCATTATCAATGCTCATGTATCCTATTGCCTGGAACATACAAATTGATCAGTGATCATGAGCACAAAAAGTAGTCCCATTTGTAAATGAGATACCTGGCCACTGGACCAGTTCTCTGCAACACATTCTTACTACGACCATAAAGTTCCCAAGTTTAACAAATGCAGCTAGAAAAAGACTTGGAATCATATATGGCCAGATCTACAGCATTTAGATGAATAGAAACACAGAAATTAATAATAACTCCACACACCATGTAATTAGTGCGGCCCTGCAAGTAGTCACAAAGTGAGGATGAGGGCTCTTGAAAGCACACGCAGCATTCATAGCCTTCTCATTAGCAACCGGCCAGACTCTCAAGACCTTGTAGCACATTTCTACAAGCAACACAACAAAAGATCATGTTAAACATAGTAAGGATGGATATCAACCAATTAACTTAGTTAACAACAAACCTACTTAAAGCATTTATACTAAATTGAGATAGTACTTTATAAGTATTTCGATATTACTGAAGTTTTAGCAAGAAAAGATCACTACCTAAATCATAATCGTCCAATAATATCTAAGTAGCTGTAATTCAGTTCCAATTTTCATTCAAAAATAATCATAATTGTGCACAAAAATCAGAACTTCAAAATCATTACGGTAAGCACTCACTATTCTCTGTCATCATCTTTTTCGCCTTCCTCTTCCCACCAACTCCTTTTGGTGACGACTTTGTTCTTCATCAGAATCCTCAGATTCTACTTTAATTGTCACTCTCTCACTAGGAACATCGACACATGCTTCTTTCTCACAACAAGTAGCTCCATAAATGATCACATCAAACCCGAATTTACCATCATAAAAGAAAACCAAGAAATCCCTTGAGTAATGGAGTTAGCAGAGATGAACCTCTCCCATCCATTTTGAAAGTAGAGATGCCCATCAGCAATGCCCATCTTGATCCTCCATTGCCGGGCCCGAGTTCGGATGACCACCGATCTTTGTGTGATTGATTCTCCAAGATGCTTCTTGAATTCAGATGGGATTCTCTGAAAAGTAGTGAAAATTTTCAGAAAATATGATAAAAATCAGAGCACTACGATGAATTGAGTAAAGGGTGTACCACTGTGGTTGTAAATCCCCATCATCACCTTGAAGAAGGAAGGGCAGTTTGGCTTGGGGTTACCCATTTGATCAAGAGCATAGCTTAGAAACTGTTCTTCTTCTTCTTCTTCTTGGAGTTAGAAACAGTTGTTGTTGTTGAAGATGTGGGCTTGTGAATCCAAGATAGTGCATTGCATTGTTCTTATAACTCGTTAGTTCAAGGCTCTGGAGTGTAGTGAAAAAAGCTGAATGCTTGTATTAATTACTTGTCTAATTTGTTCTAGGAAGGAGTTAAAGGAGGTGATTGTTCTCGTGAGGGGCTGTGCCTCCGCTTTTTATGGTAACAGTCAAGTGCTGAACAGGAAATGTCTGGTACATTGTCTTTTCTTAAGACTTAAAAGAGTAATGGTATAACGCTTATGTTTGACTCGTGGTTACTAAAATGAGCATTTATTGTGGGTAAAATTGTCTCAACCCCTTTGGATTTCAAAAAAAGGTGCTTCCCCTCTAGACAAAAGGACAATTTTTCAAAAGAGGCCATTTTGCTAAATAATTAGCAAAACCGACCGCTTTGCTAATTATTTAGCAAAATCGACCTCTTTGGGCCAACAAGTCGGTTTTGAACAAAAGCTGTTTGAAACATACGGAACTAGTGGCCACTAATCAGCCACTAATCTAATACAACAAAAAGGTGAGATTTCGGAGATAGAGAGAGATAGAGAGAGGAGGCTGTGCCCTAATTTTTGGGCACAGCTGGCTTAAATAGGTTCGATAAATCCAGGGACTAGTAGTCCCGTGGATTTGCTGGGCAGCTCCGTGGAGTTCTTGGCCAAGTCTCTGTTTAAACTACGGACTAATAGTCCCCGAGGTTTCTGACAATAGATTAGTGGCTGTTGGCCCAAAAGAGAATAATCAGGATATTAGAACTTGGATGTTGATGTTGAACATTTTATGGCAGTTTATTCTGGTAGAAAATATCTGAATGGTAGATGGGTCTGGTATATTCCTTTTCATAGACAACTTACAGGTCATTTAGTGTAGCAATATTAGAGATGATGCATATTATTGATGAATATCATATAGAGAATAATCAGGATATTAGAACTTGGATATGGGAAGCTTCTGGTAAGTTCTCTGTTAAATCCTTTTATAGTTTTTGGTTGATGGTGGATTAATATTTGACTGTCCTGGTATTTGGAAGCTCCCTGTTCCTATGAAGATTAAAATCTTGTTATGGTTGTCTATTAGGGACAAATTGAATACAAAGGACATACTGATTAGAAAAGGGATTGTGATTGAGAATATGTGTGTACTGTGTGGTGTCGAGGCTGAGACTCATTCTCTTTTTTCTTTTTTCTTTTTACAATGTTCCTTATGGGGGCTTTAAGGAGACCCATTAAACATAATTTGATGTAACGGGTGATTTTATGTGTACATGAGCTATGGTCTTCATGGAGGTTATGTTGTGTGCCTCATGTTTCAAGGTAGAAATGGGACATGTATTGTAGTGCTTTGATATGGGGTCACAATAGATTATCCATTTTGTTGATTGTTTGTTGACGTAAGTTGTTGATTCAGAGTTCGTAGGGAACTCATGATATAAGGATGGAGAGGAGCAATTGGGAGCTGCAGATCTTCGGGATGAAGCCAATAGGGCCATAGCACTGGAATGAAGAATATAAAATACAACAGCTACACGTTTTGGTTGGGGATGTGGTGTAGTTATGTATAGCCTTCTTCGTTAATAATTCAGATCATCTGGGCCAGTTTGTACCGTTTACGGGTTTCAAGTTTCATTCAGGCAAAAATCAAATGGGTAGCAAGCACATGATGTCAACTGAACTAAAAGCAACTTAGATTACTGCTACAAAAATAAATGCAAAAGGAATCCAATAGGTAGCTACAAACAAATCGGAGTAGATACCATTGTTGAATGAAAAATAAATAACAAATAAATAAAACACATTGCAAATGATCAGAGCATAACCAGCACCAATACTTGAGAAATGAATGTCCACAAGTTAAATCAACCAGTTGTATATACTGAACTCGTATGAAGGAAAAATAAGAAGGCAGCTGAACTTGAGCTGCTAACCTTCAGAATACAAAATGCACAAGTTGCTCACCAATAGATCAGCTCAACAAGAAATTATGTTAACTTAAAGTTTTAAAAAAAATTGACAAAGCTGATGCTTGAGAACAAATTTGATTAAGTCAACAATCTTTTTCTCCTTCTCAATTTCAATCGGGAAAAATACATATATAAGGAAACTAATAAAAGAATAAACAAAAGGTAACAAAAATAATAAAGATAAAAATAAATATCATTAATAATAAAAGAAAAATCTAAAAATATATTTCTGCTAACAACCTCAGAGAGTTCCTCACGTATCTCTAACTTCCCCACTAATCCCTCAACTCTCTCGTTATCCCCATATATCTATCCAAAATCCAAACAAAAAAAAAAGAAAAAGTAAAAAGAATAGTTGCCATCACCTCCGATTGCGTTTCCCTCATCTCCAGAAGGAGGAGGTATCCGGTGCGCCCGGCCCCTTACTCGATGTCCCTCTCCGTCGAGAAGAAAAATAATAGGGTCTTTTAGATGTTAGCCCCTTACATTAAAGGTAATTAGATATGGACCCTTACATCCCCATGTTTTGATATTAGCCCCTGTTGCTATGATGTGTTAATATGGGGCTCATATCAACACATCATGGCTATTTGAAGGGCTAATATCAAAATATGTACCTAAACATAGAGCTCATATCAACACATCATAGCTATTTGAGGGGCTAATATCAAACTATGAAGATTTAATTGGCCAATATCAAATTACTTATGATGGGGCTAATATCTTAAAACCCATAATAATAATAAAAGGGAAAAGATGGTTCACATGACTCACCTGAGCCAAAAAAAAAAAGCAATAAATAAAAGACAAAACAACAAAAAAGGAGGATCGCTTACAAGCTAACAGCAAATTGTTCAAGAATGAGAGAGAAGCTATAACCATTTTATGTCATGCACTTCAAACGAAATAATGTATAAAATACAATTACAGGCTTCTATCTACCGTGAGGACGGCCGCAGGCAGTCTTGAATAGTCTTCAACCTACGGTGCTAATGCAAAGCATAAAACATCAGTTTATTATTTTTTCAGTATTTTGAGTAATTTAATTTTCTAGCTTATATTTAAAGTCTTGTTTTATGTGGTGTTATCGAATTATGTTTTGACTTCTCGAAAGTAGTAGTGTGCATTGAAAAATATCCAGCATTTATGGTGAAGTCTAAGAGTCATGTTTGTATCTCTTTATATATATCTTAAGAATGAAATGAAATGCAGACTTTTGAATCTGATGAAAAGATTGTTTAGCAAATGTTCTTGCTTTGAGTGAGAAATTCCTCCTAAACAATCGACATCTGCGTTACCAGATCGAGTGACGTCCATTGCCCCTAGTTGAGTCTTTGTCCGTGATATTTATTTAGTGTTTCTTTCGCTTTCTTATTAATATTCTCTATTAGCACCGGCCGCATCAAATTGGTTTTGGAGCGGGTTGTGTGCAAAGCTCTTTGATTCCTATGGCTCGTGGACAAAGAGGAAATGTTGTGAATGTCAATTTGCAAGAAGTAGCCGAGTTACCATTCTAATGAAACTTTACAACAAATGATGACTGAACTTCTTCAAAGAGTTCAAGCTCCAGGCACGGAAAATAAAGGAAGTTCAGGAGGCTCAACAAATGAAGCTTGGGATAATGAGTCCAGCTCATCATGTTCTGGTGCCATTACAAATGCTATATATTGCTAGGAATCCTTTTGTCATGGATCAATCTGAGGGCTCTTGAATGATCGAGAAGCGCATTAACGAGTCCAAGTTCTAGATTTTGAAGGAAAATTAGATCCAAATGGGGATTGTGGATGGAAGGCCTCACTTGAAGCATTCTTTGAATGTAGGGACCTGTATGATGAAAGGAAGGTGCAATTTGTGGCTACAAGGTTGAAGGGACATGCTTTGTCCGATGGTGAAAATACCAACAAAGTAGAGACAAGGGGAATTCCAAGAATCAATACAAGCGAAATGAGGCGAAGTTGGATGAGAAGTTCCTACCTTTGGACTATTCCTAATCATTATATCGAAGTTTTACTTGTTACCAACATCTTGATCATTCCGCTTAATATACGAAGAATTTTACAAGCTAATTGATCACCTTAACTTAAATGAAACCGATGAACAACTTGTGGCAAGATACATAAGTGGGTTGAAATATGGCTTAAGGACGAATGCATTCCATTTATTCTCTTGAGGATGCATATCAAATGGCTCTCAAGGCGAGGAGAAGTGAAATATAGTTCTTTTAAAAGAGGAGAAAAATCCAAGGGCTCCAAAGACAAAAGGCAAAAGGAAGCCAACAAACACTTTAGAACCATCAAAATACATAGGGGAGGAAATAAAGGAAATGAACAGCTACTTCTTCAGCTTCAAATATCTCGGATGTGGTGAATCGGTCATTGGTCTTATGAGTGCCCCAAGAAGAAAGCGGAAGTTAATCTAGTGGAGGAGTCCGAGGAAGAGAAAAGTCAATATATGATGAGGAACCAAATGGGAGGATGGCGAAGAATATTATAACTGGACTTTGATGCTCAAAGCCTAGTTATCCACGATTACTATAGTCCAAGAGAACATCAAGCGCTTAAGCACAACATTTTCCGACTTGTATCGGGAGGAAAGAAATGTGTTCTCATGATTGATTCTAGAAGCTATGATAATATGGTGCCAAAAACATGGTGAAAAAGTTGAAATTTGCTCGTGAATGTCATCCCGCCTCCTTATAAAGTGTCTTCGGTGAAAGGTGGTGAAGTTGAAGTGAATGAGATGCCTCATCATCTTTTCTATTGGCAAGTTGAAGATGAGATTTATTTCTATGTTCTTTCAATGGATGCTTGTCACTTGCTTCTTGGCAAGCCATGGCAATATGATCATAAAGTTCAACATGATGGTGGAAAGAATACTTATTCTCTTGTGAAGGATGGCATGAAATATGTCCTATCACCATTGAAGAACATGCCTACTAATGTCAACAAAGAAAACTAAATTAGTTTGTCTGTCCTTTAGATAATTTAAGGTGTTTGTACCCACTAAAAGGTAGCATATGCCTTGGTAGCTATGACAAAAATTCAAGGTGTTGTTGAAGTCCTATTGGAGGTGAAGAGCTTGTCGACGATTTGAAAATTTAGCTCTAGGTGAACTACCTTCGGATTGCCACCACTTCAGCAACATTCAACGTCATATTGACTTTGTCCCAAGTGCTATTCTTCCTAACTTGCCTCATTATAGAATGTCACCAAAAGCATCTTAATTGCAAAGACAAGTAGAAGAGTTAATTCCAAAAGGTTTGATTAGAGAGTCTTAGTCCTTGTACCAGCCTCTCTTAACTCCTAAGAAAGATGAAACTTGGAGGATGTGTATTGATAGTAGGATTGTGAATAAAATCACTATAAAGTATAGATTTTCGATTCCTCGTCTTGATGATATGTTTGACATGCTAGTTGGTGCCAATGCCTTTTCTAAAATTGACCTTCAAAGTGGCTATCATCAAATATGCTAGGCCAAGTGATGAAAGAAGAAGCTTTTAAGACTAAAGATGGACTCTATGAATGGCTAGTAATGCGATTTGGAATGCACCAAGCACTTTTATGAGGCGATGTATTGAAGGAGTTCATGGGAAAATTCATTGTTGTTTATTTTGATGATATATTGATGTATAGCCAAGATGAAAAACAACACTTAGAATACTTTTGAGTTTAATGACATGATGTATTAACCTCAAAATTTGACTAACAATTTTGGGCTAGAGTACAAAATGAATATTGACAACACCAGGACTTTCACCAACATTCGCAGCATGGTCTTGCTTCATTAAAATTTTAGCACCATTGTTGCTCCCATGATGGATGTTTCAAGGCTAGAGAAGTGGACAAAAGAAGGATATGTAAGTTTCTAACTTCTAAAGACAAAGCTTGTCGAAGCTCCTGTAATGACTTTGCCAGATTTCTTTAGAACTTTTCAAGTAGAGTGTGATGTTTCCAATATGGGAATAGGAGCTATTCTCATGCAAGAACGAAGACCAGTTGCTTATTTCAGTGAGAAGCTAAATGATGCTAGGCTGAGATATTCAACTTACGACAAAGAGCTATACGCGGTTGTTCAAGCTTTGAGGCATTGGGGGAGTTATCTAATTGGTGTAGAATTTATTCTTTATTCTAATCATGAGGCCTTGAGGTTTCTTAAGGCACAAAGGAAATTGATTCTCGTCATGTGGGTTGTTTATCTAGAAATGTTTAGTTTTGTTTTAAATTGCCTAATAAGGTGGTGATGCTTTGAGCAAAAATGACTTGTTAACAAGACTTTTTATGAGATTGTTAGTTTTAATCTCTAGAGTATTATTCAGCTAATCCTTTTTTCTTCAAAGTCTTGCAGGAGTTGAATCATGTAGAAAATTTTGATTTAATGCTTATGAATGGCTATCTATTCAAGGGAAATCAACTTAGCGGTCATTCGAACGAGACAAGATTGAAACACTTATTATGAGCTACTTTTGCCCTACTTTGAAGCGCTGATGTCACTCGCTTTGTGCAAAAGTGTTTTACTTGTCAAAAGGCAAAAGGAGGGGTGCAAAATCTGGTTTATACCAACCTCTTCCTATCCTAAATGCTCCTTGGGAGGATCTATCTATGAATTTCGTTGTTGGGCTACCTAAAACACAACATGGGTATGATTGCATTTATGTTGTTGTTGATAAATTTTCTAAAATGGCTCACTTCATACCATGTAAGAGTTCTCTTGATGCTTCTCATGTGGCTACTCTATTCTTTAAAGAAGTTGTTTGCTTACATGGAGTTCCTAGAACTATTACTCGTGATCGATGTTCTTTATGAGTCATTTTGGAAGAAACTTTGGAAGCTGTTGGGGACTAGATTGCAATTCTCTAATGCTTACCATCCACAAGTGATGGCCAAACATAGGTGGTAAACCGATCACTTGGCAATTTGCTTAGAAGCTTGGTTGGTGATAGTTCAAGGAAATGGGAATTCATTATTTCAGTTGAATTTGCCTACAATAGTTCTCTCTACCATCAAAAGACTCTTTGAAGAGGTATATGGTAGAAGACCTCATCAAGTTTTGGATCTTTTATCAAGAATAAATCGGTCAAAAATTAGCATGGATGAAGATGAGTTTGTTGCACATATCAAGTCTATCCAAGATCAGGTTCAGTGAACACTTATAACAACCTCTCAACTCTACAAATCAACGGCTGATGTTCAGAAGGGTGTAAGAGTTCAAAGAAGGTGAACTGGTCATGTTTTATCTTCAAATAATATTTAGTAAATTCATTTGTTCATGGTAGGAACAGTTGACCGATATTGTTGAAGCAATGCAAATTTGAGATGTTAGGCAAGTGGCTTTTTGGCATATATTCAAAAAATAAGCTAGGTCCTAGCTTATTTTTGTGTATTATAAGCCATGAGGTTTGACACAATAAAAGACAATTATTCCCTAATGATTTCACAAAATCCAAATACTTGTTTAATAATTCACACAAAATCCAAATACTTGTTTAATAATTCACCACCAGCCCCATGTCCTTTTTGGTCATTTTGATAATTATGAATTATAATCCGCCAAACACTCAACCATATAAAAAATGATCATAATCCACTACACTTACCAAACACTCTAGATCATAATCCACTTGGATTAATCCGTTTAAGGATTATAATCTAAAGTTCCCAAACATGCTCCAAATAGGAGAGTCTTTCACTCACTAAAACCCACAAAAATACATTACTTCTCAACTAAGATGCATGAAGAACCAAGAATAACAGAAGGTTTCAGAACAATTCAACCTGTGAAAAATATCAGCATTGAAACAAAATAATATATTGAAAAAAATACCTGAAGTAGTATAGCTCATTAATTTTCTGTTCCTCAATACTTTTATTCACTCCATAAAACAGAACTCATACATATAATCAGCTTGCTCTTCAAGTATTCCTACGCAACAGAAACTGCTCCTTTCAAGCTCTGCCAACTGCTTATTCAATTTGTTTGCTTATGTTCTATCTCAAGAGCAATACATGCGCAATGCATACTCTAAAATTGCTCAAATTCAATATGATATGTTAACGGTATAACTTAAGCATTTCCGACCGTCAACATGGAGGAATCGGAATATCACCAGCATCAGAGGTGTTAGTTTCTCTTGCACGAATAATATGTACTCTTATGTAATCTCCTGTGAAAATTTCAAATTCACATTTATCGCCCTCAGCCAAGTTATTTCCTCTTGAGAAAGAGGACCACCCAATCCCGAGCTCTATTTGCCCATAAGAGCGGAGAATGATGTCCACAGGCCATGATTTCCCTGAAGGATCAATTAGATTAGTCTTTTGATTGCTCCTCAGGCCAACTTTCTTTGCCACTTTCTTTGGAATTGGCTGGAATAAGAGTCGGAAAATTTTAATAAGTACCATAAATAAGGAAAGGAAGAAACCATTAGAAAGTAAGTACATAAAAAAAGTCTCCTTCTCCTTCATGCCAATTGAACTTTATCTACATCAGGAAGGATAATAGGTATCGGTAAAAGCATGCTACTTAAGGGAAGTAGGATATCCACTAAGTAACAAGGATGCAAGCTGTCAATTGACCTTTCATTATTTATGCTCCAGGTTCATGTACGAGTTGCATTGTTATAGAAGCAACTGATTTATCTGAAATTTTCGAGACAACTTTGTTCCTCTAATTACATTCCATAATATGAAATAATATGTTGCTTTTCAACAACTTTAACCATAATTTCGATCCCATACAATATTGTTAGACTATAACTCTACTAGATATTTCTCCTCATGGGTCAAAGTGGTGTAGCATAAGACATCTGTCGTAGTAGGAAAAACCATTGTTAGCAAAACTGTAACATGATCATGGAAGAGTACTAGCAACTTTTTTTGAGAAACAGATAATTACTAGATAAATTTATTAAAAACGTTTTATGAAATTGCGAAAATGGAAATGTGGCCTTAATTGAGAGCACAAGTGTCGACAAGTTTTCAAGCTGTATCCAAGAAGTATTATGTTCCGTTGCTGCCATTTACACTTAGGATTTGCTGTAAAGTGTAGGTGCATCATACTTTCTCTGATTTTACTTTTTTTACTTTGGTTATGTAATGAGTTTTATGGATTGAACACACAGAAAAGCTATTCTAAGCCTGAATAACAATGTAATTTCTGATTCCTTAGAGAGCTTAGAAAGAAAAGCGTCGTGTTTTGTAACAACCAATAATATCCGTGATTAAAAATGCAAGCAGGTAAGAAAACTGCGCACCACTTTATATAAACGATTCGGCTTCCAAAGTATAGTGAACTTTGGATGACTTGATTCAGAGGATTCCGGTGCATTTGGATCACATTCCTTATCATCTGTACTCAATAGGCTCGGAACACATTCCTTGTCATCTCCTGGTCTTTCATCTGCATCAGTTATACTAAGAAAGTCAAGAATATGGAAAAAATTTGGTGAATTTTTAAAGAAAAGTAAATAATTAAATATATGTCATTTCCTACACTACATGTTATCTGAGTAGTCCCCCAGGTCCAAGTAGGATCAATTAGTAATTAATAGTAATTGAGACCCATAAAAGGGTTCACATAAGCTTATTGCTAATTTCAGCAAATTACCATAATTCCTATAATATTATTCTAATAGTTTTGGACCTATTAATAATTTCAGACAGTTTCAGGGGTTTTCCAAACAATTATCCAAGCTTAATTCCTTAACTGGTTTGGCTCTTCTGGGCCCCCTCCTCCTCTTGTAATAAGAATCTGGTCTTTTTGGAACTTCAAAAGCATGAGCTTCTAAGCAATGAAGTATGATAACGCAAACCATCAAAATAGCCATTATCTGAATATAACAAAACATATGCTAACCAAATTTTACGTGTAACGGTCCATCAATGTGTTAATGTTCATCAATGAAAATTAATGTGAAACTTTAATTTTTTTTAATTCAGAAACATCGTTTTCTGTTTTAACTTAAGATGATACCAACAGAAATTTGAGGAAAAACTAATGAGCGTTATAACAGAGTCCGACATAAGGAGTTCTCTACAAAGACCACCTTTGACCCAAAGGTTAACCACTGCCATGATCCCCAAAAAAAATATTACCTAGTGCCACACTACTTTCCAATAAGCTAAGCCCATGATTGTCTACTAAAAAGTTTACTGATTTAAACTCTTTATTTAGTATGATTGAAACATATTAAGCAATCCATCCTTAGAATCCAGTCTCTGAAAAACCCTTAATATGTAAGGCATAAGATTCATAATTGTTATTCTTTTACTTAATTGTGCTTCTCTTTAAGTAACAATCCAACACCAAATCGACAATTAAATAGGATTGATCATTTATGGAAGTAGTTAGAATCAAACTCTTAATGGTTTCTAATCCAAAAGGGATTGACCTCAGCATTTGAATCAATAATTATAATGATAAACAAGTTATTTAAACTAACGTTATGCAAGCAAAATTTTATGTCTTACTGAAAAATCAGGAAATTGAGGAGTTCCTTACCTGATCCTTGTACTGATTTTGCTTTATATTCAACAGCTCGAAAAAAGTGAACATTTATTGCAGTACATCCCTGAACAAACTCCAAAACACAAACATCTCCTTCCTTTAATTGGTTTTTTCTGTATAAACTGGACCAACCAGATGACAAGCACAGACGCCCATCACGCCAGAGAGATAATTTCACAGTCCAGGTAGTACCACGAGGATCACGAAGAATTATATCGTTCTTTTCATAAAGATTGCATTTCTTAGCCAACTCTAGAGGAATTGTCTGCAAAAGACAATCAACAGGGTAATCATAAACTTCACTGATAAAATATAAGAACCCATAGAGCTAAATGAACATAGAAAGTGAATGTCAAATCATAAACCATTTAGACTAGTATAGACTAACTTGAAGGCATGGACAGTGTTTGGGTCACACATTAAATTTTGTCTTGTTTATCTTTCTAGTCTATCAAGAACTTCCTAATGCATTATTATTATCTGTAAGTTAGGGTGTATTTGTGTGTGCATATGTATTCTAGTCAAATAGCAGTGTTTGAAGATCCTACTTTTAAAGTATATGTCGTTCAACAGTATATACTTGGCCTATGTTGTTATTTATGTTTACTTGCCTAGTGACTTGTAAGTAACATATTTTGTTTAAATAAAATGTAATCTGGTTCAACATTTTTAGTGCAAGTATAGTAGATTTATAACCAAAAATAGTTCAGGTATAAAATAAGGTGGTCCAAGTAACATTAGGATTGATTTCTAAAAAATGTAAAGTCATTATTTGCGCGACATGGCAAGGAGGGTTGATCGGCGAAGAATCCTGGCAATAGATACAAGAGCTTATCAAACTTTAGATAAGAGGATGAGCACAGCCATATATTTCCTCCAGTGGGAGGAAACTTAGAAAATCTAAGTTCATCTTCATGATTTTGCCATCTTGGGATGCAAAGGTCCACAAACAAAATAGGACTAGATTAATTATTATGTACTCACACCAACAGAAAAGAATGAAACTAAACCGAATCATGAGACAAAATATATTTAACCATCTCTTTATATAATCATACTTCCATTGTAGGATTATTTATGACGCCATATCTTTACTAGACTAAACCCACACTTGAATTCGATGGATGTTAGAAACTCCTAACTGATCTCCACTTTGACTTGGATTTCATCGAACCCAAATGGAGTTCAAAAGTTCATGTTAATAGCTATCAAAACAGTCTCAACTCTCAGCTAACTTGTTCTTTAAGGGAAAAAGTAGGATCTTGTTTCTAATACAAGTGGATAAGGCAATAGCTTATTCATAGTTTATATTATTTGTAAGCAAGGTTAAATATCAGATAACGGGGAAATATTGGACGGTCAAAATCCATATCGGATTGCGGATATCGGAAAATATTGAGGATGTGTAGTAAATATCGTAGTGTCATATCGGATAGTCTACATATATAATACGATATCCTAATATGCAATGTTTAAAAAAGTGGAAGCACAAGGCGAAGCTTAGACTCTTTCACAAAGCGAGGCGTAAGCTTCAAAGCATGAGGCGTAAGCCTAATGAGTTAAGTATATTTTAATTTATAAATGTTATAAACATATAATATATTAGACTATAGTGGTAAGAAAATTTCCCATAGATACATTCAAGTCTCAATCAGTAAGTAAGAATTAAAGATGCTAAGTATAGATGCAAATTGTAATAAACTAAGATATACCTATAAGATATACATCTTATTTCTAGTCACATGGTCATATTGAAGACACACCTCAAGCTAAATTTCCTGATTGAAGGGGAAATTCTGGAGAGGAAAAGGAAATGAAAAATTAGGGGCATTTTAATTTTAGTCAAAAATTCTTTTATATCCTCCTATCTTGTCTACAGCGTGCTCTTCAAAAGCGAAGCGCTTCATGGAGCTTGAAGGGCACAGTTTAGTTATGCTTTAAGGGATGAAGTGTAGGCTTCAAGGCATAAATAGCTTCACTTATGAATTTTGAAGTGATTATCTTTCAAAAACTTTTGAAGCGAGATTCGAAGCGAGGTTTAGAAAGCTTTTTCAAACACTGCTAAAATGTAACCTAAACATACTTGATGAAATCTAAGCATACAAAAATATAAATAATATATGTTTAGTATTACTAACCAATTGTAGATAATTAGGGGGAAAAGCCTACTAGAATTTTGCTAACAAACTTCATGAGATTGAAATTTTTGCTAAAAACATCAACGAATTTTCACTGAACCATATTTTCTGAGACAAGCTTTATAAAAGGACATATCAACGACCATATCGGCTGATATATCGGTCATGTCGGAGATATACCGTCCAAAAATTAACAAAAAGAGGTAAAGGATATTTAGACCATATTGTTTTGCAGCAAGTCTTATAAAAGGGTATATTGTGGATATATCTGCTATCACTATTAGGGTTATTTAAAACAATGTTTTTAAGATACTCTAGAATGGTAAGTTCATATGATGTTTTAGTGCTCCTTCCTTTTCTTCTTTTCCCTTTTTTCCTGTGCTTTCTCTTTCATGTCACCAAGTTCTTTTTGATAGCCTGCAATGTCATGAAAATACAAAAGGAAAATAGTCAAACGTGTAGAAAGGTACTATATCAAATACAATAGACACATCTAGGAGCACAAGAAGGTATGATGTAAGTCACAGGAAAATGAAAGAGAGGTGATGTCGGCAATACCAACTATATTGTAGGCTTTGTATCTTCCATCTTAACGAGAAGACAGTCTATGAGAAAATTAACTGCTTCCACATAGATCTGAGCATAGGCAAATAAGAAGGTGATACCCGGGGTTATTCCCTGGTATTTCCTTTCAGATGCTTAAGTCAATCTTTTCAAGAGCAGATATGCTAGCATTTTGTTGCACGTACTTCCTCTCCCTGGGGGGATTTTTTTACCTTCCTAGTAATTGTATTGGCAATATCTGAGTATCCCATTGTGACTGAATCAAGGCCGAAGATCTTGCTGGCCTTTAAGTTACGGGGTTGTTATGATTCTCCGATATACACAATTACCATTCTAGCTTTAGGATTATGCCATGTACCGTTCACATGCCATACAGCCAGCTCAGTATCTTCTAGACCCTTTTTTTTCTATTCTGACCTTATGAATCATACTTTGACCTTACCCCTTTCAACGTTACGGTCAAAGGGTCATGTCTCGACCTATTTATCATACTTCTCGTCACACAGAGATTTCTCGCCATTATGTGCTCGGCCACTAGGGTTGTTAGCAAATCCATATCATGGAATAATTTGTTTAGAGCCTTTGGTCATGTAAAGGTCCTTTTCCTTAAAGATTGATCTTATCAATCAGAAAAGGTTGAATTATATCTATAGCCTTAAGATATAACTCTTGATCATAATTACTTATACTCGTAGATTTCACTAAATTTTTTGCTAAAAAACATATGAAGATCATGCTGGACCAAAATGGTCTCACTCTCATTTGCCACGTTCAGAAGTTGCCTTTAGCGTAAAACTTTTCGACTTCGAACTTCGTAGTTGAGACAATTAGCATTTTGAGGAAGTTTTAGGGAAAAGGTTGATCCACTGAATGCTCTGATATCATTTTATTAGTGACCTCAAAGACCAATCTAGAATCCTAGATGAGAATATGCTCACAAACATTTTCGAACAGTAGGCCTTAACTGTTTGGTACAAACTAAAGCACAAGCTAATTGTGTCCATCGAATAAGATAAAGTATGTCCAGAATCCTCCATCAGATAGCCCTATGGTTCCGATTCGCCAATGATCCGTCGATTGTTCAGGATACAGAGTTGAAGAAACCCCAGAGTGAGATAATGATCTTTGAAGATCCCTTTAAAGAGTCCGAGAAAAGAAGCTATTGCGTTTGGACACAGACATTCGATTGTCGTTGGTCAAAGTCCGTCGTGTTGTTTCCAGATTTGGAGTCCCGTTTCAATTGGAATTGATTAGGAGTTGGTTGGGAAATTTTGTACACGTTAAACTCTATATACTTAGGGTTTTGCCATCAAGTTAGGGCATATTAAATATGGAGAAATTCAGATGAATCCACATATCACCTGATAGATAGTTTTCTATCTTCTAATAGATAGTTTTTTATCATCTGTGAGAGAGAGTCAGGAGATCAATGTAACTCGTTTGTCATCTTTACTCTCTCATATAATTAGTGAAAGGTTATTGCCTATTGTCCATGTACATAGGAATTGCTCAAAACCACATAAATGTTGTGTGTTTGTAATTTTCAATTCTTTAATATATTTTGTGCAATTGATTGATATCTTGATTTTTGTTTCTGTGCTTCCCATAATCCGCAAAATCAGGAACAGGTTATAACCTGGACTTACATGGAAAAGGCACTGGACTTAATGGCACATCAATTGCCTGATTTAATCTGATCATTATGGTTCCACAATCAATCATTCAACTGAGAGAAGAATTGAGGAGCAAATTTCATCTTATTATTTAATCAATGGATTTGAATGCTCAATCATTTTATTAGGCATCGTTTATTTTCAGTCTCCGTCAAACTCTCACCCGTATATTTTATCATATTTAACCTTCCTAAACTAATCTCAACCATGTTATAAAATCCAGAAGGACCTTGACTAATTACATGCATGCCTTCAGACATGATCATTGCCTTATTCATACTTGCTCTTTGCTCACGAAAATGGTAATGGATTTAGATTATTTTGAAAATGAGTATTAAACACTATGTTCTAGATTGGAAACAAAAGAGAAGTATATATATGTAAAATAAATAAACACACAAAATCTTCAATGTATACAACAAGAGTAAGAGAGAACAAATTCAAATGCAGATTGGACATGACCCGAAAAAGCCTGAAAAGATCCAACAAAATTGTTCTAAAGTATGATCTTCTATTCAACAATATAAATCATGATGAACCCAACCTGAACATGATCTGAAAAGATCTGATCTGAACCTGAGTCATGACTCAATAGGTGGAGCAAACGTAGACCTGATTCCAATCCTAGACAATTGCAGAACCTACATATAGCAAAAGCCTGATATATGCGATTGTGTAACTAAGGGGTAAACCTTTCTTGGCTGAAATAATGATTCATTATCAATGCTCCCGTTATAACTCCTATTACCTAAAATAAATTTCCATCAGTGATCATGAACACAAAAAAGAGTCTATATTTGTAAACCATAAAACTGCAGAGCGAGCTCTATGCAGCACACTCTAGGTAAAAATATAAAGTTTCCAAGTCTAATAAATGCAGCTAGCAAAAAGACATAGAATTATAAATGGCAAGATTTACAACAGTTGATGAATATATATCCAGAAATTTAGAATAACTATACAGACCATGTAATTAGTGTGTGCACTCCTGCAAGTAGTCACAAAGTGAGGATGGCTGCTCGTGAAGGCACACGCAGCTTTCATCGCCTTCTTATTATCAACCGGCCTTGCAGCTCTCAAGACCTTGTAGCACATTTCTACAAGGAAAATAGCAAAAGAGCATGTTAAACATAGTATTATTCCAGCAACATACTGACGCTAGATCAAGAATTGTACAAAGATATGCATATGTATGTATAGATATAAACCAGTTAACTTAGTTAACAACAAAACTAGTTAACAACAAACTACTTAAACATTAATATTAAATTGAGATAGCACTTACTATGTATTCAGATACCATGTAATGTTAGCAAAAGATATCATTTCCTAAATCATAATCGTCCAATAATATCTAAGCAGTTGAGATTTATTTCCATTTTCATTCAAAAATAATCATAATCAGGCATAACAAAATCTGTATACTCCAAAATCATTAAGGAAGAACTCACTATTATCTGTCACCATCCTTTTCCCCTTCCTCTTCCAAGTAACTTCTTTAGGTGACACATTTCTTTCTTCATCGGAATCCTCGGATTCCAATTCAACCTTCATTCCCTCATTAGGATCACTGACACATGCCTCCTTCTCACAGCATGTAGTATCATAAATTATCACATCAAACACAAGATCTCCATCATAGAAAAAAACCAGGAAGTCCCCATAAGAGATGGAGTTACCAGAGATGAACCTTTCCCATCCATCTTGAAAGTAGAGAAGTCCATCAACAATGCCCATCTTGATTCTCCATTGCCGGCCACTAGAGCTCCTCAGGACTACTGATCTCTGCATGGTTGACTCTCCAAGATGCTTCATGAATTTCGGAGGTATTTTCTGAAAAATGATGAAAAAAATCAGAAAAAGAACAGAAAAAATGGATAAAAATTAGAGAATTATGAGGAAGTGATTAAAGGGTTTACCACTGAGTTTGTAAAATCCCCAATCATGACTTTGAAGAATGAAGGGCGGTCCAATGAGATTGTCTCGGGGTTACCCATTTGAGCAAGAACAGAGCTTTAGGGAGTGTTTTTGTTGTTGTTGAAGGTAGGGGTTTATGAATCCAAGAGAATGCATTGCATTGTTCTTATAACTGGTTAGTTTGTAAGGCTTTGGAGTGTAGTGGGAAAAGCTGAATGCTTGTATTAATTACCTGGCTAATTTGGTCGAGGAAGGAGTTAATGGAGGTGATGGCACTCGTGAGGCGCCGTGCTTCCCGCCATTTTATATGGTAAGTAACAGTCAAGTGCTGAACAGGAAATGACCGGTACATTGTCTTGTTCTTATGACTTAAAAAAGAGTAATGAACAAGCATTATGTTTGACTTGTGTTTACTAAAATGAGCATTTATTTTGGGTAAAATTGTCTCCATCCTCTTGGATTTCAGAAAAAGGAGGTTCCCCCTCCACCCTCTTAACTCAACTCGATTAAGGTTGACACAAAACCGACCCGTTTAAAATGGGTCAGTATACCCAGCCACTCTATGCAACGGGTTACCAGCACCTAACGCAAATGATTTATTTAGTAAAGGGTTTTTTCATAGAAACCACCTTAAAAAATAAAGTAATTCTACTAAAAACCATCTTTGAATTTCAATTTATACGTTAACCACATTTGACGTGGGTTCGTGTTGCGGTCAACCACCTCCCACTCAAATTTCCACAAAAAAAATCAAAAATAATTTTAAAAATTCATGTTCAAGGAATGTGACTTATATTGTAACTAGACCTAAACATTAACAAAATGAGTCATGTGCCTTGAATGGAAGGGTATTTTTGGGGTTTTAGTGAAAATTTTGACTAAGAGGTGGTTGCAACACAAACCTACTTTAAAGGTTGTTTGTGTATAAATTGAAATTCAAAGGTGGTTCCTGAAGAATTACCCTCTTTTTAAGGTGAAACTACCATTGGCATTATATTTCCCAATCAATTAACTTGCAGCTTAAAACTGGAAGCATCAGTACGTCAACACAGGCCACATGACGAGGGTCCAAGTTTCATCCAGGCAAAAACAAAAAAATCAAACAGGTAGCAAGCAAGAGACATCCACTGAACTAAAAGAGATGCAGATTTACCGCTCCAAAATAAATACAAAATGAACCCAATTGCTAGTTTCTGGAACCCCCTACTGCTACATGATTGGAATGGCTGACAATTTGAATCATTTTGCGAGTTTGTATTTGATTCAAGTTTCATTCAGGCAAAAAATCAAACAGTTAGCGAGCAATAGATATCTGCAGCTAATGAGAACAACGATAGCGAGCCAATAATATCCATGAAAGTAAGCAAGGTCATCAGTCTGAAGGAATCCACTCGCCGTTGTCGCCTCCGTCGCTGCACTGATGAAAACCCTAGCACTGAGAAAGGGAGGGAACGGATTGGGCCTTGAGGATGAAGTGGGTTTGACGGGTCAAACGGGTATGCATTATGTAGGGTCGTCCTGAATTATCTACTTAAGCTTTTAAGTTAGTTTTTTCTTTTCTATCCGTTTGGTAAAGTAATAAATAAGTTAACGCTTTTAAAAAATTAGCTTATAATGTCACTTGACCAAACAAATTATAATTCTATTCAAATAATTTTTATAATATTTTTATCATAAAAGCTAAAAGCAACTAAAATGCAACATAACTTATAAGCTTCAAAAAATATCATTCCCAAACACCCTCTCAGATCAACTCGTTTATAATCCATTACCCATTAATAAGGGGTCGGGGATTGTCAACAGGTCGGGTCAATTTGTCACCCATACGCTCATATTCAATATTTTTTAATATCCCTGAAGTACTCTTAGTCGTGTGACCATTCTCAACTATTACTCATTGGTAACGTTTTGAAATGTCGTGGACAAAATTGGGTGCTCATATTAATTACTTGTGTAATAAGTTTGTGGAGAGAGTTAATTGGGAGTGATAGTGCTCGTGAGGGGACTATGCTTCTCGCAATTTTATATAGCAGGTAAATGCCAATGCTGAGCAGAAAATGACGGGTACATAGTTTTTATTATTTTTTTTTTTTTTCTTGAGACGTTTGCTTACTGCTATTAATATGGAACATCATTTAACAAAACTTTTATTCTTTCCTAACGGATACTAGCTATTACGTCAAGGTCTAAGTCTTAAAACGTTGAATGTCTGAGTGCAATGCATGGGAATTCGAAAGAGATGATTGAATGGTTGTAAGTTCACAAAAGAAAAAGAAAATATAGGAGGAGAAATTGATGTGGCAAGTTAATGAGACAATTGATAGGATAAATATAGAGATAACAATGCATATGACATAAAAGCTGCAAAAAATATAAAATAATAGAAGCGATGTTCTATTATTTCAGAAAATAATACAATAATAATAATTACAAATGATGACCGATGTTAGTTTAACTTGTTGTGCGCTCCGAGTATTCAAAAATTGAATGTCAAAGTGAGTATTTGGATCATTACCCTGTTATCAACAAAACAGGACTTTATGAATAAAATGAACATTTTAGTAAATATGTTTGGTTCGAGATAGAACCAGATTGACCAAAAGTGGTGAAGCAATACTCTACTCAATACAAAAGATGTCAACAAAAGAGAAATAGCAAAACTAAATATGGACATTAGACAAAAAGAACATCACACATCTTTAATGTAATTCAATCGATATCTTACATTCACGGGCGAAGGCAACAAGAAAACATCATTAATCAAATAGAAGATTACCATAAAGATCACTTCCTAATCTCACTCACCCAAACCCTTGAATAATACACAAATGATGTAGAAAAGGAAAGGGAGTATTTCATTTCTCAACTAAGATGTGTACATGAAGATTAAATAATGACATGATGCTTCAATACAATAATTTAACTTTTGTAAAAGATATATAATGTAATACTATTCTAAAATTGTTTTGGATGGTAAAATATTTTCCCCAAATTACCCTCCAATTTGTACATAGAATAGAAAAGTGTATTTTATATGACTAGTATAATGCACGTGCTTTGCACTTTGAAATTTTTATTTAATATTATATTATTTAATAAATTATATATAAACATTTAACAAAGTTATTTTATTACACTATGATTGAAATTTTTAAGTTATACTATTATTAGTACTTATACTATTATTAACATACATTTAATAGTTATTTAAATTTGCTTATTATTATGTTATTAAACAATTTATTTAAGAGTATAATTATTAAATAATAATGTAATCATTAGTTTAAGTAACACTGTTGAAATAATTAAACCATTTATATTATTAAATATTTATGTTATGTACATATTTTATTACAATATCTATTAAATAATGGCAATAAATTTTAATATTATATGACTTTATGTTGTAAAGAATATTACCTTGTTCAATAATTAATATCATATTAGTAATAAAATTGAATGGTATAAATTAAAAATACTATTATTTAGGGAAAATACTTTCTATAAAATATTGGATCCTTGAAATTTATGAGACATTTACTTTCCAGCAAAAGTCAATGTCTCATAAATTTTAAGGATCAATTATTTTATATAAAGTAATTTTCCTAAATAAAAGTATTTTAATTTATAACATCCAATTTTTATTACTAAGACGTACTATAATGTCGAAAAGGTAATATTCCTTACAATATAAAGAATCGATCCCTATTTATACTATTATTAATAATTATAATTATGTACAATAATTTATTAAATAAATGATTTTACTATTTTCATTATAATTAATAATTCTTTATAATGAATTATAATATATTTATTAATTTCATTATCGTTATAAATTATTAATATATTCTAGTGAATGACCAAATATTTTGGGAAAAAGAAGAGAAAAGTATATGTTTCATAAATTTCAAGGATCCAAATATTTTTATATAAATTAATTTTCCAAAATAAAAATATTTTTAATTTAGAACATCAAAATTTTTATTACTACTGACGATATTAACTATCGAACAAGGTAATACTATTTACAACATAAAAAATAACCCTATGTATACTGTTATTAATAATTATAATTATGGACAATAATATATTAAATAAATATTTTTATTATTTTAAATAATTAATAATTCTTTATAATACATTATCATATATTTATGAATTTTGTTATCATTATAAATTATTAACATATTCTAGTGAATGACAAAATAATATGAGAAAATGAAGAGGTGCATAGTTAATGAGAGGTTATGGATCATTAGCTTTATAAATAATGGTATAATTGTGAGTTATAAAAAATTGAGAGGGTAAAAAAGGAAATCAAAAGTTTTGACATGGGTATTCTCTTTTATAAGTAGTATAGATAGATATAGATTTTATCTTTAAAATTTTTAAATATAGATTAGTTCACTAAACTATGGGTAAATTTCTGAAAACCCTCAAAATTAACATATGGGTAAATTTCACTATACCCCATAAGTTTAGTGTTTAGAACTAAACCTCCAATATCTTTAAAACTCTCACTAACCCCAAATAACTTTTAACAGAAAACCCTCAAAATTAACGTCATTAGTTCATGCGTCTTTAAATGACCAAAATACACCCCAATAACCCAATAAGTTTTATATATTTTTACTTAACCCCGTATAATTTTTGGCAAAAACCTAAGTTTAGTGTTTGGAACTAAATCTCCAATATCTTTAAAATTCTCACTAAACCTCCAATAACTTTTGGTAGAAAAACCTCAAAATTAACGTCATTAGTTCATGCATCTTCAAATGACCAAAATACACCCCAATAACCCAATAAGTTTTATATATATTTTTACTTAACCCCGTATAATTTTTGGCAAAAACCTAAGTTTAGTGTTTGGAACTAAATCTCCAATAACTTTAAAATTCTCACTAAACCTCCAATAACTTTTGGTAGAAAAACCTCAAAATTAACATCAATAGTTCATCGTCTTCAAATGATCAAAATACACCCTAATAACGCAATAAGTTTTACGTTTTTTCATTTAACCCCCAGTAGTTTTTGGCAAAACCCCAATAAGCTTAGTGTTTAGAACTAAGTCTCCAATATCTTTAAAACTCTCACTAAAACCCTAATAACTTTTGGCCAAAAACATCAAAATTATCATCATTAGTTCATACATATTGAAATGACCAAAATACACCCTAATAACCCAATACGTTTTACCCTAATTTACTACTCAATTACTTTGTTAAGAAACATATTCCCTTTATTATATTCTAGTAAGTTGATTACTAGCTCTAAATCTGACTAAACAACTATCAGTATAGCAATTATTTCCTTCCTCGTCCAATAGTACACTATCCGGCAATAGATTGAATGAAGTACTGAAAATCTATAGAACCAAACAAGTTTCAATGATACGAACAAGATTTTATTCCGAGTAGGATACATGACAAGCATATGTCCTCTCAACTTACAACATTTAAAACACTCCAAGTCTCACAAGCACAAACAAATAAGTTAGAAGCACAAACTCTTCCACCCTTACTTATTCCAAACACGTGCACGCGCACGCGCGCACACACACACAAATATCAGAAATGCATGACGAGAAACTGCACGGAGTCATGCAGGCGATGAAGAGATTCTATGATATTTAGCACCTTCTGCCGCCACCGCCGCCACCTCCACGGCAAGTATTGTTGCAATAACAACAGCATCTTGGGCATCTCCCTCCTCCACCACCTCCTCCTCCGCCTCCGCCTCCGCCTCCGCCACCACCACCTCCTCCTCCGCCACCGCCGCCGCCTCCTCCTCCTCCCATCTCAAGAATATAACTAAAACAAGAAATATTTGATCTTCAAACTAATTAGCACTACTACAAAAGGCCCTATTAGCAACGGTCAGAACCGTTTCAAATAGGCCTATTTGTAATGGTTTCAACCGTTTCTAATACATTAGCAACGGTTAAAACCGTTGCAAATGGTCCGTTGCTAGTAAAGCCATTGCAATTAGCTTATAGCAACGATCAACAACCGTTGCAATAGTATGCAACCGTTTCTATTAGAGTATTTTTTATAAAAATATTAAAAATCCATGTCAGCAAAATAAAAATCCACGTCAGCAAAACTCAACCGTTACTAAAATGTATTACCAACAGAAAGCAACCGTTGCTATAAGGTTTAAAATTTTGTTTCATAAAAAAATAAAATATTCACGTCATTAAATTCCAACCGTTGCTAAAGTGTATTAACAATGGAAAGTAACCGTTCCTATAAGGTTTGAAAAAAATATTTTCAATAAATATAAAATAGCAGCAAAAATATTAATGCCTATTCTATTAATTAGTCGTAGCATTAATATTCACCTGTTTTGATTCAACTATTTAATCCATTTCAAACATAATAATCATTCAAATGAAACAAATCATAACCATTGTAAAAAAATTAACTTAATCAATTAAAAAAAAGAACCAAGTTCTGCTTGATACAAGCTGTGCGAGCAAATCCAACAATTGATAAACAATCACAAAATTTGTAATTTGGACCATCAATTTATAAGGTTCCTAACTCTACACTGTAAAACATCTGAAACTGAATAACAAATCTAACAAACAAAAACTATCCAAAGGACATATGACAGTAAAGAAATAAACAATGACTAAGTAGTCTTCAAACGATAAAGTTCATAGTCAGCCCATAGCTTATCAATTTCACAATTCTTTCATTCATAAAGTCTAATCCCATGACTTCTCCTACCACTCCATTGCAGCAAATTTGAGTCCCCTCGACCATTCATCGCCCAGCAACCTCCATCCGTATCACGCATGTGCCTGCCCAAAATAGTAGAGATTAGAAACACGCAAAAGAAATTTCATATATAATTGAGCTCCTCTATCCTTTTAATAACTTTCTCCTGTACATGATTAGTGTAGTGAAAGATAGCAACACAAACATTAAAAATCCCCATTTACATAAAAATCCACATGAAAAGGGACACTCCTCTTTACTTAGGGATTTTGCGGACACCAAATGCTTTTGACAGTAAGGTCCCCATCCATTAGTTTGTAACAAAATGCTTAGGCTTTTGAAACTTGCATTATCTCATTTTATACACATCTCTTCACAAGTAATATCTGGGGGTTTCTACTACAACTGCTCCTATAGAATTTGTATTCATCAGTATATGTGTATGTTAAGCAAGTATTCATCATGTTATTCGCTATATTTTGTAGATTATGTTTAATTCTTATTTTTCCTTCTTCCCGAGTTCCTCTTAGTCTTCTATCGATCAATTTTGCACTTATAACATATTATAAGTATTCTCTGAGAAAATTGTTTCGGTGTGATGATTGTTAACATGAAGCAAGTACTTCGAAACATTTACCTATTGATTAGGTGTGTGTTAAGCAAGTCAGCTGCTGTCAGTTCTTCATCTCAACTTTGATATGCAAAGAATCAAGTCATATAAGTCAATTACCTTGTCAGTTATCTGCGGCCTGTGATATTGGTACATTAAATTCATGTAGAACATGTTTGAACATTTTTAGTCAGGCATAAGGGTCATTATCACAAGTTACTAAGAGTTTCTTAAATCAGAAATGACTCCAAAAGTCACTAAGATGAGGCTTAGCACATGCCATACTTATGAATGACAATTAATGAATATGTACCCAAGCAACACTACTCCTCCTAAAGTCACTAAGATGAGAAAAAGAAATCATTACCTGAGACATGCGCTGAAGCTCTACTACTTATATGGTTAGCCATAGATGATAGGTCCAAGCTGAAAAAATCTGCGTGTTTCCAAAATATGACGCACAATCATAAACATGAAAAAACTCATTGGTTGAATCTAAACTTAGTTTTTCAATAAATAAGATAATTACCTCCATCAATTGTTTTCTGATGACAATCTGGTGGGTTAGTGTTATTTGTGTCCTCAAAGTTCTGTGTGCAAGGTTCAGCATATAGTCTTTTCTTCTTCCCGAGGACATCGGTTCTCTTCTTCTTCATCATGATCGCATGTTTAGGTGGCATGTTGTACTACATGAAAATTTTCCTTTCATTAATATTCATAAATATTTATCACAATTAAGAGAGGATTTATTCAAGCTGAGCATATATAATATATGAGTTAAAAATTATTTCTCAAGATGTAGTTAAAGATTACATTGATACCGAGCTCGAGAGATATATGCAAAAGCTTATGGTACTTCCATCCTTTTTTTTCTTAAAATATTTTGTTTCTTGAGATGCATTTAAGATGTGGCATAACCCTTTTGTGCAGTGTATAACTTTTCTTTTCTTGCAGTGTTCTATGTTTCTGCTCTTTTGCATATTCCTTAATATCAGTTAGTTTAGATAGAATGATAATTGACATATTAGGCATTCATACATGGCTTTTATCACATATTATACAATAACCAGGATTTTAACTATAGATGGAGGGCCATTTGTCTTGATCTTTTGCAATTTTCAATAACTAAGCATATCTGAGGCTGGATGCCTCATTTTGAACAGATGCAGGTAGGAGAATTGAAATATATGAAGGAAAAAACTGCTCTATGATATATATTCCATAAAAATCAATAAAAAAGAAAATATTTATATACTTGTATTCTTGTGTCTACGAACTATTGTACAATAGTCCTGTCCTTGTTGGGATATAAAATTCATATCCATTCATGGATAAAATTCAGTGTATTATTCTTCCCTTGATAAGTGGATTTATGTTTCTTTAGATCTAAAATTGAAATTTGGTAATTTTTTCGTGCAGATTTACTATGGGCTTTCATGTTGTTGTGAAGTATCAGTTAGCCCTCCAAAACATAGATACCTGGTCTGCCTTGTATGACTTATATTTTCTTCAAAAAAAAAATTTTCGTTTCTCTTCTTCAGTCATAATCTTTTGAAAGGAAATAAGTTCACATCACTATTCTTATAAAACTGGGATACAGGAAAAGCTAAAATTGTGCAATTGATTTGGGGGAATAAACTTAGCAGAAGACCACTAATAAATCTTCCAATGAGGTAGATACTTAACATCATCTTTGTGAAGGATCAAACTTTATAATAACTGAGAATATTATTAGCTTATTTCTGAAAAATATACATTGTTGGCCCATCAACCTTATTCCAATTAAACTAGGTTACTTGGGTACTCCTAACTGAAGCCGTACTTGTACCTAACACGTACCCGTATCCGTACCCAAACTCTTTATTTTATAATAACTGAGAACACTATTAGCTTATTGAAAAAAATACTTTGTTGGCACATCAACCTTATTCCAATTAAACTAAACTATGACATCGTTTGCAAACATAAGTTGTCATATTACATTTTAAAAAATTTAAGCAATAACTTCAGATTTTGTTAAACGAGACAATGTATATGAACATGCAAAATCTAAGGAATCACAACATACTCTTCAAACAAATAATTTAAAAATCATAAAGCAAAAAAAAATCAAATATATAATCTTACGTAGAAGAATTGCAAGAGGCAATGAGAAGCACGCCCTTTAGAACAGGACCAATAATTTTCAGTTAAAAATTAGGATCCCCCAGTACAAAAAGGTGAATAAAAATAAATATTCATAAGGAAATTTTAAATTAAATACTATATTTTGATAGTCCTAAAGATATATTCACATTGTATTCTTTTTCATGGAATTTTTCACTTGGCATATATATTAATTCTCAAATTAATCAACATGAAATTAGAGAATTACCGATACTTTGCAATAAAAGCTATAGTATCCACAATTTTAAGGACAAAATCCATTAATTTCCTGAGACCAAATAAAAGAACATAGAATTACAACAATTAATACGAAAAAATGTCTAATTTTTACAAACCCATCAAGAATAACCAACTCCTTGAAGATCCAACTCACCCAAAATTCAATCTTTAAACAAGATCAAAAAATAAATTCCCAAAAAGAGTCAAGGCATCAACTTACTTTTCTCCATGGGGCAAAGCAGTTCAAAAGCGTCTATCTTGACCAACAAGCACGAAAAAAAATAAAAACCAGATCTAATTCAACAATACTACAGAGAGAAACGCAAGATATCAAAGATTAAGAAAGATTTGTGATGAGTGATTTAGAAATAGAAGAAGAGGCGATTCTACCTGAGCGAGTGAGAGCAGAGAAGATGTTGACCCAATTGTTAGGGTTTCCTCTCTATTTCCTAATTTCTTGAAGCGGGGCGGTAGAGATCGGAGGGAAAAAATTTCCATGAATAATCGGAGGGAAAAAATTTCCATGAATAATCGGAGGGAAAAGATTTTGTTTGTTGATAAATTTAGAGGCGCGATCGGTTTTCGGCGTGAACACTATACCCCTCCAAAACAAATCGCGTGCTAGATTTTTCCTTTCCATATTTTAAAAAGAAATATCTTATTTTTTTAATTAAATTAATCAAGATTTTAGATGGGCCCGTTTCAAATAGAAAGCTATTATCAGACCCACTTAAATTAGGCTCCATTTGAAACGATTAACTAATGTGGTGTTGCTAATAGAGCCAATTGTAGTAGTGTAGTGGATAGCTGTGAAGATTAGGATGGGATTAGAGGCTAAATTTATAGATTCAGAAGGCTCAATTATTGCAATATAGTATATGACTAGAATACAATTTAGTCCCTTGAGTTCACATGGCTTCTTAGAGAGGTGAATTAAGAATGACTAGAGATAGTTGACTTGTTAAAGACTTGCTCAAAATAAGCCATTAACATATTATATCACGAAGGAGGTAGGAAGTTTCCATCTATCACGCAGGGAATCCATTTTGGTGAAAATAATAGAGAATCCAATATTATGAGAATTTTTTCAACATAATGTATTTATATTTTATCTGTTTATGTTCTGGATTGTCAAAGTTAGCACGCTATGAAATGACTAATTGATATATTTCAAGCTAGTATGAAATAACTAATTGATATATTTCAGGCTAGCTAGTATAGATTGCCACGTTAAGGCAATCCATGAAACCATACTGATACTTAAACTTAGGACAAAATTAGTTAGAGAAAAAGATATAACTACTTTCAAAGAAGTTATCAATTTTAGCTAAATTATAAAGTATTATGCTCGTGTCTCGCATGGGTAGGTCTGCTTTTTTTTATTACTAACGTTACAGTGATGAGTAAAGTTGAGGAAATAAGTTTTGGCAAAAATCTTAAATAACGGATGTTTATAATTTTTAGATTTTTCAGAGGTTTATTTGTAATTATTGGAGATTTCAAGAGGTGATTGTAATTTTTTATTTTAAAGGGGTTTGTTTCTAATTTTCTATTTTTCTAGGGGTTGTTCATACTTTTTATATTTTTGGGTTTTGTTTAATTTTTCGGGTCTTTGTAATTTTCTAATTTAAAGGGTCTATTTATGATTTTTTAAGATTATTAGGGGCTATTTGTAATTTTAAAATTTTTTAGGATACTATTTATAAATTTTTACTTTTTATGAAGTTGTTTGTAATTTTTTTATTTTTCATGTGTTTGTTTGAAATTTTAGATGGATTTTTTATAATTTTTAAATTTTAAAGAGGGTTGTTTGTACTTTTTAGAGCTCTTACGAGGTTGCTTGTAATTTATGAATTTGTTAGGGTCATTTATAACTTTAGAATGTTAAGAGTCTTGCTTTAATTTTTAGATATTTCAAGGGTTTTTGCAATTTTAGAAGACCCTCAAGATTAACATATGGGTATACCCCGATAAGCTTAGTGTTTGGAACTAAATCTCCAATTACTTTAAAACTCTCAAGAAATCTCTAGTAACTTTTGGCAGAAAACCTTCACAATTAACATCATTAGTTCATGTATTCAAATAACCAAAATACACCCCAATAACCTAATAAGTTTTACCAATTTTCAGTGAACCTCCAATAATTTTTGGCAAAACCTCCAAATAACGAATGTTTATAATTTTTAGATTTTTCAGAGGTTTATTTGTAATTATTAAAATTTTCAAGACGTTGATTGTAATTTTTAGATTTAAAGGGGTTTGTTTCTAATATTCCATTTTTGGGGTTTGTGTGTACTTTTTATATTTTTGGGGATTTTTAATTTTTGGGGTTTCTTTATAATTTTCTAATTTAAAGGGTCTGTTTATTATTTTTAGATTTTTAGGGGCTATTTGCAGTTTTAAAATTTTTAAGGGGCTATTTTTCAAATTTTAAACTGGGTTGTTTGTGCTTTTTTATTTTTAAGAGGTTATTTGTAATTCATGAATTTTTATGGTCATTTATAATTTTAGAATTTACTGAACCTTTTTTCAATTTTTAGATTTTCAAGGGTTTGTTGCAATTTCATATTTTTAGGGGCCTATATGTTGTTTTTATTTTTCATGGATTTGTTTGTAATATCCTGATTTGTCATTGAATGTTTTAATTATTACAAATTTCTACTTCTTTATAGATCAAAATTTCTAATTATGGATGTGAATAGTTTTAATTTAATGAGAATTCTTATGATGCTAGAATTAGTTGGAGATATGTCATCTTTTAATAGGATGGAGACTTAGTTCCACTGTTTGATCTCTGTACATATCAAGTTTTGGTTAAAGACTATTATAATGCACGTGCTTTGCACGTTGACATTTTTTATTTAATATTATATTATTTAATAAATTATATATAAATATTTTACAAAGTTATTTTATTACACTATGATTAAAATTTTAAGTTATACTATTATTAGTACTTAAACTATTATTAACATACATTTAATAGTTATTTAAATTTGCTTATTATTATGTTATTAAACAATTTATTTAAGAGTATAATTATTAAATAATAATGAATTCATTAGTTTAAGTAACACTATTGAAATAATTAAACCATTTATATTATTAAACATTTATGTTATGTACATATTTTATTACAATATCTATTAAATAATGGCAATAAACTTTAATATTATATGACTTTATGTTGTAAAGAATATTACCTTGTTCGATAATTAATATCATCTTAGTAATAAAAATTGACGGTATAAGTTAAAAATACTATTATTTAGGAAAATACTTTATATAAAAATATTGGATCCTTGAAATTTATGAGACATTTACTTTCCAACAAAAGTGCATGTCTCATAAATTTTACGGATCCATTATTTTATATAAAGTAATTTTCCTAAATAAAAGTATTTTAATTTATAACATCCAACTTTTATTACTAAGACGGTATTATAATGTCAAAAAGGTAATATTCCTTACAATATAAAATCAATCCCTATTTATACTATTATTAATAATTATAATTATGTATAATAATTTATTAAATAAATAATTTCACTATTTTCATTATAATTAATAATTATTTATAATGAATTATAATATATTTATTAATTTTATTATCATTATAAATTATTAATATATTCTAGTGAATGACCAAATATTTTGAGAAAAGAAGAGAAATGTATATGTCATATAAATTTCAAGGATCCAAATATTTTTATATAAATTAATTTTCCAAAATAAAAATATTTTTAATTTATAGCATCCAAATTTTTATTACTACTGACGATATTAATTATCGAACAAGGTAATATTATTTACAACATAAAAAATAACCCTGTGTTTATTGTTATTAATAATTATAATTATGGACAATAATATATTAAATAAATAATTTTACTATTTTATATAATTAATAATTATTTTTTATAAATTATCATATATTTATGAATTTTGTTATCATTATAAATTATTAATATATTCTAGTGAATGACCAAATAATTTGAGAAAATGAAGAGGTGCATAGTTAATGAGAGGTTATGGATCACTAGCTTTATAAATAATGGTATAATTGTGAATTATAAAAATTGAGAGGGTAAAAGGAAATCAAAGTTTTGACATGGGTATTCTCTTTTATAAGTAGTATAGATATAGATATAGATTATTATGTATGTCCATGTAATTTTACTTTTCTTGATGTTGAAACACATATATATGTATCTATATCTATATCTATACTACTTATAAAAGAGAATACTCATGTTAAAACTTTTAAATTTCTTTTTACCCTTTCAATTTAGGATAATTCATAATTATATATTATTTATAAAACTAATGATCCATAACCTCTTATTGACTATGCACATCTTCATTTTCCCAAAATATCTGGTCATTAACTAGAATATATTAATAATTTATAATAATAATAAAATTTATAAAATGTATTATAATTTATTATAAAGAATTATTAATTATAATAAATAGAAAAATAATTATTTAATAAATGATTGTACATCATTATAAATATTAATTATAGTATGAAAAGTCACATAATATTCAAAATTATTGTCATTATTTAATAAATAAATGTTATAATAAAATATCTACATAGCTTAAGTATTTAATAATATAAATAGTTTAGTTATTTCAATAGTGTTACTTAAACTAATGATTACATTATTATTTAATAATTGTTGTACTCTTAAATAAATTGTTTAAAGACATAATAATAAGCTAATTTAAGTAACTATTAAATGAATGTTAATAATAGTATAACTACTAATAATTGTATAACTTAATTTTTAATAAATAACTTGTTAAATATTTATACATACTTTATTAAATAATATAGTCCCTCCTTATATATAATGAGAAATTGGCGGTTCTCCTAAAGACACTAAAAAATTGACATTTATCATCTAAATGCATGCTACATGTCATAACCAAAAATAGTCATGTATCATTCTATGGCTATCGAAGATGCCCGTGGGACACCTAATTTTATTTTTACCTAATTAAAAATTCTCATTAAATTAAAACAATCCATAATTAGAAAATTCCAATGATTTCAAATATTTGGCAATACTAACCAAATTATAACTATCCATACGGTTCTCCTAAAGACACGAAAAAATTGACATTTATCATCTAAATGCATGCTACATGTCATAACCAAAAATAGTCATGTATCATTCTATGGCTATCGAAGATGCCGTGGGACACCTAATTTTATTTTTACCTAATTAAAAATTCTCATTAAATTAAAACAATCCATAATTAGAAAATTCCAATGATTTCAAATATTTGGCAATACTAACCAAATTATAACTATCCATACGGTTCTCCTAAAGACACTAAAAAATTGACATTTATCATCTAAATGCATGCTACATGTCATAACCAAAAATAGTCATGTATCATTCTATGGCTATCGAAGATGCCCGTGGGACACCTAATTTTATTTTTACCTAATTAAAAATTCTCATTAAATTAAAACAATCCATAATTAGAAAATTCCAATGATTTCAAATATTTGGCAATACTAACCAAATTATAACTATCCATAATTTAAGTAACTATTAAATGAATGTTAATAATAGTATAACTACTAATAATTGTATAACTTAATTTTTAATAAATAACTTGTTAAATATTTATACATACTTTATTAAATAATATAGTCCCTCCTTATATATAATGAGAAATTGGCGGTTCTCCTAAAGACACGAAAAAATTGACATTTATCATCTAAATGCATGCTACATGTCATAACCAAAAAATAGTCATGTATCATTCTATGGCTATCAGAAGATGCCCGTGGGACACCTAATTTTATTTTTACCTAATTAAAAATTCTCATTAAATTAAAACAATCCATAATTAGAAAATTCCAATGATTTCAAATATTTGGCAATACTAACCAAATTATAACTATCCATACGGTTCTCCTAAAGACACGAAAAAATTGACATTTATCATCTAAATGCATGCTACATGTCATAACCAAAAAATAGTCATGTATCATTCTATGGCTATCAGAAGATGCCCGTGGGACACCTAATTTTATTTTTACCTAATTAAAAATTCTCATTAAATTAAAACAATCCATAATTAGAAAATTCCAATGATTTCAAATATTTGGCAATACTAACCAAATTATAACTATCCATAATTTAAGTAACTATTAAATGAATGTTAATAATAGTATAACTACTAATAATTGTATAACTTAATTTTTAATAAATAACTTGTTAAATATTTATACATACTTTATTAAATAATATAGTCCCTCCTTATATATAATGAGAAATTGGCGGTTCTCCTAAAGACACGAAAAAATTGACATTTATCATCTAAATGCATGCTACATGTCATAACCAAAAATAGTCATGTATCATTCTATGGCTATCGAAGATGCCGTGGGACACCTAATTTTATTTTTACCTAATTAAAAATTCTCATTAAATTAAAACAATCCATAATTAGAAAATTCCAATGATTTCAAATATTTGGCAATACTAACCAAATTATAACTATCCATAATTTAAAAAATATCACAATCATATCACTCCTTAAATTGATGGATTATTCTTAAATGCTCAAAACATGGAATGTGTCAAAAATGCCACATGTCCATCTATCTTATCGAAATTAACATGTTGATACCTAATCATATCTTCACCTAAGAATCCTAATCAAATTAAAATAATTCATAATTATAAAATTTTAATAATAAAAATCCTTCTTTCTAATCTATTTACCTAAGAATCCTTATCAAACTAAAAAATCCATGATTTGAAAATTATATTAATCAAAGTCATTCTTTATATAGAAGGGATTTTCAAGACTAGAAAATTAGCAATGGCCCCTTCAAAAGTCAAAAATTACAAACAACTCCTTAAAAATTTAAAAATTACAAACTACCCTTATCAAATCCAAAATTAGAGATAACCTCTTGATAAATCTAAAAGAGGATCTTCCTAGAAACCACCTTTAAAATAGGATAATTTTACATAAATCACCTCGTCTTTTTATATGTAAACTACCTTTAAAGTGGATTTTATTTCAATCAACCACCTCCCAACTAAAATTTTTACTAAAAGTAAAAATCAAAATATCCTTAAAACTCACATTCAAGATATGTGATTTACTTTCTTAATATTTAGGTCTATATGCGATATAAATCCGCATTACCTTAAATGTGTTTTTAAGATTGTTTTTGTTTTTAGTGAAAGTTTGTCTAGGAGGTGATAGATTAGAAAAAATTACTTTAAATGTGGTTACGCATAAATTGAAAATGAAAGGTGGTTTCTATAAAATAACCCTATTTCAAGGTGGTCTCCAAGAAAAAACTCAAACTAAAATTCCAAAAGGCACATGAAACAATTAAAATTTACAAACAACCCCTTAAGATTCAAAAATTAAAAATAAACCCTAAAAATCTTAAAGTTACAAATAGCATCACAAAATTCAAAAAATTATAAACTACCCTTTTAAATTCAAAAATTAAAAACAATCCCTACAAAATCTAAAAATTACAAAAATCTTATGAGAAGTTCAAAATTACAAATAGCTTTTTGAAATTTAAAAAACTCCTTAAAATTTACAACCAAGCCATTGAAAGTTTTAAAATAAAAATATCCCTTAAAACTTTTACAAACAACCCTTTAAAAATATCAACTAGCCCCATGAAAGATCTGAAAATAACAAACACCTAGATGAAAATTTTAAATTATTACAAATAACTCCCAAAACTTTTACATATGACCCTTGAAAGTTTTAAAATTACAAACAACCCCAAACAACTTTAAAAATTACAAATAGTCACTTGAAAGCCACAAACAATTGTTATGATTTAAAATTTATAAATAAACTTTAAACTATAAATAGCACCACAAAATTTAGAAAACTATAAACGGCCCCCTTTAAAATCTATAAACTACAAACAATCCCTAAAAATATAAAAATTACTGAATAGTCCTTTGAAAAATTTAAAATTTACAAATAGCACAATGAAGTTTTACAGACAAACCCCTAAAAATTTTATAACTAGTCTCTTGAAAGTTTTAAAATTATAAATATTCCCTTAAAAATTTTACAAACAGGGCATTTGGAAAATTTTCAACTAGCCCCTTGAATGCTGCGAAAGTAATAAACATTATTCTAAAAGTTACAAAATATTACTAATAACTCCTTAAAATTTATAAACAATCCCTTGAAAGTTTTCAAAATTACAAATACCCCAAGAATTTACAAAAAGTCCATTAAAATGTTTATAAATTATAAATAACCCCACAAAAATTTTACAAAACAACCCCTTAAAACTATACAATTGCCCTTGAATTTTTCAAAATTACAAACAACCCTCAAACCAACCCAAAAATTCTAAATTACAAATATCCCCTCTAATTTAACATATTATATTATAATATTATAGTATTCATTTGTGTGGGGAATGCATGAGGTCGGAGGGTATAATGGTTTGGAAGTCTTATGTCCTTAATACTAGGGGATGACGGAACTTCATTTTGGATATTAAAAGAAAGTCCAAATCTCATTCGTGTCTCAATCCCGATTGAACCATTGATTGAAATCTCAGGACATTACAATCCCAATTGTTTTTTAACGTATTCGAAAGGGTATATAATCCAACATATATAAACCAAAGAAATCAAAATAATCTATGCGAGCACGGGCTTAATACTTGCAGTAAATAAATAAATATGTTCACATGCAATGCAATGCATGTGCATTATACTAGTACAAAAAAAACACACATACATACATTAAACACTTATTGCAACCTTACAATTTCCCTTAGGAAATTAAAACCACCGGTTATCCACCCCTACTTAAATTTTTGCAATGATTTAATTCTATCTCATTGAAATTGTCCATGCTTATACATCTATCAATACTACACAGGCCTTCAATGCTAAATGCATTCCATGTATAGAAATAAATCAAAGATGCACATGACCCATCAAATTATAACGTACATGCATGTACATTTAATTCAATTACCCAGCTCTGAGATTAAGTTATAAACACTTTGAGATTCTTCCTCTTTATTTAATTTTTTTGCATGAAGAGGTCAGTATTCCATAATTTCATCTCGCCATTTACTTAACAAAACCGATTATTTCTTTGGTAGCATGACAGAGAGCAGAGTTGTTAGAAGTTTTAACCAAATTAACCCATGTGTTAAATGACAAATAATAGAATTAATGGCATATTAAGAGAGAATAAATTGGCTCTTAATGTGATAGTATTCATGGCTATTAATGATCATTATTCTGATTAATGGGTGAATTACTTTGGTTTAATTTGAGGCTGATTTTGGGTGGAGGTGATTGGGAGAATGAAGCCTCTATAAATAGTGTAGTTCTTTGCTAACAGATACAACAACAAAAAAGAAAAAACCCTTTCACCAGAGCCCCCAAAAGCAAAAAGAAATAATCCAATCTCTTTCTCTCCTACACGTTTATACATTGGTATTAGAGTAGCCTTGTAATCCGATCCCAAAAGCAAGCAGTCTTGTAATTCGATCCCAAAAAGTAATTCAAAAGAGCATAGAGTTGTCTCCTCAAAATTTTCTCCTCCACAAGTGTTCTCTTGAATTCTGTGTTAGTGCAGCGTAGGAAAGCTAACTTGTGCTTTCAAACTCTATTCCCAAGATATGTTTTTTTATTTTAAACTAAGTTTCTTCTCAAAACTTCCTCCCACATGATCTTATGCTCCTCAAACCAAATTAATTTTTTATTTCTTTTCTGAAATGAACCCGTGGTCTGTGACCTGCTCTATAGTCACTTTCTTATTTATTTTTGCGAAAGTCCCTCTTCATAAAAGCCTTTTTCAAATAAGACCCGATCTGTTACTTTAATATCTCGGCTACAAGTTTCAGGCAACTGCACTTTCAACTACTGATCTCAACCTGATTTGCTGCTATTCCACAAATCTGAACAGAGCCTATTGTTATCAACTTCAACCTCGCTGCGACCTCCAATCAGAGACGACGCCAGAACTTTGACAAGTGCTTCTCCGGTCAACACCACTAAGTGACGATCTCGCTATAATTGGAGCTTCCTTTCTCAACTCACAAGAGTCAGGTTCATTTTAATTTATTTCATTTTTCACTCACATAGTATATATACATATACATATCTTAGAACTATTAGTACTACACATATCTAAATTTTTTTTTCAAAAAATTGGAAAATTAGTTTTAGTTCTCTACCAGATGGCTAGTAAACTTGTTCTATCAGAACTAGAAAAAATTAACAAATTTAATGGCAGTAATTATGACATGTGGCACAGAAAAATAGGATACGCTCTTATTCATGACAATATCGATGATGTAATCAAAAGCACTGCTCCAACCCTTACTAATAAATCTACACCTAAAGAAAAGAAAGGGTTTGAACGGTGGAAGTTGAAAGACAAAAAGGCAAAAACCCTAATACTCATGTTCATGGAAGATAACTTGATTAAAGTTTTTGAAACTTACAAGACTTCCATGGACAAGTGGAATAATATAAAAGAAAAATATGACACTGCCTCTGAAGTTAACATTCAACTCCTCTTGCATAAGTATAATTCTTATCGTATACAAGAGGGAGACAATGTCGTAGAGCATATTAATAAGATGATTGTCATGGCTAAGGACTTATCCACTACTGGGACCGAAATCTCGGAAAGAATGTAAGTGGCAACCATTTTGAATGGTCTCCCCCCTTCCCTTGCTGTGGCTGCCTCCACATTGAGAATGAACCCTGCCATTACATTTGTTACTGATCTTCCTATGCACCTAGCAATAGAACAGGACTTAATAGCCAGCAAGAAAGAACCAGAACTAAACATGGTGCAACAGGAAATGAACTATGTGCACTAGAGGTAACAAACTGGAAGAATATAAACTCCAACCCTAATAAACCACAACTTAGAGGTCCAAAATCATAGCAATTTAAGAAGAAGGTACGCCGTGGAGCCTGCTAGACCTGGAAAAAGTTTGGGCATTTCAGATCTAACTGTCCACAAGGAGAAAAATAGGAGAATAAGAGAGGCTACAAGCCAGGAAGTACCAGCAAGAGAGAATTCGTCGGTGTGACAGAGTGCAATGCTGTGATAACGGACATTAGCGGTTGGTGGATTGACTTCGGTGCGACTATACATATCACAAAGAACAAGAATGGAGTCATAGAATTCACCGAGCTGAAGAAAGGAGAACAAATGATCTATATGGAAAACAATACCTATCTCGATGTAGAAGGTATTGGTTCATATAGATTGGATCTTGGGGACAGTGTTCTTGTCCTCAAAGATGTGTTCTATGTGCCAGGAGTTCGGTGCAATCTGATCTCTGTTCCCAGCTTGATGAAGAAAGGACTGAAAATTAGGTTCTACAATAACCGAGTTTCAATAGGAAAAACAATAAAGTGTATGCTATAAAAAAATATGTACCTACGCATGAATTATGTATCCTTCCAGTAGTTTGTAATAATTCTAGTAATAAAAACTCTGATTTGAACTACTTGTCATGTTATATTTCTGAATCTGAATTGTGGCATTCTAGACTAGGACATGCTAGTATTTCAAAAATGAATCAGATTACCAGAATGAACTTGTTGCCTGGTCTGTCTAATGTTCACTTGTCACCATGTGAACATTGTCTAACTGGTAAAATGATCAGGAAATCTTTTATTGGCGGACAAAGAGTCAATAAACTTTTAGGGTTGATACACTCGGATATTTATAGTCCCATAAATGTTAGAACTCATGGTAGTAAACAATACTTTATTACCTTTATAGATGATTATTCTAAGTTTACACATATGTAACTTATCTCTAGAAAATTAGAAGCTTTTGAATGTTTTAAGAGATATAAGATAGAAGTTAAAAATCAACTTGGAAGGAATATCAAAATATTAAGAACTAATAGAGGTGGGGAATATAACTCTAAAGAATTTAAGAGTTATTGTATTCAATATGGAATTAAAAGGCATACAATAATACCGTACACACAACAATAGAATGGTGTAGCTAAAAGAAAGAATAGAACATTGTTAAATATAGTTAGATGCATGTTGTCTCATTCTGGTCTCTCCAAGAAATTTTGGGGAGAAGCATTATTAACTGCAAATTACATTTTAAATAGAACTCCCACCAAATCAGTTGTATCTACACCTTAGGAGTTATGAAATGGACGGAAACCTGATCTGAGTCATCTCAGGAAATGAGGATGTATAGCCCATGTTCTCATTCCAAGTCAACTTAGAGATAAGTTAGACTTTAAAATATTAAAGTGTAGATCCATAGGGTATTTAGAAAAATTAAAAGGTTATAAGTTCTATAATAAAGAAAAAGGGGTCATTAAAAGCAGAGATGCTACATTACTAGAAAATCTAGAGGAAGAGGAACAAGTTCAAGAAGAAAAGAACCTCTAACAGTAATAAATGATGATTATTACAGTAATATTCCCACTAATGATCCTGATATTATGATTGAATCTAACCTTAAAAATGATAAAATACCTATGGAAAATGATGATCCTTAGCATATAGGTGTTTTAGGTAAAAGGCCTAGAACACAACCTGCATGGATGGATTATTACTATTTGTATTCATGTGAACCACGTTGTTTCTCGGTAGATGCAAATATAGAAGAATAAGATCCCTTAAACTTCTCTAAAGTGATGAAATCACATGAATCAGATTTATAACTAGGAGCCATGAGAGAAGAACTTGATTCTATAGAAAAGAACAAGGTTTGGGAGCTTAGTGATCTACTAGAAAATAGAAAGCCATAGGATACAAATGGGTGCTCAAAAAGAAATACCGTATTGATGGATCTATTGATAAATTTAAAGCACGGTTAGTTGCCAAGGGTTACAACCAGAAGGCAGGAATAGATTTTCAGGAGACGTATTCTCCTGTAGCTAAATTTACATCCATTAGAATCATTTTGGCTATTGTTGCATATCTTAATTTGGAGTTATTACAAATGGATGTTAAAATAGCATTCCTCAACGGAGAGTTGAAGGAAGTGATATGTATGCAATAACCTGAAGGTTTTCAGGTAAAATGACAGGAACATAAAGTTTACAAGTTAATAAAATCTCTGTATGGTTTAAAACAATCTTCTAGATAATGGTATCTCAAGTTTCTTGATGCAGTCACCAAACTTGATTTTGTTTAAAATAAATTAGATAATTGTGTATATGTCTTGAAAAGTGAGAGCAAGTTCACTATATTATCTTTGTATGTGGATGATATATTGCTCGCCGGAAATGACATAGAAATGTTGAACAAAACCAAGTCAGATCTTAATGAAAAGTTTGAGATGAAAGACATGGGTGATGCATCATATGTTCTTGGAATTCAAATAATTCAAGATAGACAGTCTAGAATGTTAAGTTTAAACCAAAAAAGTATTTAAGATCGGTTCTTAAAAGGTTTGGAATGGAGAATTTCAATCCTGCACTAACTCCGTTGGTTATAGGAAAGAGCTTGTGGAAAGAGCAAGGCCCCGAAAGGGTCGACATGTACCGCTTCGAAGTCGACTTCATGAGATGTCGACCAAATAGAGTCGGGTCATCCAAAGGGTCGACATGTACCGCTTCGAAGTCGACTTCATGAGATGTCGACCAAATAGAGTCGGGTCATCCAAAGGGTCGACATGTACCGCTTCGAAGTCGACTTCATGAGATGTCGACCAAATAGAGTCGGGTCATCCAAAGGGTCGACATGTACCGCTTCGAAGTCGACTTCATGAGATGTCGACCAAATAGAGTCGGGTCATCCAAAGGGTCGACATGTACCGCTTCGAAGTCGACTTCATGAGATGTCGACCAAATAGAGTCGGGTCATCCAAAGGGTCGACATGTACCGCTTCGAAGTCGACTTCATGAGATGTCGACCAAATAGAGTCGGGTCATCCAAAGGGTCGACATGTACCGCTTCGAAGTCGACTTCATGAGATGTCGACCAAATAGAGTCGGGTCATCCAAAGGGTCGACATGTACCGCTTCGAAGTCGACTTCATGAGATGTCGACCAAATAGAGTCGGGTCATCCAAAGGGTCGACATGTACCGCTTCGAAGTCGACTTCATGAGATGTCGACCAAATAGAGTCGGGTCATCCAAAGGGTCGACATGTACCGCTTCGAAGTCGACTTCATGAGATGTCGACCAAATAGAGTCGGGTCATCCAAAGGGTCGACATGTACCGCTTCGAAGTCGACTTCATGAGATGTCGACCAAATAGAGTCGGGTCATCCAAAGGGTCGACATGTACCGCTTCGAAGTCGACTTCATGAGATGTCGACCAAATAGAGTCGGGTCATCCAAAGGGTCGACATGTACCGCTTCGAAGTCGACTTCATGAGATGTCGACCAAATAGAGTCGGGTCATCCAAAGGGTCGACATGTACCGCTTCGAAGTCGACTTCATGAGATGTCGACCAAATAGAGTCGGGTCATCCAAAGGGTCGACATGTACCGCTTCGAAGTCGACTTCATGAGATGTCGACCAAATAGAGTCGGGTCATCCAAAGGGTCGACATGTACCGCTTCGAAGTCGACTTCATGAGATGTCGACCAAATAGAGTCGGGTCATCCAAAGGGTCGACATGTACCGCTTCGAAGTCGACTTCATGAGATGTCGACCAAATAGAGTCGGGTCATCCAAAGGGTCGACATGTACCGCTTCGAAGTCGACTTCATGAGATGTCGACCAAATAGAGTCGGGTCATCCAAAGGGTCGACATGTACCGCTTCGAAGTCGACTTCATGAGATGTCGACCAAATAGAGTCGGGTCATCCAAAGGGTCGACATGTACCGCTTCGAAGTCGACTTCATGAGATGTCGACCAAATAGAGTCGGGTCATCCAAAGGGTCGACATGTACCGCTTCGAAGTCGACTTCATGAGATGTCGACCAAATAGAGTCGGGTCATCCAAAGGGTCGACATGTACCGCTTCGAAGTCGACTTCATGAGATGTCGACCAAATAGAGTCGGGTCATCCAAAGGGTCGACATGTACCGCTTCGAAGTCGACTTCATGAGATGTCGACCAAATAGAGTCGGGTCATCCAAAGGGTCGACATGTACCGCTTCGAAGTCGACTTCATGAGATGTCGACCAAATAGAGTCGGGTCATCCAAAGGGTCGACATGTACCGCTTCGAAGTCGACTTCATGAGATGTCGACCAAATAGAGTCGGGTCATCCAAAGGGTCGACATGTACCGCTTCGAAGTCGACTTCATGAGATGTCGACCAAATAGAGTCGGGTCATCCAAAGGGTCGACATGTACCGCTTCGAAGTCGACTTCATGAGATGTCGACCAAATAGAGTCGGGTCATCCAAAGGGTCGACATGTACCGCTTCGAAGTCGACTTCATGAGATGTCGACCAAATAGAGTCGGGTCATCCAAAGGGTCGACATGTACCGCTTCGAAGTCGACTTCATGAGATGTCGACCAAATAGAGTCGGGTCATCCAAAGGGTCGACATGTACCGCTTCGAAGTCGACTTCATGAGATGTCGACCAAATAGAGTCGGGTCATCCAAAGGGTCGACATGTACCGCTTCGAAGTCGACTTCATGAGATGTCGACCAAATAGAGTCGGGTCATCCAAAGGGTCGACATGTACCGCTTCGAAGTCGACTTCATGAGATGTCGACCAAATAGAGTCGGGTCATCCAAAGGGTCGACATGTACCGCTTCGAAGTCGACTTCATGAGATGTCGACCAAATAGAGTCGGGTCATCCAAAGGGTCGACATGTACCGCTTCGAAGTCGACTTCATGAGATGTCGACCAAATAGAGTCGGGTCATCCAAAGGGTCGACATGTACCGCTTCGAAGTCGACTTCATGAGATGTCGACCAAATAGAGTCGGGTCATCCAAAGGGTCGACATGTACCGCTTCGAAGTCGACTTCATGAGATGTCGACCAAATAGAGTCGGGTCATCCAAAGGGTCGACATGTACCGCTTCGAAGTCGACTTCATGAGATGTCGACCAAATAGAGTCGGGTCATCCAAAGGGTCGACATGTACCGCTTCGAAGTCGACTTCATGAGATGTCGACCAAATAGAGTCGGGTCATCCAAAGGGTCGACATGTACCGCTTCGAAGTCGACTTCATGAGATGTCGACCAAATAGAGTCGGGTCATCCAAAGGGTCGACATGTACCGCTTCGAAGTCGACTTCATGAGATGTCGACCAAATAGAGTCGGGTCATCCAAAGGGTCGACATGTACCGCTTCGAAGTCGACTTCATGAGATGTCGACCAAATAGAGTCGGGTCATCCAAAGGGTCGACATGTACCGCTTCGAAGTCGACTTCATGAGATGTCGACCAAATAGAGTCGGGTCATCCAAAGGGTCGACATGTACCGCTTCGAAGTCGACTTCATGAGATGTCGACCAAATAGAGTCGGGTCATCCAAAGGGTCGACATGTACCGCTTCGAAGTCGACTTCATGAGATGTCGACCAAATAGAGTCGGGTCATCCAAAGGGTCGACATGTACCGCTTCGAAGTCGACTTCATGAGATGTCGACCAAATAGAGTCGGGTCATCCAAAGGGTCGACATGTACCGCTTCGAAGTCGACTTCATGAGATGTCGACCAAATAGAGTCGGGTCATCCAAAGGGTCGACATGTACCGCTTCGAAGTCGACTTCATGAGATGTCGACCAAATAGAGTCGGGTCATCCAAAGGGTCGACATGTACCGCTTCGAAGTCGACTTCATGAGATGTCGACCAAATAGAGTCGGGTCATCCAAAGGGTCGACATGTACCGCTTCGAAGTCGACTTCATGAGATGTCGACCAAATAGAGTCGGGTCATCCAAAGGGTCGACATGTACCGCCTTTCGAGTCGACTTCATGAGATGTCGACCAAATAGAGTTAGCTATGCCGCAAAGGTGTCGGCCCTCCCGAGGTGTTGGCTTGATTAATCGTTTAATGCGGGATACTTGTCTGCTATTAATTAGGGATTAAGATTTGGTAATAAAAATACCATAATAGATATTTATTGTGATAACTAGGTAGCGATTAGCCTGATCAATAGTGGAGTGAATTGTTCCAAAGGAAAACACATTGAGATCCAGTATCACTATGTTCGAGATATTGTAGAAAAGGGAGAAGTTAAAGTGACTTACATCCCTACTACATATATGATTGTTGATCCTTTAACAAAAGGAATACCAGCGGAAAGTTTTATCAAACACGTGAGTTTGATGGGACTTCAAAATAAATAAGTCTAAGTAAATTTTATGAATAATAAAATGAGAATTACTCTTCACAAATAGTGGGAGTAATGGTAAACTGAAAACATCTGATCTCACGGATAGTGGGAGGCATATCATTTGGTTTTTGGTTAATTTGGCCAAGTGGGAGATGTTAGAAGCTTTGACCAAATTAACCCATGTGTTAAATGACAAATAATAGAATTAATGGCATATTAAGAGAGAATAAATTGGCTCTTAATGTGATATTATTCAGGGCTATTAATGTTCATTATTCTGATTAATGGGTGAATTAATTTGGTTTAATTTGAGGCTGATTTGGGGTGGAGGTGATTGGGAAAATGAAGCCTCTATAAATAGTGTAGTTCTTTGCTAATAGATACAATAGCCAAAAGAAATAAACCCTTTCACCGAGCCTCCAAAATAAAAAGAAATAATCCAATCTCTTTGTCTCCTCCACGTTTATACATTTGTTAATTTTTCCTAGTTACGATAGAACAAGTTTACTAGCCATCTAGTAGAGAACTAAAACTAATTTTCTAATTTTTGAATTTTTTAGATATGTGTACTACTTATAATTCTAAGATATATATATATATATATATATATATATATATATATATATATATATATATATATATATATATATATATATATATATATATATATATATATATATATATATATATATATATATATATATATATATATATATATACTATGTGAGAGAAAAAGGAAATAAATTAAAATAAACCTGACTCTTGTGAGTTGAGAAAGGAAGCTCCAACTAGAGTGAGATCGTCACTTAGTGGTATTGACGGAGAAGCTCTTGTCGAAGTTCTAGCGTCGTCTCTGATCGGAGGTCGCAGCGAGGCTGAAGTTAATAACAATGGGCTCTGTTTAGATTTGTGGAATAGCAGCAAATAAGGTTGAGATCAGTGGTTGAAAGTGCAGTTGCCTAAAACTTCTAGCCGAGATATTGAACTAACAGATCGGGTCTTATTTGAAAAAGGCTTCTATGAAGAGGGACTTTTGCAAAAATGAATAAGAAAGTGACTATAGAACAGGTCACAGACCATGGGCTCACTTTAGGAAAGAAATAAAAAATTAATTTGGTTTGAGGAGCATAAGATCACGTGGGAGGAAGTTTTGAGAAGAAACTTAGTTTAAAATAAAAAAAACATATCTTCGGAATAGAGTTTGAAAGCACAAGTGGCTTTCCTACACTGCACTGACACAGAATTCAAGAGAACACTTGTGGAGGAGAAAATTTTGAGGAGACAACTCTATGCTCTTTTGAATTACTTTTTGGGATCGAATTACAAGACTGCTTGCTTTTGGGATCGGATTGCGAGGCTACTCTAATACCAATGTATAAATGTGTAGGAGAGAAAGAGATTGGATTATTTCTTTTTGCTTTTGGGGGCACCGGTGAAAGGGTTTTTTCTTTTTTGTTGTTGTATCTATTAGCAAAGCACTACACTATTTATAGAGGCTTCATTCTCCCAATCACTTCCACCCAAAATCAGCCTCAAATTAAACCAAAGTAATTCACCCATTAATCAGAATAATGATCATTAATAGCCCTGAATACTATCACATTAAGAGCCAATTTATTCTCTCTTAATATGCCATTAATTCTATTATTTGTCATTTAACACATGGGTTAATTTGGTTAAAACTTCTAACAACTCTGCTCTCTGTCATGCTACCAAAGAAATAATCGGTTTTGTTAAGTAAATGGCGAGATGAAATTATGGAATACTGACCTCTTCATGCAAAAAAATTAAATAAAGAGGAAGAATCTCAAAGTGTTTATAACTTAATCTCAGAGGCAACAAACATTGTGCAACAGGAAAGAACCAGAACTAAACATGGTGCAACAGGAAATGAACTAGGGGTACATTGTTATGCTTCTCGCAATTTTATATAGCAGGTAAATGCCAATGCTGAGCAGAAAATGACGGGTACATTGTTTTTTTTTTCTGGAGACGTTTGCTTACTGATATTTATATGGAACATCATAACAAAACTTTTATTCTTTCCTAACGGATACTAGCTATTACGTCAAGGTCTAAGTCTTAAAGCGTTGAATGTCTGAGTGCAATGCATGGGAATTCGAAAGAGATGATTGAATGGTTGTAAGTTCACAAAAGAAAAAGAAAATATAGGAGGAGAAATTGATGTGGCAAGTTAATGAGACAATTACTAGGATAAATATAGAGATAACAATGCATATGACCTAAAAGCTGTAAATATATATAATAATAGAAGCGATTAAGTATTATTTCAGAAAATAATAATATAATAATAATTATAAATGATGACCGATAGTTTAACTTCTGAGTATTCAAAAATTGAATGTCAAAGTGAGTATCTGGATCATTACCCTGTTATCAACAAAATAGGACTTTATGAATAAAATGAACATTTTAGTACATATGTTTGGTTCGAGATAGAACCAGATTGACCAAAAGTGGTGAAGCAATACGCTACTCAAGAGAAAAGACGTCAACAAAAGACAAATAGCAAAACTAAATATGGACATTAGACAAAAACATCACGCATCTTTAATATAATTCAATCGATATCTTACATTCACCAGCGAAGACAACAAGAAAACATCATTAATCAAACAGAAGATTACCACAAAGATCACTTCCTAATCTCACTCACCCAAAACCTTGAATAATACACAAATGATGTAGAAAAGGAAAGAGAGTATTTCATTTCTCAACTAAGATGTGTACATGAAGATTAAAGAATGACATGATGCTTATACAATAATTTAACTTTTGTAAAATATATAATGTAATACTATTCTAAAATTATTTTGGATGGTAAAATCTTTTTCTCCAAATTACCGTCCAATTTGTACATAGAATAGTAAAGTGTGTTTTATATGATTATTATGTATATCCATGTAATTTTACTTTTCTTGTTGTTGAAACACATACATCTATATCTATATCTATATCTATATCTATACTACTTATAAAAGAGAATACTCATGTTAAAACTTTTGATTTTCTTTGTTACCCTTTCAATTTTGATAATTCATAATTATATATTATTTCTAAAACTAATGATCCATAACCTCTTATTGACTATGCACCTCTTCATTTTCCCAAAATATTTGGTCATTAACTAGAATATATTAATAATTTATAATAATAATAAAATTTATAAAATGTATTATAATTTATTATAAAGAAGTATTAATTATAATAAATAGCAAAAATAATTATTTTATAAATTATTGTACATATTTATAATGGTAATTATAGTATGAAAAAGTCACATAATATTTAAAAATGTTGTCGTTATTTAATAAATAAATGTTATAATAAAATATCTACAAAGCTTAAGTATTTAATAATATAATTAGTTTAGTCATTTCAATAGTGTTACTTAAGCTAATGATTACATTATTATTTAATAATTGTACTCTTAAATAAATAGTCTAATAACATAATAATAAGCTAATTTAAGTAACTATTAAATGAATGTTAATAATAGTATAACTACTAATAATAGTATAACTTAATTTTTTAATAAATAACTTGTTAAATATCTATACATACTTTATTAAATAATATAGTCCCTCCTTATGTAAAGTAAGAAATTAGTGGTTCTCCTGAAGACACAAAAAATTGACACTTGTCATCATGCTATGTGTCATATCAAAAAATAGTCATGTATCATTCTATGGCTATCAGAAGATGACACCTAGACACCTAATTTTTTTCACCTAATTAAAATTCTCATTAAATTAAAACTATCCATAATTAGAAAATTCCAATGATTTCAAATATTTGGTAATACTAATTAAATTATAACTATCCATTATTAAAAAAATCTCATAATTATATCCCTCCTTAAACTGATGGACTATTCCTAAAGGCTCAAAACATGCAATGTGTCAAAATATTGCCACATGTCCATCTATCTTATCAGAAATTCACATGTTGATACCTAATCATATCCTCACCTAAAAATCCTAATCAAATTAAAATAATTCATAATTAGAAAATTTTAATAATAAAATGCTTCTTTCTAATCTATTTACCTAAGAATCCTTATCAAACTAAAACTATCCATGATTTGAAAATTATATTAATCAAAGTCATTCTTTATATAGAAGGGATTTTCAGGATTAGAAAATTATCAATGGCCCCTTCAAAAGTCAAAATTACAAACAACTCACTAAAAATTTAAAAATTACAAACTACCCTATCGGATCCGAAATTAGAGATAACCTCTTGATAAATCTAAAAGAAGATCTTCCTAGAAACCACCTTTAAAATAGGATAATTATACATAAATCACCTCTTCGTTTTATATGTAAACGACCTTTAAAGTGGATTTTTATTTCAATCAACCACCTCAGTCAATTTTTTACTAAAAGTAAAACCCAAAATATTCTTAAAACTCACATTCAAGACATGAGATTTACTTTCTTAATATTTAGGTCTTTGTAGGATACAAATAACTCTCAAAAACTTTTACAGATGACCCTTTAAAGTTTTAAAATTACAAACAACTCCCAAAAATCAAAAATTGCAAATAGTCACTTGAAAGTCACAAACAATCATTATAATTTAAAATTTATAAATCAAATTTAAACTAAAAATAGAACCACAAAATTTAGAAAACTATAAACTGCCCCCTTTAAAATCGATAAACTACAAACAATCCCAAAAAAATATAAAAATTACAAACAGTCCTTTGAAAGTTTAAATACCCTAATACCACGTAAAGAAGAATTTCTCCATAAATAGAGACTCTAAGCCCACAACCCAAAGGCTCCAAAATATTAGCCAAAGCTCCAAAGTCTCGTAGCTCTTATCCAAGTCTTCTTGCCTGAGGTTTGATCTCTCCTCTGCTATGGTAGGGTTACTCTTCCGCTAGAGAGCTCCCTAGTTTTTCTTTGGTTCTTTGAGTCACACACCTCCTCTTCATTGGGGGTTTTCTCATCGGTCTATCACCTCTTCATCGAGGTTTGTTCATTAGGGTTCCTATTCACCCAAGAGCTACTACTACTCTCCAAGGAGTTCTATCCTCTCAAAAGGTTCTATAGTACACACAGGAGCGACTTCTCTCGTAGCTGGAATTATCTTCTTTTGCGAGAGGGTTTGCAAACAAACCCACGTGGGAAAAAAAACAACCTTTGGCCTTCATCAATTGAGATCGAGTTAGTCTTCCTTCAAGGCGTGAGCTTCACAAAGGGGCAACTTCAATACCTTCCACCTCGTCACATAGTCCACAGAGATCCAGATCTATCTTTATCAACACACGGTCAAGATCCTATCCAAACAAAAATAAGAAGTGGGCCGGATCACTTCTCTGCTCATTCGAAAGCCAAGTCGCGACGATATCTTCATCACCCGATTTGAGCGGAAACATGTGTTCATGTGCATAAGTGAAAATTAATATGAAATTTAATTTTTTATGATTTTTCTAATGGGTGCCCATGGGCACTCGCTAGGATTGGACAAAGATAGGGAGAAATGAATAGCAAGTGGGTCCCGCTAATTTCTCTCCTTACAGCTCTTCTCTTTATCTCTCTCTCATCCACTAATGAGTGACCATATATGTGCACCCGTTAGAAAAACTCAAAATTTTAATTCAGAGACATACATCCTTAGAATCGAAATTATTATTCTTTTACTTAATTCTACTTCTCTTTAGATATGAATCCAACTCCAAATAGACAACCAAATAGGATTGATCATTTACAGAAGTAATTAGAATCAAATTCTAAATAGTTTCTAATCCAAAAGGAATGACCTCCGCATTTTGAATCAATAAATATAACATAAACAAGTTATTAAAATTAATATTATGCAATTAAAATATCATCTCTTACTGCAAAATCAAAAATTGAAATGATGTGCAGTTTCTTACCTAATACTGGTATTTTTGCGTTATATTTTCAGCTTGAAAAAGTGAACATTTATTTTAGTTTCAATCCTGGTGGAATATAAATTCTGTCCTTTTCATAAAGATTGCATTTCTTAGGCAATTCCAGAGGAATTGTCTGAGAAATAAAATCAATAGGGTATCATAAACTTCACTTATAAGATATAAGCACCATAGAGCTAAATGAACATAAAAAGTGAATATCAAATCATAAACAATTTAGACTATACACTAACTTGAAAGCATGGCAGCGTTTGGGTTAAGATAATATTTGATTAATAACAGTGAAATGAATAAGCGCCCCAAGAAATAGGCTAGATATACCAAATCCGAGTTATAGTTGAAGTTCATCCAGTATTGCATCATCGCATGTTAATCTAAGTGAAGTGCATGGTTAAGATATTGACTAAAGGCAAAAAGCAAACGTAACCAATTCTATGATACAAAGTCTACTGAGAATTTTAACAGAACCGTACGAGGTGAGAGAACAAAGAAATGACCAACAACATCAAGATGAATGAAATATGGAAATTGTCTAATGGTTAGTCTAAAAAGAAAAATAAAACTGGAAGCAGAAGATATATTTTTCCGAATAGGTGAAACTTTGTACAGGATTCAAAGAAAAGAAGAGCACCATAATATTGTCTAATAGTAAACGTGCTCATAATCCTTTGGATCAACTAAAATATAAGAAGGGAGAAAAGCTTAATAAATTACAGAATGTGAAAATTGGAGAATCACACACTCTTTGATCAAGGTTAAATCACAGAGAAGGGTGCTACCTTTCAAATATAAGTATGCAAGGTATCTGGTATGGAAGACAGGATGCTAGATGTCAAGCAAATTTACGTACCTTCAAGGTCAATGTCAACATATACACAAAGTTTTACTGAAAAAGTTTTACTGATTTCTGTTAGAACGATTGTGAGAACGTTGTTCGAACAAATATCTTTTATTTGATTAATAACAAACTCTCATTTGCTACCATTATGTTTTTGTGAGATGATAAATTTCAGGTATAAACAAGTATGAGCAAGATGCGGTTCGAAACGATGCAAAAATCAACACGAACGTTGATTTCAACATTCGAACCGTCGATGATTAAGAGGCACCCATCGATGGTCAAATATCTCATCAATGGTTATATGAGCCAATCGGAGAAAAATAGAAATAGGAGTTGGCACCATCGATGGTCAACAGTGACCCATCGATGGTCATAGGGAATCGATGGTTACAAGAAACAACCGAAGAAATCCAGAAACCAGAAACAGCACCATCGATGGCTACAGTGGAACCATCAATGATCACCAAGGAACCATGGATGGTCGTGATCCACCGGCGATGGTTATGATGAAATTTGGCAGTTTTAAGGATTTAATCTTAGTCGTTCATTGATTCATTTGATCTCCTATTTGCACTCAAATTTGGGTATCTCTTTCCTATCCTATCAAGGTCTATTTAAGGGGAGTTGAAGATCATAATTATAACGAAGTTCAAGGAGGCAAATATACAAAAGGAGAGATCTTTGTTCTAAGGTTTGAGAAAGCGAGAGAGAGTTGATCAAATCCCCTTAGCCTTGTTCAACTTCTTCTCGGTGCGCTTTTCATTGGAGTTTGATTCAGCGAGAAGGAGTGCCCTATGCTTATACCGCTACACCACTTCTTCATGGATCTTCATCTTCATCGATTTGAAGAACGATTTGATAAAGGGCTATAAGATTATTCTTTTTACACTTTATTTATTTTGGTTTGTTGTATATCAAACTTGTGAGTTTGACGGCGTACTCAAGCCTCAATAATTGAGGGTTGGGCTCGCTAGGGCTAGGTTTTTTCTAGTCATTATGAAGAGTTAAGTTAGACGACTGGTTTCGGGTAGATTCTAGGGTGCGGTCTTTGAAGCCTACTGAATCGGGTTGTGATTCAGATAAACTCTAGTCATAATAAGGCCCTTCGCGAGAAGTAAGAGTGGACGTAGGATTTTGATCCGAACCAATATAAAAATCTCGTGTATTCCTGTGTTGGTTTGTTTTTAGTTTTTCATTTTTTTATTTCCTCTGCAATTTCTAAGTGTTCGCGGGAAAAGTCGGTATGATTGTCATTGCTTGAATCTATTACACCTTTATGGGTTTACAAACGAGATTCAGAAAAAAGATCGCCTTTTTATAAGGCTTTACAATGAACAACCAAAAAGATTATAACTTTTTCTCCTTTTTGAACGAACAATGGATCCGTTTATCGGATCCTCGCTTGTGTGGGTGTCTTTGCCTGTGCCGGGGACTTCTTTTCCGTCTGTGGACCACCGCGTAATCCGGATCCGGTGCGAGATCTACACGATCAAGAGGGGTTATTTCACGATGGAAATAAGAACCCAAGCAAATGAGATCGACTAAGCGATATCAAAGCTCTTCTCGAGATCAAAACGAGGTTTAATCTCGAGGGAATGATGTAGATCTGATGTCGAAGTTAAACTATAACACCCGTGAATTTTCGATACGTATTTTTCTAATATTTTCGGTACGTATTTTTCTGGTATTATTTTTCTAATACTTTTCGATACATATCTTCTAATCTTGCTTTTCTAATATTAAATATTATTTTCTTGTATTGGAATCTTTGAATATTATTTTCGATATTTAAATATTAAATATTATTTCTAAGGAGTATTTATATTATTCTCAATTCTCTAGAATTTTCTATGATTTAAATATAGCTTTATATTTATGATTATTATTATTATGTGATATATCACCCTTAATCCCGTTTTCTCTCCCCTCTAACCCCAAACCCTAACCTAACCTACACCTATATATATAATATCTTTGCATTTTGACCCGATTACACCCTCTCTCTCTCTCTCTCTCTCTCTCTCTCTCTCTCTCTCTCTCTCTCTCTCTCTCTCTCTCTCTCTCTCTCTCTCTCTCTCTCTCTCTCTCTCTCTCTCTCTCTCTCTCTCTCTCTCTCTCTCTCTCTCTCTCTCTCTCTCTCTCTCTCTCTCTCTCTCTCTCTCTCTCTCTCTCTCTCTCTCTCTCTCTCTCTCTCTCTCTCTCTCTCTCTCTCTCTCTCTCTCTCTCTCTCTCTCTCTCTCTCTCTCTCTCTCTCTCTCTCTCTCTCTCTCTCTCTCTCTCTCTCTCTCTCTCTCTCTCTCTCTCTCTCTCTCTCTCTCTCTCTCTCTCTCTCTCTCTCTCTCTCTCTCTCTCTCTCTCTCTCTCTCTCTCTCTCTCTCTCTCTCTCTCTCTCTCTCTCTCTCTCTCTCTCTCTCCCTCCTCTTCCTCATCGCCGCCTCTCCCCGCCTGTGCACCCCTCCCTCCACCCGCGCCCTCAGTCCTCGCCGCCTCCCCCACGTCGTCGCCGCCTCCTCCTCCATCTCGTGACCGCCCCCAGATCTGAACCCGCCTCAACCTCGCCAACACCCGCAGCACCTCACCCGCCTCCTCCACGCAGACCCCGACTATCTCCTCATCATCTCATCGCGCCGTCGGCGCCGCCGTGGTCATCGTCGAACTCCAGCAACACCGACGACGCGTCGTACCACAGCCGATCTCGGCCGTAGGCAAGATCCCTCTTGCCTTGTCATGTTTTAATTTATTTTATACCGTATGGAATATTTCGTATATGTATAGTTTAGTTCGTGCCAATTTATTATCATATGTGCAGTTATCGATTATATTTTGGTGAATATTCGGTAGTATGAAATTATCCGTGATGGTTGAATAGGTCAGAATTGATCTATGATTAATTTCGTGCTATTTGAAAGTAAGAATGTATTTTTAGAATATTTCTAGTATTTATTATAATGATGAAAATATTTTAAAAAGAAATTATTTGGTGAAAATAATTTATTTTGAGTAAAAGTATTATTAATTGTTATGATTAAAAGAAAATTATCGAGGAGAAAAAGAATTTTGGAATATTTTAAGAGATTTTGTTGATTTATGAAAATAAAAATAGTTATTGTTCATAAATAATATTAAAGAGAAAAAGTACATTTTAACGAAATATTGGATAATTATCTTTGAGAATTAGTTTAAAGGATTTTTATGGGAATTTATGTTGAAAACTATGTCATTTCATGTGGTTAACTTCTCCTATTTCGCATTTTCATATTGCACTGTTGTCGATAGTTATTCACGTTACTGTTTATGATACATGACGCTGACACGTAGAGTAATTGCATACGTTATTCCATATTGAGAAGTTTCAAGATCTGGATAGTGAGATTTTAGAATTATCAGTTACGTGTGTAATTAGCTATTCACGGATCGTGTTCTTCCATCTGTATCGTTATTGATTATTCTTGTTTTACGAGCTTCATGCATTTATTTTATTCTATTTATATTACATTATTCATTATCTTGTTGTGTCCAGAACCGTAGTAGTTCATGACTTAGGGACTGGGTTTGTCATGAACATGACCTAGTGACATGTGTGTGTTGACCCTGCTTAGGAGGTGAACCCGTGTTTGATATATCGGCATCGTTGACTTGATTTACCTGAGACCGTGGGATGGGAAAGTCTTGGTTCATGTATTCGGATGTGGCCGTTTATGTATCTTCCAGACCCGTGCCAAGTGACCTTGTTTCCCACACGTGGGGCTGGTTTGTTAGGCCCGTGAATCATTTCGCACGTGGCCAATATACTTTTGTATTCACCTGAGTCCTGCTTGTGTCCGGACAAGCCGGAACCTGATTGCGTGTAGTCCTTTGACCGTTCATTGTTCCGCGGTATTGGATACGCGTAGAGGATAATGAACCGTCAGTTATCCGATTAATATGAACCTTGACTTTAAATGAGATGTAGATCTGAGACTATGACAGAATGGTGAGTTACCGTCACTGTTGTTTTGAATGTCGGAGTTTTTCGGTTGTTTAGATGGTCAGTTCTAGTTGTATCCATGCATCACTTCACACTATTATATTCGTTCGCATTTTCTGACTACTGCATTCATTCGCATTATTATTATACTGCCATTGCCTGTGGGATCTTGCCGTGTGTTATACACGCTGACGTACTCCATTCTCTTGGTATACGTCAGATTTAGATGACGGACAGGTCCAGTATGGAGATGCCCTTGAGCCGGAGTTTTCTCAGCAGGAGGGCCTCCCAGATGACGGAGTAGATCGAGTCGAAGTTTAGTTTTCTTCTTGTTTTCAGTAGTTTGATGAACCTTAGACTTCTTTCAGTATTTTTTATTTTAACTCAGTTGACATTTGTTTCATGATTCTTTAGTCTTAGCTACATGTATTGTATCAGACGTGTAGACTTATTTTATAGTCCTGGATGTTATTTTATTTGGTGATATGTACTCCCTGTTCTGGATATTTATTTATTCTTACTGGCTGTGGTTGGGATGCGGATCGTGATTATTATTATTATTACTTGGCTTGGCATTATTAGATTGAGGAGAAATATTTTATTTTATTTGTATTTCTTCTCAACCTAATACGTCGCGGGCTTGTTCACGTACCGTTTCCGTGTATTATGGGAAGCGGGGCGTGACAGGTTTTTGGTGGTGGCCCATGCAGTCGGTGAATCGGTTGCTTTCGAGGTCTAGTCACGATCTCGCCACGCTTTGAGTTTTCACAGTAAGAATAAGATAAATAATTTAGACGCATATCACTATTTCATCCGTAAGACTATGTTTGACCCTTATCCTGTAAGTTATATTTTAGTCCCTATCTTACCCAATTTCGACTTTGATTTTGACTTCGATTTCCTTGTTCTCCCTCGAATGAATTTGATTCACGTCTTTTCTCCACAACCATGATAGGATATGTTTAAGAGTACTAAGTTAGTCGTATTTATCTTGTCCGCTTTAGGCAAGGTTCTTGTTTCTTCCGTTCCTGCTTTATCACTTTTTGGACCCCGTAGCTTTTCACTGTTTGTTATCCCATCGTTTCGCGACTATACGCTCTTCCTATAGCTTCTCTTTCCTCGTGCTGGTTATTACAATATTTTATTTATCACACATAGTGCTATATTGTATATTTTTAGACTATGTTATTATTACGGATTTATATACTTAAATTTATTTTATGCATATATATATATATATATATATATATATATATATATATATATGATTTACGTAAATACTTTTGATTGTGTAAATCTTAATTAGTTTGATTATATATGCTTCCTTATTAATTTGATAAATAATCATGTTCAATTAAAATTAACAAACATTATTGATTTTATATATTTTTATCTATGTATGTTTGTGATGAGGATTGTGTTTTTGACTTAGTATGGATTTTTATATACTTAACGATATGTTGTATTGATTTGCATGATTTAACTTCCAACATATGTATTTTATTGATTTTCTTTGACTACAATATTTTATTTGTTTATTTTGGTCGAATATGTTGACACTATTTTATGCATTTATAAGTACTATATACACATTTTTACGTATTATATTGATATAACGTTTTATGATTGATATACAAACATGATACGATTAATGGATAGTTTTGTGTACTTGCTACTATTAGCGTAAGTTTGTTACCTTAATTTCTTACCTTTACATTTTATCTCTACATCTTGGTTTGTCAATTTTAGCTATGAACCTTTTAGTTAATTGCGTTACCTTTATTTATAATTGTTACCGTGTTGACGATGTTGCTACCTTTAGTTATTCAATGTTGCCCCTACGTGTATTTATTCTCACCTGTTGCTTTGCATTGCTTCCTTGGTGTCTAATTTATTATGTTTTGGCATAGTTGTTCTTATTTTGTCGCCTTTTAATTTTATTATCCTTAGTTGAGATGTACAGCTACAGCTATAATCCTTCCGCTTAATCGTGTTACCTTCAAATTTTCTTTTATTTGATACTTTTGAGATAAAGTACATTTTGTTTTGAGTTTTATCACTTTTAGTTAAGCATTGTTACCTTTACGTTCTTTGTTTGTTACATTTAGCTATTAACTTTTGGCTTAATCGTACTATGCATATTTCCTATTTGTTATCTTTGAGTTAAAATTTATCAAATTTGATTTGAACTTTGTTACCTTTAGCTATAAATTCTTTTCATTGAAGGGTTGTCTACTACACACTTGTTACAGGCAGCATGATATTTTTATTTTTTCCATTTTAGATTTTGGTATCGTTGAGTTGAGATTTAGTATCCCTAAGTTGAGGTTTGTTATCTTCGGTTATGATTTTGGCTTAATTGTCGCTTGGTCTTTTTAGATCATTTGTCATAGTCCTTACCTTTATCTTATGATCTTTTGTTGAAATTTATAACTTTTAACCATTAATTGTTATATTCACTTTAAACTTTGTTACTTATAGTTATGAATTGATATTTTCTTTATAACTTTATGCCTTTAGCATATTTTGTTATATTTATTTTCACTTTGAATTTTCGTTAACTTTAAGGTGAATCTTGTCACTGAACCTTGGTATAATTTTGTTACTTTTATTTTATATTTGTTTCCTTTTACGAGTTTTTAGAATTATTACCTTGGTGTTGAAGTCTATTTTTAATTTTACCATTAGAAGAACTGATATTTATTTTGAGCTCAGATACATTTGTGTAGAAGTTTGTTACCTTTAGCATAATTGTGTCCTTTTAATATTGTTTACACTTTAGATTTTGTATATTATGGTCAATGTTTGCTACCTTTTGGAAATGAATTTTTTTTTCTATTTGAGTTATTTTATTTTGATAGTTTTGTGTTAAATTTTGACACCTATGTCCTTACCACCTTTTGACTTATTCTTAAGATGCGGTTTATTACCCTTCGCTTAATTATGTTATCTTTACTTTTATTTTCCATCGAGGTTTGTCATCTTAAGTCATTAAATTGTTTGTCTTATATATTATTATTATTTTTACCTTTATGTTGGGGTTTGTTAACTTTAGTCATTAAATGTTGCATTTACTTTTTGTTTGTTGTCTTTAGCCTTGAATTGTTATGTTTGTATCTAACTTGTTACCGTTAGCATAATTTTATTCTTTATATTATCGCTTCTAGATTGGTTAACTTTAGGTTGTGGTTCATTACCCTTCACTTAATCCATATCTCTGTCTTTGGGTTGTCTTAATTCCGAGAACGGAATTTGTTTTAAGGGGGGTAGGATGTAACACCCGTGAATTTTCGATCATTATTTTTCTAATATTTTAGTGCATTATTTTTACGGTATTATTTTTCTAATACTTTTCGATCATTATCTTCTAATCTTGCTTTTCTAATATTAAATATTATTTTCTTGTATTGAAATCTTTGAATATTATTTTCTAGTATTTAAATATTAAATATTATTTCTAAGGAGTATTTATATTATTCTCAATTCTCTAGAATTTTCTATGATTTAAATACAACTTTATATTTATGATTATTATTATTATGTGATATATCACCCTTAATCCCGTTTTCTCTCCCCTCTAACCCCAAACCCTAACCCTAACCTACACCTATATATATATAATATCTTTGCATTTTGAAAACCCCAGCCGTACACCCCTCTCTCTCTCTCTCTCTCTCTCTCTCTCTCTTCCCCCGTACCCTCTCTCCCTCTCTCTCTTTGTTCCATGCCCTCCAGCCCAGATCCCACGCCCGCCCTCCCCTCCCACCCACCCATCCACGTCCCCGCCCCTCTCTCGTCCTACCGCCTCCAGCTAGCTCCGGCTCACCGCCCGATCCAGCCCTGGCCCAGCCCGACCCTCCTTCCGGCCCCATCTCCATGCCCCTCCACCCGTCCACCCCATTCCACCACCTTCCACCCCATCCATTCCTCCCTCCTTCCAGCCCCCTCCACCCTTCCTCCCTCCTTCCTTCCACAGACCCTCTTCCTCCTTCCGCCATCCCTCCACCCTGATCTTCTCCCCGCCCGGCCTTCGAGATCTCAGCCCTCCTCTTCCTCCACCGCCTCCCCTTTGTGCACCCTTCCCTCCACCCGCACCCTCAGTCCTCGCTGCCTCCCCCACGTCGTCACCGCCTCCTCCACGCAGACCCCGACTATCTCCTCGTCATCTCATCACGCCGTCGTCACCGCCGTGGTCGTCGTCAAACTCCAGCAACACCGACGACGCGTCGTACCACAACCGATCTCGGCCGTAGGCAAGATCCCTCTTGCCTTGTCATGTTTTAATTTATTTTATATCGTATGGATTATTTCGTATATGTATAGTTTAGTTCGTGCCAATTTATTATCATATGTGCAGTTATCGATTATATTTTAGTGAATATTTGGTAGTATAAAATTATCCGTGATGGTTGAATAGGTCAGAATTGATCTATGATTAATTTCGTGCTATTTGAAAGTAAGAATATAATTTTAGGATATTTCTAGTATTTATTATAATGATGAAAATATTTTTAAAAGAAATTATTTGGTGAAAATAATTTATTTTGAGTAAAAGTATTTTAATTAATTGTTATGATTAAAAGAAATTATCGAGGAGAAAAGAATTTTGAAATATTTTAAGAGATTTTGTTGATTTATGAAAATAAAAATAGTTATTGTTCATAAATAATATTAAAGAGAAAAGTATATTTTAATGAAATATTGGATAATTATGTTGAGAATTATTTTAAAGGATTTTTATGGGAATTTATGTTGAAAACTACGTCATTTCATGTGGTTAACTTCTCCTATTTCGCATTTTCATGTTGCACCGTTGTCGATAGTTATTCACGTTACTGTTTATGATACATGACGCTGACACGTAGAGTAATTGCATACGTTATTCCATGTTGAGAAGTTTCAAGATCTGGATAGTGAGATTTTAGAATTATCAGTTACGTGTGTAATTAGCTATTCACGGATCGTGTTCTTCCATCTGTATCCTTATTGATTATTCTTATTTTACGAGCTTCATGCATTTATTATATTCTGTTTATATTGCATTATTCATCGTCTTGTTGTGTCCAGAACCGTAGTAGTTCATGACTTAGGGACTTGGTTTGTCATGAACATGACCTAGTGACATGTGTGTGTTGACCCTGCTTAGGAGGTGAACCCGTGTTTGATATATCGGCATCGTTGACTTGATTTACGTGAGACCGTGGGATGGGAAAGTCTTGGTTCATGTATTCGGATGTGGCCGTTTATGTATCTTCCCGACCCGTGCCAAGTGACCTTGTTTCCCGCACTTGGGGCTGGTTTGTTAGGCCTGTGAATCGTTTCGCACATGGCCAGTGTACTTTTGTAGTCACCTGAGTCCTGCTTGTGTCCGGACAAGCCGAAACCTAATTGCGTGTAGTCCTTTGACCGCTCGTTGTTCCGCGATATTGGATGCGCGTAGAGGATAATGAACCGTCAGTTATCCGATTAATATGAACCTTGACTTTAAATGAGATGTAGATCTGAGACTATGACAGAATGGTGAGTTACCGTCACTATTGTTTTGAATGTCGGAGTTTTCCGGTTGTTTAGATGGTCAGTTCTAGTTGTATGCATGCATTACTTCACACTATTATATTCGTTCGCATTTTCTGACTACTGTATTCATTCGCATTATTATTATACTGCCATTGCCTGTGGGATCTCGCCGTGTGTTATACACGCTGTCGTACTCCATTCTCTCGGTGTACGTCAGATTTAGATGACGGACAGGTCCGTTATGGAGATGCACTTGAGCCGGAGTTTTCTCAGCAGGAGAGCCTCCCAGACGTCGGAGTAGATCGAGTCGAAGCTTAGTTTTCTTCTTATTTTTAGTAGTTTGATGAACCTTAGACTTTTTTCAGTATTTTTATTTTAACTCAGTTGACATTTGTTTCATGATTCTCTAGTCTTAGCTACATGTATTGTATCAGACGTGTAGACTTATTTTATAGTCCTAAATGTTATTTTATTTGGTGATATGTACTCCCTGTTCTGGATATTTATTTATTCTTACTGGCTGTGGTTGGGATCTGTGACTGTGATTATTATTATTCTTACTTGACGCTTGGCGTATTAGGTTGAGGAGAAATATTTTATTTTATTTGTATTTCTTCTCAACCTAATATATATATATATATATATATATATATATATATATATATATATATATATATATATATATATATATATATATATATATATATATATATATATATATATATATATATATATATATATATATATATATATATATATATATATATATATATATATATATATATATATATATATATATATATATATATATATATATATATATATATATATATATATATATATATATATATATATATATATATATATATATATATATATATATATATATATATATATATATATATATATATATATATATATATATATATATATATATATATATATATATATATATATATATATATATATATATATATATATATATATATATATATATATATATATATATATATATATATATATATATATATATATATATATATATATATATATATATATATATATATATATATATATATATATATATATATATATATATATATATATATATATATATATATATATATATATATATATATATATATATATATATATATATATATATATATATATATATATATATATATATATATATATATATATATATATATATATATATATATATATATATATATATATATATATATATATATATATATATATATATATATATATATATATATATATATATATATATATATATATATATATATATATATATATATATATATATATATATATATATATATATATATATATATATATATATATATATATATATATATATATATATATATATATATATATATATATATATATATATATATATATATATATATATATATATATATATATATATATATATATATATATATATATATATATATATATATATATATATATATATATATATATATATATATATATATATATATATATATATATATATATATATATATATATATATATATATATATATATATATATATATATATATATATATATATATATATATATATATATATATATATATATATATATATATATATATATATATATATATATATATATATATATATATATATATATATATATATATATATATATATATATATATATATATATATATATATATATATATATATATATATATATATATATATATATATATATATATATATATATATATATATATATATATATATATATATATATATATATATATATATATATATATATATATATATATATATATATATATATATATATATATATATATATATATATATATATATATATATATATATATATATATATATATATATATATATATATATATATATATATATATATATATATATATATATATATATATATATATATATATATATATATATATATATATATATATATATATATATATATATATATATATATATATATATATATATATATATATATATATATATATATATATATGATTCACGTAAATACTTTTGATTGTGTAAATCTTAATTAGTTTGATTATATATGCTTCCTTATTAATTTGATAAATAATCATGTTCAATTAAAATTAACAAACATTATTGATTTTATATATTTTTATCTATGTATGTTTGTGATGAGGATTGTGTTTGCTTAGTATGGATTTTTATATACTTAACGATATGTTGTATTGATTTGCATGATTTAACTTCCAACATATGTATTTTATTGATTTTTCTTTGACTACAATATTTTTATTTGTTTATTTTGGTCGAATATGTTGACACTATTTTATGCATTTATAAGTACTATATACACATTTTTCATTATTATATTGATATAACGCTTTATGATTGATATACAAACATGATACGATTAATGGATAGTTTTGTGTACTTGCTACTATTAGCGTAAGTTTGTTACCTTAATTTCTTACCTTTACATTTTATCTCTACATCTTGGTTTGTCAATTTTAGCTATGAACCTTTTAGTTAATTCGTTACCTTTATTTATAATTGTTACCGTGTTGTGATGTTGCTACCTTTAGTTATTCAATGTTGCCCCTCGTGTATTTATTCTCACTGTTGCTTTGCATTGCTTCCTTGGTGTCTAATTTATTATGTTTTGGCATAGTTGTTCTTATTTTGTCGCCTTTTAATTTTATTATCCTTAGTTGAGATGTCTGATTCTGACTATAATCCTTCCGCAATCGTGTTACCTTCAAATTTTCTTTTATTTGATACTTTTGAGATAAAGTACATTTTGTTTTGAGTTTTATCACTTTTAGTTAAGCATTGTTACCTTCGTTCTTTGTTTGTTACATTTAGCTATTAACTTTTGGCTTAATGCATTATGCATATTTCCTATTTGTTATCTTTGAGTTAAAATTTATCAAATTTGATTTGAACTTTGTTACCTTTAGCTATAAATTCTTTTCATTGAAGGGTTGTCTACTACACACTTGTTCTGGTGACATGATATTTTTATTTTCCATTTTAGATTTTGGTATCGTTGAGTTGAGATTTAGTATCCTAAGTTGAGGTTTGTTATCTTAGGTTATGATTTTGGCTTAATTGTCGGCTTGGTCTTTTTTAGATCATTTGTCATAGTCCTTACCTTTATCTTATGATCTTTTGTTGAAATTTATAACTTTTAACCATTAATTGTTATATTCACTTTAAACTTTGTTACTTATAGTTATGAATTGATATTTTCTTTATAACTTTATGCCTTTAGCATATTTTGTTATATTTATTTTCACTTTGAATTTTCGTTAACTTTAAGGTGAATCTTGTCACTGAACCTTGGTATAATTTTGTTACTTTTATTTTATATTTGTTTCCTTTTCTGAGTTTTTAGAATTATTACCTTGGTGTTGAAGTCTATTTTTAATTTTACCATTAGAAGAACTGATATTTATTTTGAGCTCAGATACATTTGTGTAGAAGTTTGTTACCTTTAGCATAATTGTGTCCTTTTAATATTGTTTACACTTTAGATTTTGTATATTATGGTCAATGTTTGCTACCTTTTGGAAATGAATTTTTTTCTATTTGAGTTATTTTATTTTGATAGTTTTGTGTTAAATTTTGACACCTATGTCCTTACCACCTTTTGACTTATTCTTAAGATGCGGTTTATTACCCTTAAACTTAATTATGTTATCTTTACTTTTATTTTCCATCGAGGTTTGTCATCTTAAGTCATTAAATTGTTTGTCTTATATATTATTATTATTTTTACCTTTATGTTGGGGTTTGTTAACTTTAGTCATTAAATGTTGCATTTACTTTTGTTTGTTGTCTTTAGCCTTGAATTGTTATGTTTGTATCTAACTTGTTACCGTTAGCATAATTTTATTCTTTATATTATCGCTTCTAGATTGGTTAACTTTAGGTTGTGGTTCATTACCCTTCACTTAATCCATATCTGTCTTTGGGTTGTCTTAATTCGAGCGAATTTGTTTTAAGGGGTAGGATGTAACGCAGTGAATTTTCGATCATTATTTTTCTAATATTTTAGTGCATTATTTTTAAATTATTTTTCTAATACTTTTCGATCATTATCTTCTAATCTTGCTTTTCTAATATTAAATATTATTTTCTTGTATTGAAATCTTTGAATATTATTTTCTAGTATTTAAATATTATATTATTTCTATATTTATTCTCATTTTCTATAATTTAATCTATATTTAATATTATATGTGATATCACCCATATCCATTCCTCTCCCTTTCTTTCCTATATATATATCTTTCCATTTCCTTCCACCCCTCTCTCTCTCTCTCTCTCTCTCTCTCTCTCTCTCTCTCTTCCATTCCTCCAGATCCCCTCCACCTCCTTCCATTTGTCCACCCTTCCGCTCCATCCACCACCTTGGCCTCCCCACTCCACCTCCTTCCCGGCCTCCTGCTCAGCCCCATCTCCTTAGACCTAAACCCCTTAACCCCATGGGCCCTACGTCCACCCTCCTTCCAGTCCACCCTCTTTCCATTCCTTCCATTCCTTCCATTCCGCCCCCCTCCCTTCCCTCCTTCCCTCCCTTCCTCCACTTCCCTTCCAGACCCTCCTTCCATGTCCACTTCCATTTCAGTCCTTCCCTCCACCTTCCTCCTTTGTCCCTTCCACCCCCCCCCTCCAGTCCATTTTGCCTCCCCCCACGTCCGTCCACCGCCCCTTGCCTCCTCCACCTGAGACCAGACTATCTCCTCGTCATCTCATCGCGTCGTCGTCATTGGATGCGTCAAACTCCCGGCAGACCGGCGGCGTTAGTACCTAACCGATCTCGACGTAGGCAAGATCCCTCTTGCCTTGTCATGTTTTAATTTATTTTATATCGTATGGATTATTTATTATATGTATAGTTTAGTTAGTGCCAATTTATTATCATATGTATGCGGTTATCGATTATATTTTAGTGAATATTTGGTAGTATAAAATTATCCGTGATGGTTGAATAGGTCGAATTGATCTATGATTAATTTAGTGCTATTTGAAAGTAAGAATATAATTTTAGGATATTTCTAGTATTTATTATAATGATGAAAATATTTTTAAAAGAAATTATTTGGTGAAAATAATTTATTTTGAGTAAAATATTTTAATTAATTGTTATGATTAAAGAAATTATCGAGGAGAAAAAGAATTTTTGAAATATTTTAAGAGATTTTGTTGATTTATGAAAATAAAATAGTTATTGTTCATAAATAATATTAAAGAGAAAAGTATATTTTTAAGAAATATTGGATAATTATGTTGAGAATTATTTTAAAGGATTTTTATGGGAATTTATGTTGAAAACTTCGTCATTTCATGTGGTTAACTTCTCCTATTTAGCATTTTCATGTTGCAGTTGTCGATAGTTATTCCGTTCTTGTTTATGATACATGGCCGACCGTAGAGTAATTGCATCACGTTATTCCATGTTGAGAAGTTTCAAGATGCGGATAGTGAGATTTTAGAATTATCGATTCGTGTGTAATTAGCTATTCACGGATCGTGTTCTTCCATCTGTATCCTTATTGATTATTCTTATTTCACGAGCTTCATGCATTTATTATATTACGTTTATATTGCATTATTCATCGTCTTGTTGTGTCGAGCCGTAGTAGTTCATGACTTAGGGACTTGGTTTGTCATGAACATGACCTAGTGACATGTGTGTGTTGACCACAGCAGGAGGTGAACCGTGTTTGATATATCGGCATCGTTGACTTGATTTCACGTGAGACCGTGGGATGGGAAAGTCTTGGTTCATGTATTGGATGTGGCGTTTATGTATCTTCCGACCGTGCCAAGTGACCTTGTTTCCCGCGCAGGTGGTTTGTTAGGCACATGAATCGTTTAGCACATGGCGGTGTACTTTGTAGTCACGAGTCTGCTTGTGTCGGGACAAGCGAAACCTAATTGCGTGTAGTCCTTTGACCGCTCGTTGTTCGCGATATTGGATCGCGTAGAGGATAATGAACCGTCGGTTATCAGATTAATATGAACCTTGACTTTAAATGAGATGTAGATCCGAGACTATGACGAATGGTGAGTTACCGCCACTATTGTTTTGAATGTCGGAGTTTTCGGTTGTTTAGATGGTCGAGTTCTAGTTGTATGCATGCATTACTTCACACTATTATATTAGTTAGCATTTTCGACTCTTGTATTCATTAGCATTATTATTATCTGCCATTGCTGTGGGATCTCGTAGTGTGTTATACCGTTGTCGTACTCCATTCTCGGTGTGCGTCGATTTAGATGACGGACAGTCCGTTATGGAGATGCACTTGAGCCGGAGTTTTCTCGTGAGGAGAGCCTCGGGCGTCGGAGTAGATCGAGTGAAGCTTAGTTTTCTTCTTATTTTTAGTAGTTTGATGAACCTTAGACTTTTTTGATTATTTTATTTTAACTTTCGGTTGACATTTGTTTCATGATTCTCTAGTCTTAGCTACATGTATTGTATCAGACGTGTAGACTTATTTTATAGTCCTAAATGTTATTTTATTTGGTGATATGTACTCCACATTACGGATATTTATTTATTCTTCTTGGTGGTTGGGATCGTATTTGTGATTATTATTATTCTTACTTGGCTTGGCGTATTAGGTTGAGGAGAAATATTTTATTTTATTTGTATTTCTTCTCAACCTAATACGTCGCGGGCTTGTTCACATACCGTTTCCGTGTATTATGGGAAGCGGGGAGTGACATGATCGCCTCTCCAAAAAGCTAGATCTGGATCTTCAAAAGCCTCGTCTTTATCGCCAAAAGTCAGATCTTGATCTTCAAAAGCCTCGTCTTTATCGCCAAAAGTCAGATCTTGATCCGGCAGAGTCTCCTCTTCTCTCCAAAATTTCGGCCCCTTACAAATGAGCCTTGCACCTCAATTTATAGCCTTTGAAAGCGGATGCGGTCAAAACTGGGCCAAAAGCCCGCCTAGTCACCTAGGTGGCTCGGCCACCCCTAGGGGTGGCTCGGCCACCGAGCCACCTTGGGTGGCTCACGACCGAAACTACCTGGGGTGGCTCGCTGTGTGGCACCTGCAGAGCCGAACAGGGTGGCGGTGGTTCGTTTTTACCGAGCCCCGAGGGCGGTTCCGGACCTCTTCGTCATTTTTCGATGTTCGGGTCTTGATTTGGTTGATCTAGTTGGTGGGAGCTTCACAATTGGGTTTATCCCTTAGCTCGCGATTGATGCGTGGCTTCATTGACTTGGGCGTCTCGTCGACTCACTTTATCGTTTGATGTTCGCTTCATGCGTTGGTGTAAGCTTGTGTTGTCAGCGGTTCATCGTCCGTCGTCGGATGGCTCGTCGGTCATTCTCATCATCACGAGCTACATTCGGGATTTATAGGTAATTTTAGCGCCTCTGATACCCCTCCAAAGTGTTTGGTCTGGCTCTTTTATAGAAGAAATACTTTGGATATGATAAACCCGAACCTTGATCGGCATAACGGGACACGAAAATGGCTCAGAGTCTTGACTTCTCCAATTCTTCGGACTATCCGGTGCCGTAGGATGCACGAAAGTGTCGTGATCTTTGCATTCTTGTCGACATTTGTCAAAATCTTGACCCGAGGCTGATGAATGAAATATTTGCTTTAGCTCGTGTTAGTGAGTTATCGTCGAACTGACCATCCGATTCTTTAACACCTTCAATCGACGAATTCTCCATTGCGTCACTTGGCGTAGGGCTAACCACAATGGGGGGGAAATTGAGGGTTCATCCTTTAATCGGTGAACTCTCTACTGTGATCCTTGTCGTAGGGCTGACTACAGCGGGAGGAATTTTCTTGAGATGTGACGCGTTGACCGGTGTCAAAAATTTTCTCTTGAAATTCAACCTTCAATCGGTGATTATGACGCATTGGCCGGCGTCAACACAGTTTATACTCATACGTTCACTGGAGTTTCGGGAATTAGTTTATCCTCATATACCCATTTGGAGGTGGTCGAGTTATCCTTAAAACATAAAATATTTTCCAGGAACTTCTCGCCAAAATAGAAAATAGTTTATACTCGTATACCCTATTGGAGTATCACAGTGGGAGGGAATTGGGGGTTGTCGAGTTATCCTTAAGAATATTTTATAAAAATATTCTCCAGAAACTTCTCAACAAAAATAGAAAATAGTTTATACTCATATACCTAATTGGAGTAAGGGAGGAACAGTTTTACCTCTTATACTCATCGGAGGAAAGGGAGCAGTTTATACTCGTATACCTGTCGGAGTGCATGCCATTCTTGTTTGGCCTATTTTGGCGTTATGACGCCAGCTCAACCAAGGCTTGGATATTATTCTTCAGAGTAATACAAGCCTTGGCGGGGTGATGGACCCTCCTATGATACGCACAGTATTTTAGATCTGAAGTATTGCTAGCTTCCTCCTGATTCATGATAGGTGGCAGCTTGATTTTGTTGTTAGCAAGGAGATATTTGAAGATGGCTGGAACTTCATCATCATCGAAAGAATACTCCTCCTAGAATCTCCACTTAGGAGTCCTTTGTTGCCCCAAGGTTCTTTGTTGATGAATGTCATCGGCGATTCGCGACGCTTTAGCCATCGGTTGGCCTCTTTCGGCCTTTTTCCTTTTGAGGAAGCGTTCAGCTTGCTCCCCGCGCTCTTTCAGCTCTTTCCAGATTTTGGATGACACAACCCCCAGGACTTTCAAGACATTGATGGAAAGATTATTATGGCACGTTCGCAGAATGAATTTCTCTGTGACAGGATCCCTGCAGTTCATAGCCTTGTTGCGGAAGCGTTTAACAAAGCTGTCAACAGACTCCCCATCCTTCTGCTTCTCGTCTAAAAGGGTTCCGATCGATACTTCAGTGTCGTCGTCGATAAAATTATTGAGGAACGAGCTTTCTATGTCATCCCAACTATTGATGCTCCCTGGCTTGAGACGGCGGTACCAATCGAAGGCAGCTCCTCGAAGAGTGCCAACGAATGACCGAACCATCAAGGGCTCGTTACCAGAAATAACGCCCAAGTGGGATTTAAAATAGACCAAATGCTGAGTGGGGGATCCCTTTCCGTCGAACGGTATGAAGTTAATCAAATTAAACTTCGACGGATATGGGATCGACTCCCACTCTCTTGGTCTGGACATGGCATCGGTCTTCTTTACCTCTTGAGCGGAAATCAAGGCGTTGACCTTATCCTCCAACTCTTTCACCATCTGATCCTCGCCCGTAGCTTCCTTTGGATGATTTTGAGGAGGAACAATGGGACCACCCCTAGAGTTTTGATTATCTGGGTTGTGATCTTCGTCCCTGTCTGAGTCACCTTCCTCTTGATTGGCGTTATTACGACGACTTGTTTTACCCTGATGATTCGTCAGAGCTCAGATTTGCTGGTCATGCATTTCTCTCATCTGCTACACGGCCATCTCCATTTCGAACTTGAAGTTCTCTTTCTGCCTGGCTAGAGCGTCCTGAATTATTTGGGTCACCTGGTCAGGAGTGACCATGAACGCCTCCCGAGCTTGTCCCGTGCTAGACATTGTATCGTCAGAGGCGATTGTAGAGCAAGTATCCAAAAGTTCATCACTCGAGGATAGTCCTTCATGGATCTGCGGGTAATCCCTATGTCCAACGGCTTCTAGTTAGAGCTGAGACATCCGTTGAGCTATCCCTGAATCAATTTTTCTTTCAGGAGAAAAGTCGGGATTAGAGACTTTTGAAGCAATTGCCGATTTTTCTTTGCCAACCATGTTGATGGTAACTTTAAGGAATTCATCATCCTGGAGGGAGGATTTTCTCTGGTGGAAGAGTTTTGGCTTGGGCTTCGACGCTTTAGCAGTAAGTTTCTCGAACATCGAGACCTTTTGTGAAACGGTCCTGGGGCAGCTACATTTTGACGATACTGCCCTGATAGGTCTCCCGTATGGAGAGTGAGAGCTAGTTTCTTGAACACTCTCTTTTTGGGATTTCTTCACACCCCCAGCCTGATGGTGCAGCTCATTGGAGCAATCCATTGCTTGTTGGTGCGGTACCCAAAGTATAACGTTGTCTTTTGACGGACTCGTCTTCTTTTGGGGATGAAGAACCTTGTTGACATTCTCGGGCTTATTTATTGTCGCCTTTGAACGATCCAAGGTCACATCAGGAGTCGCTCGTTTAAGACCTCCTTTTTGCAGGCTTAGAGTCTTAACGGGCTCCTGGGCCTCGACATAAACCCCTAGTCTAGAGGCGACTGGAATTCTCTTATGCACGGCGCACGAACACGTACATTGAGGTGTCTTGGTTTGTTTGGATGCGACAGGACACCTTTGGGTAGTGATCGGTTTGATCGAGTGCATACGCCACCCCAATCTCGGGCCGGCGGCTTGATCAAGGCCGCTGGAAGGAGGGTTCGCTATATTGCCCTCTAATCTTTGCACCGTCTTGGACTTTGGCACCCAAACTTGACGGGATTTTTGTGGTTTTTTGGCTACTTCCCTCTTGTTCAAGTCTTGTGTCTTCCTTGCAAGAGTACGAGCTTGAGCGGCACGTGCACGGTGTAGGGTCGAAAAAATGTTTATTGACTGAATGAAGTTGTTACAATCAAATTTTCCGACATGAGGAAGAGAAGATTGATTTGACTTCTCTTTGTATGGGTTCTTGGTGGCGAGAGGATGCTTCACTCGATGCTCGAAGTCGAGGTCGCCTCGCTGACGATCGAATCGCCGCTGGATGATCTAGAGCTTGTTGAAGAGGTTCTTGATCTTTCCGCAGTGCTTGATTTTCCGTGAGTTCTCTAACTTTTTGTTTCGCACTCTTCTTCGCGGGCTTTCAACTATTTATATGGGCTTAAGGTGTAACGACCCTATTGTCACTCTCATATGAGGTTAATGACCCCTCCCATCGTGCTAGAGCGATCAAGCGCCCAGTGCGTGTTACGACAATGGCCTCGGTTTGCTACAAGAAGCGGCGCCAAGCAGGCAATTGTCGATCGCTACAAGAACGCCGGCAGAACGCGAACCTCCTCGGACCAGCGATGCGGCGAGCCTGCGTCCCATGGCTGGCGAGCCGTTTCGTCGAACCTGCGTGTTGAGTCGAGCCTGCGCCTCTTGAGCAAGTCTTGTTCGAAGCTTGCCTGGTCTAGCCGGTTGGCGTCGAGGTTCGCTGGCGTAGGTGAACCTCGGTTGAATGTCGAGGTTCACCGCTGTAGGCTAACTCGCTGAATGTCGAGGTTCGCTGCGTAGGTGAACCTCGGTTGAATGTCGAGGTTCACCGCTGTAGGCAACTCGTTGAATGTCGAGGTTCACCGCTGTAGGCAAACCTCGCTGAATGTCGAGGTTCACCGTAGGCTAACCTCGGTTGAATGTCGAGGTTCACCGCTGTAGGCTAACCTCGGTTGAATGTCGAGGTTCACCGCCGTAGGCGAACCTCGGTTGAATGTCGAGGTTCACCGCTGTAGGCGAACTCGCTGAATGTCGAGCCTCGGCTTGGCGAGCCTCGTCGAATGTCGAGCCTCGGCGCTTGGCGAGCCTGCGCTGAATGTCGAGCCTCGGCGCTTGGCGAGCCTCGTCGAATGTCGAGCCTCGCCGCTTGGCGAAGCCTGCTCAATGTCGAGCTCGCCGCATGAAGCCTGCTCAATGTCGAGCTCGCTGCTTGGCGAGCCTCGTCGAATGTCGAGCCTCGGCGCTTGGCGAGCCTGCGCTGAATGTCGAGCCTCGGCGCTTGGCGAGCCTGCTTCGAACAGCCTCGCCGCCTGGCTATCTCGCCTGCTATGAAGAACGTGTCGAACTCTCAAACCGTGCGTCGAATTAGGCGAATTATATATGGAAATCGACCATCTCGACGAGACGGAGCCAATTGCCCCAGTCATTTTGCCCAGTTCCTTTTGGTTTGAGAGATATCAGCATTTCTGTCTATTTTGTAAAGTCAACATCCGTGTAAACTTAACCTTTAGGCGGCTCGACTCCACTCGATGGACTCTAAGCTCTTTTGCTCATTCCGAAGTTGTCGTAAGGATTAAGGCAATTTTTCTGCCTACAAAACCCCCTCAAAGTTTTGAGACTTGAATGCGGTTGAATGGAGTCCGAACACTTTGGATATGAAGACTTGTAAGATGGTCGCCGTGCACGAGCAGGAACCTTCTAACTAACACGGTAAATTTGAATTCTTCACCCAAAATAATGATGCCTCTGGATTTTAGCAACCCCCAAATATCAACGGATTTGATGTGCCTTTACCGACACCGCTTGAATCGGCTAGCCATACTTTTCCCTCAAGATGGTGAGTTTGCGAGGAGTTTCTTTTAGGCTTAGTGCTAAAATCTCCCTCTATCCTTAGCCGCTCAAGGCGCTGGATTAAAAGATAAGGGCAAATAGCACGGTGGGCCATCATGTGGAAATGATCGAATCGCTCAGCTGACATGAAAGTATAACGATCGCGATCAAAAGCAATCAAGTTGTTCGCTGACTTAAAAGTATAACAACAGTGATTACTTAACAAAGTCATTTAGGAAATGACTCGGGGTAGCCGAGTCGCTCAGGACATGGGAGTATAACGACTATGGCTAAAATAGAGGCACATCGCATGGTAGGCCACTATTCGAAATGATCAATCGCTCGACATAAAAGTATAACGATCGCGATCAAAAGCAATCAAGTTGTTCGCTGACTTAAAAGTATAACAACGGTGATTACGAACAAAGTCATTTAGGAAATGACTGGGGTAGCCGAAATGCTCAAAGGACATGGGAGTATAACGACTATGGCTAAAATAGAGGCACATCGCATGGTAGGCCACTATTCGGCGCAGGGAGTTGATAGGGTATATTGCTTGGTTGGACAACGCCGTCATGGAATGACGATGCGGACTATCGAGGTGATTGTTAACATGACAAGGAGGGTCCCGCCATCCCGCTTGAGAGGATCGACGAGGAAATCTTGAGGGAACCATCGAGGTGATTGTTAACATGATAGTTTAGGTCCCGCCATCCTATTGACGAGGATTGGCGAGAGAATTTGGAGGAAATTGGTTATCCGATGTGATCAGTAACATGATAACTTAATGGGAGTTTTGAAAGAAGACTACGGTAGTACTTTTTCGTAAACTTACCATTAATAGGCATCATGATTCTGCCGCCTTCTTGATTGGTTAGGCGGTATGCTCCATTCGAGTAAGCAGACTCCACCACTAATGGTCCTTCCCATTTTGGTTCGAACTTCCCCTTCTTTTGGAGTTCAAAATCATCGGCGCCGACAATGAGAACGAGGTCGCCTTCCTCGAAAATCGACATCGGACTTTCTTGTCAAATGCTTTAGAAACCGGTCCGTAAAGCTCGATATGCCGTTGAGCCCGTAATCGCTTTTCATCCAAAGATTTCAAGCTCAAGGCCGGGCGATGATTTTCCTCGGTTGTCATTCCGTGGATAGCGCCATTGAGCGATGGGATTTGAATCTCTAGCGGTAAAATGGCTTCACAACCATAAACCGAGAATATGGTGGTAATTGCCGGCTGTGCGAACGGTGGTACGCAGAAGCCCACGTGCTTTGCCCCAGCCTTGTCGCTCCAATCCTTCTTGTTTGAAGAGACCATTTTAGTAAGGATCTTGATGATCGCCTTGTTAAAAGCTTCAGCTTGTCCATTCGCACGGGGTAGTAAGTCGCTGACGCTTAGGTTCCGTGATTAGAAATTTATCGCTAATCGCGCGGAAGGCATGATCGACAAATTGCGGACCATTATCGCGACGATCCGCCGACACCATACCGGTATATGACATGATGTTTAACAAATTTGATCACATCGCTTGTCTTGACCAATCTCAACGGAACGGCTTCAGCCCACTTTGAGAAATACTCGCTATCGCCAATATGAAGCGATGTCCTTTTGAAGAAGGTGGAGAAATTGGACCGACGATGTCCATTCCCCACGCTTCAAATGGCCGACGCGGGCGGTAGGATGCAAGTGTTCGGAGGTTGGTGAAGGTAATTAGCATGTATTTGGCACGCATGGCATCGCTTAGCGTAGCCACGCATCCCTCACTATTGTCGGCCAATAATAACCGAAGTTCACGCACCGTCCCATAACTTGGGCCCGTGTTGGTGTGCTCCACAAACACCGCCATGAGCTTCTTTCAAGACTTGCTCTGCTTCCTTAGGCAGCGGGCATTGAAGCGGTAACCCATCATATGACCTTCTATATAAGGTCTCAGAATCGAATCATAGTAAAATCTTGATGCTCGTCGTGAATCGACTCCCTTTCTTTTATGTCTCCGCAATATCCCATGCAAGACATAGTCGATGATCGGAACCGCCCACCGCTTCAAGTGACTTAGGCTCGTCTTCAACCGCACGAACTGTAATGCATATTTTGGCCGAAATAGTTGCCGACTAGTCACACTAACTTGCGAGTAGCATTCTCGCGTGGCTAGAAGCGCAAGAGACGCCAACAGATCTGCATAAGTGTTCATAAGCGGGGCACATGATCAATGTAAAAGCTTTCAAAGGAGTCGCCTAAAGTTATGGTTCTTTGCATGATGAGGGATAAGGTCCTCGTGCCCGACTTCTCAGATTCTCCTCTTAGTTGTTTTATTCGACTAGCCGTGAATCCCCAAATGCTTCAAGGTGCTTCACGCCTAAATGTTTGGCTATGTCGAGACCAATCAATAACGCATTATACCGCTACATTATTGGTGCATGGTTCGATAACCATACTGCGTGGTATCACGTGGTTTTGTGGAGATATCAATACTACCCACTCCCGCTACAACGGGCCGTGGGTCGCCTCGAGGTTCACAAAGAACAACCGCCATACCGTTCCTTAGAGACCGATTAGCTTCATAAGGTTCATCGTGCATGTCTTGATACAATTCGATTTTCCCTTTCAATGGATGATTAGCCATAAGATCACAACACAATGACCCTTCATCGCCTTCGAGGTTTGAAGTGAATGTCGATCGAGATAATAACAATGCCCATCTAGCCATTCGACCATTCAACGCCGTCCGGGTCATGAATACCCGTGATAGGGTCAATTTTGAGATGACGGTATGGTCCGTCCCACTAGATAGTGCATCTTTTGGATGGCGAAGACCAAAGCCAAACATTCCTTCAATGGGAGGGTATCGATACGGTCCCCGACAAGGTCCTACCGAGGTAATAGATTGCTGTTAGTGGCCATTGTCATCGCCCCGTGTTAAAGACTCGCTAACGATACTCAGAAGGCCGGATGTAAATCGAAAGGGCTTTCCCCGATTTAGGTGCAACTAACACGTGGGGATTAGAAAGATATGTTTTGATCTCTTGAATGCCTTAGGCAATCTTAGTCCCAAATGAGCGATACACCTTTCTTCATGAGCTTCGAGAATGGTTGACATTTCCGATAAATTGGAAATGAATCTGCGAATGTAAGCCAAACACCCTTGGAGGCCACGAAGCTCTCGAGGCTTCTAGGAGGTGGAAGTTCTTGGATAGCTTTGACTTTATCCCGTGCGCATGCACCGCCCGTGACTACCTAACCCTAGGAATTTGCCACTAGACATCCCTAGAAAGACTTAGTTGGGTTCATCTTCACCGATGTGCCCGCATTATCTCAAATGCCGCCCTCAAGTCGTAAATGATCACTTTTGTGACGACTCTTGACCACTAAATCGCCTACGTATATTTCCTACCGCTTCCTGTAATATTTTCTAAGATAGTGGTCATGGCACGCCGGTATGTAGCCCTGCGTTTTCAAGCCGAAGGCATAATCAGATAACAAGATATTCTCGACGGTGTTCGGAAAGCGCAGTGCTTTTCATCATCGGGGTGCATTTTGATTTGATTGTACCACGAAAAGCCATCCATAAAGACATCCTTTCAAACCCACACGCATATCGATTTATAATATCCGTGATTGGTAAAGGAAAATCATCTTTCGGACACGCCAATTTAAGTCTCGATAATCAACGACGGCCGGATTCGTCCACTTTTCTTCAAAGCGGGTACTATATTGGCTACCCGGTCGAGTGTTGAACCTCGAATGAAACTCGCTTTCATCGCCTTCTCGATTTCTTTCTCAATGGCCTTCATGACCTGAGGCAAATCGCCGTCGTTGTTTAACAGGTAGCTTACCGCTCGATATTAAGGCAATGCATAGCCACTGAGGGTCTAAGCCGCATATCTTCATAACTCCAGCGAAGACATTGATATATTCCCGCACTCAAAGCGATAAGGCTCTCTCTTTTCTTCACCAAAACCATCGCTATGAATATGGGCTTGGATTAGCTTCATCCCCATATCAACTCTGACTATTTTGTCATCAGGGTTCGTTGTTCAAAACGATGTTCCCATTGCATTCCAAGTTGTTGACTCGGTGGATCCTCGAATAGCGTAAGAGATCATCTTCTTGAATCTCTATTGGATCAACTGAGGTCATATTGGCCATCGTGGACCTAATTTCTCGCCCTATATCGCGTCAATCCTGTGAAGTCGCTGTAAGATGAGTGATCGACTCACCCTCGGCCAGAACGTACACGAAAGTACCCGCTGACTCATATCCCAACCCTTTACGAAGTTTTATGATAGTAATCATCGGGCTAGCCTTAGGGACATAAGCGGTCGGATCGGTGTCACGATGCCTCTCCATAGTTTAAGCCTTCTTTGTGAAGAAAGTCATACCCCATTTTCTTCATCAAATGCTTCTACGAAATATGAAAATTGGGGTTCTTTTTCTTTTGCTTGGGGTTGTTCCACCTCGGCTTGCAATGGTTTGTTGACACGCCCAAAGATAATGTCTTTCTCATCATTGTTCTGCCGGTATCACAAAACCGCCATGAAGAGTCATTATGCCTTTGGGTCATCATGAACGACGATCGAAGTTGGTATGTGTAAGTAGGTTCAAAGATACAACCGGGCGCATTCTTCACATTAAGTCAAGATGACTTTTAACACCGGTCGCGTAAGCTAAATCATAATCTTCATTGAAAGCGGCGATATCGTCATCGGGATCATTGGATCGATTACAAAGGGTTTTACATCATTGAAAACAACTCCTTGTTCGGACTCTATGTCCGCTTCATTTCCGCTGCCATAGTCCTCGATCTGTGGTTCATCGGTTCGGCCTTCCTCAAGGTAGTGGACAGAATCCGTAAAATAATTCTCCACACCTTTGAATGGTTGCCTTTCGCGACCAATGTTTTAACCATCCCCTCTTCATCTATATACTTCATGCATTGATGCAATGTAGACGGGACGATCAAGTTTTCATGGATCCAGGGTCGACCCAATAGCAAATTATAGGATGTATCGGCATCAATGGCGTAGCGGTGGCGTCGTCTTCAAGTCTCCTATCGACATCGAGTTTGATTTTGCCCAAGGGACGAGAATTGGTGGCATTGAAACCGTGAAATGGTAGTCCCGTTGTCGCTAAACGATGCAGCCGTATCCCGAGATGTTGTATAATTCTCAATGGGATGATACTCAATGCATCCTGGTCAACTTGAGCTCGGTTGATCGGACGAGCCAATGTAACGGTAAAGTATAATGGCCTATCATGCTTGGGTTCTTCACTTGCATGTCCTCCGAGGAGAAGGTAATGCAAGGTATTGGCCCTCAAGACCTCGGTGATTTGGGCGCAAGCTTCTGAGCTTTTGGAAATGAGCGAAAGGCTTCGTTGTCCGCCAATGCTTTCGCAGAGCTCGTAGATTGAGAAACCCGTAAGAGTTCAAACAAAGTGATCCTCGCCGATGTTGGAGAGTTGGGCTAAAACATCGAATTGGAAAGGGCCTTCAAAGTTTCCTGTGTCCTTCCCGAAGCTTTGTTGTACCGACCTCCTTTGTTTTGCTCACTAACGGCGCGCTTTGTTGCTATGTCGGTGTTGCCTCGGGATACTCCCTTAAGAACTCCTTTCACCACGGGTGCCACGCCGTATTGTGTCGCGGTCGGATGATTTGCTCCTTTTCGGTAGCGAGAGGTGGCGTTACAAGTCTTCCCTTGGACTTTGAAGAAGTCCATTGCACATCGATAACAAGTCGGGGTGAACCCACATAATTTAAGCCTTTCGGTGGTGTAAGGACCATACCTTGTTCCTCCCGTTCTTTGGAGGTCAAAGTTCACAAGTCGGCTTCCTCTTGAGGGATCGGCTTTACTCCATCTTGCACTTGGAATTCAAAAATCACCAAATTGAGGGCTTACCATGTTTGCGTATTACCTTCTTCGATCCTCTCGCGAGTCATAACACTGCCTCTAACAAGACTTGATCTTGTCCTTCAAAACGTAGCATGACCCTCGCCGAGTGGTGTACCATTCGATGGTACATGCAAGATTTTGATCATCCGCCCTGAAGCTTCCTCCGGCTTCCTCATTTCCTAAGCGCTGATCTTGTTCATTTTGAGTAAAGTTTTAAGGATTGGCATGACCTGGTCATCCTTAAAGTCATACTTCCTCTGAGGACGGCCGTCAAAAACATTCGATTTCTGCTTGAAGGGTCTCGAAGTAGGTTGGGTCTCCACGGCCAAAGTCTCCTTCCCCTTCGACTGCTTTTGAGGAATAAAATTGTTCTGATTATCCCCCTTTTTATGACGAGAATCACGGGTTCCTCGGCCTCGATCCTCTGAAGCATGTTCTCAACTTGCTCCCCTTGCCTCACCAAGTCTCTCCAAGAGTGTGCTTCAACTGCACCCATCTTCGAAAGTATGTTGAGCGAGAGGTTGGCTCTGCACATCCCGATAAATGTCGCCCGAGGCCTGGTCCCGGGAGTGCAAAGACAGATTCCGAATCGCTGATTTAACGTGGTCCGACAGACTCGCCTTTGCTTTTCGACCCGACAAAGTGGCCATAGACACCTCGGTGTCATCATCGAAGAATCGGGCCATAAAAGCCTCGCACATCTTTCCAAGAGCCGATAGAACCAGCTCTAACCTTCAAACCATTCGGCATGCACTTTAAGAGTGCTAATGAATAGCGGGTCATGATAGGATCGTTACCGTTATATGCCGGTTTCGCTTGGAAGTAATAGATGTGTTGCAACGGAGAGCTTTTTCCACGAACCGCACTAAATTAAGTGGCTTGAATTTGGAGGATATGGGACATCATCCCATTCTATAGGGTATGGCCTTGCCACCCCGACTCCTTAGATTGCCCTTGAGTTTCGGGCCCACCGCTTTTGGAAATCCCGCAACATATGATCTCGCTTTTCGTGACGCTGATTTGATTCCGCTGATGATATTGAGTGAATATCATGATCCCCGTCAGAAGTTTTGCTTCGATCCGATCCTCCTTCGCCCATCTTCTTCTTGCCCACAACTTTCTCCATCATCATCTCTAAAGCGTCGATAGATTCTTGTTGCGCCAAGAATAGTAGCTTGTTGCTCTTCAATTTTCGCGGTCATCTTCGCTCGCTCGCCATGAGGACACCGGCCCGACACCGAAATCGTGATTTGAAGGTTGAGATGTAGCGATGGCGTAGTTCTCCAATTCTTCGGCGACCCCCTACCTAACGGGCTATAATCAACGGGATTGTCCGCTCGCGTTAAGACGTGCTTCGATAGCCTTGACTATTGATTAATGTGCCTCAAAACCTGGGAGTACTCGTCGACGATTCAGATCGCTTATCGGGTCTTGCTCCCGCCTCCCAACCATGTTAATGGTCACTCCATGACTCTCGGGTCAGCTTTATGCATGGAACCGCCTTCGCCTAGTTGACGGGTCGGATAACGCTCAAAATCGAAGGCGTCGTTGATGAACATTGGGCGCCAAGACGCGTAGATGAGTTTCTCACGCAGCAATGAGACCGCATTTGATTGGCACCATGCTTGCGCAGAGATAATCACGAGATCGTAAACGGTGTTCCCCGCTGATTTTGAAAAATGAGCCTCGTATGAGAAAGGCTCTCGAGTTGAGTTTGGCGACCACGGTGAAGCTGCCATTTCCTTTGGCTCGCGGGCCAGGTTCGCCGCCTTTGCCGTAGGTTCGGCCCCGCTTAAAGGAGACCTCATGTTGGCGAAGTTCGTTGCTTGGACGAGGTTCACCCCTTCTAGAGGTGGCCTCATGTTGCTGGGTAGGCTTAAAATGACGAGGTTCGCCAACGAGCGAAGCTTCATCTTGCTTTGATGACACCCCATGTCGAGGTTCATAATGACGAGGTTCGCCATTTTGATGCTTGCTATGACGCAGGTTCGCCAACGAGCGAAGCTTCATCTTGCTTTGATGACACCCCATGTCGAGGTTCATAATGACGAGGTTCATCACTTTGACGCTTGTTATGTCGAGGTTCGTCAATAGAGCGAGATTCGCCTCGACGCAGGCTCATCTCTTCTCAAGGGGACCCTACACCGCTGGCGCAGGTTCGCCACTGGGCGCAGGCTCGCCATGTTTCCAGCCGAAGCTGCGTTGTTGCCGGTGGTTCGCTAACCGACAAGGTTCACCCTTTGAGGGGACCTCGCTGATGGCGCAGGTTCGCTACTTGTACTAGGCTCGCGAAGCAGAGCGATGTTCGCCGCGACGAGGTTCGCACCGGGTGACCTCGCCTCGCTTTGAATGAACCCCGATGATGACGAGGTTCGTTGATTTTCTTTGGACGATAGCTTAAATCCGGCTCCCACGACCAAAGCTCGAGCACGCTTGACGAAGCTTTGTTCTGTCACGACGCTGTCTAGCACGCCTCGAGAGTGAACCATTAGAAGGTCCCGTTTCAATGTGCAGAGCCGCTCGGCCAAACTTACAGCACCAAGCGGACTTGGATTGCTTAACAACCTATTTCTTAGTCCATGTCAACTTTTGGAGCCTTGTCCTTGAGAGACATAGGCCATTGTCGAGGTTCGCCGAGATGATTCAGCCAGGTTAACGGGCTGAAGTGTCCATACGACTCCACACACACTTATGTCTTTATCGGGCTAGATGCCCGAGAGGAAAAGAAATTCCTCGTACTTACTCGATCAAATTCAATGACCAAGGTCGAACCTCGGTTCCAATTGCAACTTCATTTGATCAAGGCCACCACCAGCTCATCTAATGAATGGTTTCTCCCATTGTGGTCGCCATCTTCAGAGGGTCGAAAAATGTTTATTGATTGAATGAAGTTGTTACAATCAAATTTTCGATTCTGAGAGGAAGAAGATTGATTTGACTCTCTTTTGTATGGGTTCTTGGTGGCGAGAGGATGCTTCACTCGATGCTGAGTCGAGGTCGCTTCCGCTGACGATCAGAATTTGCTTCCGGATGATCTAGAGCTTGTTGAAGAGGTTCTTGATCTTTCCCCTGCGCAGGTGCTTGATTTTCCAGGAGTTCTCTAACTTTTTTGTTTCAGCCAGCCCCTTTCTTCGTTGGGCTTTCAACTATTTATATGGGCTTTAGGGGTGTAACTGACCCCTATTGTCACTCTCATATGAGGGTTAATGACCCCTCCCATCGTGCCAGAGCCAGTCAAACGCCAGGTCTGTGTTCTGACAATGGCCTCGTGGTTTAGCTGGGCGCAAGCGGCGCCGCTGCGAATTGTCGATCGCTACAAGAACGCTGGCCGCCGTAGAACTACTCTAACCTCGCCGACCATCGATGCCAGCGGCGAGCCTCGTCGAATGTCGAGCCTCGCTGCTTGGCGAGCCTCGTGCGAATGTCGAGCCTCGCTGCTTGGCGAGTCTCGCTGAATGTCGAGCCTCGCTGCTTGGCGAGCCTCGCTGAATGTCGAGGTTCGCTGCGTAGGCGAACCTCGGTTGAATGTCGAGGTTCATCGGGCTGAAGTAACTTGAATGTCGAGGTTCGCTGCGTGGCGAACCTCGGTTGAATGTCGAGGTTCGCTGCGTAGGCGAACCTCGGTTGAAAGTCGAGGTTCATCACAGGCTTAACCTCGCTTGAATGTCGAGGTTCATCGCCGTAGGCTAACCTCGCTGAATGTCGAGGTTCATTGCTGTAGGCTAACCTCGCTGAATGTCGAGCCTCGCTGCTTGGCGAGCCTCGCTCAATGTCGAGCTCGCCGCTTGGCGAAGCCTCGCTCAATGTCGAGCCTCGCTGCTTGGCGAGCCTCGCTGAATGTCGAGCTCGCCGCTTGGCGAAGCCTCGCTCAATGTCGAGCTCGCCGCTTGGCGAAGCCTCGCTCAATGTCGAGCTCGCCGCTTGGCGAAGCCTCGCTCAATGTCGAGCTCGCCGCTTGGCGAAGCCTCGCTCAATGTCGAGCCTCGCTGCTTGGCGAGCCTCGCTGAATGTCGAGCCTCGCTGCTTGGCGAGCCTCGTCACGCTCTGAAGAACAAGTCGTAACTCTCAAACCGTACGTCGGAATTAGACGAATTATATATGGAAATCGCCCATCTCGACGAGACGGAGCCAATTGCCCGGTCATTTTGCCCAGTTCCTTTTGGTTTGAGAGATATCAGCATTTCTGTCTATTTTGTAAAGTCGAACATCGGGTAAACCTAACCTTTAGGCGGGCGACTCCACTCGAGATGGACTCTTAAGCTCTTTTGCTCATTCCGAAGTTGCTGTGTAAGGATTAAGGCAATTTTCTTGCCTACACCGCGGTGCTTCGTGCGGCTCCCGAGTCGTCACGAGTCCTCTTGATGAGAACCCATTTGTCGATTCGATGGCTTGGAGGAATTGCAAGCGATTTGAAGTGACGGCGCTTCTGGACTCAAGTGCATAGTAGCGGAGTCCATCCACTGTTCAATGCCTTTGCAAGTTGGCGAGCTTGGCGTTGGCGTCGCTGGCGTGCCCTCTTCGTCAAAGTCGACCGTTAATGATCTGAACCCCCGGCTTGCTGGATTGTCGAAATAAAGTCGCGAGGGGAGATCTCAGCAATGGTTGACTGAGGGTTGTCTTCTTGCGTCCTCCTCCATGAAAAAGCCTTCTTTGGAGGTAAGATCTCGAACCGCTGCCGCGCACGACGATCTCGTGATTCGAGATCGCTATTCCCACTGTGGTCGCCAGTTTGTTCGCGGAAAAAGTTGATATGATTGTCATTGCTTGAATCTGTTACACCTTTATGGGTTTACAAACGAGATTCAGAAAAAAGATCGCCTTTTTATAAGGCTTTACAACGAACAACCAAAAAGATTATAACTTTTCTCCTTTTGAACAAACGCTGATCCGTTTATCGGATCCTCGCTAGCGTGGATGTCTTTGCCTGTGCCGGGGACTTCTTTTCCATTCGTGGACCATCGCATAATCCGGATCCGGTGTGAGATCTACACGATCAAGAGGGGTTATTTCACGATTGAAACAAGAACCCAAGCAAATGAGATCGACTAAGCGATATCAAAACTCTTCTCGAGAACAAAACGAGGTTTAATCTCGAGGGAATGATATAGATCTGATGTCGAAGTTGACCGCCTCCCCAAAAGGCTAGATCTGGATCTTCAAAAGCCTCTCCTTTATCGCCAAAAGTCAGATCTTGATCTTTAAAAGCCTCGCCTTTATCGCTAAAAGTCAGATCTTGATCCGGCAGAGTCTCCTCTTCTCTCCAAAATTCCGGCCCCTTACAAATGAGCCTTGCACCTCAATTTATAGCCTTTGAAAGCGGATGCGGTCGAAACTGGGCCCAAAGCCCGCCTAGCCACCTAGGAGGTGGCTCGGCCACCACCTAGGTGGCTCGGCCACCCCTAGGGGTGGCTCGGCCACCGAGCCACCCCTTGGGTGGCTCGACCACTGAGCTACCTTGAGGTGGCTCGGCCATGGCCGAGCTACCCTGGAACCGGGGAGCCACCTTGGGGTGGCTCCGGCTGAGCCACCCGGGGTGGTTGGTTTTACCGAACCCACGAGGCGATTCGGGACCTCTTTCGTCGTTTTTCGATGTTCTGGGTCTTGGTTTGGTTGATCTAGTTGGTCCGGAGCTTCACAGTTGGGTTTATCCCTTCGCTCGCGATTAGTCTGTGGCTTCATTGACTTGGACGCCTCGTCGACTCGCTTTATGCATTTCGTTGGCTCGCTTCATGCGTTGGCATCGCTTGTGTTGTCAACGGTTCATCGTCACGTCGTTGGATGGCTCGTCGGTCATTCTCATCATCACGAGCTACATTTAGGGATTTATAGGCAATTTTTAACGCCTACACTAAGTCTCACCAGAAACTGTAGCAATCCTATTCACCCCCCTCTAGGTTTGCATCCCAGTTCTAACAAGTGGTATCAGAGCCTCATTACTCATCTTTAGGTATCACAACCTAGGGTAGAGATGTCAAGCCTTACCACCGCTTCAGCTTTTCCAGAAGGACATACGGTCAACCGACCCCCTCTTTTCGATGGCATCAAGTACACATATTGAAAAGCGCGTATGAGAGTTTTTTTGTTGTCCCTTAGTTTTGACGCTTGGGAAAGTGTAGAACATTGGTATAAGGAACCTACTACCGAGGTTGAAGGTTTTACTGTTGTTCTTACTAAGGACAAGTGGTCTCCACAGGACAAACAGATATATTTTTATAATTCAAAAGCCATGAATGCTTTATATTGCTCTCTTATTGCTAAAGAATTTAACCATGTTTCTAATTGTAATATCGCGCAGGAAATTTGGAAGACATTGGAAGTCACCCATGAGGAAACTTCACAGGTAAAGGAGGCAAAGCTTGCAATGCTGGTGAGCAAATATGAAAACTTCAAGATGACGACCTCGAAGAGCATACATGGCATGTTCATGCGATTCACTGATATCGTGAACAAATCGAAAGCCATAGGGAAGGAGTCTGAAAATAAGGAGCTATGCAGAAAGATACTCTGTTCTCTATCTTGTGACTGGGAACCTAAGGTAACGGCTATTGAAGAAATTTAAAAATTTTCTAATCTATCTCTTGATAATCTTATAGGCAATCTCATCATATACGAAGTCCGATTGAAAGAGAGAGAAGATACCTCAGAAGAAGAATCAAAGAAAAAGTCATTGGCCTTAAGAGCAAAGAAAGAAAAATCCCGATCAAAGAAGAAGAAGGAGTCAAGCTTGAGTTCTGAAGACGAGGATGATCAATCTACACTTATAGTAAAAGGATTCAAGCCTTTTCTTAAATAAAAGAATGGACAGAAATATCTTCAAAAAAGACGGAATCAATTCACTAAACACGTAAATAATAATTCCTCAAGTGATTCTAAAATTGAACCCATCTGTTATCGTTGCAGGAAACTGCAAGAACCGATGCCCTCTGAACAGAAAGGAAAAGAAGATGGAGGGGTAAGAGTCTCAATGTCACAACCTGGGATTTGACATATGAGGATGAATCTAAAGCTGAGCCAAGTGGAGATGACAAACATGTGTACAAGTGCCTCATGGGAAGAAACACATTGACTTTAGATCCAAAGCTAGGTAATGGAGTGACACTGATGGTGAGTATTCGGACGAAGAGGTATATCCTTCTTATGATGAGATTTATTCTAAGTATAAGGAGATGTTAATTCATTTGGAACATATAACTCAAAAATATGAAGAGTCTAAAAAGATGAATACAAAGTTGAAGAAAGAAAATAAAATTTATCAAAGGAAGTTAAATTTTCCTCTTCAAATTTAAATTCAAAAATACAATCTCTTCTAAGTGAAAATAGTGTTCGAGCTACAAAATCAAATCTCTTGTTTATCTAAGCAACTCAAAAATAATTAGTGTGAAAAAGAAAAACTAGTTGCTAAGGTAAATGAGTTATTTGTGAGCTGTCTTCTAAATAAATAAAATTTGAAACTCGATGCACTACAATAGTTTCCGAAAATGAACAACTAAAGTCCAAAAATAGTGATTTGGAAAAGACCATGAAGAATTTTTCATTGGGCTCAAAAGGTCTTAACATGGTCCTTTCCAATCAGCGATTCGCAAAAGTTAAAACTAAAATTGGTTATTCATATTCTAAAAAATTTAAAAAGTTTCAACCTTCTTTTGTAAAGGGTAATAATCTTGGTTGTTTTGATCCTATTCCTAATGGAACTTATCATTCTATATGCTCATTATGTAGAAAAATTAGATATGTTTCGATGAGCTGTCATATGAGATATAGGATAAAACAGTCAAATAGATTTGGGTACCGAAAGCCCTTATTCCTAACTAATGTGGACCTATGTGGATACCTAGGTTATAATTATCTGCCTTTTTGTAGACTTGCAGGTTGACCGAGGATTGAAGTGACACACGGTGGTTGCTTACGTATTCAGGTTATCAAAATCCAACCATTGGTCTGCATTATACGGAGATACAGGTTTTATATATGAATATATATTATCTCCTCATACAGGTAAGTTTTCTTATATATATATATATATATATATATATATATAGAGTAAAGCTCCTATAAACTTAAGTGGATAGGAGCACTTGTCCTAAACTTTTATCCATTCATTATGCTTTGAGATTTGTACTATATGATTTGTGCTACGATAATGCTATCTTTGAGATTTGTGCCTTAATTTGAATCACATGCTAGCTTAAATCTCAATACAAAATTAATGGATAAAAAGTTGGTGGACAATGAGCTTCTATCCACTTAAGTTTATAGGAGCTTTACTCTCTCTCTCTATATATATATATATATATATATATATATATATATATATATATATATATATATATATATATATATATATATATATATATATATATATATAGGTTATAGGTTTTAAATAATAAAAATTTTGGATCATCGATGGTCTCGATGAAACCATCGATGGTTCACCATCGCATTGTCGAGATAAAAGGGTTATTTTTGTTTTACTTCACTTTTACCCTCAGGGCGCTTGAAAAATACTTACAAGATCCCCAAACCAACTCGTGATGTGGAGTCGGTGAATGACAACCCATCGAATGATACGGACATCAAATCGTTAAGACGCGAACTCGACGGCGAACCCACAGCCACAAGCACGGCTTAAACCGACTTGAACATCGATCGGATCCAGACCGTTGAACCGAACAAACCAAGAGTTAGTCCCGAACCAAATACGACGGAACCTAAGTCCCGAGAAGGCCAAGAGTCAATAGGCAGTGGCCTAAACCCGAGACCGAGAAAACGGCTAAACGGGCGAAAAACGGCGAACGGCGCTACCGCCAAATTGGTCGAAGCTACTCCTGCCAAGTGGTCGGTGGCTCGGCCACCATGGCCGAGCCACCTCGACCAACTTGTCGAGGTGCCTCGCCAAGTGGTCGGTGGCTCGGCCACCATGGCCGAGCCACCTCGACCAACTTGTCGAGGTGCCTCGCCAAGTGGTCGGCAGCCGCCACCACGCCGAGCCACCCCGCCAACTTGGTCGAGGTGGCTCTGCCAAGGCCGAGTCGCTGGTGCACCCCCTATTGTATAAATAGGGGGTCTTGTTGGTTGAGGGATTTTGGGGGAGGTGTGGATTTTTGAGGATTTGGCTCGAAACTCGGGATTTTCTCAAGAGTTCTCACGAGATCCACGAGCCGCCGACGCACCGCTCCGAAAGCACCGGCGAGCACAAGTCCAGCCGACGCCGATCCACAAATCGCGGCCAAAGAAGCCGTAGCAAGTTCAAATCAATGACAATCAAACCGACTTTTACCGCAACAACGCCGGCGCATCATTGGGAGCCACCGCCTCAGATCGGAGGTCGCTGCCGCAACCACGGATCCCTATCCCTGGAAGAAGAGGTCGAAGTTCGAAGTTCGACCAGAGAAGTTCGAGGAGTACCTATCCTCACCTCCTCCAGATCCAGCCTCGCCGCCCAAGAAGGTCTCCGCCGCAAGGAGAACCCGATGGGCCTCCGATGTAGAGCCCCGTGACGGCGAAGTCCAACCTCGCCGCCGCAGTAGCGAAATCCCTTCGGCGCTCGAAGTCCGGATGGCGCCGAGATGAACGCCGACGATGCGCCGGGCGCCTAAGCGAAGCTCGCCAAAGGCGACGACAAAGCATGGCGCAAGCTTGCCAAGGCCATGCAATCCGTGGATGGGGTCCGCTACGGCGGATCTAAGATCCAGACTTACGCAGAGGCTTCACCAAGTGATCAACGGTCTATCCAAGCCGCCAACCAACGAAAGTGGGTCCGCCAAACGGAACCGCTCCACACCTGTGAGCGATCCGAAGCGCCAAGCACTCCATGCTGTGCACGAAGCTTTGGTGCAACAGGCTCGGAATTGAAGAAAGAGGTGAGGAAGAAGCCGCTAACATACCACCGTGTTTGAGGCCCAAGTCTAACGGTGCCCCAACCCCGCTTGCCCACGCCTCGCTCTCGACTTAAGCCAGCGCCAAAGGTAAATTCAGCCAAAGTTCAAGTCCGACGGCGCCAAGGTCAAAGGTGCTCAGACTGAACCGTGGTGAAGCCAATTCCGCCACCACCACCAAACCAACTATCAAAGATCGCTGGTCCTCTCAAGGGATCACGGGTCACTCCTCATACAGAGGCCGCACTGCTCCATAAAGGACCGGAGATTCTGCGACATCTCCAACCGGATTAAAGATCGAAGTCCGAGTCCCTCAAACTTCACGCCACATAAGCGAAGTCAAGGCGAAGTTACTTTCGGTAGTTTTGGCCATTCTCGAAGGAGACGCCTCGCCCGATGACGACGACGCTATACCCGAGATCACGCCAACACACGCAGATTGCTCCGCTACACACACCGACGAGCCGTACTACCGCGGTAAGGGTACGAAAATCTCGGCGATTCCCCTAAATTGACGCGTCATGCTTGTGCTCCAAACTCATCAAGACGGTGCTCTCGAGTGCAATTGCCGCAAGAAACCGTAAAGGGTATCGGTCTTCCGTGAGGCTTAGCACCAACACGCCGAGACCTAGGTCAAGGCGAATTCAGAAGGATGACATCCCGAGAAGATGAATTGCCGAGGTCACTAACAACATGACCGCAAAGAATCGCCGCCACAGCCATCCCGCCGATCGCAACGGTTAACTCGCTTATGGTCCGACTATCCGACGGTCCGATACGACAAGCTTCGAAAGGGATACCCGCGAGGATGATGCGCCGATATTGGCTCCGAATTGCCTCGATCACATCAGATCTAGCCAAGGAGCCCCCAAGAAACGCCATGATCGCATTGCATCAAGTGGCTAAAATGCTAGATGAAGCGCTGAATAAGCAACGGAAAACTTCAAGCTAGAGATGGAGTCGGCCATGCACGATGAGGGAAATGCATGATCAATGATCCAAGCCTTGACGAAACATCGAGGCTAATCGAAGTCACAGATCAACATCGATCAAGATGATAACGATTCGATCGAGGAAGCACAAGAAGATGATAACCCTCTGAACCCTTATTTGGGCAAAACATAGATGTTGTTGCTCGTGAAAGCGAGAAGATCAAAGACTTGGAGAGCAAAATCAACTCATTGATTTCCGCCAAGAAGTAAAGAAGACAGTATTCCTTGCCCATACCCGAGGGAGTGGGAATCAATCCCGCACTCCGAAGTTTAACTTAATAAACTTCACACCATTTGACGGAAGGGTTCCCCGACGCAAAGACTTGATTTATTTCAAGTCACACCTCGAGTTATTTCGCAACGAACCCCCGATGGTTCGGTCATTCGTTGGCACCCTTCGTGGGCCGCCGAATGGTACCGCCTCAAGCCGGAGCATTCACACCGGGACGACATGGAGTCTAGCTTCCTTACCAATTTCTTTGATGATGATACCGAGGTATCGATCGGGACATTGCTCGACGAGAAGCAGAAAGACGGAGAAACCGTGGATATCTTTGTCAAACGATTCCGGAACAAGGCAATGAACTGTCGAGATCCAATAACAGAGGAGTTCATCCTCCAAACCTGCCACAACAATTTGTCGATAGACGTGCTTGAAGCAATGGGGACGGCACCGTCCATAACGTGGAAGGACCTGAAGGTTCGTGGAGAGAAAGCCGAGAGGTTCCTCAAAAGGAAAAAGGCAGAGAGAGGCCAGCCGACAACGAAGCCCGGCCGCAACTTTGTCCCACGCAAAGGGAAAGAGCAAGCCAAGACGGCGGTTATAACCAAACGCTCCAACTCCAACCCCAACAACAGAAGAAGAGCAAAGAAGAATACGGCGCCGCAACAGGCACAATCAACGTGGCAACCTGGGCCACAAAAACAGAAGGCCTTAGAGCCGAGATTCCCGAAGTCCTATTCCTTTAGGGACGACGAGATTCCTGACTCTTCAAATATCTTGTAGAAAATAACAAGATCAAGCTCCCTCCCATTCGTAATCAAGAGGAGGCAATGAAGATGAATGACCCAAGATACCGTGGCGCACCATAGGCGCTTCATCACCCCACTAAATCCTCGCTTCACCTCAAGGATAAAATCCGTGCTTTAATTGACGTAGGGTCATCACTATGAAGCCGCCCAAAGAAAAGAAGGTCGGAGCAAATGCGTATCCATAAGCTTTGGGTCGCTACATTGACATGGTTTGAACCCAAACCGTAGTCAAAGTCGAATGAAGACTCGTGAACGACTACTCCACACGAAAGCAACGCCGTAAAGGCCTTGTATCATATAACCCCAAATGGCTAAGTCCCGTGGATTCACCCGACCGCTTGAGGATGAGCAATGGGTAGCCTCTTCCTCATCGAAGAAAAAATCAAAACAGAGGGGAAAGGCATGCCATGCTACTCCGCACTCGAGGAGACGATGAACAGTGGTAACATTCCACCGTCCGGCGGGAACCCGGCCCACGCCACCGTGAGTGGACACGAGTACAAGTACAAGTACCGGAACCCGACCCTAATGCCAAGATGCTCTCGTGAGGGGTACCAACAAATCCCCCACCGCATCGCAGAAAGCGCAACAGCAGTGGCGCCAAAGAAGCTACAAAGCAACCCCGTGAAGTTCGACTCGGCACTCGATTACCGATTGGAAGAGATAAACCGGGAGCTTCGAACTCTCCATACCGCTTTGATATAATGGCACAATTGGCTAATATTCCCGCAAGGATCACTCTTTACGAGCTGTTGCGGTTGTCAAAAGAAACAAGAGAAGCCCTTCAGAAGCTCCTCACATTCTAAGTCTTCCTCACCCAGATTAGGCCAAGTCCAGAAGAGTCGGCCCAGCAATGCAACCTTGCGACTAAACACTTCCCCTGCATCACTTTTACAAAGGAGGATATGCAGACGAGGAATTCCAAGCACGATAGGCCGCTATACTTCACCGGGTATATTGGCTCTAGTGAAGTTAACCGGATCCAAGTCGATCCGGTTCCACAGAGCATCATGCCCTCGCCATGTATCATTGAATCGCCAAGAAATCGCCGACAGCACAATGATTTATGGATTTAACACCGGTCTCCGCTGGTAAGATCCTGATAAAGTGCCAAATGGGGACTTAAAGTCCAAGTCACCGCTATGTGATTGACGCTGAGACTTCCTATAACTTATTGTTGGTCAACTTTGGATCCACAATAATGTTATAGTCCCTCTACTCTTCATCGCGTCTCAAATATGTAGACACTAATAATGAGGTCAAGACGGTGGTCGCGACAAACAACCGCTTAAGGGATGGAGAATTATTTCACCGATTCTCTCCTCTACTGAATGAGTCCTAAATCAATCATCGCCCAAGGCACGACACGGTGGAGAAGCCGATACCGGCCGGCTTGGTTATAGTGGTGGTTTTATTTTAAATGACATTGTACCCCTTGTAATCAATCTTGACGATGAAGAATCGTCAGATGAACATTGTAATTGGCAAATTGCCGATGAATCAATAAATGACGATTTAGAGTACCCTTTGTCTTTAAATGATGTGATGACAGGTTTATACAATGATCCAGAGTTGCACCTACCAACTCGGTCATTTTGCTTTACACAAAAGCAGCTCAGACTCCTTTGGGAAGACTCGCCATCCCACCTAAGATCGAGTAGTGAAAAGACTTGGTTTACTAAAGGAGATGCGCTCCAAAGACCAAATCATTTCTTAGAGGAAGACGAAGATGACAATGAGCCTATCCTCCACACATTCAGATATAGTCCAGAAACACTGGGTATCATGAAGAAGTGGGGGTACGACTTGACACAAGGAGAAGGTCTATGTTTTGGGCGAGGTCCTCGAGTCCCTCCCAGAACGATATGTCCCAAAAGGAAGCCGGATAATTACTATGCATTTAGAAGGGGATTGGGATACGAATCCTCCTCGAAGATGAATGCTCGTGGCTGATTGATAATAATCCACCCGGTGAGGGAGACGGACATTCGCCCGATTCTTCGCATGGGATTCGACACCGCCTCGAGAAGCTTTCAAGGTTTTAATGTCAAATATGGCTTCGCTGATCCCCATATTGAGAGTGATGAAGACATGCCAACATGGGAAGACCCATGGATCCATCAACTCCAAGAGCAGCTGGGGATAGGTTCAACAAAGAGAACCCCCACTAAGGATGAGGTAGTCCAAAGTTATGGGTGATGAAGAGCATCCTAAACTCATAAACATCAGCAATACGCCCTCGAAGAAAAGGAAGAGTTGATTGCCCTAATTAGGAGTATATCGATGTATTCACCGAGTTACGAGGACATGCCAGACTCGACCCTAATGTGGCCACATCGCCAACATCAAGGCGGATGTCAAACCCGCCAAGCAACAAGAAAGACGGCTTCGCCCACAAATATTGGAGGCAATCGTTGACTAAGTGAAGAAACTCATAGAATCGGATTCATCGAGGAAATTCAACATCCGGATTGGGTGGCTAATATAGTCCCGGCCATGAAGAAAAATGGGTCGATTAGGACTGTGGTTTACTACGAGACCTCAACGCTGCTTGCCCGAAGATGACTTTCCTCTTCCAATCACCGATGTCATAGTTGACAACACGTGTGGATTTGAAAGAATGTCCTTTATGGATGGTTTTTCGGTATAATCAAATCAAGATGCACCCCGATGACGCCAAACACACAGCTCGAACGCCTTATCGCATATATTGCTACACGGTCATGCCGCTCGCCTCAAAAATGCCGGCGAACATACCAGCAATGACGAGATTTTCCAGATCATCTTCGAAAACGGTCGAATGCTACGCCGACGATTTGGTCGCGGAAAAGCCGACAAAGGAGATCACATCAAAGATCTTAGAACGGTATTCGAACTCATGCGAACTCATCGCCTAAAGATGAATCCCGCCAAATCCTTCCTGGGATGTCCAAAGGGCAAGTTCCTTGGCTTCGCTGCCACCGACAAAGGAATCCACGCCGATCCCGACAAAGTGAAGGCGATTCAAGAATTGCAACCCCGAAATCGAGAGAACTCGGGGTTACAAGGGCGACATGACATCCGACGGCTCATATCGAACCTATCCGAAGTGCCAACCATTCTCAAAGTTGAACAAGAAGGGTGTCATTATTTGGGACGACGCCGCCAAGGCATTCAAGAGATCAAGTCTTATCTCGCTAAACCTCCCCGTTTTGTTGCACCGCTGTCGGAAAACCGCTTTTGATCTACGCCAAGGCAACGGATCACTAAGCGCTTTACAAGAAGACGACGACAGCCGTCATCAACAAAGTATTACCCGAAATAACATTAGTCGGGCCGAAGTCTCGATATCCAATGGTCGAAGCAAGGCCTTGCATTAGTGTTCGCGATTCAAAATGCGCACTATTTAGTCGGATGCACGATTTATGTTATTCTAACGAACCGGTCCGATATTTATGACCCACCGCCTCGATGAGTTGGCGCTTAGCTTAAATGGGCCTTGCTCTTGTCCCAATATGACTTGTATTTCAAACAACGTAAGTCACCAAAGGACAAGCGATTTGCGATCTCTTGGCTGCCAGCCCGACAACGGATGCAGTTGAGCTATATGATGATCTTCCGGATGAAGTCCACGAAGTTAACACTACATCGCACCAACAAATATGGCGATTGTATTTTGACGGAGCCTCTCGAGCTACCAATGTGGCAAGTGCCCCCGGATGTTCTAAGATTTCCGCCGGAGTCGGGGTTGTCTTAGTTTCCCCGGGGAATCATGTCATGCCCCGTGCTTATTCACTCACTGAACCTTGCTCTAATAACGAGTGAATACAATGCGCTACTTATTGGACTTAGTTTCGCCAAGGAGCCGGGGTCGAATATCTCGCCGCACGGCGATTCGCAATTGATAGTTAAGGTGTTCGTGGTGACTACGGTCGAACGGATCTAATCCCCTATCATCGATAGCCGTTGAAATGGCGGACTCATTCAAGAGTTTTTCATCGAATATATCCCGCTTCCAAAACGCTTTATGCGGATGCACTAGCAACAAGTAATCGGTCGTTAGCACAACCTTCCAGACCGAAAGCAACTAGTTACGGCCAGACTCACCAACTCTTCGCACTCATTATATGATGAGACACAAGAAGATAAGGGGTAGTTACCAAAGAAGTACATGCAACCCAAACCAAGTTGGAGCCCCGAGATTGGCGCTTTCCTATCATCGACTACGCCTTACATGGCATTCTCGCCGAAGACGGAGGGAGAGAGAGTCAATCCGCTAAGAGCTCCAAGATTCTTTTACGACACGTAAACCCGTGATGCTATATCGCCGGGTACGATGGTCTTTGCTACGATGCCTCTCAAACAAAGAGGCGTAAGAGGTCCTTCGAAGCACACGAAGGTGAATGTGGTGCGCACTACCGTCCCAAGCTCTACGATCGAATCGAGAATGGGCTACTTTTGGCCCACGATGATCAATGACGCTCGAAGCACGCCGAAATGCCACGCTGTCAAATTCACGCCAATTATATGCATCACCTCCCCGAGTAGTTGCATCCTTCGCCACATCCCGCCATTCGAGACATGGGGAATGGACGCCGAGGTCCCATTTTTCCTCCTCCGGCCAAAGGCGATCGGTTTATTCTAGCGATCACCGACATTCTCCAAGTGGTGAAGCGTTGCCTTGCATTAGTGTTCGCGATTCGTAAAATGCGCACTATTTAGCCGGACAGACGATTTATGTTATTCTAACGAACCGTCCGATATTTATGACCCACCGCCTCGATGAGTTGGCGCTTAGCTTAAATGGGCCTTGCTCTTGTCCCAATATGACTTGTATTTCAAACAACGTAAGTCACCAAAGGACAAGCGATTTGTGATCTCTTGGTCGCCACCGACAACGGATGCAGCTTGAGCTATATGATGATCTTCCTGATGAAGTCCACGGTTAACACTACATCGCACCAACAAATATGGCGATCGTACTTTGATGGAGCTTCGAGCTACCAACGCAAGTGCCCCCGATGTTCTAAGATTTCCACGAGTCGGGTTGTCTTAGTTTCCGGAATCATGTCATGCCCCGTGCTTATTCACTCATCAACCTTGCTCTAATAACGAAGAATACAATGCGCTACTTATTGGACTTAGTTTCGCCAAGGAGCCGGGGTCGAATATCTCGCCGCACGGCGATTCGCAATTGATAGTTAAGGTGTTCGTGGTGACTACGGTCGAACTGATCTAATCCCCTATCATCGATAGCCGCTGAAATGGCGACTCATTCAAGAGTTTTTCATCGAATATATCCCGCTTCCAAAACGCTTTATGCGGATGCACCGCAACAAGTAGTCGTGGTCGTTAGCACAACCTTCCGAGACCGAAAGCAACTAGTTACGGTCAGACTCACCAACTCTTCGCATCATTATAATGATGAGACACAAGAAGATAAGGGGTAGTTACCAAAGAAGTACATGCAACCCAAACCAAGTTGGAGCCCCGAGATTGGCGCTCCTATCATCGACCACGCCTTACATGGCATTCACGAAGACGGAGGGAGAGAGAGTCAATCCGCTAAGAGCTCCAAGATTCTTTTATGACACGTAAAACCCGTGATGCTATATCGCCGGGTACGATGGTCTTTATACGATGCCTCTCAAACAAAGAGGCGTAAGAGGTCCTTCGAAGCACACGAAGGTGAATGTGGTGCGCACTACCGGTCCCAAGCTCTACGATCGAATCAGAGAATGGGCTACTTTTGGCCCACGATGATCAATGACGCCGTCGAGCACGCCGAAATGCCACGCTGTCAAATTCACGCGAATTATATGCATCAGCCTCCCGAAAGCAGCTTGCATCCTTCGCCACATCCCGCCATTCGAGACATGGGGAATGGACGCCGAGGTCCCATTTTTCCTCCTCCGGCCAAAGGCGATCGGTTTATTCTAGCGATCACCGACATTCTCCAAGTGGGCGTAAGCAATCCCGCTAAAAGAAGTCAAGGCGAAGTACCGTCACAATTTATCAAACACCATGTCATCTACCGACACGGTGTTCCAAGACGGATCGCATGACAACGGTCCCCAATTCATCGCAATTCCTTCATCGTTTTGCAAAAGTTCAAAATACAAGATGTCTCGCCGACGTTCTATAATCCAAAGAAGAAATGGATTAGCCGAGGCATTCAACAAGACGATTATCAAAATCGCCGGCTTGTGAAGAATAACAAGCTTAGACCGGACGATAAACTCGAGAAGCACTCGGGCATATCGCGACAACGGACGCGACGCCAACCGAGCGACCCCGCACTCTCGGGTTTACTGCGCGGCGCTTCTCCGCTGGAAATCCAGATTCCGCCACTTCGACGCCTTTCAACAGATGACGATCAAGAACAACATCAAAACGCCTCAAGAGCTTGAGATGTTAGATGAGAAGCTCGAGGCTCAACAATGCATTGAGTTCTACCAAGCTAGGATGTCGAGGGCTTTCAACAAGAAAGTTCGACAGAGAACCTTTAGAGAAGGAGATTTGGTCCTCGCTGCTCGACGACCGATAATCCTCACTTCCAAGAAGAAAGGTAAATTCAACCTAAATGGGAGGGTCCGCTTGTAATAGAAACGGTTTACTCCAATGGTGCGAATCGCCTAATTACCCAAAGTGGCGACCGGCAATTAATGCCGATAAATGGGAAGTTCCTGAAGAAATACTACCCTTAGTATCTTCGGGATAACCCGTTTCGACGGGAAGTTCCTCGTAGGATATTTCACCCACTTTTCTTGAGGATAACCCTAGATTTGTCCTCCATCATTATTTTCCCCCACCGATCAAATCCCTTGACGGTGGGCCTACAAATTTTCTGGTACATTGCCACAATCTCCTCTTGATTCCTTCTATGAACAAGAGGCCCAATTAAAATCCCTTTTACGCCGGAGATAGAATATAAAATTCTTCCTCTCCAAGCATCAGACCCCTTTCGTGATAAACGGAGGGGTTCTTTCCATCTTTATCTTAGGTAGCCGATCAAGGTATACGGATTTTCGTGACTGTGTTGTCCGATCAAGGTCGCCGAGTCTTCGTTCTCGGAGTGGAGATCCCACTCTTAGTTCCATCTTCATCTTAGGTAGCCGACCGGGTATGCGCCGATTTTCGTGACCAGTTGTCCGATCGGTCGCTCGAAGTCTCTTCGGTTCTCGGAGTGGAGATCCCACTCTTAGTTCCATCTTCATCTTAGGTAGCTACCGATCAAGGTATGCGCCGATTTTCGCATCAGGTTGTCCGATCAAGGTCGCCGAAGTCTCTTCGTTCTCGGAGTGGAGATCCCACTCTTAGTTCCATCTTCATCTTAGGTAGCTACCGAAGGTATGCGCCGGATTTTCGCATCGTGTTGTCCGATCAAGGTCGCCGAAGTCTTCGGTTCTGAGTGGAGATCCCACTCTTAGTTCCATCTTCATCTTAGGTAGCTACCGATCAAGGTATGCGCCGATTTTCGTACTGTGTTGTCCGATCAAGGTCGCCGAGTCTCTTCGCTCTCGAGTGGAGATCCCACTCTTAGTTCCATCTTCATCTTAGGTAGCTACCGATCAAGGTATGCGCCGGATTTTCGCATCAGGTTGTCCGACCAAGGTCGCCGAGTCTCTTCGGTTCTCGAGTGGAGATCCCACTCTTAGTTCCATCTTCATCTTAGGTAGCCGATCGAAGGTATGCGCCGGATTTTCGTGACTGTGTTGTCCGATCAAGGTCGCTCGAAGTCTCTTCGGTTCTGAGTGGAGATCCCACTCTTAGTTCCCCTCTTATCTTAGGTAGCGCCGACCGAAGGTATGCGCCGGATTTTCGCACTGTGTTGTCCGATCAAGGTCACCCGAAGTCTTTTCGATTCCTACAAGAAGGAATCACTGTTAGCCTCATCCCGAAATAGAACACATTCTTCCTTTCCCACCTCAATCAATCTTAATCCGATTGGTCATTCTCCGGTCAAAGAAGACACCAAGATTCATCTTGGGGCATTTTATCTCAAGCCTAAGAGGGATAAAGCCAACGCCACACGCTGCTGCCGGTTTAGTCTTTCTCCGATTGAAGAAGACACCGAGTTCGACTCGGGAATTTTATCCCAAGCCTAAGAGGGATAAAGCCAACGCCACACGCTGTCGGCTTAGTCTTTCTCCGATTGAAGAAGACACCAGAGTTCGACTCGGGAATTTTATCCCAAGCCTAAGAAGGGATAAAGCCAACGCCACACGCTGCTGCCGGTTTAGTCTTTCTCCGATTGAAGAAGACACCGAGTTCGATTCTGGGGTATTTTATCCCAAGCCTAAGAAGGATAAAGCCAACGCCACCACGCTGTCGTAGTCTATTCCCGTGATAAAGACGGCTTCACGATTCAACATCGTAGCATTAAGTCTAAGAGAGTTTCATTCTTTAGCACAACGCTGTGTGTAGAACGGATTTAGATAATCTACATGCTAGCCCAACTCAAACGGTAGTTGGTAAAGGCTCATCAAACCCGCTGAAGGCCGGGGTTGGCTAATAACCCTAAAGTCAACGCCTCACACGCTGCTGTCGGTTTAGTCTTTCTCCGATTGAAGAAGACACCGTGAGTTCGACTGGGTATTTTATTCAAGCCTAAGAAGGGATAAGAGCCAACGCCACACGCTGCCGGTTTAGTCTTTCTCGATTGAAGAAGACACCAGAGTTCGACTGGGTATTTTATCCAAGCCTAAGAAGGGATAAAGCCAACGCCTCACACGCGTTGCGGTTTAGTCTTTTTCCGATTGAAGAAGACACCGTGAGTTCGACTGGGGCATTTTATCCCGGCCTAAGAAGGATAAAGCCAACGCCACACGCTGCTGCCGGTTTAGTCTTTCCCGATTGAAGAAGACACCGAGTTCGATTCGGGGCATTTTATCCCGGCCTAAGAAGGGATAAAGCCAACGCCACACGCTGCTGTCGGCTTAGTCTTTCTCCGATTGAAGAAGACACCGAGTTCGATTCTGGGGTATTTTATCCCTAAGCCTAAGAAGGGATAAATCCAACGCCTAACACGCGTCGCCGGGTTAGTCTTCTCGAGAAAAAAGACGAAGCCTACGTATTCAACATCGTAGCATTAAGTCTAAAAGAGTCTCATTCTTTTAGCACAACGTCATGTGCGAAACGGATCCAGATAATCCGCACGCTAGCCCAACTCAAACGGTAGTTGGTAAAGGCTAATCAAACCCGTTGATGGCTGAGGGTTTGCCAAAAATCCTATAAGTATTATGGTTAATTATTTCTGACGAAGTAAAAGAATCATAATAAATAATGAAAGGAATAAATCTTATTCATTTGAAGATAGAAGGAGCTACAACTGTTTAAACATCAAGTCTATGACAAAGGATTTGTTGTTCGAGCTGAGACACTTCACCATTGTAAGCCTGGTGGAGTTCTTCCTGCAACTCGGCCCTGAAGGACTCCTCATCGGTGTTCAGTGTCTTCGTGGTTGCCTCCTCGAAGCTCACCGCTGGCTGCAGTGATCGAGCCCCTAGACACAACGGCGAGGGCTTCTTCCTTGTTGGCCTTGGCCACCCAAACCGCCATCCTATCTTCCTCAAGATGGAGCTCTCCCTCGAAAGATATCCTTCTCCGCGACTCGCCACAATATCACCGATGTGGCTTAAGGAAGAATATGTCTCAAAGAACAACAGCCTAAGCTGATCGGCGCTGTCTTCAGATCCGACTTCGAGCCCAAGAAAACACGAGCATCGCGCCATGCCTCTAAACGCGAGCCCGTATGAGCAGCTACATATGAGGAAGCCCCTGCTACCAAGCAGCCTGCGCTCTCAAGCTCTCCGTGATGGGCGAGGTCATCAACAATGGCTCGAGCTACCGATAACCCATATCCCGTATCAAGGCCATCCGGGGATCAAGCAGTGGCCTGAACTGATGAAGAGAAAGCCCGCCATGAAGGACCTTTTCGATCACCGTGTTCATCAGAGAAAAGAATGAGCGTACTTCCAAATGGATAATAAGATGGGATGGATCTTCATCCAGCATTAACGCTCTCACCAGATCATGGAGTCGAGATGTAGGCTCTACACAGAAGAAGAGAGGACTTTAGAATTGTCAGTAAAAATGGGCGAAAGCTTATTTGGCTGAAAGACCCTACCCGCCTCCTTCTGTGTAGTTTCGAGACTAGCGAAGTCTACCGTAGGCGATCTATCGCCGATGTCGCCAACCGCGGTCGGAGCCCTCGCAGTGCTCATCTATCTCAACAGCCGGGTAGTCGATTCGAGAAAGCAAACAGAAAGAGGAGTCCCCGCCACTACACAAAGGGAGCTGCCTCACCTCTTTTAATTATAGTGGTATTGGCCAAACGGCCGGTCCTATAATTAATCAAGAGAAAATTCATACCTTCTTCGGGATGGTAGTTTCGTGTAAATCTTCACCAATGCATTGCCGCCCCGTGACTGGGCAAGCGTAATCAGTCATCCATAATGGGTACCGCCAGATAGACCACCGCCACGAGATCTTCCATTGAGAAGTCCGAAAAGAAGGCATTAGGAAGGCTAATGCAATTGAGTCAAATAATAGGTAAAGCTACTTACCTCCTACAAGGTTAGCTTGCCTAGTCTCGCTTGGGCATTTGTCTCCTCGCAATCTCTAAAAGAACAAAAGCAAAGAGGCAATTAGTGGGGTACAATTCGAAGTCGTTCAATTCTCGCATTCGCCACCCAGAAGAGGAATTATCGATGTTAGATGTACCTGGGTTCACCGAATCAGGTCCTACATCGGCCTCCTCCGCCATAGCTCCATACATTTGTTGAGTAAAACTTGGCTCAAGATGAGCGTAACCGGCTCAGTAATTGTGGTGAGGAAAATCAAAGCCAGAATCATAATCCCTAAAACCCCCTGCATGCAAACGGAGAAATGTTAGTCTCCGAAAGCCGAAAATTTTGGGTTACTTCATGGAGAATTGTTACCTCCGTCGCTGACTGGATTATCGCTGGTCAAGTCTATATCAAAGGACCGACGATTCACGCAAGACTTATGGGCTAACCTCTTTCGTTTAACCCCTCGAGAAGGTCGAAATTCTTCTTCTTCAGATTTTCCTGAAAATTCAGTTGAATGAGGAATCCCATAGAAAGAATGAGAAAACGAAGGGGAAAAAGAGAGAGTACCGAGGTGCGTGGCCTGTGCTTGGTCCTCGTCTAAAGTCCCAGCACCAGAGTCGTGGAATTCCCCCTCAGCCTCAATCGCTGGAGGAGACTGCCGGCGCTTCCTCTGAACTTGAGCGGCATCTGAGGATGTCCGAGTGTCGGCTCGCAACGATGCTTCGGCCACCAGGTCTGAGATAGCCCTCACAGGGACTGGCTCATTAGCTACTAATAGCCAACTACAATGAAGGAATGTCGACTCCAGCTGACGGTCTGAGCTCGGGAGACTGAATCTAGCACCGGTACATCCCATGACGCTCCACAACCATGCTCGAAGGCCATCCACAAGTCCACCTCGAACCGAGTCGGTTCGGGTTCCCAACATAAAGTTGGTCGAACCGAATCGGGCGAAAGCAAAACGACAGGAAAATAAGGCTCAATGAAGCATTCCTCCTTTACTCGGAAAGTGAGATACCCTGGCCTGATATTCACTAGCCAGTTGAAACAGCCAATGTCAAGTGAAGTCTGCTGTGTCTTTGGCACCTCCTCGTCAACTAAGGACTCACCATATTGACCAGGGAATCGAGGAAAACATCCGAAAAGATCCACCCTTTGTGAATCGCATCTGTTTCTTGATCTCTGCAAAACCACGCCTTCCATCCGCAATCCTCTACCAACCGCAAGAAAGGAGTAGACGACCGGAGCCCGTGCCAACATCATGTCGGGACGATGGAGGACCAACCAGGCCATCAAATAGGTATATGGGAGCTCTACTCGGACAGAAGGGATACGTGATGATGGCTCGCCCTTTCTCTGAGTAAACGCTCGAACTATATGCCGCAATCCACGGTGAATACTGGCCACCATCACCGGAAGGAGAGAGAGTTCCTTCAGGCGAAACCGCAGGTAAAGGACCTCCAAGGGTAAAGCATCGTCAGATTGATATGGAACCACACACTTCTTAAGCCAGATTGCAAGGTAGCCCGCTAGGAGAGCTGTCGGCTGGATAGGCTTCACCGCATGCCACAGAAAGGTCGCAAACTTGGTCCCTGAAGGAAAGCCTTGTTTGGCGTAGCTGAGCGTATAAGAGTTAGCCTCGGACTTCTCGATCAGTTCATTAACCTTCGAAGGAGTGAGCGGTGATAGTTCACATATTTCCTCGCCAGATTTGTCCTCCAAATGCTGGAACAAGTAATTGGCGAACTGCTTCAGACTCACCTGCGATTTCCTCTTGGCGCAAGGTTCAGATTGGGCCAGAGCTATATAGTAATGACAAGTGAGATCCCATAAAGTCTTATAACGATCGGGCGTGCGTTCCTTCAGCCGGCTCAGTTCCTGATTGGAGGGAAAGTACTCCTGATATAGCATCTTCCCCATGGGTAGACCTGAAATACGGTACATCTCATGCAAAGCCAACCCCAACTCGCCATGTTTAGTGAAAAACGTATTCGAATCTGGATTATAAAGCTCGAATAAGGTGAAGAAATGGTTGACACTGATTGGAAGGCCATACATGGTGGCACGAATCGCCAATACGCACTCACAAGCGAAGTTCTCCATCCCATCTACCGAGGACGAAGTGGTCGCGACCCCACCAATGCTTACTTGACGAGTGAACCCAACCGAAGAATCTATGACTGGACGACGGCATCTCTCGCCCCAATTTAGCAAGGCGATTCTTCAAAGTCGAGACAGGAACAAAAAGCTCATCACGGGGCGGTGTGTCCAGCCCTACAACCCCAGGATGAAGGCCGATGACACGATTCCTGTTGGAACCCGGAACCGGCTGCTGGGTAATAAACCCACAATGAATATGATCATGCTCCTCGGTCAGACGCCATGACATACGGCGTGTCACAGCATGGTGTCTAAGGTCGGTCAATGAGAGCTGACGAGGTATGCGGGAATATACAAGGGCCTCCGCCGCCTTTGTTCAACCACCTCTCACTCTCGATAAGAGTCAGATCCGATCCTTAATCGAAGTCACCAACGTAACTGCTTTTCGCAAAGGTTCAGTAGAGCTGGTGTCTCTTACGAGTGGCGCATCGGTGACCAATCGTCGGAGAATGCGGGAACTCCCCTCAAATACAGCCTGGATCGTCTCCGCTGATGTGCCGGGTGCAAATCGAGGCGAGATAAAAATCGCGGGATCGTCACACGAGGAATAATAGTCACTATGGCGTCCATCAACCGCGTAAGCTGGAAAAGCTCCCGAGGAATAATCAACCAAATCGAAAAGATTCAGTTAGTAAATGGCGTTGAATTCATCTTACATAGATTGAGTCACGACCTTATAACGGGTATGACGATTTCACCCGTATCGAATACCCGGAGAACGATAAATATAGTCGTGTAAACAAAGCGACAATATATATCCCGTTCTACGAAGTAAGGGTACGGTATGAAATCGCTCCCGTTAAAGACGGGTGAGCTTTGAAGCCTCAATCCTCACAAAGGAGGATTTCGCTCTTCCCAATCGCCACAAAGGAGAACGGCGGGTCATAACGAACGCGTAATGAAGCGCCGTCCCCACAAAGGAGGATTTCGCTCTTCCCAATCGCCACAAAGGAGAACGAAGCGGGGATACAACGATATATGTACGAATATGATGACGCCGGGCGCACCACCGAAAGAAGGAGGCGGCATTCACGCCGCGGCGAAGTTGATCGACTCGAACGCTGCGGATCTTCCGACGACATCGAAACCGTAAAAGAAGACAAATAAAGTCAGATATGCACCAAAAATCAACAAAAGGCATCAAGAAAGACCGGTAGCCCGAATCAACAAGAACAAACAACAAGACCGACGCCATCAACCAGCGCTGCCTGGCGCTACCAAAGCCGCCGCTCGGTAGCGCCTGTCGCGCTAAGCCGCCGGCGCTACCAGAGTGCTCAGCGCTGGCAGCAATGACAGCCGGTGCCCGGCGCAGGGTCGGCCTGCCGGTCGGTAGCCAGCGCCAGCATGCTCAGGCCGCCGCCAGCCAGCCGCTTCACCGCACCGCCACCACCATACGGCCACGGCGGGTCTCGATCGTCGCCACCGTCGGCCGCCGTCCTCCGTCTTGTCGATTTTATACCGCGACGACAAAGAAAAAAAAGAGAAGAAAAAAGAAGAAAAAAGGACTCGTAAGGCTCTCGTATGCATACCTTGTTGATCGAGGAAGAAAAGACGGCAAGAAGCGAGATGAAAACAAGAGAGAGAGAGAGAGCACAGGGGGGGCCGGCCTAGGTCAGCAAGAAAGAGGCCTTGTGGGTATTTATAACAATCCCACATGGACCCAATCCTCTTTGAACAAGGACTCCTATTTGGCAAGAAGTAGGAATTCTAATTGGAGCCCAAATCAATTCCAATTAGGACTCTAATCAGCCCCTAATTAGGAGCCCTAATTGGAACCTTATCCGGATGTCAAAATAGTACCAAATCAGTCCGTTGATTGGCTCCTACTCCCTCCGCCAAGTTTGGAAAGATTCTGAAGATTTATTCGGCAGAATAACACCTCGCGAAGGCCCCCATCGACGCCAATCAACGCGTCGCCTAATCCTACTCCAACTAGGATTACGAGTATAAACCGCTTCCTAATTTGTCGAAGTTCCGGAAGAATACTCTCACAAGAAATATTCTTAGGATAACTCGATCGTATGGATTGCACCGACGAAATCAACGCGTCGCCTAATCCTATTCCAATTAGGATTACGAGTATAAACCGCTTCCTAATTTGTCGAGAAGTTCCGGAAGAATATTCTCGCAAGAAATATTCTTAGGATAACTCGACAGCGGATTGCACCGACGCAAATCAACGCTGCCGCCTAATCCTACTCCAACTAGGATTACGAGTATAAACTATTTCCTAATTTGTCGAGAAGTTCCTAAGAATATTCTCGCAAGAAATATTCTTAGGATAACTCGACAGCGGATTGCACCGACGCAAATCAACGCTGCCGCCTAATCCTACTCCAACTAGGATTACGAGTATAAACCGCTTCCTAATTTGTCGAGAAGTTCCTAAGAATACTCACAAGAAATATTCTTAGGATAACTCGATCGTATGGATTGCACCGACGAAATCAACGCCGCCTAATCCTATTCCAATTAGGATTACGAGTATAAACCGCTTCCTAATTTGTCGAGAAGTTCCCAAGAATATTCTCACAAGAAATATTCTTAGGATAACTCGATCGTATGATTGCACCGACGCAAATCAACGCTGCCGCCTAATCCTACTCCAACTAGGATTACGAGTATAAACTATTTCCTAATTTGTCGAGAAGTTCCTAAGAATATTCTCGCAAGAAATATTCTTAGGATAACTCGATCGTATGGATTGCATCGACATCAACGCCGCCTAATCCTACCCAACTAGGATTACGGTATAAACTATTTCCTAATTTGTCGAGAAGTTCCGGAAGAATATTCTCACAAGAAATATTCTTAGGGATAACTCGATCGTATGGATTGCATCGACATCAACGCCGCCTAATCCTACCCAACTAGGATTACGAGTATAAACTATTTCCTAATTTGTCGAGAAGTTCCTAAGAATATTCTCACAAGAAATATTCTTAGGGATAACTCGATCGTATGGATTGCACCGACGAAATCAACGCTGCCGCCTAATCCTACTCAACTAGGATTACAGTATAAACCGCTTCCAAATTTTCGACGAGGAGTTCCCGGAGAATAAATCCATATTCTTAAGGATAACTCGATAACCCTTAATTTCCTCCCACCATAATATCCAAGAGAGGAATAATCTGACGAGGCGTGAAAGTCACGGCGACACCGGACAATATGTCCAGCCCCGAAGAAACTTCACCCACCGTGGATAATCATATCCCAACAACGGTCAAAGCGCCGCGACTGAAGGCTAGGACGATGGTTGAAAGCCAAATGGTCTCCTGTTTCAACAAGGAATCCTCGGAGGATGTCTCCATGAAAAGATCAGTCCTCCCGCTGTGGTTAAACCAACAACACACGTGATGATGAAGGAAATAACCGATCGAGGGTTATGAAATTCCATGTACTCGACACAACCAACATGTCGCCAACAAGGAGTTCACGACATACGGATAAGTCCAAAAGTCCGATGGTTAGTCAAACAACAACCAACCGACACGAAGTTACAAGCAAAACTCACTCACCGGCTTGAATCAAGATTTCAACAAACGGTCGACAATAAATGCAAAGACCGCGGATCTTATCAGAATCCTACAAAGAACCGATGATCCGAAGAATCAAGACTTGAAGCTATCTTTGGGACCCTCACCGATCGAAGGTCGGAACCATCATGTCCAAAGCATCCTGCACTCATCAAGAATTGAGATCGAGACGCTTTGGAGGGGTATCTCAGAGGCGCTGAAAAATACTTACAAGATCCCCGAAACCAACTCGTGATGTGGAGTCGGCGAATGACAACCCATCGAATGATACGGACGCCGAATCGTTAAGACGCCAACTCGACGGCGAACCCATTGCCACAAGCACGGTTTAAACCGACTTGAATGACGATCGATCCCGTGACCGCTGAACCGAACAAACCAAGAGTTAGTCCCGAACCAAATACGACGGAACCTAAGTCCCGAGAAGGCCAAGAGTCGAATAGGCGTGGCCTAAACCCGAGACCGAAAACGGCTAAACGGCGGAAAACGCGAACGCTAGCCGCTTCTGGCCAACTTCCTAGGTCGGTCGGCGGAACCGACCACAATGGCCGAGCCACCTCGACCACAATGGCCGAGCCACCTCGACCACAATGGTCGAGCCACCCTACCAACTTGTCGAGGTGCCTCGCCAACTTGTCGAGGTGCCTCGCCAACTTGTCGAGGTGCCTCGCCAACTTGGTCGAGGTGCCTCGCCAACTTGGCCGAGGTGGCTCTACCAAGTGGTCAGGCCGGCAAGATTCCTATTGTATAAATAGGGGGTCTTGTTGGTTGAGGGATTTGCCGGGAGGTGTGGATTTTGAGGATTTGGCTCTCGAAACTCGGGGATTTTCTGAAGAATTCGCACGAGATCCACGAGCCGTCGATGCACCTTTCCGAGCACCGGCGAGCACAAGTCCAGTCGACGTCAGATCCACAAATCGCGGGGTAAGAAAACTCGGTCGAACTACGATACCCTCTAGGTTAAGCTTCGTCTTAATCTCAGGGATAGCGCTGTGATTTCTCCTTGTAGATCTCACCCGCTCCGGCGATCCTCTCCTTCGTGAGTGCGATCCCCGCAGGCGATCCTCTCCTTCGTGAGTGTGATTCCCTCAGGCGCTTCGTTTCCTTCGTGAAACGAGCCCCTTTACATCTGTAGTTCCAGAACCCGGGTCTTTACACCAGGATTGGAATTGCGCGGTGGTCCACGGACACAAAAAGTCCCCGGCACAGGCAAAGAACCCACGCAAGCGAGGACCTCGATATAACAGAGATCCTCGTGTTTGTTCACAAGGATAAAAGTTGTAATCTTTTTGATTTTCATTGTACGCCTTAAAATAAAAGGCATTTCTTTTGAATTTTGTTGTAGGCCAAAGAAGCTGTAAGCAAGTTCAAATCAATGACAATCATCCCAACTTTTACCGCGAACATACCCCTTTTACCTCTCCTCTCCAAAATCTTTTGAATTATTTTCGTTTTTCAGTGGATTTCACTTGGTTTTGTTGCTTTTATCATCATCTTCTTCTTCTACTTGTTGATTTTGGATTCGAATCAAATCAAGAGGATGTCTTCAAGCAAGAGAACCCAAACTACACAATTATCAACCTGAGAGACCCTCCAAAAGTATGCAAAATATTTTGTTATATATGAGAGAGGGATTGATGAGGGTCACTTACAAGAGTATGGTGATGTCCTGAGGCGCTTAAGAGCCGTGGGTTTGGGTCCTATGAAGGACAAAGGGGGTGATAGAGCAAATGTATCATTGGTCTAAGAGTCTCCATGAACTACTCATGACCCATGTTTCCTCTGAGGCCAAGACCTCCATCAGAGGAAAGGATATCAGGATCACTCAGATTACATTCGTCATATTCTTCGATTACCACCACCACCATAGGGATGTCATGATCTTTTCATCTATTCTGAGAATGTTTTTGTTGGTTCGGAGGAGTACACCCACATGATTGAATTCCTTGCTGACAGATCCATTACGGGTGTATTCAACTCAGGTTATATGAAACCTGAGTATATACATCTCAACCACTTTCTAAAGTTTGACTTATATCATAGTGCTGCATATACTACTTTATCTGTTCGAGATGTCATCCTCTTATATTGGATTGCTAGGGGTTAGCCTTTTGATCCTGCATAGTTAATTTTTACATGGATGTCTACCGTTGCTTATGGCACTAGGTAGGTTGTTGAGAAGAAGAAGAAGCAGAACACTCAGCTTATCTAGCCCTTCCTAATCACTCGCATCTACAACGATCAGAAGATTTGTGTTTTGCCTTCCGATCAGATGAAGAAAGGGAGAGATGCATTGTGTGATGAGATGACCAGGAAGAGCTTAGGGGCGAGGGAAAAGGGAGAGTCTTTGGCTGGTCAACCATCTGGGTCCCAGCCTGCAGGAGATGATGTTCCCGGCTCTTTAGGAGGTGATGATTCTCGATGGACTCTAGATTCACTGGGAGAGAGGATGGAGCATGTGCACATGGAGATGAGGACTCAACGCCAGTATTATGATGCATCTCTTCAGCATTTGATGAGAGCTGCTCGCCGGTCTGATACTTCACTTCCCACACCACCGATCTACCGAGATTTTATGCTTGAGGTAGTCCGTGGAAATGGTCGAGAGGAGACGGAGAGAGAGGACGACTGACGATGATTTTTTTCTTTTATTTTCTTAGTTCCATGTCTATTTTTCCTTCTCTCTTTATTTTACACTTATTTCCTTATTTTCTTAGTATCCTGGACTTGTATATTCAGATGATGCATGAGATACTCTGGCATGTACTAATTATTATTTGCTTTTATTGCTTATCAGTCTAGTTAGTACCATTATGCATGTTCACTGACCTGTTGTATGTACATATATTTTTTGGATTTTATTTGATTTATTTCTTATTTTTGGTTATTTTTCTATATTAAAAATAAAATAAAATTTCTCTTTCTTTCTTTTAGTTTTCTTATGAAAAATAAAAAACAAAATAAAATTTCTTTTTCTTTTATTTTTTATTAAAAACTTTGACATGCCTATGCTTTTACAAGATATATTCAGATAAGGTTATCTGTTGGTATATAGGTATGAGTTTATCATATTGGTTCAGATATTTTACACATCTATATATGCTATATGTGCACACAAAGTTATACATATATGATTGATAAACATGATGGTTCACGATATGTTTCATATTACTTTTCACACCTTAATATTATACTTATCATGTTTAGTGTTGTGAAAATAAGAATAAATATTTTATATGTTAGTCATAAAGTATTTTGGATATATCAAAAGTTTGAGCTCAATCTATACTGAATACAAAGATAAAATTTCTATACATATACAAAGTACATATGTGCTATAAAATATCAAGCAAAAGAGTGCATTTATAAAAAAGATTATCAAAGATCCACACTCTATAAATCCACGACAAAATTGCGTGGATTTGTTAAAAGATGGTCAAAGACCCACACTCATGGATAAATGTGCAATATATCTAGGGTATCCATCCTATGCTAAATATCTCATATTTAGAGATGGTGTACATCGCCTTCCAAATTCTATCGTTCTTCCTATTAAAAATTTCTATATGGTGAGGTGATAGGGTGAGATTTTAGAACTTTTCTAAATGTTGAGATAATTCAAGTTGTGTAACAAAGAATAAGCTCAAACTAGATAGGATATATCTGAATTAGTTTTATGAACTAATATAATTACTTTTATTGTTATTATTATAAACTTTTTATTGATATCTTTCTAGTTTGTGTGCGAATTTTAATATGACTTATCATTGTGTTTCCGTTGTTTTAAGGTTATATATGTATCTCTCGTGTTATTTTCTACAAATTTCTTTATGAACCGGTATGTATTTCTCTTCCTTTCACCTTTGGATAATTTTTAGGGAAAATTGCTTCTAGCCCCCAAAATAACAATAACTAATCTCCCCCCACCCAAAACTTTTTCAACACTCCCAAAACCCCTAAAAGCAAACTCACAATTCTTTTAGCCCCCAAAACACAAAACCCAAGACTTTGAAACATGTGAAGACCATAATACCCTCTCTCTCTCTCATGATGTCACTGTGATGATTTGATATGGGTTTTGGGGGGGAAAATTCTAGTTCCCTCTAAATTCTTCCAACGGCATCGACATCGGCGATGGAACTTTCCCGGCATTCGTTCATGAGGCGAAGAATACTGTGATCTTGAAGACGGTGATGACGAAGACGGTGGATCGTTTAAGACGAAAAAGATTGAGATCAAGACGAGTTGCAATGGATTCAGCGTCGCCGTTCCGAAGAAAAAGGCAGGAACTCCGGCGACTCCCGATATAATTTTTCCCCTTTTTTAACTTGTACTTGAATCTGATGCTATATTTTTTGTTATTTTACATATTATAGTAATTTTTTTAAAATCGATGACTTGAGATTAAAGCAGAGTCTGTAAATTTATATATTGTTATTATTTTACTGTAATGAGTTTGTTGTTAAGGTTATGAGTTGGTTGTGAAGGAATGTTATGAGTTGATTGTGAAGATTACGAGTTGGTTGTGAAGGTTACAAGTTGGTTGTGAAAGTCATGAGTTTGTTGTGAAGGTTATGAGTTGGTTGTGAATGTTATCAGTTGTTTGTAAACCTCGGTAATGAGTTGGTTGTGATTGTTGTTATTTTACATATTATTATAATTTTTTTTGAAATCGATGACTTGAGATTAAAGCAGAGTCTGTAAGTTTACATATTGTTGTTATTTTACTGTAATGAGTTTGTTGTTAAAGTTATGAGTTGGTTATGAAGGAAGGTTATGAGTTGGTTGTGAAGATTACGAGTTGGTTGTGAAGGTTATGAGTTGAGATTAAAGCAAAGTCTGTAAATCCAAAAACAATCGAAGAAATCCCGAAACCAGAATCAGCACCATCGATGGATACAGTGGAACCATCAATGATCACTAAGGGACCATCGATGGGCGTGATCCACCATCGATGGTTATGACGAAATTTGACAGTTTTCAGGATTTAATCTCAGTCATTCATCGATTTGTTTGATCTCCTATTTGCACTCAGATTTGGGTATCTCTTTCCCTTCCTAGCAAGGTCAATTTAAGGTGAGTCGGTGATCATAATTATAACGAAGTTCAAAGACGCAAATATACAAAAGGAGAGATCTTTGTTCTAGGGTTTGAGAGAGAGTGTGTTGATCAAATCCCCTGAGCCTCGTTCAACTTTTTCTCGGTGCGCTTTTCATCTTCATCGATTTGAGCAACGGTTTAATAAATGGCTGTAATATTGTTCTCTTTTTTACATTTTATTTATTTTGGTTGGTTGTATATCAAACTTGTGAGTTTGACGACATACTCAAGCCGAGGTAATTGAGGGTTGGGCTAGCTAGGACTAGGTTTCTTCTGGTCATTGTGAAGAGTTAGGTTAGATGACTGGTTTCGAGTAGATTCTAGGGTGCGATTTTTTGAAGCCTACTGAATCGGGTTGTGATTCAGGTGAACTCTGGTCATAGTGAAGAAATCTCTTTATGAGAAGAAAGAGTGGACGTATAGTTTTGATCCGAACCACTATAAAAATGCCGTGTGTTCCTGTGTTGGTTTGCTTTTAGTTTTTTGCTTTTTTATTTCTACTGCAATTTATGTGTCTTGCCAAAAAACTATAGCAATCCTATTCAGCCCCTCCCCCTCCAGGCTTGCATCCCAGATCTAACGATTTTAAGTCCTAATTCAGTTTGATTGAGACATATTAATCAATTCCATCCGTAGAATCAAGTCCTCAGAAAACCCTCATTAAGAAAGGCGTAATATTCATTTTACTTATTTTTATCCTTAAGTAATAATTTAACTCCATACCTCCTTTAAATGTTAAGGTCAAAGGGTTGCCCTCGAATTTTCTCACCTTTATGGGCTTGACCTCTAAGATTAGGAGGCCCTTTTCTTGTAGAGATTGATAGTAGAAGATTAATTTGTAAATCATCTCATCAAACAGAAATGATGCAGGACGTTGAAGGTTAGATTTTAGGATTTTATTTTATTTTAGTTAAGATATTTTAGTTGGAGTTATTATTTAGTTTTATCTGTTAGTTAGAATAATTAAATATGAATTTTGCTATCTTTGCTAGTTAGGAGTTTGTCTGATTTGGTTAGGGTTCTATCATATAAATAATGATGTATTGTTTCCTCTTAAGGATGAAAAATTGTTGAATAAATCTTGAGTTTTGAGATATGATTTGGGAGTGATTCCTCAGAGTGAAGCCATGTTTAATTTATTAGGCATCTTTGTGTGAAACCGGCCTTTTCCGTAGTTTTCAGAGGTTAGATGATGGAGTGAATCCGGTCTAGCCTATTTGCCTTTTTATCTTTTTTCCATTGGTCTTTTATTGACAAAAAAAAAAAAAAAAAAGAGAAAAGTTATTGTTCAGTGGCACCGTCCAAATCCCATTTAAAATTCATCTTTTCTAATCCTCATCAAGAAAAGGTTGAATTTCATCCATAACCTTAAGATATACTCCTTCTGATCATGATTACTTATACTCGTAGGTTTTTACTAAATTATTCTGTCCAAAAACTAATGAAGACCCTGTTGAACCAAATTGGCCTCGCTCTTATTTGCCACATTCCAAAATCACCTTTCCCATTAAACTTCTCAACCACGAATTTGATAGCTGAGAAAATTAAGCATTTTGATGATTGTTTCATGGGAAAAAGGTTGATCTGTTGAATACTCCGGTACCAGTTTATTAGTGATCTCCAAGACCAACCTAGAATCCTAGATGAGAATACACTTACAAACATTTTTAACAGTAGCGTTAACTGTTAATTTGGTAGAAACACGCCACAAGATAAATTTTGGGTGTCAAATAAGATCCTAACCTGGGCTTAAATGGCAAACTCACTGGACAAATGGAAAATCAATTGCACAATTTAATCTGATAACTATGGTTCGACAATAAACCAATCATTCAACTTAGATAAGAATTGAGGAGCGAATTGAACCGTTTTAGTGGTTAGTCCATAAATTATAATCCCCAATCATTTTATAAGTCATAGAGTTGTTATTTTCAGTCTGCATCAAACTCTCCACCATATATTAGATAATATTTCAACTTCCTAACCAGGGTTAATCATGTCATAAAAGATGTGGAATCATAAATAGTTCTCCAAGATGCTTCTTGAATTTCGGAGGGAGTCTCTGAAAAATAATGGGAAAAAGTCAGAAAAAAAAGAAAGCAATTTGATAAAATCAGAGAATTATAAGGAATTGAGTAAAGCGTGTACCACTGTGGTTGTGAAATCCTCAATCATGACCTTGAAGAAGGAAGGGCAGTCCAATGAGATAGGCTTGCAGTTACTCATTTGATCGAGAACAGAGGTATAGAAACTCTTGTTGTTGTTAGAAGATGGGGGTTTTGTGAATCCAAGGTGGTGAATTGCGTTGTTCTTATAACTTGGTAGTTTGTAACGTTTTAGTGTGTAATAGAAAAAGCTGGGTGCTTAATTTAATTACTTGTCTAGTTAGTTTTGAAGAACGTTTAACTGGAGGTGATGGAACTCGTGAGGGGCTGTGCTTCCCAATACTTCATATGGTAAGTAAGGGGCCGTTTGGTTGTTCATGGTAAACTTGTGTATGTATGACACAAGTTGGAAAGTTGATGTCTACTTCATTATTTTCACTTTCATATTTTTCTTTGCTTGGTTTGGATTCAATTAGAATCATAAATTGCTTGTTTGGTTTGTATAATGAAACTTTGAAAAGTGGAGTTGTGTAGCTCCCATCCAAAAAGATCATGTCATGATAATAAAGTTACCTCCAACTCAATTGATAGTATATTTATAAGGTTATTTGCACCTAACTACCCCAAAATATACTTCATTGTTAAATCTAATACCCTAAAGTTTTACTTCGCCCAAAAATTACTCCATAATTTACCTCATTTTAACTTTGTTACCCCGAAGTTTTTTTTCCTTGCCTAAAATAAACTGCAAAGCTCAACAACATTTAACTTTGATTCCTCGAAACTTTAACAAAAGTCTACATTGATAGCCGAAACTATGACAAAAATTTTAAAACATTTAAAGTTTGGAATATTAATATTAATTTTGTTGAATTTTAGGATATTTTTGACCAAAAAGTTTGGGTATTTAAGTTTACTTTTGTTAAACTTTGTGGTATTTTTTAGGCAGAAGAAAACTTTAAGCTACCATAGTTAAGAATAAGATAAAACTTTTTGGTATTTCAATGCAAATGACCATCTTTATCTACTGTGAACGTAGAAGTGGACTGAATTGTCTATTCTATTAATGAGTTCGTAAGAGAGAGATATCATTAACATTGAAATTAAGAGGGTTTTGTGAAAATTTTCTTTTAATATCCATCAATTTTAAACACCGATATGAAGCCCATTAGCCTCCACAAGAGTGAACTTATTAATAATGAACTTAAGAGGGGTTTTTGTGAAATTTCCATGTAACTCCATCAATTTAGAACGCCAACGTGAAGCCCATCTCAGCATCACTCTGACACTTTTCAGCTTTCGAGATAAAACGGAGCATTTTGTGGAAAATTTTGAATTTGGCATTTTAGATGTCATGTCACTCTTTTTTCACTCTTTTGGTGTTGCATCCAAACCATGTAAAAGGAAGAAAGCTGACCCATAACCCCACAGTCTGACAGATTCATCTTACTTTCCAAAGAAAAAAAACACTACCAAACAGGCCCCAACAGTCAAGTGTTGAGCAGGAAATGACAGGTACGTTGTCTTTTTTCTTAAGGCATATATAAAGAGTAATGATATAAGGCTTATGTTTGACTTGTGTCTACTAGAAGGAGCAATTATTTTGGGTAAAATTGTCTCAACCCCACCGCATTTCAATAAAGAAACCCCGCTTGATAAAAAGGTTACTAGAGCTGTTTAAGCTTGACCCAAATGCGACCCATTTGATAAACAGGTCATTAGCGGGTTACCCATCTATGTTTATCAAAGCAAAGAAGGTTCATCAGTACCTCAACATAGACAATTATGGATCATTTGGGCCAGTTTGTACTGGTTTGAAGTTTCATCCAGACAAAAAATTAAACGGGAAACTAGCAAGATATTTCTACTGGACTGAAAGCAATGCAGATCTATTGTCCCTAATAAATGCCAAATGAATTCAATAGCTAGTTATAAACGAATCGGAGTACATCCCATATCGTTAAATGATTGAAGTGGCTGATAATTTGAATCATTTGACTAGTTTGTATTTGTTGTGCTTTTTGATGCATTTTTTAGCCTGCAACAATATGCGCTTCATCCTTGCATTAATGCAGGAAAACAATGAACAATCCAATAATCTCCATCACAGTGGGAGAGCACATCATGTCTCCTCAAAGCTAGATTTAAACTGTTTTAGGATAAATGTGTTGTTCTCATTTGTCGAAAAAGAGATCAACCTGGGTCTACTACCACAGGGGGTCCATCCGCAACTGAGCTATAGCATGGAAGGTCTATCCACAAGTAACTCTTAAAATTTTAATGGCATCCACATGATCCCATCAGGAAAAAGAAAAGATCTAATCCACTTGCTTATTAATTTTTGGAATCTAGTTCAGGAAAATATAAAGGTGAAAGAAAAAAAGAAAAGGTGTTCATGAAGAATCTATTGGAAATATTAAATTTCAAACCTAAAGTTATGCACCAAATTAATTTAGGAATAAAGTAATTCTATGCATTAAATAAAGTTTTTAATTGCTTACTCAAAGTCTAGCACCTATATAAAGGGCTAGCTAATGTTTGTAAAATCAAGCAAGCAAAAGCAAAATAAAAAGCTCAAAGAAAAGGCATACAAGTAAAGTCTTGCTTATATATTTGCTTCCTCAAAAGTTATAAAAGTCCACCAAACTTCCGCTAAAATAAAGTGTTCTATATTTGATTAGAGGTCACAAAGTGGTATCAGAGCTAGACAATCCTTCTATTGATGGTCTCGAACAACATGTTCCAACCTCAAATTCCAAAGTTGAGTAGAGACAAGTTTGACAACTGATGTATACAAATGCTGGCGCTACTTACTTCTATGGATGCGTGGGAGCTTGTATGAGATGACTATAAGGAGTCAGAGTCACTAGAAGAAGTGGCAGCTATGACAAAAGAGTTGAAGGATCAGCTCAATTCAAGAAAGAGGGACAATAAAACATTTTTCACTATCTACCAAGGTGTGGAGGAAGCAATATTAGAGATTATTTCGGCAGCTCAAACATCAAAAGAAGCATGGGAGCTTCTACAAAAGACCTATCGAGGAGTCGATAAGATAAAGAAAGTCCGGCTTCAAACTTTACGTAATGAATATGAAAGTTTCAATATGAAAGATCTTGAATCGATTGCTGAATATCATTCAAGAGTTATGGTGGTTGTTAATCAGCTGAGAAGAAATTATGAAGTACTAACAGACGTTAGTGTAATGGAAAAGATCATGTGCTCTCTGCATCCAAAGTTTAATTACGTGGTGCCAGTTATTGAAGAAGCACATAATTTTAAAGATATATTAATAGATGAATTGATGGGTTCTCTACAAGCCTACGACAGTGAAGATCATCTTTGACAACAATAGACCAAGCACTAGAGTCAAGATTGGTTCTAGGTAGCCAAAGAGGTGGTCGTGGAAGTACACCTCCACAACGTCATGGTTGTGGTAGAGGACAAGGCCGAGGTCGAGGAGGCAAGCACCAATATGATCAAGGAAGGAGTAATAATGGCAATCGTGATAGAGGAGTTACTAGAGGACAATTTACTGCAGGACATGGTAATCGGAGCATTCAATGTTATAATTGCAACAAGTTTGGATACTATGCTAGGAATGTTGGAATCGATCTTTTGATTGAGGAAAACAATCAAATTTTGCAAATGCCATAGAAGAAAGTCTAACTCTCCTTCTTGCACATGAGGAGGAGACTGATCAAAAGAACGTGTGGTTTATTTATTCTAGGGCTAACAATCATATGTGTAGGAGAAAAGAAATATTTGAAGAACTCTCAAAGGACACTCATGGCAACGTCAACCTGGGAGATTCATCCAAGCTTCAAGTCAAAGGTAAAGGAACAATTAAAATTTTTCAAAAAGATGGAAAACCTAAATATATATCCAATGTTTATTGTATACCCAACATGAAAAGCAATATACTTAGTCTGCGACAACTCCTAGCAAAAGGGTATATAATACACATGGAAGATAGTTTTCTCAGCTTAAAAGATGCAAATAGAAGACTAGTGGCAAATGTGAAAATGGCAAAGAATCACATGTTTCCTCTCCATCTCAATACGGAGTTTCAAAAGTTCTTCTACGGGCTCATGAACAACAAGTCATGGAAGTGGCACATGCGCTTCGGACATCTAAAGTTTGAAGGCTTGACTCAACTCTCTAAAAGAAAAATGGTGCAACGACTCCCGACAATTGATCATCCAAATAATGTGTGCGAGGTGTGGACACTTGCCAAGAAACATCAACTACCCTTTTCTAAAGGACGATCTTGGAAAGTGACAATCCCATTGCAATTGGTACACACCAAAATTTGCGGTCCATTGGAGCCACCTTCCGTTGGAGATAATCGATATTTTATTAACTTTATTGATGACTGCAGCAGAAAATTATGGGTTTATTTCTTGAAAGAAAAGTCTGCCACATTTGAAACATTCAAGGACTTTAAAGCTCGTGTTGAAACACAGAGCGGTTGTAAATTAAAAGTACTTCGATCTGATCGAGGTAGAGAATACACCTCAAACGTGTTCAAGAATTATTGCTGACAGGTGGGCATCCAACAACAATTTACAGTGGCATACGGTCCACAACAAAATGTAGTGGCAGAAAGAAAGAACTGAACCATCCTCGACATGACGAGAACAATGCTCAAGGAGAAAAGTTTGCTGAAGAACTTTTGGGCGGAGACTGTTGCATGCACAACCTATCTACTCAATCGATGTCCAACAAAGAGTATGAAGAACATGACACCACAAGATGCATGGAATAGATAGAAACCAGATGTGGAGCATCTACGAGTATTTGGTTGCATTGCATATGCTCAAGTACCAGAGACAAAGAGAAAGAAGCTTGATGATCGTCAAGAAAAGTGCATCTTTGTTGGCCACAGTGAAGAATCGAAAGCTTTCAAACTCTACAATCCACAAACTAATAAAATTGTGGTGAGTAGAGATGTAGTTTTTGATGAAGAATGAGCGTGGACATTGAGTAAAGGAGACAATGACAATGGCAAAGGAGTTCTACTAGATGAACCAGATGAAGACTTATAAAGTCATGTACCTGAGCAGCAACTACATCAAGAAGCATGCATACAAACTTGGACACAATGTGCCTTATCATCTTCAGGAGTGGGAACTCCAGTGCAATCTGCATCATCATTTAGAAGCTTTAGATTCTCATCTGATGGTTCCACATCATCAGCAAGCGCAACTCCAATCAAAATGAGGAGCTTGCAAGATATTTATGATGAAGCTAAAGAAGATGTACATACAAATCTCTTTTTTTTTATGCAGATCACGAGCCTCTCATATTTTAAGAAGCAGCAAAAGAAGATAGTTGGATATCTGCTATGGTGGAAGGAATCCAGACTATTCAGAAGAATGAGACATGGGAACTAATTCCACTCCGTCCTAACCAGCATGCAATCAGTGTCAAATGGGTGTACAAGATCAAACGCAAAGCTAATGGAAAAGTTGAATGCTACAAGGCAAGACATGTCGCAAAAGGCTACAAACAAAAGTATGGTGTCAATTATGAAGAAGTCTTCGCACCAGTAGCAAGACTTGACATAGTTAGATTGTTGATCTCTCTCATAGCACATCATAGCTAGAAAATCTACCAGTTAGATGCGAAGTCAGCTTTCCTCAATGGTGTCCTTGAGGAAGAAGTATACGTGGAGCAGCCTGATAGTTTTATAGTACAAGGAGAAGAAGATAAAGTGTATTGTTTAAAGAAAGCGCTTTATGGCCTGAAACAAGCACCGCGAGCATGGATTGCACGCATCGACCATTATCTACAAGATAATAGCTTCACCAAATGCCCCTTTGAACATGCAGTCTACATGAAAAAAGGCGATAATGGAGATATCCTTATTATATGTCTTTATGTTGATGATCTATTATTTACAGGAAACAACAAGAAGATGTTCTCATAGTTTAAAATATCAATGTTTCAGGAGTTTGCAATAACAGATTGTGGACTTATGTCCTATTTTCTGGGCATTGAAGTGCATCAACAACCAGACAGGATCTTCATATCCCAGAAGAAGTATGCAAAGGAGATACTCGAGAAGTTCAAGATGGATAGTTGCAATCCAGTGAATACGCCTGTTGTTACAGGCCTTAAACTCTACAAAGAAGGAGATGGTAGAGTTGTTGAATCAACTCAGTATAGAAGCTTGGTTGGAAGCTTGAGATACCTCACTATCACTAGACCTAACATCGTCTATGGTGTAGCACTCGTGAGTAGATTCATGGAGATGCCAAAGGAAATTCATTGGCTTGCAACAAAATGAATTATGAGGTATATCAAAGGCACTATGAACTATAGCCTCTTCTATGCCTATGGAGATGATACAGAACTAGTCCGCTATTCTGATAGCGACTGGGGAGGAGATCAAGATGAAAGAAAGAGCACTACTGGGTATATCTTCTATCTTGGTACAACAACTTTTTCTTAGTTTTTAAAGAAGCAAGATATTGCTGCTTTGTCAATATGTGAGACAGAATATGTAGCAGCAGCATCTACTGCCTGTGAAGCAATTTGGCTGAGGAATGTCTTGAAGGAGTTGGAGCACCCTCAAGAAGAACCTACCGTGATTTATGTCGATAACAAGTTAGCCATAAAGCTTGCCAAGAATCTAGTACAACATGAGAGAAGTCAACACATTGACACTAGGTTTCATTTTCTCTGGGAGCATGTTAAGTATGGATCTATTACTCTTGAGTACTGTCACACAATGAATCAAGTTGCAGATATTTTCCTTATCGGTTGATGCATTCAGAAGGTTGAGAGAGAAGCTTGGCATGACTACAAAGGTTTGTTTGGGGGAGTGGGGGGGGGGTGTGGGAAGTTGGAAATATTAAATTTCAAACCTAAAGTTATGCACTAAATAAATTTGGGAATAAATGTATTCTATGTATTAACTAAAATTTTTAATTGCTTAGCCAAAGTCTAGCACCTATATAAAGGGCTTGGTTATATATTCAAGTAAAGTCTTGGTTATATATTTGCTTCCTTAAAGTTACAAAAGTCCACCAAACTTCCATTAAAATAAAGAGTTCTATATTTGCTTAGAGCTCATAGAATCAAGAATGGCAGGAAACTTCAAATAAAGCATTTAACCTATGAAATATCAACATAGAAACAAAAAAGCAAAGGAAAAGTACCTGAAGTAGAATAGCTCATCAATTTTCTTTCCCACAATACTTCTTTCCACTCCATTAAATAGAATTCATACGCATAATAAGCTTGCTCTTTAAAATGCTCCTGAATAACAGAAACTGCTCCTTTCAAGCACCGGCAACTACTTATTGAATATGTTGGCATACGTTCTATCTCAAGAGCAATACATAGGCAACTCTTATTCTTATAAAATGATAAATTAGTCCAAGGCATAAAACTAGATAAACTCTAAAAAAAAATCCTCATGTTTGATATCAAGCGTTCCCACCATCTACATGGATATCACGAGTACAAGAGGTGCTAAATTTTCCTGCACGAAAAATCTGTACTCTCATGTAATCTCCTCCTGCGAATATTTCAAATTCGCATTTGTCACCCTCCACCAAGTCATTTCCTACTGAGAAAGATGACCACCCAATCCCGAGCTCTAGTTGCCTATCAGAGTGGAGAATGATGTCTACAGCCCATGATTTCCCTGAAGGATCGATTAGAGTAGTCTTTCGATTGCTACTCAGGCCAACTTCCTTTGCCACTTCCTCTGGAATTCGCTGGAGTAAGAGTCAGAAAATGTTAATACATACTAAAAATAATGAAAATAGGAAGGTGGAGAAGAAGAAATTATGTAAATTAAAAAAAATCTCCTTCATGCGAATTGAACTTTCTTCATGTCCAGAAGGATAATAGTTATCAGTAATAGCATGCTATTTGAGTGAAATATGACATCTACTAAGCAAGAAGTATAAAGCACTGGCCAAAAGTTATTAGTTACCTAGTCATTATCATATCATTATTTATCTCTAATTGCATGTGAGCTTTCAGCTCCTTCTAGATTAGGATACCCACAGATTCTATGATAGTTAGGACAAGGAATTTCTCTTGTTAATCCACACATGGCGAAGTTGCATTGTTATATGTTATGAAATACGCTGATAGATATTATTGATTAGAGGAGACTAAGATATAGGGATTCAACCGGATAGTAGTTCAATGCGGATGCATACCCGTTAACCCAATAACTGAAGCGCACTAATTCTAACATTATAGAAACAATTGATATATTTGAAAATTTCAGGACAACTTTGTTCCTCTATTCCATTTCATTAATATGAACACCATTGTTGTTTTTCACAACTTTAACAGAAGCGTAACATGATCATGGATGATTACTAGTTATACAAGATAAATTTATAAAAATATTTTATAAAACTGCAAAAATGTGTTGGATATGTGCCCCTAATTGAGAGAACAAGTGCTGCAAGTTTTCAAAGTGTATCAAAGAAGTATTACGTTCGATTGTTGCCATTTATACATAGGATTCACGATAGAAGTGTAGGTGCATCACAGTTTCTCTTATCTATTTTCCTTGGGCTATGTAATGAATTTTATGGATTGTACACACAAAAAAGGTGTTTTAAGCTAAAATAACAACATAATTTCTGATTTTTTAAAAGAAAAGCATAGTGTTCTGTAATGCCCAAGAAAATCCATGATTGTAAATGCAAGAAGCTAAAAAAATCACACACCACATGATATAAATGATTCAACTCCCAAAGTATAGTGAACTTTGGATGACTTGATTCAGAGGATTTTGGTGCATTTGGAACACTTTCCTTATCATCTGAAGTAAATAGCCCTGGAACATTGTTCTTGTCATCTGCAGGTCTGTCATCTGCATCAGTGGTACTAAGAGAGTTAATGAAGAACATGTAAAAAAAAATTGTGCATTGTTGAAGAAAGATAAATATGTGCCATTTCCTACTCTAAATGTCATTTGGTGTAAAAGATTCTGATACTTTTTGGCACTTCAAAAGCTCGGGCTGCTAAGCAATGAAATATAGTAAAGCAAGCCATCAAAGTTATTAGTTCAATAGCATTCTTTCATGTTTTTCCTTTAGTTGATTACCAATTGAAATTTGGGAAAATCCTAATGAGTGTTACAGCAGAATCCAACAAAAGGATTTCTCCAAAATGTTAACCAGCTGATCATGATCCCCAAAAAAATATATTACCTAGTATCCCACTACTTTTCATTAAGATAACCCATGATTGCTACTGGAAAAGTTTACTGATTTCATCCCCTTATTTAGTGTGTTTGAAACATATTAAGCAATCCATCCTTAGAATTAAGTCCTCAAAAATCCTTAATATGAAAAGCATAAGCTTCATAATTACTATTCCTTTACTTAATTTTGTTTCTCTTTAAGCAACAATCCAACGCCAAATAGACAACCAGATAGGGTTTGTCATTTATGGAAGTAATTACAATCAAACTCTCAATGGTTCCTTTCCAAACAGACTGATTTCTGCATTTGAATCAATAATTATAACAATAACAAAGTAATTCAAATTAACATTATGCAAAAGCAAAATACTATCTCTTGCTGAAAAATCAGGAAATTGAAATTTTGTGAAGTTGCTTACCTGATACTGGTATTGATTTTTCATAATATTCCTCAGATCGAAAAAAGTGAACATTTATTGAAGTACATCCTTCAACAAACTCCAAAACACAGACATCTCCTTCCTTTAATCTGCTTTGTCTGTATAAATCGAACCAACCAGATGACAAGCACAGACGCCCATCACGCCAGCTAGATAATCTCACAGGCCATGAAATACCATGAGGATCATGAAGGATTATTTTTTCCTTTCCGTAAAGATTGCATTTCTTAGCTAACTCTAGAGGAATTGTCTGAAAAACACAAATCAACAGGGCATAAAATAGAAGCACCCATAGAGCTAAATGAACATGGAGAGTGGATGTCAAATCATAAACCATTTAGACTAGTAAAGATTAACTACCGATATACGCACCCCAAGAAACTAGATAGGCTAGAATACCAACACGGATAACAGTTAAAGAACTTCTAATATTGCATCATCACAGTTGATATACGTTAAGTGAATGGATAAGATATTGGCGAAAAGGGTAAAAAGGAAATTGTAACCGATACTATGACCAACAGCATCAAGATGAATGAAATATAGAAATTGATTAATGATTAGTCTAAACTGGCAAAGTAAACTGGAAGCAGAAGATAGAGGTAAAACTGTGTAAAAGACAGAGAAAAGAAGAGCATCATAACATTGTCTAATAGTAGATGTGTGCAAGACACAGTCCATTGGATCAACTGAAATATAAGAAGGGAAAAAAGATAACTGAGAAGGTTGTTCAACTTCAAATAAGCATGCAAGCTACCCACCATCAAAAACAGGATGCTCAGTATTGGGAAAAGTTCTGTACCTTCGAGGTCATTGTCAAAATATATGCAAAGGCAGGATTGATTCTACCATCATACCATGTTTGTCTCCAGTGCGTGTCGGAACCAACACTTGCACATCACTTGCTCGACATGTGACTGACACTGAAGATCCAAAATATTATGTGCCAAACTCGTTTAGGTTTTTAAGAAATTTAAATATTATGAGTTGGACACAACATCCAATTTAAATAAAAAAAAGATGAAGAAAAAGAAGCAAATATTCATGACAGGACCAGATAACTTCTGAACATGTCTGAACACCTTCCAAGAATGTATTGGAGTTGGCCATTCGATATTTTCTTCGATCAATAGAATCTACATAGGTCATGCATTAAACTTTATCTTTCTAGACTATCAGACCTTCCTAACTCAATCTTAATCTCTGTAAGTCCGGGTGTATTTTGTGTGTGCATGTGTACTCTAATAAAGTAGATATGTTGACAGATCCTACTTTTCAAGTATTTGTTGTTCGCCATATTACATACTTGTCTTATGTCGTTATTTCTCTTTTCTTGCCTAGTAACTGTTTATTTAAATAAAATGTAGTCTGATTCAACATGTGCAATGGAAGAATATTAGATTTATAACAAATAGTTAAAAATTAAGGTAGCCCAAGTAACATTAAGATTGATTTCTTTGTACATTTCATGTACTTCAAGCTTAGAGCAATTAGAGCAATAATGCTGCTCACTTTTCTTGATAGTTTACCTATCTAATATGCTTATCTACTTTCTAATGGAAGTGGGTAAGACAATAGCTCATTCATAGCTTATACTACGATTTTGTTAGGCACACTAGAATGGTAAGCTTATATGAAGCTTTGACACTCCTTTCTTCTCCTATTTCTTCTTTTATAATTCTTGTGCTATCTATTTCCTGCCACCAAATTTTTTTTTCCCCCCATAAATGGTGGCCCAGAGCACAAGGCTCTCACCATTGTGGGGCGCAACCTTACTCTCGCACATGGAGAGGTTCTTTTTGCATCCAAATACAAAAGGAACGGGATCACACTTGTAAAAGTATTGGATCAGATAAAACAGACACAGCTGGGAACACAAGGAGGTATGGAGCAAATCACAGGAAACTGTAAGGGAGACGATCTTTGTAGCACCAACTACATTGCAGGCTTCCCATCTTCCATCTAATCGAGAAGACAATAAGTGAGGAAATTTCAACGAAGAGCTCACGTGCAATCTCTTCAATGCAATCAACTGCTTCCAGACGAATTTGAACAAAGACAGATAAGAAGGTGATGTCAAGGGTTATTGTGGGTTATCGCCCTTCTAATGCTTAAGCCAATCTTATAGGTTTTAGTTGCACGTACTCCCCCTCTCTCTGAGGAGGGGCATTTTTGCCTTCATAGTGATTATTTTGGCAATATCTGAGTACTCATTATAATTTAATCAAAGCTGAAAAATATTGTTGCCCGGACCACCTGTGTTGTAGCGTGCAGCTCTAATTGCATGCGGTCATATTTTCATGCACAAAAGTTATGGGGTTGTATGATTCTCTGATATGTGCGGTTATCATTTCTATCTTTACTACTCTGTCATGTACCGTTCATATGTCATATTTCCAGCTCAGACTCTTTCAGATCTTCTTTTGTATTACGACCTTAGGTGTCGTACTTTGCTCTCACCATTTTCAACATTATGATTAAAGTGTTGTATCTCCACCTCTTTATCATACTTCTTGTTTGGAGAGTCGCTTTGAGGTTTCTCGCCATTATGGGCTGAACCTTCAAGGTCATTAGCCAACCCGAACCATGACTTTTTAAGAGTCTTTGCTCATATAAAGGTCCTTTTCTTGTAGAAATTGATGTTAGGAGATTGATCTTCACACCATCTCGTCAATCAAACAAAGATTGAATTTTATCTATACCCAATCATGATTGCTTATACTTATAGGTAGGGGTGGAAACGAACCGAATATTTAACAAATAGTTTGGTATTTATTCGCCTAAGTATTCCATACTCAATTCGACAGTTCATTTAAAAATAAATGAATAGTTTTTATTATTCAGTTAAGCGAATAGAATTTAACCATAGATATATTCGATTCGTTTGTTTAACAAACTATTCGTTTATATAGTTTAGTCCTTAAAATTTTATTTTGCTGCTTGTAAATGTGGATAAATAGATTTTTATTTGTGAATATTATGTATCACTAGGTTGCATATTCATCAGGTATATCATGTTTGGCTCTATAGCAAGACTAGGATAACAAATATTTGCCGAATATGTAACAAATATGGACCGAATAATTTGCAAAGATTACCCAAACACTATTAACAAATATTCGCAAATAGTTATCTAATATTCAATACTATCCTAATCGAATGCGAAAACTGACTTCCTATTCATTTTGACTTAGAATACGAATTCGAATAGTCAAATAGGAACCGAATACGAATACGAATACTGGCTATTTGATTCGAATTCGGTTCGTTTCCACCCCTACTTAAAGGTTTCACTAAATTGCCATTAAAAAACTTATGAAGACTCTTTTGAACCAAATTGGCCTCATGTTATTACCCACATTCCAAAGTCACCTTTATCGTAAAAATTTTCGGTCTCAATTTGGTAGTTGAGAAACTTTGCATTTTGATAATTGTTTTCTGGGAAAAGGTTGATCCATTAAATGCTCTGATACCAGTTTATTAGTGAGCTTATAGACCAATCTCTAGTCCTAGATGAGAATATAATTATAAAAAGTTTTAACAATAGTCGTTCAAATGTTTGATACAAACTAAACCACAAGCTAACTGTGGGTGTCAAACAAGATTATAACAGGGGCATAAAACGCAAACTCACTGGAGTAAATGGCAAATCAGTTGACTGATTTAAACTGATCATTATGGTTTGACATCAATCAATTATTCAAGTGAGAGAAGAATTGAGGAGCCAATTAACCATTTGTTAAAAAAATATGATTTTCTAATCAATGATATAAATCAGAATGAAGCCGACCAGAGCATGATCTGAAAAAAACCCAGGCAATTACCCATGTCACGCCTCGGGCCCACAAGCCCGTTGGCGCGATGTAAGCCCTAGGACCCACTAAGTGCAACGTAAGGTTTGGCTCAATCCACTATCAAAATTGACTAGTCAATGTTGCACTTGGCTTCCAAGACCCATCATTTAAACCATTCACTCACTCGATGATTATCCGATGTGGGACTAAATTTTGGGGTATCACAATCACTTCACCTTAATTACACGACGTCCTTGCCGCGGCATGACAATTGGTCCGTCCCAGTATCACCACCATGCGATGTGGACTCTAGAGGTGCCTGGTGGACTCTAGAGATGGCTCCTACGTACTTCTAGAGGTGGCTCTCACCGCATTCACGCGGTGCAATAATTAGTCTCGCAAAGCACTTAGCTCCACATGTCTCGCTGGTTAACTGCTCTGATACCGTTTGTCACGCCCCGGGCCCACGAGCCCGTTGGCATGATGTAAGTCATGGGACCCATTGAGTGCAACACATGGTTTAGCTCAATCCATTGCCAAAATTGACTAGCCAATGTTGCACTTGGCTCTCCAGACCTATCATTTAAACCATTCAATCACTCAATTAATATCCGATGTGAGACAGTAATCTTGGTGTATCACAACCCAAGTCACTAATAACTAGAGCAAAAGCAGACCCAACCAATTCTAAGCCTAGCAAATGCTGAAGCTACATATAGTGAAGACTGATATATATGATTGTGTAACTAGATGTTAACCTCTGTTAGCTAAAAATGATGTTAGTCATTATCAAAGCTCCCGATAAACTCCTGTTGCCTAGAATAAAATGTCATCAGTGATCATGAGTCCACAGTCTTAAATCGGATAAAAACCCGGCCCCGATTCTCTACAGCACACTCTTAGTACAACCTAAAGTTTCCAAGTTTAACAAAAATGCAGCTAGCAAAAAGACATAGAACCATAAATGGCAAGATTCACAACATCTAGATGAATAGGAGAAAGAAAACTAAGAATAATTCCACAGACCATGTAATTAGTACGGGCGCTCCTGCAAGTAGTCACAAAATGAGGATGAGGGCTCTTGAAGGCTAATGCAGCGTTCATAGCCTTCACATTATCAACGGGCTTCACACCTCTCAAGATCTTGTAGCACATTTCTACAAGCAACAGAACCAAAGAGCATGTTAAACATAGTATTATTCTAGCTTCTAACTATACACTGGATCAAGAGTTACACAAAAGATTTTCTATTCTGATTGATTGATTGTTAATATTGAAGACAGTAATAACCTACACGCACCATAGAGATATGCATAGGTTTGGATGGATATGAACCAATTAAGTTAGTTAACAACAAATCTACTAAGCATTTATAATAAATTGAGAAGTACTTAATACGTATCTAAAAGCCACTGGAGTTTTGGCAATAAGAGCTCATTTTCTTAAGTCGTCGTCGTCATCATCATCATCCAGTAATATATAACCAGTAGTGATTCATTTCCATTTCTCAATCATAACATATCAAAATCTTGCATTAAAAAAAATCCTAACTTAATAATAATTAAAAAGCACTTACTATTATTTGTCTATCATTTTCGCCTTTCTCTTCCTACTAACTTCTTTCCGAGACCCAGGTTCTTCTTCGTCAGAATCCTCAGATTCCACTTCAATCTTCTCTCTCTCTCTAGGAATATTGACACGTTCCTCCTTACAGCAAGTAGTCCCATAAATAATCACATCAAACCCGAAGTCTCCATCATAGAAAAAAACTAAGAAATCTCCTTGAGTAATGGAGTTAGCAGAGATGAACCTCTCCCATCCATCTTGAAAGTAGAGTTGCCCACCAACAATGCCCATCTTGATCCTCCATCGCCATCGCCGGTCTTGGGAGCTCCGGTGACGCAGCACGGAAGTTGAAATCTCGGAATCCACCGAGGGTTGATCTCCGAATCCACGAAGAGCTTCGAATCCACGAAGAAAATATATTAAACGCAAATTTTATTGATGAAAAGATATGCCTCTAGGGCTTACAAGACTCTGTTTAAATAGAAAACAAATAAGAATCCTACAAGGACTCGAACTCCTACTAAAAATAGAAATAAGAACTCTAATTAACCCGAACTTTGCCAAAAATAGAAATAAGAAAACTATCCTCAAAAGACTCCCTACGATTAGGGAAGTAAATCGGTTAAATTTAGAATCAAACTGGATTTGCTTCCTAATCCAAACAGACTCCTAAAACATTACTAAAAATAGTAAAAAATCGACGAAAACGCTGATATCTCTCAATCCGAAAGGAATTTGGTAAAATGAATGGTGAGCAAACTGAACGTAGGTTGGTTAGGTTGGCTCCGTCTCGAAAAAATACGCGATTTAAAAAAAATCGTCCAAATCCGACTTACGGATTGAAAGTTACGACCCGTTCTTCGTTGCAACCTATTTTCCTCGACCGGGTTCGCGTTTGGGTTTGTTACGATCCCATTTCTCCATAAAGGTATCCGCAATGTGTTCTACATCAGTCTCCCCTGCTTGAAAAGATATCGACCCCGAGCTTATACTCGCATGAAGAGTTATTCCCTCTGACGGATAATACTCAAACAAATCTGCAACATTGAAACTAGGAGAAATCCCCAAACCTGCAGGAAGGTCAACGACATAAGCATTGTCATTAATCTTCTTCAGTATTTTACACGGACCATACTTTTTATTCTTCAGCTTGTTGTAGGTGCCCACTGGAAAACGCTCCTTTCGCAGAAATACCATCACCATGTCTCTCTCCTCAAACACCTTCTTCCTCCTGTGCTGATCAGCATCCGCCTTGTATTTAGCATTAGACTTCTCTATCTTCTCTTTCACTTCTTGCTGGATAGCACGTATCTTTTCAGCCATATGATCTGCAGCAATACTCTGTCCTGGAAGCTTAGGTAGTGGGGCTAGATCAAGATAATGGTTCGGAAGCCTTCCATACACAATCACAAAGGGAGCCTTGCCCGTAGTTCGACTCTCCATACAGTTATAAACAAATTCAGCATGTGCTAGAGCAAGATCCCACTGTTTCGGACGATCACCAGAGATGGATCTAAGAAGGTTACCGAGAGTACGATTGACCACTTCAGTTTGTCCGTCCGTTTGAGGGTGGTAGGCAGTACTGAATTTAAGTGAAGTATTGAATCGCTGCCACAAAGTCTTCCAAAAGTGGGATAAGAACTTAGACTCACGATCAGATGTGATGGATTTTGGCACTCCATGAAGGCGAACTATCTCCCAAAAGAAAAGATTGGCAATGTTGCTAGCATCTGTAGTCTTCTTGCAAGGAATAAAGTGTGACATCTTTGAAAACCTGTCAATAACAACAAAAATAGAATCCATGCCTCGTTGGGTTCGAGGAAGGCCTAACACAAAATCCATCGATATATCATGCCATAGCGCATCAGGAACAGGTAAAGATGTATACAATCCCGTATTTTGGGACTGCCCCTTGGCAACTTGACACACTGGACAACGCCGCACGTATTTTTCTGTCCCCTTCTTCAACTGAGGCCAGTAATATCACTCCTCAATGGAAGCAATCGTCTTGTCACGCCCCAAGTGTCCTCCTAGTCCGCCAGCATGTAGGTCTCGTATTATCTGTTCTCTCAATGAACTCTGGGGTATACACAACTGATCTCCATGAAATAAATAGTCATCCTGAATATGAAAACCCCGGACTAATTGATTTTGTTGACAGTCGTTCCAAATCTCCTTAAAGTCTTCATCTTCTGCATACAACTCCTTCAAGTATTCAAATCCAGTCACCTCTGCTTGCAAAGTCACCAACAAACCAGCTCTCCGACTGAGTGCATCTGCAACTTTATTCTGCTGCCCTGACTTGTGCTTCAAAACAAAGGTGAAACGCTGCAGAAACGCTATCCAACGAGCATGCATACGGTTGATGGTAGTCTGACTATTGATGGACTTCAAAGCGATGATCGATATTAAGTAGAAACTCCGCGAGATTAAATAGTGCTCCCAATGCTTCAAAGATCGAACTATGGCATACAACTCCAGTTCATACGTAGTCCACTTCGCCGAAGCCACTGAGTTTCTCACTATAGAAAGCAACCGACGCCCTTCTTGAGATAGAACACCGCCAATTCCTACGATGGACGATCACAATCAACTTCAAACACCTTTTGAAAATCGGAAGGGCAAATCTGGTGCGGTGGATAATTTCTCTTTGATCAATGCAAAGCTACGGTCCGCATCTTCTCCCCAATTAAACTTGCCTTTCTTCATGCACTTTCGATAATAGGTGCCACAATGTCGCTGAAATTTTTAACAAATCTCACGTAGAAAGTGGCTAGGCCATGAAAACTACGAATTTATTTGGCGGTCTTGGTAGGCCAATCTCGAATAGCACGCACCTTGTCTTCATCAACATGGATGCCCTCTGCACTGACGACAAAGCCCAAGAACAATAGGCTACTAGTCATAAAGTTGCACTTCTTCAGATTGATGTACAACTTATTCTCCTGCAAAACTGTTAGTACCTCCCTCAAGTGGTCCAGGTGCATGGACTCAGTCTGGCTATAAATCAGGATATCATCGAAATAAACTACAACGAACTTACCGATAAAGGGTTTCAATACCTGATTCATCAACCGCATGAACGTGCTAGGAGCATTGGAAAGGCCAAAAGGTATGACCAACCATTCATACAGGCTTTCTTTTATCTTGAATGCAGTCTTCCACTCATCTCCTTCTCTAATCCGAATCTGATGATAGCCACTCCTGAGATCAATTTTAGAGAATACTTTTGATCCAGATAACATATCCAGCATGTCATCTAGGCGCGGGATAGGAAATCGATACTTCACGGTAATCTTATTGATAGCTCTACTATCCACACACATGCGCCACTCTCCGTTCTTCTTTGGGATAAGTAACGCTAGCACGACACACGGACTCATGCTAGCTCGGATAAGGCCTTTCTGTATGAGTTCGTCCACTTGTTTTTGCAATATCTCTCCTTCCTTCGGGCTCATTCGATAGTGTGGCAGGTTTGGTAAGTGTGATCCAGGGATGAAATCGATCTGATGTTGGACGTCTCGAAGCATTGGTAATTCAGAAGGAAGCTCGTCAGGCATAACTGCATCAAATTGTTGCAAAAGGGTCTGAACTTCAGGTGGAATTTCGGTGGAGGCAAAATCCTCTTTTCCTGAAACAACAAGAGCATAAATCTCATCAGACTGTTTCACATCTTTCATGAAATCTTCATTGTTAACCAAGAACACCTTCTTTTCAGCAACATCTGTTTTGATTGACCCCTTCTCAGTAAGAGGCAAAAGCACAACTCGGCGACCATCCTTCTTAAAGATGTAAACATTGTCCTTCCCTCTGTGCGTGACATCAACATCAAACTGCCATGGCCTGCCTAGCAGCATATGACAAGCGTCCATCTCAACTACATCGCATATAACATCATCAACATAATCACGGCCAATGGAAAAAGACACCCGACACACCTCATCGACTTGTACATCATTACCCTTGCGAATCCAACCGATCTTGTAGGGAGCAGGATGTTTCTCTATTTTCAGTCCTAATTTCTCCACCATACGCCGAGAGACAATATTCTCACTACTGCCACTATCAATGATAACATCACAAGTCCTCTGTTTTATCGTGCACCTCGTGCGAAAGATATTATGCCTCTGGGGTGGTTCTTCTATCTTTGGAGCCAATAATAATCGCCGCACAACGCATGAGAGCTGATTGATGGGAAATAAATGGTTACCTCCTAAGTTGCAAGTATACAACCTTGATCAAGTTATAGTATATAAGATTATCGATCCCACGAGGAACGGGAAAGTAGGAAGAGTTTTTGCTCAAGTTTTGGTTCTCAAATTATGCGCGACAATTAGGAGTTTATGTACAAATAAAATGGAAGTGATAAATGGTGAATGTGGATGTGGAGAGATAAGAGAGAGTGGATGTGGATTATGTGCAAAAGAGGAGAAAATAAAGTTGAGAGTGTGGTTGTGGTTATATGCACATAATAACAAAACTAGGTTTGAGATTATATGCACATGAAGGGAAAATGAGATTGAGAGAAAATAAGTGCAAAATAAAAGAAAGCAAGATTGAGAGAGAGAGGAGAGGAAAATCAAAATCAAGAATAAAGGAAAATAACAAACAAATGAAAAATAAGGATAAGTGCAAAATCAAGAATGTAAAGTATGGAGGGTTAATTAAAGATATGAGGAATCTAGAGTAGATCCACTTAGCTTATCTCAATCTCATGAAAATGAGTTAGATTTGTTAGCTAGTTTCAAACAATCTCTAGGGATCCCACGAATATTAGCTCCACACTTAGAAAAGGGTAATTCCCTAGAGGGTTCTAGCCTCAAGGTGAATTAAAGAAAAGAAAAATCTATTCTAGAAAGTAAATACAAGAATTAAATACATTGCATGAAAGTAAATTGCATGAAAGTAAATTGCATGGAATTAAATTGCATGAAAGTAAATCTAAGCTACAAAGCAATAAATGAACAAGAAAGAAAATGAAAAAAGAAATAAAATAGAAACCAACAACTCCTGATCTTAATCTAATCCTCCTTTTGGTCCTTGGATTAGAAGAAGAGAAAGGAAATTGAAGGGGTGAAACATTTCATTTATTGTGTAATAAAAGTTACAATTTTGGAAGGTCTTCTCAATGAAGAGTGACCCTCCTCTCCAAATGGAGTTTTTACAAAATATTTCACACTCAAAACACTCAGCCTTCACCCCTATTTATAGCCCAACGGAGTTGATGTGAACCATTGGATCAAACCTAGCCAAAAAGGGAGAGAAATCCACCATTAATTCGGAATCTGTTGGAAACCGATCGGTTGGCCGATCGGTTAGCCAACCGGTTAGCCAACCGGTTGGCCAACCGGTTGGTCAACCGATTGGTTCCCAACCGAATTTGTCTTTTCTTGATTTTTCTTCACGAATTTCTCTTGGATCAATTTGGTATCTTGGGCCTTGGTTTGTCTTCGATTTGGGCTTCAAATATTGGTAGAAATTCGAGAATTTGAGTCATTTGGGCTTTTATTCATTATTTCTTTATTAGCCCGCAAAATAAGATAAAATGATTATTAGTAATATCGTTATTCATATAACATAGGTCATAAGGGTATAAAAATGTAATTAAAATGTGATAATCAAATACCCCCACACCTAAGCTTTTGCTAGTCCTCTAACAAAGAAAATAAAAGAAAACCTAACTCACTTTCGCAGAATCGCGATTGTATTTAGCGATACAACAAGCCTTTAAACCCCTAGGTTACCCTAGTGGACGAGTTGTAGTCTCGTGAGGGTTTGCAGTGAATATACCCACAAAATTCATCGACTTGCCAAATTAAAGAAGTTAATAAAATAATTAATTCATTTGATATCTTCAAACATTCCAATTGAAGTTGGTTAATACTCAAGAAAACGTTTTATCATAACTCCAATGTAATTTTCTTAAGAAAATCCTTCCATTATAGTTATACAAAACTAAGTTTAACTCAAAAATTTAATTTAAAAGTTTGAAAAGGACATGCTAACCCTTTGTTTTAAACAAACTTCAAGTCTTTTAATCCATTTTATTTTTCAAGAACATATACAAATATAACTATATACAAAAACATGGTTAGTATGATTTTTTTTTTTTTGTTTTACTCTTTATTCCTTGGTGGTTTTGTTCTTTTAATCGGGCTTTCTAAGTGACCATTTAGCGAGTTTTGGGCCAATGAATCCCAACCCAATTGGGCTTAGGTCATTAAGCATAGAAATACTCCTCGGGCTTAATTACTCATCAACTTAGGCTTAGTAAAATAGAACCACCAATGATTTTAAGAGAAATTTTTCTTCTATTTATTAAGTTAGTATAATATATATGTGTGTATATGTATATATATTCGAACAATATTTGGATCAAGACAACTTGAAAAATTATTTTCAACTCTAAGTTAGGCATGCAAAATTTCATTACTTTATTTAAAAATCTAAGTTACAACTTAAGTAAAGTATACTACTTTGAAAATCATTTCTTAAGAAATTTATTTGGAGTTATCATAAAAGGTAAACTTGAGTATAGAACCAACTAAGGATTAGAAGACTTAAAGTCTATCAAATTGATCAATTATTAATCAACTCTGATGTTTGCTCGTCGTTCTCCATTGTGAAGTATGTGCGCTGGGATGCGAGTAAAGTTGCTCAACATTTGGTAATATATGGTAGACGATATGAGATAGCTAGATTTTGCTTAGACGAAGTCTCTCCGGAGAGGCGGAGGAGCTTATGTCCCTACTCTCTAGTTTTTTATGATGTATCTAGCTAGTCGTAAATCTTCTCATTTGTGGAGAGTCCTCATTTCAATGAAAATAAAAATAAAAAAACTATTGCCCATGCTCATTTTAAAGGTTTCGGAGCATAGAGGAAAAAAGTTGAGTGCTTATATTAATTACTTGACTTGTTTGAAGAGGGAGGTATTTGGAAATAATGGTACTCATGAGGGGATTGTGCTTCCTTGAACGGGAATCGACCGGTACATTGTCTTTTCTTAAGACATCGTTTACTGATTAATATTAAACATTATTTGACAAAGACTTTTGTTCTTTCCTAATGGGTACTACCTATTAGGTTAAGTTTTGAGTATTCAGAACTTAAATATCGAAATGTAACACACTTGAATTGGAGCAAGTTGATTGGATAATTGTAAGTTTAAGAAAGAGAAAGAAGTAGAAAGACGATAAATGGTCATAAGAATATTACTTTTAGGGATTTTTGCTTCCTATCATTTTATATAGTGGGTAACAACCACTATGTAATATGTGATAGAATTGATAGAGATAATAATGCATGACTCGAGAATTGAAAAGACTTGATTAATAAGGGGATGTTTGGTGCATGAAAAACTATGAAAACTTATTATAGGAAATATATTTCTTATAATACTTTTCTTTTCTTTTCCTTTTATCTATTTGGTGAAATCAAAAAGAATGATAGAGCATATTTCTATATATTATTATTTAAGAAAATTCCTTTTTTGATGTTCTAACCCTATGTGAGTCACGAATTTAAATAATTCCATGAAGTATGCTCATAATTTGCACATAGTTTAAGAACCATGAAAAGGGTAATTTTGAAAATGCAAAAGACTACCATTTTAACTCCATTCATCCCATATTCTCCATAACTACCCTATTAACCACCACTATCTTTAATATCCCACTTACAAATCCATTCTTCCAACTTGACATTATTTTTTAACCAAAAGTCTAGAAAACCCATTTTATATTTGAGTAAAAGGAAGGAAATCATCAAAAGTTGCTTCCTCCCCCTATTTTTGTTTTCTTTGAATGCGAGAAAACCAACCAAACAGGCCCAAATAGAAAAGATAAAGTATTATTTCTAAAAGTAATAAAAATAATAGTAATAATAACAAAGACTAATGTAAGGTTAAGTCCCGAGTACTCGTACTCAAAATTGAATGTCAAAGTGGGTATATGGAACACTACATTATATAAAACTAAAAACGATTTTAGGAATAAATGAGAATATTTTGCAAATTCGTTTGTCCAAGATAGGAACGGGTTGACCTGATAGTGTTGAAGCAAAGCACTTCTCAATAAAAGACATCAATACAAAGTAGAGCAATAGCAAATTTGAAACAGTAGACACAAAGAAAAAACTAAACATATCTAACGTAATTCGACTGGTATCTTGCCCTATAAAAATTACACTAAGCGCATGTTTGACAAATTGTCTATAAGCCACTTTGAGATGTTAGGCAAGTGGCTTCTTTGGCATATAATCCAACAAAAAAACAAGCTAGGGTATCCTAGCTTATTTTTTGTGGATTATAAGCCATGAGGTTTGACACAATAAAAGACAATTATACCGCTTATAATTTCACAAAATCTCAATACTTGTTTAATAATTCACCACCAGCCCCATGTCCTTTTTTGTCATTTTGATAGTTATGAATTATAATCCGCCAAACACTCAACCATAAAAAAAAGGATCATAATCCACTACAGTTACCAAACACTCTAATCATAATCCACTTAGATCAATCCGTTTATGGATTATAATCTAAAGTTCCCGAACATGCTCTAAATAGGAGTCTTTCACTCACTAAAACCCACAAAAATACATTGAATAAGAGAGAATTCACTTCTCAACTAAGATGCGTACATAAAGAACCAAGAATAACAGAAGGTTTCAGAACAATTCAACCTGTGAAAAATATCAACATAAAACAAAAAATATATATATCAGAAGTTTCTGAAATAGTATGGTTCATCCATTTCTTTTCCCAATATTTTATTCACTCCTTAAAAAATAAATCATACACGGTTATCAGCTTGCGCTTCAAATGCTCCTGACCAACAACAACTTCTTTTCCCAACATTTTATTCACTCCTTCAAAAATAAATCATACACGGTATCAGCTCGCGCTTCAAATGCTTTTGACCAACAAAAACTGCTCCTTCCAAGCTCTGCCAACAACTTATTAAGTTTAGTGGCTTAAGTATATCTCAGGACAAAGACATAACGTTTATTATCATAAAACAACAAATTAGCCCTTGGGTTCATAAAACTAGATAGATATCTGAAAACCCTCAAGTTCAATTTGATATGTTAACTGTAGCTCATGTATTTTCCACCATCAAGTCATCAACATTAATCACCGGTACCAGAGTTGTTAGTTTCTCCAGCACGAATAATGTGTACTCTTATGTAGTCTCCTCCTGCGAAAATTTCAAATTCACATTTGTCGCCCTCAGCCAAGTTATTTCCTCTTGAGAAAGAGGACCACCCAATCCCAAGCTCTAATTGCCCATAAGAGCGGAGAATGATGTCTACAGCCCATGATTTCTCGGAAGGATCGATTAGAGTAGTATTTCGACTGCTGCTCAGGCCGGCTTCCTTTGCCACTTTCTTTGGAATTCGCTGGAGTAGGGAGTCAGAAAATGTTAATAAGTATCAAAAATACGGAAAATAGAAAAGAAAAAAAAACGACAGAAATTATGTAAATTAAAAAAAATCTCCCTCATGTCAATTGGACTTTCCATATAAAGAAAAATAATAGATTCGGTAAATAGCACGCAACTTAAGTGAAACATGACATCCACTAAGTAAGAAGGATAAAGATTGGCTAAAAGTTCTTAGGAACTTGGTCATTATCATATCACTATTTATGCTCTAATTGCATGTGAGCTGTCAGCTCCTTCAGGATTAGAATATGAACAGATTTTATGATATAGATTAGAATATGAACAGATTTTATGATATTTAGAGAGTAGAATTTCTCTTGTTAATCTACACATGGCAAAGTTGCATTTTTATAGAAACAACTGATATATCTGTAAATTTCAGGACAACTTTATTCCTCTAATTCTATTTCATTAATATGAACCAAAATCTTGCATTTTCACAATTTTAACCATGTCAAATTTGGATTACATTCAATAGTTTTAGACTATAACTCTACTAGATATTTCTCCTAACGGGTCAAAGTAGGTCTAGCATGAGACAACTGTTGTAGTAGGTAAAAACTATCACGAACAGAAACGTAACATGATCATCGATGACTACTAGTTGTACAGATAATTACTAGAAAAATTTATTAAATATTTTATGAAACTGAGAAAAATGTGTTAGATATGTGACCTTAATTGAGAGCACACGTACTAAAAGTTTTTAAGGTGTATCCAAGAAGTATTATGTTCGATTATTTCCATTGAAAGATAGGATTCATGGTAGAAGTGTAGCCGTGTAGGTGCACCACACTCTCTCTGATTGTTTTTCCTTTGTTTATGTAATGAATTTTATGGATTGATCACACAAAAAAGTTGTTTTAAGCTAGAATAACAACGTAATTTCTAATTTCTTTCAGAGCTTAAAATGTGAAGTATAGTGTTTTGTATTGCCCAATAATATCCATGATTGATAATGCAAGGAGGTAAATAATAATAATAATAATAATAATAATAATAATAAAACGCACCACATGATACAAATGGTTTGACTTCCATAGTATGGTGAACTTTGGATGACTTGATTCAGAGGATTCGGGTGCATTTGCAACACTTTCCTTATAATCCGCAGTCAATGGTCTTGGAACACTTTCCTTATCATCAGCAGGCCTTTCATCTGCATCAGTGAAATATAGTGAGAAAACAATCGGAATAGTTGCTATCTGAATAGTAACAACATATGCTAACCAAATTTTACAGGCAATGGGACATCAACCAGTACATATTCATAAATGAAAATTAATGAGGGACTTTAAAAGATTCATGTTTTTCTTTAGATAATACCAACAGAAAATTGAGAAAAAACTAATGAGCGTTATAACAGAATCCAAAATAAGGAGTTCTCGAACAAGGCCTTGATGTTAAAGCTACAGGCACTTTTGACCCAAAATGTTAACCACTGCCATGATCCCCGAAAAATATATTACCTAGTACCCTACTACATTCAAATAAGGTGCACCCATGATGTCTACAGTAAAGTATACTGATTAAACTCCTTATTTAGTATGCTTCAAACATATTAAGCTATCCACTTAGAATCAAGTCCCCGAAAAATCCTTAATATGAAAGGCATAAGATTCATAACTATTATTTCTTTACTTGATTTTGTTCTCTTTTAAGTCACAATCCGGCACCAAATAGGACTGATCATATTATGGAAGTAATTAGAAGCCAACTCTCAATGGTTTCTATCAAAAAGGAATGATATCTGCATTTGAATCAATAATTGTAAGAGTAATAACAAGTTATTTAATTAACATTATGCAAGTAAAATATTATCTCTTACTGAAAAATTAGGAAACTGAAATTTTGTGAAATTGCTTACGTGATACTGGTATTGATCTTGCATTATACTCCTCAGATCGAAAAAAGTGAACATTTATTCCACTACATCCTTGAACAAACTCCAAAACACAGACATCTCCTTCCTTTAACCTGTTCTTTCCGTATAAATCGGACCAACCAGATGACAAGCACAGACGCCCATCACGCCAGGTAGATAATTTCACAGGCCATGAAGTACCACGATGATCACGAAGGATGATTTCGTCCTTTTCATAAAGATTGCATTTCTTAGCCAACTCTAGAGGAATTGTCTGAGAAACAAAATCAACAGGGTATCATAAACTTCACAGATAAGATATAAGCATCCATAGAGCTAAATGAAAATTTCAAATCATAAACCATTTCAACTAATATAGAGTAACCTGAAAGTACGGCCAGTGTTTCGGTCAATATGACATTTGACTGATAATAAATGAAATGAATAAACAACCAGAGAAACTAGATAGGTTAGATATATTGAACACGGGTTATAGTTAAAGATCTTCTAACATTTCATCATCATTCTACGGTCTAAGTGAATGTATGGTTGAGATATTGACTAAAGGCAAAAAGCAAATTGGAACTAATTACTATGATACAATGTCCACTAAGAATTTTAAGAGAATCATATGCGGTGAGAGACCAACAAGAAGGATGACCAGCAGCATCAAGATGAATGAAATATGGAAATTGACTAATGAATAGTACAAAAGGAAAACAAGCAGAAGATATATTTTCCCGAATAGGTAAAAACTGTGTAAAAGGTTCAGAGAAAAGAAGAGCATCCTAACCATTGTTTAATAGTAAATGTGCTCAAGACACAGTCCTTTGGATCGACTAAAATATAAGAAGGGAGAAAAGATTAATCCATTTCAGAATGTGAATACTGGAGAATCACACTCTCTTAGATCAAGGTTAAATTACTGAGAATTGAGAAAGGTGCTCAACTTCAAATATAAGTATGCAAGGTATCAGCCATCAACAATAGGATGCTCAATATCAAGTAAGTTTCTGTACCTTTAAGGTCAATGTCAGGTGTCTACATATATGCAAAGGCAGGACGTAGATTGTCTCTAAGACATGTCTGACGCCAACACTTGCACGTCATTGCTTGACACGTGACAGATACTGGAGCAGTGACACTCTCTTAGCTCAAGGTTAAATAACTGAGAAAGGTGCTCAACTTCAAATATAAGTATGCAAGGTATACGCCATCAACAATAGGATGCTCAATATCAAGCAAATTTCTGTACCTTCAAGGTCAATGTCAAGTGTCTACATATATGCAAAGGCAAGAAGTAGATTGTCTCTAACACGTCTGACACCAACACTTGCACTTCATTGATTGACACGTGACAGACACTGGAGCAGTGACTCTCTTGGGCAGGGGGACCACTTATGATTTGAAAAATAATTTTAAAAAACCGCCTAGGATTAAAAAATCCAACTGGATTAGTAGACATCCTGGATGGAATATCCCAGACAAATCTTTACCGTCTAGGATGACTAGTTTCCTACCAGTGTTAATTTATGAAAATGCATATTCATCTTAAATTGGTGAAGGTAAAATACCTTTAAAACCTATTGTAGTGAGGTTGGAGTTTTCTTTTCTTATTGGGTTGTTATAGCTTGCCTTCTTGTTACTCCACAGAAACCTTTTTTAGGGAAGCAAAACTGTCCATCATGTTCAATAGAAAAACAATACTTCAAAACCCAATGATATGTTCCATCCCTTAGTGCTTTTGTATATTTCATGCAATTCAAGGCCACAACAATAATGCCACTCAGTTTTCTGGATACTTTACATATCTAATATGCGGATCTAGTTTCTAATGGAAATGGATAAGGCAATAGCTCATTCAGAGCTTGTCATATTTGTAAGGTACTCTAGAATGGTTAGTTCATTGGACTCCTTTCTCCTCTCTCCTTTTGTTTTTTGTTTTTCCTTGTGCTCTCTCTTTCTGTCATCAAGTTTTTTCATAGTTTGTTTTATCATTCAAATACAAAAGGAAAGTGGTCACACGTGTAGGAAGGTATTGTAACAGATACAATACACATTTGGCAACACAAGGAGCTATGGCGCTAATCACAAGAATATGAAAGGGAGACAATATTTGTGACACCAACTAAATTGTAGGCTTTGCATCTTCTGTCTTGTTGAGAAGACAACCTATTAGCAAATTTCATCAAAGAGTTCGCGTGAAATCTTCCCCACGCAATCAACTGCTTTTACATAGATGAGAAGGTGATATCAGGGGTTACTATTTAGTATCGGTTGTCTGGTGCTTATGCCAACCTTTGGAGTGGATAAGAATTATTTAGAAAACGCAAAGCATTTTTAGACGCTCAACATGACACCCAATGCCGAGGGTCCTAGGAGGAAGCTTAAGCGGCAAATATGTGTTTTAAAGTGATTGTTATGCCGTATTTAGAGGCATTTACAGCTCTAGGGGAAAAGAGGAAGACTAACGAGAGACATCAACAGAGGAAGAATTTTACAAAGATTTAAAATGTTATCATCGGTGTTTTATCTAAAATATATTTATATCAAGTTTCGATCTGCATCAATTTGACCAAAATGTTCTCTTCATTGTATTATGCTTAGACGGGTAGAATACCTATTTTTTAGTGGCAAAGTATGCATAAGAAGCTAACGCTTACTTAGGCGCTTCCAACACTTGTGCGAGCAGCTTGAGTATTGCTTAGGCCTGAGCGGGCCCACATTAAACAATACAGATAAGGAAAGAAATTTCAAGATTTAGTTGCATGTATTTTCAATCATTGAGGAGGCGCTTTATATGTTACTCAGGATTATTTTTGCAACATCTGAGTATCTCGATATGATTGAATCAAAGATGAAGATATTTTTGCCCTGCTAGCTTGTTTTGTAACGGCCAGCTTTGAATGCATGTGATGATGTTTTCATGAGAAAATGTGTTTGTCATATATTGTTCACATGCCACATTACTAGCTCAATATCTTGTAAATCTTCTGTATTACGACTTAGGGGTCATACTTTGACCTCACCCCTTCAAAGTGATGATAAAAGGGTCATGTCTCAACATCTTTCAATTTGAAAAATAATTTTAAAAACCTACTTAGGATTAGAAAATTCATCTGGATTAGTAGACATTCTAGATGTCGAAAGACGTTTCAAATACCACACATAAGTTACTAGACATGCGAGTTTGATGTATCCCATTTAGGTGGTCCGTCGTCAAATCCCAGGGCTCAACCTTGGACATGTGGTGAAAACTACCAAGCTATAGTACAGTAGGGTAGAGGGAATGTTCGGTGGAGCGGTGAAATGCGTAGAGATTTGATTCGAAACTATCATATGTCCAAGGTCCAATATTGAAATCATTTCAGAGCTGTTCCCTTACTTTGTACGTGTCAACAAACAATTCGAAATACCTCGAATTGTTTTCTTCTTTTTTATTGGGTTGTTATTGTGTGCCTTCTTGTTACTTCGTAGAAACCTTTTTTGTGAAGCAAAACCATTCATCATGTTCAAAAAAACAATACTTCAAAACCCAATAATATGTTCCATCCCTTAGTGCTTTTGTATATTTCATGCAATTCAAGTTCACAGCAATAATGTCACTCAGTTTTCTGGATACTTTACATATCTAATATGTGGATCTAGTTTCAAATAGAAGTGGATAAGGCAATAGCTCATTCATAGCTTGTCATATTTGTAAGGTACTCTAGAATGGTAAGTCCATTGCACTCTTTCTTTTTCCTCTTTTTCCTTTTTTTTTGTTTTTATTTACGTTTTCTCTTTGTCTTTCATGTCAATAAGTTTTTTCATAGCATGTTTTACCATTCAAATACAAAAGGAAAGTGATCACACATGTAGACATTGTATCAGATATAATAAACACTTATGGAAGCACAAGAAGCTAAGGCGCAAATCACGAAAATATGAAAGGGAGACAACATTTGCGACACCAACTAAATTGAGGGTTTTGCATCTTCTGTCTTATTGAGAAGACAATCCATTAGCAAATTTCATCAAAGAGTTCACGTGCAATCTCTTCCGCGCAATCAATCGCTTCCACATAAATGAAAAGACACAGATAAAAACATGATATTAGGGGTAACTATTTAGTATCTCTTGTCTAGTGCTTAAGCCAACCTTTGGAGTGGATAAGAATGATTTAGAAAACGCAAAGTATTGTTTAAACACTCGACATGGCGTCCAATGCTCGAGGCACTAGGAGGACACTTAAGCGGTACCTAGATGTTTTAAGGCGATTTTTAATACCATAATTGGAGGTGCGAGATTTATAGCTCTAGGGGGGAAAAGAGGAAGGTTAATGGGAGACATCGACAGAGGAAGAATTTTTACAAGACTTAAAATGTTATCGTTGGTCTTTTATCTAAAATAGATTTGCAGATCAAGTTTTGATCCGCACCAATTTGACCAACATGTTCTCTTCATTGTATTATTGCTTAAACGGGAAGCATGCCCATTTTTTAGTGGAAAAGCCTGCGTAAGTAGCTCATGCTTACTTACGCGCTCTCAACACGTGCTCTCAACACTTGCGCGAGCAGCTCAATTACTGCTTAGGCCTAGGCAGGCTTGCATTGCTTTTAAAATAATATAGATAAGCAAAGAAATTTTAGGGTTTAGTTGCACATACTTCCGCTCATTGAGGAGGCGCTGTTTTATGTTCCTGGTGATTGTTTTGCAATACCTGAGTTTCTCGTGTGATTGAATCAAAGCTGAAGATATTTTTACCCTACTAGCTTGTGTTGTAATGGCAAGTTTTGAATGCATGTGGTGATATTTTCATTGTGAAAGTGGGATTGTAATGTATTGACATACCACATTACTAGCTCAGTATCTTTCAGATCTTCTGTATAACGAGGCCTTAGGGGTAGCACTTTGACCTCACCCCTCCAATGTTATGGTAAAAGGGTCATGGCTCAACATCTTTATCCTACTTCTTTTTTGGAGTCTCTAAGATTTTCTCTCAATTATGGGCTCGACCGCTAGGGTTGTTAGCCAACATATATCACGAAACAAATTGTTAAGAGTCTTCGGTCATGAGGTCCTACAAGATTGATGGTAGAGGATTAATCTGTGCATCATCTCATAAATCAGAAAGGTTCAGTTTTATCCATATCTTTAAGCTGAGCATGATTGCTTATACTCGAGGGTTTCACTAAATTTCCATCAAAAAACTTATGAATGCCATAATGATCTCGCTCTCGTTTGCTTCATTCCAAAATGGCCTTTATCATCAAACTTATCGACCTCAAAGTTGATAGTTGAGACAATTAGCATGATGACTGTTTCTTGGGAAAAGAGATTAATCCATTGAATATTTTAATACCAATGTATTAGTGATCTCAAAGACCAATCTAGAATCCTAGATGAGAATTTACTTACAAACATTTTAGACAACAAGCATTAACTGTTAATTTGATATAAACTACACCACAAGCCAATGGTGGGCATCAGAAAAGATTATCACCTAGACTTTAATAGCAAACTCACTGGACTTAATAGCAAATCAACTGCCTGATTTAACTGATCACTATGGTTCGACAATCAACCAATCATTCAAATGAGAGAACAATTGAAGAGTCAGTTGATCATTTAAATTTGAATGCCTAGTCATTTTATCAATGGTTGTTTTTTCAGTCTCCATCAAACTCTCCGCCATATGTTTGATCATTTTTTAACTTCTAAAGCAAAGCCCAACCATGTCATAAACCCAACACAAACATGATTAATGATATGCATGCATTCACACATGAGCATTGCCTTTTCATATTTGCTTTTTGGTCACAAAAATGGCTAAAGATTTAGAATACTTTTAAAAGAACACTAAATACTAGATTTGCCAAAATTGGAAAGTATGTGTAACAAATAAATGCGCAAAACTTCTATACATACGATAAGAATAAGCAAAAACAACTTCAAAAATGCATATTGCACATGACCTAATAAAGTCCGAAAAGCCCTTAAAAAACTTTAAATATGGTTTTCTATTCAGAAGGTACAAATCACGCCAAACCCGAGCAGTCCATGATCTACAAAAACCAGACCTGAACCCAAGTTGCGTAGTAAGTGGACAAAACATAGACCAACCTCTAATCCTAGCCAATTGCAGAACCTACATATAGTGAAGGCCTGATATATTTGATTGTGAAACTAAGGGGTTAACCTTTCCTGGCTAAAGATGAGGTTAGTCATTATCAATGCTCATGTATCCTATTGCCTGGAACATACAAATTGATCAGTGATCATGAGCACAAAAAGTAGTCCGCATTTGTAAATGAGATACCTGGCCACTGGACCAGTTCTCTGCAACACATTCTTACTACGACCATAAAGTTCCCAAGTTTAACAAATGCAGCTAGAAAAAAGACTTGGAATCATATATGGCCAGATCTACAGCATTTAGATGAATAGAAACACAGAAATTAATAATAACTCCACACACCATGTAATTAGTGCGCGCGCTCCTGCAAGTAGTCACAAAGTGAGGATGAGGGCTCTTGAAAGCACACGCAGCATTCATAGCCTTCTCATTAGCAACCGGCTTCGCACCTCTCAAGACCTTGTAGCACATTTCTACAAGCAACACAACAAAAGATCATGTTAAACATAGTAAGGATGGATATCAACCAATTAACTTAGTTAACAACAAACCTACTTAAAGCATTTATACTAAATTGAGATAGTACTTTATAAGTATTTCGATATTACTGAAGTTTTAGCAAGAAAAGATCACTACCTAAATCATAATCGTCCAATAATATCTAAGTAGCTGTAATTCAGTTCCAATTTTCATTCAAAAATAATCATAATTGTGCACAAAAAATCCGTAAACTTCAAAATCATTACGGTAAGCACTCACTATTCTCTGTCATCATCTTTTTCGCCTTCCTCTTCCCACCAACTCCTTTTGGTGACGCACTTTGTTCTTCATCAGAATCCTCGGATTCTACTTTAATTGTCACTCTCTCACTAGGAACATCGACACATGCTTCTTTCTCACAACAAGTAGCTCCATAAATGATCACATCAAACCCGAATTTACCATCATAAAAGAAAACCAAGAAATCCCCTTGAGTAATGGAGTTAGCAGAGATGAACCTCTCCCATCCATTTTGAAAGTAGAGATGCCCATCAGCAATGCCCATCTTGATCCTCCATTGCCGGCCTCCGGAGTTCCGGATGACCACCGATCTTTGTGTGATTGATTCTCCAAGATGCTTCTTGAATTCAGATGGGATTCTCTGAAAAGTAGTGAAAATTTTCAGAAAATATGATAAAAATCAGAGCACTACGATGAATTGAGTAAAGGGTGTACCACTGTGGTTGCGAAATCCCCCATCATCACCTTGAAGAAGGAAGGGCAGTTTGGCTTGGGGTTACCCATTTGATCAAGAGCATAGCTTAGAAACTGTTCTTCTTCTTCTTCTTCTTGGAGTTAGAAACAGTTGTTGTTGTTGAAGATGTGGGCTTGTGAATCCAAGATAGTGCATTGCATTGTTCTTATAACTCGTTAGTTCGCAAGGCTCTGGAGTGTAGTGAAAAAAGCTGAATGCTTGTATTAATTACTTGTCTAATTTGTTCTAGGAAGGAGTTAAAGGAGGTGATTGTTCTCGTGAGGGGCTGTGCTTCCCTCCGTTTTTTATGGTAACAGTCAAGTGCTGAACAGGAAATGTCTGGTACATTGTCTTTTTCTTAAGACTTAAAAAGAGTAATGGTATAACGCTTATGTTTGACTCGTGGTTACTAAAATGAGCATTTATTGTGGGTAAAATTGTCTCAACCCCTTTGGATTTCAAAAAAAAAAGGTGCTTCCCCTCTAGACAAAAGGACAATTTTTCAAAAGAGGCCATTTTTGCTAAATAATTAGCAAAACCGACCGTTTTGCTAATTATTTAGCAAAATCGACCTCTTTTGGGCCAACAAGTCGGTTTTGAACAAAAGCTGTTTCGAAACATACGGAACTAGTGGCCACTAATCAGCCACTAATCTAATACAACAAAAAAGGTGAGATTTCGGGAGAGATAGAGAGAGATAGAGAGAGAGGAGGCTGTGCCCTAATTTTTGGGCACAGCTGGGCTTAAATAGGCCCGATAAATCCACGGGACTAGTAGTCCCGTGGATTTGCTGGGCAGCTCCGTGGAGTTCTTGGCCAAGTCTCTGTTTAAACTACGGGACTAATAGTCCCGTAGGTTTCCTGACAATAGATTAGTGGCTGTTGGCCCAAAAGAGAATAATCAGGATATTAGAACTTGGATGTTGATGTTGAACATTTTATGGCAGTTTATTCTGGTAGAAAATATCTGAATGGTAGATGGGTCTGGTATATTCCTTTTCATAGACAACTTACAGGTCATTTAGTGTAGCAATATTAGGAGATGATGCATATTATTGATGAATATCATATAGAGAATAATCAGGATATTAGAACTTGGATATGGGAAGCTTCTGGTAAGTTCTCTGTTAAATCCTTTTATAGTTTTTTGGTTGATGGTGGATTAATATTTGACTGTCCTGGTATTTGGAAGCTCCCTGTTCCTATGAAGATTAAAATCTTGTTATGGTTGTCTATTAGGGACAAATTGAATACAAAGGACATACTGATTAGAAAAGGGATTGTGATTGAGAATATGTGTGTACTGTGTGGTGTCGAGGCTGAGACTCATTCTCTTTTTTTTCTTTTTTCTTTTTTACAATGTTCCTTATGGGGCTTCTTTAAGGAGACCCATTAAACATAATTTGATGTAACGGGTGATTTTATGTGTACATGAGCTATGGTCTTCATGGAGATTATTTTGTGTGCCTCATGTTTCAAGGTAGAAATGGGACATGTATTGTAGTGCTTTGATTTGGGTTATCTGGGGTGAAAGAAACAATCGCAGATTTAATAAAAAAAAAAATTGAGACATTCTTTGCAATTATTGGCCAGATTAACCATTTTGTTGATTTTTAGTTAGGGAGCTCTTGTATCAGTGCTCGCACCAGGAACTACATCAGACGCAGAGTTCGTAGAAGGGGACCCGATGATATAAGGATGGAGAGGAGCAATTGGGAGCTGCAGATCTTCGGGGATGAAGCCAATAGGGCCATAGCACTGGAATGAAGAATATAAAATACAACAGCTACACGTTTTGGTTGGGGATGTGGTGTAGTTATGTATAGCCTTCTTCGTTAATAATTCAGATCATCTGGGCCAGTTTGTACCGTTTTACGGGTTTCAAGTTTCATTCAGGCAAAAAATCAAATGGGTAGCAAGCACATGATGTCAACTGAACTAAAAGCAACTTAGATTACTGCTACAAAAATAAATGCAAAAGGAATCCAATAGGTAGCTACAAACAAATCGGAGTAGATACCATTGTTGAATGAAAAATAAATAACAAATAAATAAAACACATTGCAAATGATCAGAGCATAACCAGCACCAATACTTGAGAAATGAATGTCCACAAGTTAAATCAACCAGTTGTATATACTGAACTCGTATGAAGGAAAAAATAAGAAGGCAGCTGAACTTGGAGCTGCTAACCTTCAGAATACAAAATGCACAAGTTGCTCACCAATAGATCAGCTCAACAAGAAATTATGTTAACTTAAAGTTTTAAAAAAATTGACAAAGCTGATGCTTGAGAACAAATTTGATTAAGTCAACAATCTTTTTCTCCTTCTCAATTTCAATCGGGAAAAATACATATATAAGGAAACTAATAAAAGAATAAACAAAAGGTAACAAAAATAATAAAGATAAAAATAAATATCATTAATAATAAAAGAAAAATCTAAAAAATATATTTCTGCTAACAACCTCAGAGAGTTCCTCACGTATCTCTCTAACTTCCCCCCACTAATCCCTCAACTTCTCTCGTTATCCCCATATATCTATCCAAAATCCAAACAAAAAAAAAAGAAAAAGTAAAAAAGAATAGTTGCCATCACCTCCGATTGCGTTTCCCCTCATCTCCAGAAGGAGGAGGTATCCGGTGCGCCCGGCCCCCTTACTCGATGTCCCTCTCCGTCGAGAAGAAAAAATAATAGGGTCTTTTAGATGTTAGCCCCTTACATTAAAGGTAATTAGATATGGACCCTTACATCCCCATGTTTTGATATTAGCCCCTCAAGTTGCTATGATGTGTTAATATGGGGGCTCATATCAACACATCATGGCTATTTGAAGGGCTAATATCAAAATATGTACCTAAACATAGAGCTCATATCAACACATCATAGCTATTTGAGGGGCTAATATCAAACTATGAAGATTTAATTGGCCAATATCAAATTACTTATGATGTAAGGGGCTAATATCTTAAAAAACCCATAATAATAATAAAAGGGAAAAGATGGTTCACATGACTCACCTGAGCCAAAAAAAAAAAGCAATAAATAAAAGACAAAACAACAAAAAAGGAGGATCGCTTACAAGCTAACAGCAAATTGTTCAAGAATGAGAGAGAAGCTATAACCATTTTATGTCATGCACTTCAAACGAAATAATGTATAAAATACAATTACAGGCTTCTATCTACCGTGAGGACGGCCGCAGGCAGTCTTGAATAGTCTTCAACCTACGGTGCTAATGCAAAGCATAAAACATCAGTTTATTATTTTTTCAGTATTTTGAGTAATTTAATTTTCTAGCTTATATTTAAAGTCTTGTTTTATGTGGTGTTATCGAATTATGTTTTGACTTCTCGAAAGTAGTAGTGTGCATTGAAAAATATCCAGCATTTATGGTGAAGTCTAAGAGTCATGTTTGTATCTCTTTATATATATCTTAAGAATGAAATGAAATGCAGACTTTTGAATCTGATGAAAAGATTGTTTAGCAAATGTTCTTGCTTTGGAGTGAGAAATTCCTCCTAAACAATCGACATCTGCGGTTACCAGTATCGAGTGACGTCCATTGCCCCTAGTTGAGTGCTGTTCCAGGATATTTATTTAGTGTTTCTTTCTGTTTTCTTATTAATATTCTCTATTAAGCACCGGCCTGCATCAAATTGGTTTTGGAGCAGGTTGTGTGCAAAGCTCTTTGATTCCTATGGCTCGTGGACAAAGAGGAAATGTTGTGAATGTCAATTTGCAAGAAGTAGCTGAGTTACGACATTCTAATGAAACTTTACAGCAAATGATGACTGAACTTCTTCAAAGAGTTCAAGCTCCAGGCCCGGAAAATAAAGGAAGTTCAGGAGGCTCAACAAATGAAGCTTGGGATAATGAGTCCAGCTCATCATGTTCTGGTGCCATTACAAATGCTATATATTGCTAGGAATCCTTTTGTCATGGATCAATCGGTGAGGGCTCTTGAATGATCAGAAAGGCGTACACGAGTCCAAGTTCTAGATTTTGAAGGAAAATTAGATCCAAATGGGGATTGTGACTGGAAGGCCTCACTTGAAGCATTCTTTGAATGTAGGGACCTGTATGATGAAAGGAAGGTGCAATTTGTGGCTACAAGGTTGAAGGGACATGCTTTGGTCTGATGGTGAAAATACCAACAAAGTAGAGACAGAAGGGGAATTCCAAGAATCAATACCGGGCAGAAATGAGGCGGAAGTTGGATGAGAAGTTCCTACCTTTGGACTATTCCTAATCATTATATCAGAAGTTTTACTTGTTGCGCCAACATCTTGATCATTCTGTTGCAGAATATACAGAAGAATTTTACAAGCTAATTGATCACCTTAACTTAAATGAAACTGATGAACAACTTGTGGCAAGATACATAAGTGGGTTGAAATATGGCTTAAGGACAGAATGCATTCCATTTATTCTCTTGAGGATGCATATCAAATGGCTCTCAAGGCAGAGGAGAAGCTGAAATATAGTTCTTTTAAAAGAGGAGAAAAATCCAAGGGCTCCAAAGACAAAAGGCAAAAGGAAGCCAACAAACACTTTAGAACCATCAAAATACATAGTAGGGGAGGAAATAAAGGAAATGAACAGGCTACGGCTTCTTCAGGCTTCAAATATCTCAGATGTGGTGAATCAGGTCATTGGTCTTATGAGTGCCCCAAGAAGAAAGCGGAAGTTAATCTAGTGGAGGAGTCCGAGGAAGAGAAAAAGTCAATATATGATGAGGAACCAAATGGGAGGATGGCAGAAGAATATTGCGAACCAGACTTTGATGCTCAAAGCCTAGTTATCCGCCGATTACTATAGTCCAAGAGAACATCAACTGGCTTAAGCACAACATTTTCCGCACTTGTATCAGGAGGAAAGAAATGTGTTCTCATGATTGATTCTAGAAGCTATGATAATATGGTGCCAAAAAACATGGTGAAAAAGTTGAAATTTGCTCGTGAATGTCATCCCGCTCCTTATAAAGTGTCTTGGGTCGAGAAAGGTGGTGAAGTTGAAGTGAATGAGATGCCTCATCATCTTTTCTATTGGCAAGTTGAAGATGAGATTTATTTCTATGTTCTTTCAATGGATGCTTGTCACTTGCTTCTTGGCAAGCCATGGCAATATGATCATAAAGTTCAACATGATGGTGGAAAGAATACTTATTCTCTTGTGAAGGATGGCATGAAATATGTCCTATCACCATTGAAGAACATGCCTACTAATGTCAACAAAGAAAACTAAATTAGTTTGCTGTCCTTTAGATAATTTAAGCAGGTTTGTACCCACGAAAAGGTAGCATATGCCTTGGTAGCTATGACAAAAATTCAAGGTGTTGTTGAAGTCCTATTGGAGGTGAAGAGCTTGCTGGACAGATTTGAAAATTTAGCTCTAGGTGAACTACCTTCTGGATTGCCACCACTTCGCAACATTCAACGTCATATTGACTTTGTCCCAAGTGCTATTCTTCCTAACTTGCCTCATTATAGAATGTCACCAAAAGCGCATGCTGAATTGCAAAGACAAGTAGAAGAGTTAATTCCAAAAGGTTTGATTAGAGAGTCGCTTAGTCCTTGTGCAGCTGCAGCTCTCTTAACTCCTAAGAAAGATGAAACTTGGAGGATGTGTATTGATAGTAGGATTGTGAATAAAATCACTATAAAGTATAGATTTTCGATTCCTCGTCTTGATGATATGTTTGACATGCTAGTTGGTGCCAATGCCTTTTCTAAAATTGACCTTCAAAGTGGCTATCATCAAATATGCGTTAGGCCAAGTGATGAAAGAAGAAGCGCTTTTAAGACTAAAGATGGACTCTATGAATGGCTAGTAATGCGATTTGGACTCTCTAATGCACCAAGCACTTTTATGAGGCTGATGATTCAAGTATTGAAGGAGTTCATGGGAAAATTCATTGTTGTTTATTTTGATGATATATTGATGTATAGCCAAGATGAAAAACAACACTTAGAATACTTGACGAGCGTGTTTAAAGTCCTACATGACAACCAGCTGTATATTAACCTCAAAAAGTGTTGTTTCTTGACTAACAAGGTTGTGTTTTTGGGCTATGTTGTGAGTACAGCTGGTCTGCAAATGGATGAAGAAAAAATGAAGGCTATTCTTGATTGGCCAACACCAAGGACTTTCACCAACATTCAGAGCTTTCATGGTCTTGCTTCATTAAAATTTTTAGCACCATTGTTGCTCCCATGATGGATGTTTCGAAGGCTAGAGAAGTGGACAAAAGAAGGATATGTAAGTTTCTAACTTCTAAAGACAAAGCTTGTCGAAGCTCCTGTAATGACTTTGCCAGATTTCTTTAGAACTTTTCAAGTAGAGTGTGATGTTTCCAATATGGGAATAGGAGCTATTCTCATGCAAGAACGAAGACCAGTTGCTTATTTCAGTGAGAAGCTAAATGATGCTAGGCTGAGATATTCAACTTACGACAAAGAGCTATACGCGGTTGTTCAAGCTTTGAGGCATTGGGGGAGTTATCTAATTGGTGTAGAATTTATTCTTTATTCTAATCATGAGGCCTTGAGGTTTCTTAAGGCACAAAGGAAATTGGATTCTCGTCATGTGGGTTGTTTATCTAGAAATGTTTAGTTTTGTTTTAAATTCGTCTAATAAGGTGGCTGATGCTTTGAGCCGAAAATACAGCTTGTTAACAAGACTTTTTTATGAGATTGTTAGTTTTAATCTCTTACCGGAGTATTATTCAGCTAATCCTTTTTTCTTCAAAGTCTTGCAGGAGTTGAATCATGTAGAAAATTTTGATTTAATGCTTATGAATGGCTATCTATTCAAGGGAAATCAACTTAGCGGTCATTCGAACGAGACAAGATTGAAACACTTATTAAGGAGCGCTACTTTTGCCCTACTTTGAAGCGTGATGTCACTCGTTTTGTGCAAAAGTGTTTTACTTGTCAAAAGGCAAAAGGAGGGGGTGCAAAATACTGGTTTATACCAACCTCTTCCTATCCTAAATGCTCCTTGGGAGGATCTATCTATGAATTTCGTTGTTGGGCTACCTAAAACACAACATGGGTATGATTGCATTTATGTTGCTGTTGATAAATTTTCTAAAATGGCTCACTTCATACCATGTAAGAGTTCTCTTGATGCTTCTCATGTGGCTACTCTATTCTTTAAAGAAGTTGTTTGCTTACATGGAGTTCCTAGAACTATTACTTCAGATCGTGATGTTCAGTTTATGAGTCATTTTTGGAAGAAACTTTGGAAGCTGTTGGGGACTAGATTGCAATTCTCTAATGCTTACCATCCACAAGCTGATGGCCAAACATAGGTGGTAAACCGATCACTTGGCAATTTGCTTAGAAGCTTGGTTGGTGATAGTTCAAGGAAATGGGAATTCATTATTTCTCAGGCTGAATTTGCCTACAATAGTTCTCTCGGCCGATCAAAAAGACTCCGTTTGAAGAGGTATATGGTAGAAGACCTCATCAAGTTTTGGATCTTTTATCAGTAACAAATCAGTCAAAAATTAGCATGGATGAAGATGAGTTTGTTGCACATATCAAGTCTATCCAAGATCAGGTTCGTGAACACTTATAACAGACCTCTCAACTCTACAAATCAACGGCTGATGTTCGTAGAAGGGTGTAAGAGTTCAAAGAAGGTGAACTGGTCATGTTTTATCTTCTGAAATAATATTTAGTAAATTCATTTGTTCATGGTAGGAACAGGTTGACCAGATATTGTTGAAGCAATGCAAATTTGAGATGTTAGGCAAGTGGCTTTTTTGGCATATAATCCAGCGAAAAAATAAGCTAGGTCCTAGCTTATTTTTTGTGTATTATAAGCCATGAGGTTTGACACAATAAAAGACAATTATTCCCCTAATGATTTCACAAAATCCAAATACTTGTTTAATAATTCACACAAAATCCAAATACTTGTTTAATAATTCACCACCAGCCCCATGTCCTTTTTGGTCATTTTGATAATTATGAATTATAATCCGCCAAACACTCAACCATATAAAAAAATGATCATAATCCACTACACTTACCAAACACTCTAGATCATAATCCACTTGGATTAATCCGTTTAAGGATTATAATCTAAAGTTCCCAAACATGCTCCAAATAGGAGAGTCTTTCACTCACTAAAACCCACAAAAATACATTACTTCTCAACTAAGATGCGTACATGAAGAACCAAGAATAACAGAAGGTTTCAGAACAATTCAACCTGTGAAAAATATCAGCATAAAACAAAAAAAAATATATTAGAAGTTTCTGAAATAGTATAGTTCATCAATTTCTTTTCCCAATATTTTATTCACTCCTTAAAAAATAAATAATACACGGTTATCAGCTTGCGCTTCAAATGCTCCTGACCAACAAAAACTTCTTTTCCCAACATTTTATTCACTCCTTCAAAAATAAATCATACACGGTATCAGCTTGCGCTTCAAATGCTTTTGACCAACAAAAACTGCTCCTTCCAAGCTCTGCCAACAACTTATTAAATTTGGTGGCTTAAGTATATCTCAGGACAAAGACATAACGTTTATTATCATAAAACAACAAATTAGCCCTTGGGTTCATAAAACTAGATAGATATCTGAAAACCCTCAAGTTCAATTTGATATGTTAACTGTAGCTCATGTATTTTCCACCATCAAGTCATCAACACTAATCACCGGTACCTGAGTTGTTAGTTTCTCCAGCACGAATAATGTGTACTCTTATGTAGTCACCTCCTGCGAAAATTTCAAATTCACATTTGTCGCCCTCAGCCAAGTTATTTCCTCTTGAGAAAGAGGACCACCCAATCCCAAGCTCTAATTGCCCATAAGAGCGGAGAATGATGTCTACAGCCCACGATTTCCCGGAAGGATCGATTAGAGTAGTATTTCGACTGCTGCTCAGGCCGGCTTCTTTTGCCACTTTCTTTGGAATTCGCTGGAGTAGGAGTCAGAAAATGTTAATAAGTATCAAAAATACGGAAAATAGAAAAAAACAACGACAGAAATTATGTAAATAAAAAAAAATCTCCTTCATGTCAATTGAACTTTCCATATAAAGAAGAATAATAGATTCGGTAAATAGCATAACTTAAGTGAAACATGACATCCACTAAGTAAGAAGGATAAAGATTGGCTAAAAGTTCTTAGTAACTTGGTCATTATCATATCACTATTTATGCTCTAATTGCATGTGAGCTGTCAGCTCCTTCAAGATTAGAATATGAACAGATTTATGATATTTAGAGAGTAGAATTTCTCTTGTTAATCTACACGTGGCAAAGTTGCATTTTATAGAAACAACTGATATATCTGTAAATTTCAATACAACTTTGTTCCTCTAATTCTATTTCATTAATATGAACCAAAATTTTGCATTTTCACAATTTTAACCATGTCAAATTTGGATTACATTCAATAGTTTTAGACTATAACTCTACTATAGATATTTCTCCTAACGGGTCAAAGTAGGTCTAGCATAAGACAACTGTTGTAGTAGGTAAAAGCTATCACGAACAAAAACGTAACATGATCATCAATGAGTACTAGTTGTACAGATAATTACTAGAAAAATTGATTAAATATTTTATGAAACTGAGAAAAATGTGTTAGATATGTGACCTTAATTGAGAGCACAAGTACTAAAAGTTTTGAAGGTGTATCCAAGAAGTATTATGTTAGATTATTGCCATTTAAAGATAGGATTCATGGTAGAAGTGTAGCCGTGTAGGTGCACCACACTCTCTCTGATTGTTTTTCCTTTGTTTATGTAATGAATTTTATGGATTGATCACACAAAAAAGGTGTTTTAAGCTAGAATAACAACATAATTTCTAATTTCTTTCAGAGCTTAAAATGCAAAGTATAGTGTTTTGTACTGCCCAATAATATCCATGATTGATAATGCAAGGAGGTAAATTTAAAAAAGAAAAAAAAAAACGCACCACATGATACAAATGGTTTGACTTCCAAGGTATGGTGAACTTTGGATGACTTGATTCAGAGGATTCGGGTGCATTGGCAACACTTTCCTTATAATCTGCAGTCAATGGTTTTGGAACACTTTCCTTATCATCTGCAGGTCTTTCATCTGCATCAGTGACACCAAGAAAGTCAAAAACATGAAACAAGAAATAGTGACTTTTCTAAAAAAGATATACGTCTCATTTCCTGCTTTAAATATTATCTGAGTAGATAATTTTTTTGGTGTAAGAAGAATCTGCTGCTTTTTGACAGTTCAAAAGCACGGGTTGTTAAGCAATGAAATATAGTGAGAAAACAATCGGGATAGTTGTTATCTGAATAATAACAACATATGCTAACCAAATTTTACAGGTAATGGGACATCAACCAGTACATATTCATAAATGAAAATTAATGAGGGACTTTAAAAGATTCATGTTTTTCATTAGATGATACCAACAGAAAATTGAGAAAAAGCTAATGAGCGTTATAACAGAATCCAAAATAAGGAGTTATCGAACAAGGCCTTGATGTTAAAGCTACAGGCACTTTCGACCCAAAATGTTAACCACTGCCATGATCCCCGAAAAATATATTACCGAGTACCCAACTACATTCAAATAAGGTACACCCGTGATGTCTACAGTAAAGTTTACTGATTAAACTCCTTATTTAGTATGCTTGAAACATATTAAGCTATCCACTTAGAATCAAGTCCCAGAAAAATCCTTAATATGAAAGGCATAAGATTCATAACTATTATTCTTTACTTGATTTTGTTCTCTTTAAGTCACAATCCAGCACCAAATAGGACTGATCATATTATGGAGGTAATTAGAATCCAACTCACAATGGTTTCTATCAAAACGGAATGATATCTGCATTTGAATCAATAATTGTAAGAGTAATAACAAGTTATTTAATTAACATTATGCAAGTAAAATATTATCACTTACAGAAAAATCAGGAAACTGAAATTTTGTGAAATTGCTTACGTGATACTGGTATTGATTTTGCATTGTACTCCTCAGATCGAAAAAAGTGAACATTTATTGCACTACATCCTTGAACAAACTCCAAAACACAGACATCTCCTTCCTTTAACCTGTTCTTTCCGTATAAATCGGACCAACCAGATGACAAGCACAAACGCCCATCACGCCAGGTGGATAATTTCACAGGCCATGAAGTACCACGACGATCACGAAGGATGATTTCGTCCTTTTCATAAAGATTGAATTTCCTAGCCAACTCTAGAGGAATTGTCTGAGAAACAAAATCAACAGGGTATCATAAACTTCACTGATAAAATATAAGCATCCATAGAGCTAAATGAACATGTCAAATCATAAACCATTTGAACTAATATAGAGTAACCTGAAAGTATGGCCAGTGTTTCGGCCAATATGACATTTGACTGATAATAAATGAAATGAATAAACAACCCGAGAAATTAGATAGGTTAGATATATCGAACACGGGTTATAGTTAAAGATCTTCTAACATTTCATCATCATTCTACAGTCTAAGTGAAATGTATGGTTGAGATATTGACTAAAGGCAAAAAGCAAATTGGAACTAATTACTATGATACAATGCCCACTAAGAATTTTAAGAGAATCATATGCTGTGAGAGATCAACAAAAAGAATGCCCAACAGGCAAACGCATCAAGATGAATGAAATATTGAAATTGACTAATGAATAGTACAAAAGGAAAATAAGCAGAAGATATACTTTCCCGACTAGGTAAAACTGTGTAAAAGGTTTAGAGAAAAGAAGAGCATCATAACATTGTTTAATAGTAAATGTGCTCAAGACACAGTCCTTTGGATCGACTAAAATATAAGAAGGGAGAAAAGATTAATCCATTTCAGAATGTGAATACTGGAGAATCACACTCTCTCAGATCAAGGTTAAATTACTGAGAATTGAGAAAGGTGCTCAGCTTCAAATATAAGTATGCAAGGTATCAGCCATCAACAATAGGATGCTCAATATCAAGTAAGTTTCTGTACCTTTAAGGTCAATGTCAGGTGTCTACATATATGCAAAGGCAGGAAGTAGATTGTCTCTAAGACATGTCTGACACCAACACATGCACGTCATTGCTTGACACGTGACAGATATTGGAGCAGTGACACTCTCTTAGCTCAAGGTTAAATAACTGAGAAAGGTGCTCAACTTCAAATATAAGTATGCAAGGTATCCGCCATCAACAATAGGATGCTCAATATCAAGCAAATTTCTGTACGTTCAAGGTCAATGTCAATTGTCTACATATATGCAAAGGCAGGAAGTAGATTGTCACTAACACGTCTGACACCAAGACTAGCACTTCATTGATTGACCGTGACAGACACTGGAGCAGTGACTCTCTTGGGCAGGGGGGCCACTTTGGATTTGAAAAATAATTTTAAAAAACCGCCTAGGATTAGAAAATCCAACTGGATTAGTAGACATCCTGGATGGAATATCCCAGACAAATCTTTACCGTCTAGGATGACTAGTTTCCTACCAGTGTCAATTTATGAAAATACATATTCATCTTAAATTGGTGAAGATAAAATATCTTAAAAACCATTTGTAGTGAGGTTGGAGTGTTCTTTTCTTATTGGGTTGTTATAGTTTGCCGTCTTGTTACTCCACACAAACCTTTTTTAGTGAAGCAAAACTGTCCATCATGTTCAATAGAAAAACAATACTTCAAAACCCAATGATATGTTCCATCCCTTAGTGCTTTTGTATATTTCATGCAATTCAAGGCCACAACAATAATCCCACTAAGTTTTCTGGATACTTTACACATCTAATATGCGGATCTAGTTTTTAATGGAAATGGATAAGGCAATAGCTCATTCATAGCTTGTCATATTTGTAAGGTACTCTAGAATGGTAGGTTCATTGTACTCCTTTCTCCTCTCTCCTTTTGTTTTTTGTTTTTACTTGTGCTTTCTCTTTCTGTCATCAAGTTTTTTCATAGTTTGTTTTATCATTCAAATACAAAAGGAAAGTGGTCACACGTGTAGGAAGGTATTGTAACAGATACAAGACACATTTGGAAACACACGGAGCTATGGCACTAATCACAAGAATATGAAAGGGAGACAACATTTGTGACACCAACTAAATTGTAGGATTTGCATCTTCTGTCTTGTTGAGAAGACAACCTATTAGCAAATTTCATCAAAGATTTCACGGGAAATCTTCCCCGCGCAATCAACTGCTTCTACATAGATGAGAAGGTGATATATATCAGGGGTTACTATTTAGTATCGGCTGTCTGGTGCTTAAGCAAACCTTTGGAGTGGATAAGAATTATTTAGAAAACGCAAAGCATTTTTAGACTCTCAACATGGCGCCCGATGCCGAGGGTCCTAGGAGGAAGCTTAAGCGGCAAATATGTGTTTTAAAGTGATTGTTATGCCGTATTTAGAGGCATTTACAGCTCTAGGGAAAAAGAGGATGACTAACGGGAGACATCGACAGACGAAGAATTTTACAAAGATTTAAAATGTTATCATCGGTGTTTTATCTAAAATAGATTTATATCAAGTTTTGATCCGCATCAATTTGACCAAAATGTTCTCTTCATTGTATTATGCTTAGACGGGTAGAATACCTATTTTTTAGTGGCAAAGCATGCATAAGTAGCTAACGCTTGCTTAGGCGCTTCCAACACTTGTGCGAGCAGCCTAACTACTGCTTAGGCCTAAGCGGGCCCACATTAAACAATACAGATAATGAAAGAAATTTCAAGATTTAGTTGCATGCATTTTCAATCATTGAGGAGGTGCTTTATATGTTCCTCGGGATTAGTTTTGCAATATCTGAGTATCTCATTATGATTGAATCAAAGATGAAGATATTTTTGCCCTGCTAGCTTGTTTTGTAACGGCCAGCTTTGAATGCATGTGATGATGCTTTCATGTGAAAATGTGGTTGTTATATATTGTTCACATGCCACATTACTAGCTCAATATCTTGTAAATCTTCAGATACGACTTAGGGTCGACTTTGACCTCACCCTTCAAAGTGATGGTAAAGGGTCTTGTCTCAATATCTTTCAATTTCAAATTAATTTTAAAACCACGCTTAGGATTAGAAAATTGGTCTGGATTAGTAGACATTCTAGATGTCGAAAGACGTTTCAAATACTACACATAAGTTACTAGACATGCGAGTTTGATGTATCCCATTTAGGTGGTCCGTCGTCAAATCCCAAGGCTCAACCCTGGACATGCGGTGGAAACTACCAAGCTAGAGTGCGGTGGTGAAATGCATAGAGATTTGATTTGAAACTATCATATGTCCAAGGTCCAATATTGAAATCATTTTAGAGGTTTTCCTTACTTTGTATCGTGTCAACAAACAATTGAAATACCTCAATTGTTTTCTTCTTTTCTTATTGGGTTGTTATTGTGTGCCTTCTTGTTACTTCATAGAAACCTTTTTAGTGAAGCAAAACCATTCATCATGTTCAGAAAAACAATACTTCAAAACCCAATGATCTGATCCATCCCTTAGTGCTTTTGCATATTTCATGCAATTCAAGTTCACAAAGAATAATGTAACTTCGGTTTTGGATACTTTACATATCTAATATGTGGATCTAGTTTCAAATGGAAGTGGATAAGGCAATAGCTCATTCATAGCTTGTCATATTTGTAAGGTCCTCTAGAATGGTAAGTCCATTGCACTCTTTCTTTTTCCTCTTTTTCCTTTTGTTTTTCATTTTTATTTATGCTTTCTCTTTGTCTTTCATGTCAATAAGTTTTTTCATAGCATGTATTATCATTCAAATACAAAAGGAAAGTGGTCACACGTGTAGACATTGTATCAGATATCATAAACACATATGGAAGCACAAGGAGCTAAGGTGAAAATCACGAAAATATGTAAGGGAGACAACATTTGCGACACCAACTAAATTGTAGGCTTTGCATCTTCTGTCTTGTTGAGAAGACAATCCATTAGCAAATTTCATCAAAGAGTTCACGTGCAATCTCTACGGCGCAATCAATCGCTTCCACATAAATGAAAAGACACAGATAAAAAGGTGATATCAAGGGTTACTATTTAGTATCTCTTGTCTGGTGCTTAAGCTAACCTTTAGAGTGGAAAAGAATGATTTAGAAAATGCAAAGTATTGTTTAAACACTTGACATGGCGTCCAATGCCCAGGACACTAGGAGGAAGCTTAAGTGGCACCAAGATATTTTATAGCGATTTTTAATACCATAATTGGAGTTGCGAGATTTATAGCTCTAGGGGAAAAGAGGAAGGTTAATGGGAGACATCTACAGAGGAAGAATTTTTACAAGATTTAAAATATTATCGTTAGTGTTTTATCTAAAACAGATATGCAGATCGAGTTTTGATCCGCACCAATTTGACCAACATGCTCTCTTCATTGTATCATTGGTTAAATGGGTAGCATGCCTATTTTTTAGTGGTAAAGCTTGCATAACTAGTTCATGCTTACTAACGCACTCTCAACACGTGCTCTCAACACTTGCACGAGCAGCTCAATTACTGCTTAGGCGCCTAGGCAGGCTTACATTGCTTTTAAAACAATATAGATAAGCAAAGAAATTTTAGGGTTTAGTTGCACGTACTTCCGCTCTTTGAGGAGGCGTTGTTTAACGTTCCTGGTGATTATTTTGCAATACCTGAGTATCTCGTGTGATTGAATCAAAGCTGAAGATATTTTTACCCTAGTAGCTTGTGTTGTAATGGCAAGTTTTGAATGCATGTGGTGATATTTTTATTGTGAAAGTAGGATTGTAATGTATTGACCTGCCACATTACCAGCTCAGTATCTTTCAGATCTTTTGTATTACGAGACCTTAGGGGTCGCACTTTGACCTCACCCCTCCAATGTTACAGTAAAAGGGTCATGGCTCAACATCTTTATCCTACTTCTTTTTTGGAGTCTCTAAGATTTTCTCTCAATTATGGGCTCGACCACTAGGGTTGTTAGCCAACATATATCACGAAACAAATTGTTAAGAGTCTTCGGTCATGAGGTCCTACAAGATTGATGGTAGAGGATTAATCTGTGCATCATCTCATAAATCAGAAAGGTTCAGTTTTATCCATATCTTTAAGCTGAGCATGATTGCTTATACTGAGGGTTTCACTAAATTTCCATCAAAAAACTTATGAAGGCCATAATGATCTCGCTCTCATTTGCTTCATTCCAAAATGGCCTTTATCATCAAACTTTTCGACCTCAAAGTTGATAGTTGAGACAATTAGCATGATGACTGTTTCTTGGGAAAAGAGATTAATCCATTTTATATTACAATACTAATGTATTAGTGATCTCAAAGACCAATCTAAAATCCTAGATGAGAATTTACTTACAAACGTTTTTGACAACAGTCGTTAACTGTTAATTTGATATAAACTACACCACAAGCCAATGGTGGGCATCAGAAAAGATTATCACCTAGACTTAAATAGCAAACTCACGGGACTTAATAGCAAATCAACTGCCTGATTTAACTGATCACTATGGTTCGACAATCAACCAATCATTCAAATGAGAGAAGAATTGAGGAGTCAGTTGATCATTTAAATTTGAATGCCTAGTCATTTTATCAATGGTTGTTTTTTTAGTCTCCATCAAACTCTCCGCCATATGTTCAATCATTTTTCAACTTCTAAAGCAAAGCCCAACCATGTCATAAACCCAACACAAACATGATTAATGATATGCATGCATTCACACATGAGCATTGCCTTTTCATATTTGCTTTTGGGTCACAAAAATGGCTAAAGATTTAGAATACTTTTAAAAGAATACTAAATACTAGATTTGCCAAAATTGGAAAGTATGTGTATTAAAACAAATACACAAAACTTCTATACATACGATAAGAATAAGCAAAAACAACTTCAAAAATGCAGATTGCACATGACCTAATAAAGTCCAAAAAGCCCTTAAAAAATTTTAAATATGGTTTGCTATTCAGATGGTACAAATCACGTTGAACCCGAGCAGTCCATCATCTACAAAAACCAGACCTGAACCCAAGTTGCTTAGTAAGTGGACAAAACATAGACCGACCTCTAATCCTAGCCAATTGCAGAACCTACATATAGTGAAGGCCTGATATATTTGATTGTGTAACTAAGGGGTTAACCTTTCTTAGCTAAAGATGAGGTTAGTCATTATCAATGCTCATGTATCCTATTGCCTGGAACATACAATTTGATCAGTGATCATGAGCACAAAAAGTAGTCCACATTTTTAAACGAGATACCTGGCCACTGGACCAGTTCTCTGCAACACACTTACTACAACCATAACGTTCCCAAGTTTAACAAATGCAGCTAGAAAAAAGACTTGGAATCATATATGGCCAGATCTACAGCATTTAGATGAATAGAAACACAGAAATTAATAATAACTCCACAGACCATGTAATTAGTGCGCGCGCTCCTGCAAGTAGTCACAAAGTGAGGATGAGGGCTCTTGAAAGCACACGCAGCATTCATAGCCTTCTCATTAGCAACCGGCTTCGCACCTCTCAAGACCTTGTAGCACATTTCTACAAGTAACACAACAAAAGAGCATGTTAAACATAGTATGTATGGATATCAACCAATTAACTTAGTTAACAACAAACCTACTTAAAGCATTTGTACTAAATTGAGATAGTACTTTATAAGTATTCAATATTACTGAAGTTTTAGCAAGAAAAGATCACTACCTAAATCATAATCGTCCAATAATATCTGAGTAGCTGTAATTCAGTTCCAATTTTCATTCAAAAATAATCATAATTGTACAAAAAAAATCCGTAAACTTTTGTAAGCACTCACTATTCTCTGTCATCATCTTTTTCGCCTTCCTCTTCCCACCAACTCCTTTTGGTGACGCACTTTGTTCTTCATCAGAATCCTCGGATTCTACTTTAATTGTCACTCTCTCACTAGGAACATCGACACATGCTTCTTTCTCACAACAAGTAGCTCCATAAATGATCACATCAAACCCGAATTTACCATCATAAAAGAAAACCAAGAAATCCCCTTGAGTAATGGAGTTAGCAGAGATGAACCTCTCCCATCCATTTTGAAAGTAGAGATGCCCATTAGCAATGCCCATCTTGATCCTCCATTGCCGGCCTCCGGAGTTCGGATGACCACCGATCTTTGTGTGATTGATTCTCCAAGATGCTTCTTGAATTCAGATGGGATTCTCTGAAAAGTAGTGAAAAAGTTCAGAAAAAATGATAAAAATCAGAGCAGTACGAGGAATTGAGTAAAGGGTGTACCACTGTGGTTGCAAAATCCCCATCATCACCTTGAAGAAGGAAGGGCAGTTTGGCTTGGGGTTACCCATTTGATCAAGAGCAGAGCTTAGAAACTGTTCTTCTTCTTCTTCTTCTTCTTCTTCTTGGTGTTAGAAACAGTTGTTGTTGTTGAAGATGTGGGCTTGTGAATCCAAGATAGTGCTTTGCATTGTTCTTATAACTCGTTAGTTCAAGGCTCTGGAGTGTAGTGAAAAATCTGAATGCTTGTATTAATTACTTGTCTAATTTGTTCTAGGAAGGAGTTAAGGAGGTGATGGTTCTCGTGAGGGGTTGTGCTTCCCTCCGTTTTTTATGGTAACAGTCAAGCGCTGAATAGGAAATGACTGGTACATTGTCTTTTTCTTAAGACTTAAAAAGAGTAATGGTATAAGGCTTATGTTTGACTCGTGGTTACTAAAATGAGCATTTACTGTGGGTAAAATTGTCTCAACCCCCTTGGATTTCAAAAAAAAGGTGCTTCCCCTCTAGACAAAAAGGTTATGTTCCAGCCTAGACAAAAAAGGTTACCTCACCCGTTTAAGCTTGACCCAGACCCGACCCTTCTCATTATTTAAATGGGTTACCCATCTATGTTTCTCAACAGAATTTTATTCTGTTAAATTAGGGGATGGAAAAATAATTTTATTCTGGCTAGACAAATGGACTGGAGACTTGTTTCTGGCCTCAAGGTTCCCAGAGTATTTTGATGTTGATGTTGAACCTTTTATGGCAGTTTATTCTGGTAGAAAATATCTGAATGGTAGATGGGTCTGGTATAATCCTTTTCATAGACAACTTACAGGTAATTCAGTGTGGCAATATTAGGAGATGATGCATATTATTGATGAATATCATATAGAGAATAATCAGGATATTAGAACTTGGATATGGGAAGCTTCTGGTAAGTTCTCTGTTAAATCTTTTTATAATTTTTTGGTTGATGGTGGATTAATATTTGACTGTCCTGGTATTTGGAAGCTCCCTGTTCCTTTGAAGATTAAAATCTTGTTATGGTTGTCTATTAGGGACAAATTGAATACGAAGGACATACTGATTAGAAAAGGGACTGTGATTGAGAATATATGTGTATTGTGTGGTGGTGTCGAGGCTGAGACTCATTCTCTTTTTTTTCTTTTACAATGTCCTTATAGGGCTTCTTTAAGGAGATCCATTAAAGATAAATTTGATGTAACTGGTAATTTTATGAGTGTACATGAGTTATGGTCTTCATGGAGATTATTCTGTGTGCCTTATGTTTCAAGGTAGAAGTAGGACATGTATTGTAGTGCTTTGATTTGGGTTATCTGGTGTGAAATAAACAATCGCATTTTTAACAAAAAAAATCCAGACATTCTTTGCAATTATTGGGCAGATTAACCATTTTGTTGATTTTTAGTTAGGGAGCTCTTGTATCAGTGCTCGCACCAGGAACTACTTTAGACGGAGAGTTCGTATAAGGGGACCTGATGACATAAGGATGGTGAGGAGCAATTGGGAGCTGCAGATCTCCGGGGACGAAGCCAATGGGGCCATAGCACTGGAATGAAGAATGGAGATAGATATATCGTTTGGGTGTTAGAAACAAAACTTTTTTGCTATCTTTTTTTTTTTCTTTCTTTTTTTTTCAATGTTTGTTTGTGTGTAAATATAAGGGGAGACATACTGCAGAATCCTGCAAGGAATTTTCAAATACAGCAGCTACACCTTTTGGTTGGGGGTGTGGTGTAGTTATGTATAGCCTTCTTCATTAATGATTCAGATTATCTGGGCCAGTTTGTACCGTTTTACGGGTTTCAAGTTTCATTCAGGCAAAAAATCAAACGGGTAGCAAGCACAAGATGTCAACTGAACTAAAAGCAATTTAGATTACTGCTACAAAAATAAACGCAAAAGGAATCCAATAGGTAGCTATAAACAAATCAGAGTAGATACCATTGTTGAACGAAAAATAAATAACAAATAAGTAAAACACATTGCAAATGATCAGAGCATAACCAGCACCAATACTTGAGAAATGACTGTCTACAAGCTAAATCAACCAGTTGTATAGACTGAACTTGTATGAAGGAAAAAATAAGAAGTCAGCTGATGTTAGAGCTGCTAACCTGCAGAATTCAAAATGCACAAGTTGCTCACCAATAGATCAGCTCAACTAGAAATTATGTTGACTTAAAGTTTAAAAAAAAAAAAAAGGACAAAGCTGATGCTTGAGAACAAATTTGATTAAGTCAACAATCTTTTCTCCTTCTCAATTTCAATCGGGTAAAAATACACATATAAGAAAACTAATAAAAGAATAAATAAAAAGGTAACAAAAATAATAAAGACAAACAAAGAGGGTCATTCAACCTCCTTTATTCTCTTCCTCCTTCGGCCAAGAAGAACCCACATAGTTGCCATCGCCTCCGATCACCGCGGCGTCTCCGAGCTGATCTCCGGCGAGGATTGCGTTTCCCCTCATCTCCAGAAAGCCCCCTCCTCGAAATTCTCTCTCCATTTCCCTCTCAGTCGAGAAGAAAAAAATAAGGCTAAAAGGGCCAATTTGGTCTCCGTACTAAGGCCTCGTACTCAAATTGATCCCGGTACTTTTGATTTTTTTGCTTTATGACCGCATTACCCTCAGGCTTCATATTCCAATTGATCCTCGTACTTTATCTTTTCTCAATTTCATTCCCGTACCACTCTTCAAAAGTTATATGAAGTTCAAAATTGCTGAAATTAATGAAGGGGTATTGTATCAATCGAGACGAACTATTTAGCACTATCTAAGAGAACTGCAGACTTCACATGTAAATATTTTGCATATATAGTGTGTGCTTGTAAAAGCTTTGTACTGGTGGCCATTTGTGAAAAATTGTTGTAAGACCCCCGTGAATTCTCTCGTCCATATCTTTGTTTAACTTTATTTCTCAAATATTTTGTAGAAATCTAGCTTTATCTAATAATTACCATTTTGTTAATTGAATTCCAGTATAAATTATTAAATTTGTCGAAACCCTCTCACTCTAACCAGTTACACTAGTAAATTTTAGAACAAAGTAAAAATGTATAGTAATTCCAATATAAATTAAGAATTAGCATCTCAATATGAAAGCTAAAAGAGGTTTGGAATATGGCATGAGCTGGCAAGCATAATCAGTGATGATAAATGATTCCCGCAGAAGCATTGAAATCCATTATAGTAAAAAAACAGAAAACATTACAAAACAAACTATTACTCATGAAATAACAACACTAGAACCAAAATGTTACTTGTAGAAGAAGGCGTCCACACCAAGTACTCAGACAAAAGAAAATAAAAATTATAACTTATTTTCTAAGATTATGTCTGTATCTTTTAAAAAAAATCCCTAAGCTTCATATGCTCAAACCTTCTAAATTATGTGTTTTGTTGATTTCCCCTCATATTAGTAATTTTTAAACAGTTTTGGCCCCTCCATTTGAATGTTTGCAAACCACTTGTGCCTCTTGGTGGTGGCATGTTTTGCAAAGCAATATGAGTTATCGGTGACGGTGGTACTCTCTATAGCCCAATTTGAGGTCTTGATAGAGGCGGTCTGGTCATAGGGTTGAAGATATCCCCATTATAAAGGCCATAACGTCATGGCACATTTTGCTCGTCTTTTCCTTTGCCTTTGTGACTTATTGCAACTTCTCTTTGAGGCGGCCTTGCTTCAGCAGATATCACAACTCCTTGTGATGACCTTTTGACCTATAAGAGGATGAAATTATCACAAAATCGTCAATTAATCTTTAAAAAGATGCTCAAAATAGTAGAATTTATATCGCTTACCGGCAACTTTGGCCTCGTTTTAGTTGAGGTGCTACTCTTTTCCATCTGAGTGTTCCTCTTTTTGCTATGATTTTTTCTCATCCGACTTGCAATTTTTTGACTTCCTTGTGTTAGTCGACTACCACTTGTTTCATTGCTTTGATCGTGTTAGTTGACTAACATTCATTCTAGATACATTTCTTGACTTTCTTCATTTCTATTCTCTCGACTTCCCTCATTCTCATTTCTTGACTTCCTTCATTTTTCATTAACCCTCAGATTGCTAGAGCTCAAAATCATTATTAAAAACAGATTAGTGATCTATTATTATCAAAATAAATAAATAATGCATATGAACAATAAATGCTAACTTTCTTCTTAGGCCTAGGATTCATAGTAATGAGAGGCTTTTTCATTGTCTTCTATTATGACCTCTCTCCGACAATTGCTACATGTCATGACCCTTCCCTTCCTTGATATTTCAATTCCCTTTCTTAGCTCTTCATGTGGACATCTCCTCCTTTTTTTTTGGTCTTCCTAGCATTGTTACAGTGGTGGTGGCAATATAGGTGCTCTTCCGTCTTTTCCCATAACCTCTCTGCATTGATTGGTTCCATGAAATAGCTGTATGTCTATAAAATAAATGAGACATTGAAATATTAAGCATAATCAATATATGAATACTTAGAATGAAATGAAGTATAAAAAATCAAGCTACCTTAATGAATGCTTCTTTCTTGTAATAAGGGGACACATAATTCTCAAGATTATTAACACCCTTTGAAAACATACATGACACTGCATGACAACATGGTATACCAGTTGACTCCCATTGTCTACATGTGCATGTCCTTGTATGCAAGTTCACCTTAAACTCATGTGATTGATCATATCTATTCTTCACCTCGTAACTTAGGTCTCCAGCAAGAGTGTTCTGCCAATAAACACTCTCTACCTTACTCTTTTCAAGCTTATTTCTAGCCTTTGGACAAAGCTCCTCAGAATGCTTCTCCATGAATGCTCTTTTTGTTTGAATTCTAGACATCAGCGCCACTCTATTCTCTTCCAACATAAATATTATAGGTTTATATCTTGCATTCAAGATAAAAGCATTAAGTATCTCTGCCATGTTGTTCTGCACCACATCACAACATGCATTCAAATGGAAAAAAGCCTTGCACCATTGATTTGGATCTTGCTTCAACAAGTCAGTGTGTGCATCAATATCCATTTTCTCCAACTCACGCATTGGAATGTTGTACTCTTCCTTCGTATATGACTTTGAAATCTTCCAGAAGACCCTCTTTAATTCAGTCCCTTTGTGTGTCTTCCTCCAATTCGCATAAATATGCTCGCACAATATTCGGGTTTCGATAATGATAACAAGTTCTTAATAGCACCACGAGCCTCGTAAGTATATAATAGAGTTTCTGCATTAGTATAATTAATGCAACTGTAACAATTAAAGATAAATGCATTGAACTGAATAAAAAAAGGAAAAAATAAAAAATATAATGAATATTTGCACCTTTGTTGATTAGTCATGAGAGTCAAATTTTCTCCCTCTCCAAGTTGAAGGTCATTCTTGAAATGTCCTAAAAACCATGACCAAGATTCCTCTCTTTCCACCTCGACAACCTTCAAGCAACGGGAACATATGATTATTTCCATCTCTTCCCTCGCACATAATAACTCACCTTTGCAAATTCCCTTCAAAAAACAACCATCCAACCCGAGAATAGGCCTACATCCAGCGATCCACCCCTTCTTGAGGGCATCAAAACATATGTATAGCCTTTGGAACCTAGGTGGAACACTTTTGGTAGGTTTTAAATGCATTGTGCTACCCATATTGGATCTCATCACTTAAGTGATGTAGTCCCATAACTTGGCATAGTGCTCAATCATTTTTTGTTTGGTTTCTCCCAATGCCAGTTGTCTTGCCCTTGCAGCAGTAGACATAGAAACATGTAACTCATACTTTTAAGAACATCAGCCACAAAATCCTTAATCAACCACTTAGGATTATCTCTAATCTTCTTTCCATATGTCTTGGCAAGCCACTTGCTATTCAATAGCTTCATTCTATATGTAAGGGAACACTGATGCACCATGTCAAACGACTTAATTTGCCATGTCTTTTGCAATTGCATTGGAGTGCACCTAATTTTCCATGGACATGTCCCTTCACTCTTGCACATTGCAACAACTCTTTCATGATCATTTTGTATCTTCTTGATGTTATAACCTACAATTGAGTTAAAAATGAATGAGAATACTTAATAAGAAATTTAAATAAAAAATAACTAAACAAATCTAAATAAACAAAGAGCTAGAAATTAAGGGCACTCCAATGCAATTAAGCATTTTATTCAGAAACATTGCATGCATTGTATCAGGCAACTTGAAATAGTTTTTCAGCACGTGAAACAGTAATTTCAAGTCACCTGGGATAGTTTTTCAGCCCCAAAAAATATTTCAGATCACCTGAAACAGTTTTCAGACATCAGGTGACCTGAAATAGTGATTTCAGGTCTGAAAACACTGTTTCAGGTGACTGAAACAGGTTTGAAACACTGTTGACCTGTTTTCAGCTGAACACTGATTCAGATGCCTAAAAACTGTTTCAACACCTAAAATAGTGATTTCGGGTCTGGAACACTGTTTCAAGTCACCTGAAAAAGTTTTCAGACCTGAAATCACTGTTTCAAGTTCTGAAACAGTGTTTCACGCCACCTGAAATAGTGTTTTAGAGCCTAAAATAGTGTTTCAGGCATTAGAAACAGTATTTCTAGACTGTTTCAGCACACCTATAACACTACAGTAGTGTTCCAAGTCACCTTAAACACTGATGTTAGTGTTTCAGGTCGCCTAAAACACTAAATCAGTGCTTCAGGTGACTTAAACACTGATGTTAGTGTTTCAGGTCACCTAAAACACTAAATCAATGCTTCAGGTGACTTAGTGCTTCCAATCTACCGAAAACATTGATCGCAATGTTTTAATATCAAACACTCATTTTACTGTTTTATATACTTGAAATACATTAATATGATTTTAATACTTCATAGCTATAATTAAATGTGATTGAGTTATAACCTGTGGCAAATTGAGTAGTTCTGCAGAGCATCAAGAAATTCCGCCTTATTTGCAAATCTTTGTCCATATAAAAATTGAACATTGTGCATGTCAGTGTTAGGATTAAATTCGGGCCATCTCCTCCTTTTCCTAACAATTTCTCCCTCTTCTTCACTTGATCCATCAATTACAGGGTTATCATAATCATCATACTCACTATGGTAGCCATCAAGTTGTAGTTGAAAATCATGCATTATGTTCATAGTTGGACCATGGACCTCATTGCAGTTTTCACTTGGTGTACCATCAATTGTTGCGAGCATATTTCCCTCACTTACTATTTTCGTTTTTTTCTTCTTAAACTCCCTTGCATTCCTCCTAACTTCTACTACTTTCCCATCATCATATTCAATGACATCATCATCACTATCATTACCATAATCACTTGACTCATATTCCTTATATCCTTCTCCTTCATGATCTCCATCCTCACTATCATGGTAATCATCATTATTCTGTTCAATGCAAATCCCATGAAAAAATCGTCATTAGGAATTTGATTAGTTTCCAAATTATCAACATTGATACTCTTCTCAGTAGGTTCCACATAACTAAAATCATGCTTTATATATATATATATATATATATATATATATATATATATATATATATATATATATATATATATATATATATATATATATATATATATATATATATATATATATATATCACTACCAAGCACAAAAACTTGTGTTTAGTACCATGTTCTCCATATTGCTCATATATATATATATATATATGTATATGAGGGTATTATTTTGCTAAATGAGCTACCAAAGATATCCATGTGGGAGGCCCACCTTGCTAGTCACATCAAAAACCTCAATTCACTCTATCTCTATTCATTTAGAAAAAATGGCCATTCATATACAAGATTCTCTATATATATATATATATATATATATATATATATATATATATATATATATATATATATATATATATATATATATATATATATATATATATATATATATATATATATATATATATATATATATATTCTTTCAGACTTGGCATATTTTTCTAGCATTGTACTCACATCTTCATCATTAGTAATTAATTGGAATGATGTAAAAACAAAATTCTAGGGTCTCGATACCGAGATTTTCTATGTCCTTGTGTCCTAGACTAAGAACCAAACTAATTACTTTGTCATATGTTAACTCAAAAGCTTTTAAACCCTCAAAATCGGTAACATCCCCATCGCAATAATGTGAAATCATATGTAATCCAAATGAACCCTTATGATGAACTTTTATAGTTATATATCTGCACATAAACATGAAAACAAAACAATAAGTAATAAACAATAAATAAGGACTAAACTAAAATAGACAATGATAATTTCTCCTTATTATAATCATGCTAGTATTGATTTTTCAATAAGTTTCTCATGAGCTAATAAATTATAAGTTAAGGAGAAATTCTTTTCAAAAATATGTGTAGTATATACTTGCTATCTTTATATTACAAAAGACCGCATAAGCGAAAAAAAGGAATATCTAGTTAATTCTAAGAAATTTGATCTCTAATGCTCAAATTTTAAAAATATATTGCTCATATTCTTTTTTTCTCATTTTATATGCAATTAAGTATCACTATTTCTCTAATCGAATCAAAAAATAATGGAGTATAGGATAAACTCTAACACTATAACATATAAGTTTCAATGTTTCTCGATAAAAATTTATAGAACATATAATAAACCCTAATACTAGAAAAATTAGTTTTGTAATCAAATTTACACTTGATACAATAAATCTTAGCAAAGCTATAAATAATAATTTTTAGAGAATATGATAACCCTAATACTATAACATAGAGGTAACAAAAAAGATCATCGAGAGCAAATACCTTTCACGATTCACGTTGTCAAGATTCAAGTTTGTCATTGATCGTTTGGTTGTTTCAACTTCTTCTGATTCCATAATTAATTAGGGTTACTGGTTTTGGAGTGAGGAAGGAATTTTTTTTGTGGTGTTTTTCGTTTGACAGGAGAAGAACGAGCAATCGTTCTTTTTTTCCTCTTGTATACAGGTATCTATTTTTTAGGTTTAAGGGTAGTATTGTCCCTTAAAGATTTTTTTTAACAGAGATTTTAACAGAGGGTTAAAAAGGATTAACTTTACATCTAACAAGGGGTACATGGATTAAGTTGAGAAAAAAATGTGCAGGGATCAATTTGAGTATGAGGCCCTAGTACAGAGATCAATTTGGTCTTTTAGCCAAAAAATAATAAAAGGGAAAATAGGGTTCACATGACTCACGTGAGCCAAAAAAAATGTAATCCTCCTTTATATAGTTAAGAGAAATTGGTAAAAAAAATTTTAAAGGTAAAAACATGCCACGTGTCAAATATATTGACACCACGTGTAACACCAAATACCCAAAACCCACTCCGGTACTAAAATTTAATTTCCTTACCGTTCTTTACCCCCCAATCCAAACAAGCCCTAAAGAGTCATGTTTGTATCTCTTTATATATCTTAAGAATGAAATGAAATGCAGACTTTTGAATCTGAAGAAAAGATTGTTTAGCAAGTGTTCTTGCTTTGGAGTGAGAAATTCCTCCTAAACAATCGAGTGTGTGACTTGGTCGCGTGGAGTGGCATTTGCGATTACCAGTATCGAGTGACGTCCATTGCCTCTAGTTGAGTGACGTTCCAGGATATTTATTTAGTGTTTCTTTATGTTTTCTTATTAATATTCTTTATTAAGCACCAGCCTGCATCAATCTAGTATTGGAGCAGGTTGCATGCAAAGCTCTTTGATTCCTATGGCTAGTAGACAAAGAGGAAATGCTGTGAATGTCAACTTGCAAGAAGTCGCTGAGTTACGACATTCTAATGAAACTTTACGGCAAATGATGACTGAACTTCTTCAAAGAATTCAAGCTCCAGGCCTAGAAAATAAAGGAAGTTCAGGAGGCTCAACAAATGAAGCTTGGGATAATGAGTCCAGCTCATCATGTTCTGATGCCATTACAAATGCTATTGCTAGGAATCCTTTTGTCATGGATCAATCGGTGAGGGCTCTTGAATGATCAGAAAGGCGTATACAAGTCCAAGTTCTAGATTTTGAAGGAAAATTAGATCCAAATGGGGATTGTGACTGGAAGGCCTCACTTGAAGCATTCTTTGAATGTAAGGACCTGTCTGATGAAAGGAAGGTGCAATTTGTGGCTTTAAGGTTGAAGGGACATGCTTTGATTTGGTGGCAACAATACCAACAAAGTAGAGACAAAAAGGGAATTCCAAGAATCAATACCGGGCAGAAATGAGGCTGAAGTTGGATGAGAAGTTCCTACCTTTGGACTATTCCTAATCATTATATCAGAAGTTTTACTTGTTGCGCCAACATCTTGATCATTCTGTTGCAGAATATATGGAAGAATTTTACAAGCTAATTGATCACCTTAACTTAAATGAAACTGATGAACAACTTGTGGCAAGATACATAAGTGGGTTGAAATATGGCTTAAGGACAGACCTCATGATGCATTCCATTTATTCTCTTGAGAAGGCATATCAAATGGCTCTCAAGGCAGAGGAGAAGCTGATATATAGTTCTTTTAAAAGAGGAGAGAATTCCAAGAGCTCCAAAGTCAAAATGACATCTCAAGAAAAAAGAAAGTCAATAAACACTTTTGAACCATCAAGCTCACATAATGGGGGAGGAAATAAAGGAAATGAAAAGGCTACAGCTTCTTCAGGCTTCAAATGTTTTAGATGTGGTGAATCAGGTCATCGGTCTTATGAGGGCCCCAAAAAGAAAGCAGAGGTTAATCTAGTGGAGTCCAAGGATGAGAAAGAGCCAATATATGACGAGGAACCAAGTGGGAGGATAGCGGAAGAATATTGCGAACCAAACTTTGATGCTCAAAGCCTAGTTATCCGCCGAATTACTACAATCAAAGAGAACAACAGTTGGCTTAGACACAATATTTTCCACGCTTATTGTGTATCAGGAGGAAGAAAATGTGTTCTCATGATAGATTCTGGAAGTTATGATAATATGGTCAAAAGACATGGTGGAAAAGTTGAAATTGGCTCGTAAACATCATCCCACTCCTATAAAGCTGTCTTGGGTCAAGAAAGTTGGCAAAGTTGAAGTGAATGAGATGCCTCATCACCTTTTCTATTGGCAAGTATGAAGATGAGATTTATTTCGATGCTCTTAGATGAATGCTTGTCACTTGCTTCTTGGCGTGCCATGGTAATATGATCATAAAGTTCAACATGATGCTCGAAAGAATACTTAATTCTCTTGTGAAGGATGGCATGAAATATGTCCTATCACCATTGAAGAACATGCCTACTAATGTCAACAAAGAAAACTAAATTAGTTTGTCAGTCCTTTAGATAATTTAAGGTGTTTGTACCCACGAAAAGGTAGCATATGCCTTGGTAGTTGTGGCAGAAAGTCAAGGTGATGTTGAAGTCCAATTAGAGGTGAAGAGCTTGTCGACGATTTGAAAATTTAGCTCTAGGTGAACTACCTTCGGATTGCCACCACTTCGCAACATTCAACGTCATATTGACTTTGTCCCAAGTGCTATTCTTCCTAACTTGCCTCATTATAGAATGTCACCAAAAGCATCTTTGAATTGCAAAGACAAGTAGAAGAGTTAATTCCAAAAGGTTTGATTAGAGAGTCGCTTAGTCCTTGTACCGCAGCTCTCTTAACTCCTAAGAAAGATGAAACTTGGAGGATGTGTATTGATAGTAGGATTGTGAATAAAATCACTATAAAGTATAGATTTTCGATTCCTCGTCTTGATGATATGTTTGACATGCTAGTTGGTGCCAATGCCTTTTCTAAAATTGACCTTCAAAGTGGCTATCATCAAATATGCTAGGCCAAGTGATGAAAGAAGAAGCTTTTAAGACTAAAGATGGACTCTATGAATGGCTAGTAATGCGATTTGGACTCTCTAATGCACCAAGCACTTTTATGAGGTGATGATTCAAGTATTGAAGGAGTTCATGGGAAAATTCATTGTTGTTTATTTTGATGATATATTGATGTATAGCCAAGATGAAAAACAACACTTAGAATACTTGACGAGCGTGTTTAAAGTCCTACATGACAACCAGCTGTATATTAACCTCAAAAAGTGTTGTTTCTTGACTAACAAGGTTGTGTTTTTGGGCTATGTTGTGAGTACAGCTGGTCTGCAAATGGATGAAGAAAAATGAAGGCTATTCTTGATTGGCCAACACCAGGACTTTCACCAACATTGAGCTTTCATGGTCTTGCTTCATTAAAATTTTTAGCACCATTGTTGCTCCCATGATGGATGTTTCAAGGCTAGAGAAGTGGACAAAAGAAGGATATGTAAGTTTCTAACTTCTAAAGACAAAGCTTGTCGAAGCTCCTGTAATGACTTTGCCAGATTTCTTTAGAACTTTTCAAGTAGAGTGTGATGTTTCCAATATGGGAATAGGAGCTATTCTCATGCAAGAACGAAGACCAGTTGCTTATTTCAGTGAGAAGCTAAATGATGCTAGGCTGAGATATTCAACTTACGACAAAGAGCTATACGCGGTTGTTCAAGCTTTGAGGCATTGGGGGAGTTATCTAATTGGTGTAGAATTTATTCTTTATTCTAATCATGAGGCCTTGAGGTTTCTTAAGGCACAAAGGAAATTGGATTCTCGTCATGTGGGTTGTTTATCTAGAAATGTTTAGTTTTGTTTTAAATTCGTCTAATAAGGTGGCTGATGCTTTGAGCCGAAAATACAGCTTGTTAACAAGACTTTTTTATGAGATTGTTAGTTTTAATCTCTTACCGGAGTATTATTCAGCTAATCCTTTTTTCTTCAAAGTCTTGCAGGAGTTGAATCATGTAGAAAATTTTGATTTAATGCTTATGAATGGCTATCTATTCAAGGGAAATCAACTTAGCGGTCATTCGAACGAGACAAGATTGAAACACTTATTAAGGAGCGCTACTTTTGCCCTACTTTGAAGCGTGATGTCACTCGCTTTGTGCAAAAGTGTTTTACTTGTCAAAAGGCAAAAGGAGGGGGTGCAAAATACTGGTTTATACCAACCTCTTCCTATCCTAAATGCTCCTTGGGAGGATCTATCTATGAATTTCGTTGTTGGGCTACCTAAAACACAACATGGGTATGATTGCATTTATGTTGCTGTTGATAAATTTTCTAAAATGGCTCACTTCATACCATGTAAGAGTTCTCTTGATGCTTCTCATGTGGCTACTCTATTCTTTAAAGAAGTTGTTTGCTTACATGGAGTTCCTAGAACTATTACTTCAGATCGTGATGTTCAGTTTATGAGTCATTTTTGGAAGAAACTTTGGAAGCTGTTGGGGACTAGATTGCAATTCTCTAATGCTTACCATCCACAAGCTGATGGCCAAACATAGGTGGTAAACCGATCACTTGGCAATTTGCTTAGAAGCTTGGTTGGTGATAGTTCAAGGAAATGGGAATTCATTATTTCTCAGGCTGAATTTGCCTACAATAGTTCTCTCGGCCGATCAAAAAGACTCCGTTTGAAGAGGTATATGGTAGAAGACCTCATCAAGTTTTGGATCTTTTATCAGTAACAAATCACTCAAAAATTAGCATGGATGAAGATGAGTTTGTTGCACATATCAAGTCTATCCAAGATCAGGTTCGTGAACACTTATAACAGACCTCTCAACTCTACAAATCAACGGCTGATGTTCGTAGAAGGGTGTAAGAGTTCAAAGAAGGTGAACTGGTCATGTTTTATCTTCTGAAATAATATTTAGTAAATTCATTTGTTCATGGTAGGAACAGGTTGACCAGATATTGTTGAAGCAATGCAAATTTGAGATGTTAGGCAAGTGGCTTTTTTGGCATATAATCCAGCGAAAAAATAAGCTAGGTCCTAGCTTATTTTTTGTGTATTATAAGCCATGAGGTTTGACACAATAAAAGACAATTATTCCCCTAATGATTTCACAAAATCCAAATACTTGTTTAATAATTCACACAAAATCCAAATACTTGTTTAATAATTCACCACCACCCCATGTCCTTTTGGTCATTTTGATAATTATGAATTATAATCCGCCAAACACTCAACCATATAAAAAATGATCATAATCCACTACACTTACCAAACACTCTAGATCATAATCCACTTGGATTAATCCGTTTAAGGATTATAATCTAAAGTTCCCAAACATGCTCCAAATAGGAGAGTCTTTCACTCACTAAAACCCACAAAAATACATTACTTCTCAACTAAGATCATTACATGAAGAACCAAGAATAACAGAAGGTTTCAGAACAATTCAACCTGTGAAAATATCAGCATAAAACAAAAAAATATATTAGAAGTTTCTGAAATAGTATAGTTCATCAATTTCTTTTCCCAATATTTTATTCACTCCTTCAAAATAAATCATACACGGTATCAGCTTGCGCTTCAAATGCTCCTGACCAACAAAACTTTTCCCAACATTTTATTCACTCCTTCAAAATAAATCATACACGGTATCAGCTTGCGCTTCAAATGCTTTTGACCAACAAAACTGCTCCTTCCAAGCTCTGCCAACAACTTATTAAATTTGGTGGCTTAAGTATATCTCAGGACAAAGACATAACGCTTATTATCATAAAACAACAAATTAGCCCTTGGGTTCATAAAACTAGATAGATATCTGAAAACCCTCAAGTTCAATTTGATATGTTAACTGTAGCTCATGTATTTTCCACCATCAAGTCATCAACACTAATCACCGGTACCTGAGTTGTTAGTTTCTCCAGCACGAATAATGTGTACTCTTATGTAGTCACCTCCCGCGAAAATTTCAAATTCACATTTGTCGCCTCAGCCAAGTTATTTCCTCTTGAGAAAGAGGACCACCCAATCCCAAGCTCTAATTGCCCATAAGAGCGGAGAATGATGTCTACAGCCCACGATTTCCCGGAAGGATCGATTAGAGTAGTATTTCGACTGCTGCTCAGGCCGGCTTCTTTTGCCACTTTCTTTGGAATTCGCTGGAGTAGGAGTCAGAAAATGTTAATAAGTATCAAAAATACGGAAAATAGAAAAAAACAACGACAGAAATTATGTAAATAAAAAAAAATCTCCTTCATGTCAATTGAACTTTCCATATAAAGAAGAATAATAGATTCGGTAAATAGCACGCAACTTAAGTGAAACATGACATCCACTAAGTAAGAAGGATAAAGATTGGCTAAAAGTTCTTAGTAACTTGGTCATTATCATATCACTATTTATGCTCTAATTGCATGTGAGCTGTCAGCTCCTTCAAGATTAGAATATGAACAGATTTATGATATTTAGAGAGTAGAATTTCTCTTGTTAATCTACACGTGGCAAAGTTGCATTTTATAGAAACAACTGATATATCTGTAAATTTCAATACAACTTTGTTCCTCTAATTCTATTTCATTAATATGAACCAAAATTTTGCATTTTCACAATTTTAACCATGTCAAATTTGGATTACATTCAATAGTTTTAGACTATAACTCTACTATAGATATTTCTCCTAACGGGTCAAAGTAGGTCTAGCATAAGACAACTGTTGTAGTAGGTAAAAGCTATCACGAACAAAACGTAACATGATCATCAATGAGTACTAGTTGTACAGATAATTACTAGAAAAATTGATTAAATATTTTATGAAACTGAGAAAAATGTGTTAGATATGTGACCTTAATTGAGAGCACAAGTACTAAAAGTTTTGAAGGTGTATCCAAGAAGTATTATGTTAGATTATTGCCATTTAAAGATAGGATTCATGGTAGAAGTGTAGCCGTGTAGGTGCACCACACTCTCTCTGATTGTTTTTCCTTTGTTTATGTAATGAATTTTATGGATTGATCACACAAAAAGGTGTTTTAAGCTAGAATAACAACATAATTTCTAATTTCTTTCAGAGCTTAAAATGCAAAGTATAGTGTTTTGTACTGCCCAATAATATCCATGATTGATAATGCAAGGAGGTAAATTTAAAAAAGAAAAAAAAAAACGCACCACATGATACAAATGGTTTGACTTCCAAGGTATGGTGAACTTTGGATGACTTGATTCAGAGGATTCGGTGCATTGGCAACACTTTCCTTATAATCTGCAGTCAATGGTTTTGGAACACTTTCCTTATCATCTGCAGGTCTTTCATCTGCATCAGTGACACCAAGAAAGTCAAAACATGAAACAAGAAATAGTGACTTTTCTAAAAAGATATACGCCTCATTTCCTGCTTTAAATATTATCTGAGTAGATAATTTTTGGTGTAAGAAGAATCTGCTGCTTTTGACAGTTCAAAAGCACGGGTTGTTAAGCAATGAAATATAGTGAGAAAACAATCGGGATAGTTGTTATCTGAATAATAACAACATATGCTAACCAAATTTTACAGGTAATGGGACATCAACCAGTACATATTCATAAATGAAAATTAATGAGGGACTTTAAAAGATTCATGTTTTTCATTAGATGATACCAACAGAAAATTGAGAAAAAGCTAATGAGCGTTATAACAGAATCCAAAATAAGGAGTTATCGAACAAGGCCTTGATGTTAAAGCTACAGGCACTTTCGACCCAAAATGTTAACCACTGCCATGATCCCGAAAATATATTACCGAGTACCCAACTACATTCAAATAAGGTACACCGTGATGTCTACAGTAAAGTTTACTGATTAAACTCCTTATTTAGTATGCTTGAAACATATTAAGCTATCCACTTAGAATCAAGTCCCAGAAAAATCCTTAATATGAAAGGCATAAGATTCATAACTATTATTCTTTACTTGATTTTGTTCTCTTTAAGTCACAATCCAGCACCAAATAGGACTGATCATATTATGGAGGTAATTAGAATCCAACTCACAATGGTTTCTATCAAAACGGAATGATATCTGCATTTGAATCAATAATTGTAAGAGTAATAACAAGTTATTTAATTAACATTATGCAAGTAAAATATTATCACTTACAGAAAAATCAGGAAACTGAAATTTTGTGAAATTGCTTACGTGATACTGGTATTGATTTTGCATTGTACTCCTCAGATCGAAAAAGTGAACATTTATTGCACTACATCCTTGAACAAACTCCAAAACACAGACATCTCCTTCCTTTAACCTGTTCTTCCGTGATAAATCGGACCAACCAGATGACAAGCACAAACGCCCATCACGCCAGGTGGATAATTTCACAGGCCATGAAGTACCAATGACGATCACGAAGGATGATTTCGTCCTTTTCATAAAGATTGAATTTCCTAGCCAACTCTAGAGGAATTGTCTGAGAAACAAAATCAACAGGGTATCATAAACTTCACTGATAAAATATAAGCATCCATAGAGCTAAATGAACATGTCAAATCATAAACCATTTGAACTAATATAGAGTAACCTGAAAGTATGGCCAGTGTTTCGCCAATATGACATTTGACTGATAATAAATGAAATGAATAAACAACCCGAGAAATTAGATAGGTTAGATATATCGAACACGGGTTATAGTTAAAGATCTTCTAACATTTCATCATCATTCTACAGTCTAAGTGAAATGTATGGTTGAGATATTGACTAAAGGCAAAAAGCAAATTGGAACTAATTACTATGATACAATGCCCACTAAGAATTTTAAGAGAATCATATGCTGTGAGAGATCAACAAAAAGAATGCCCAACAGGCAAACGCATCAAGATGAATGAAATATTGAAATTGACTAATGAATAGTACAAAAGGAAAATAAGCAGAAGATATACTTTCCGACTAGGTAAAACTGTGTAAAAGGTTTAGAGAAAAGAAGAGCATCATAACATTGTTTAATAGTAAATGTGCTCAAGACACAGTCCTTTGGATCGACTAAAATATAAGAAGGGAGAAAAGATTAATCCATTTCAGAATGTGAATACTGGAGAATCACACTCTCTCAGATCAAGGTTAAATTACTGAGAATTGAGAAAGGTGCTCAGCTTCAAATATAAGTATGCAAGGTATCAGCCATCAACAATAGGATGCTCAATATCAAGTAAGTTTCTGTACCTTTAAGGTCAATGTCAGGTGTCTACATATATGCAAAGGCAGGAAGTAGATTGTCTCTAAGACATGTCTGACACCAACACATGCACGTCATTGCTTGACACGTGACAGATATTGGAGCAGTGACACTCTCTTAGCTCAAGGTTAAATAACTGAGAAAGGTGCTCAACTTCAAATATAAGTATGCAAGGTATCCGCCATCAACAATAGGATGCTCAATATCAAGCAAATTTCTGTAACGCTCAAGGTCAATGTCAATTGTCTACATATATGCAAAGGCAGGAAGTAGATTGTCACTAACACGCCTGACACCAAGACTAGCACTTCATTGATTGACCGTGACAGACACTGGAGCAGTGACTCTCTTGGGCAGGGGGCCACTTTGGATTTGAAAAATAATTTTAAAACCGCCTAGGATTAGAAAATCCAACTGGATTAGTAGACATCCTGGATGGAATATCCCAGACAAATCTTTACCGTCTAGGATGACTAGTTTCCTACCAGTGTCAATTTATGAAAATACATATTCATCTTAAATTGGTGAAGATAAAATATCTTAAAAACCATTTGTAGTGAGGTTGGAGTGTTCTTTTCTTATTGGGTTGTTATAGTTTGCCGTCTTGTTACTCCACACAAACCTTTTTTAGTGAAGCAAAACTGTCCATCATGTTCAATAGAAAAACAATACTTCAAAACCCAATGATATGTTCCATCCCTTAGTGCTTTTGTATATTTCATGCAATTCAAGGCCACAACAATAATCCCACTAAGTTTTCTGATACTTTACACATCTAATATGGATCTAGTTTTTAATGGAAATGGATAAGGCAATAGCTCATTCATAGCTTGTCATATTTGTAAGGTACTCTAGAATGGTAGGTTCATTGTACTCCTTTCTCCTCTCTCCTTTTGTTTTTTGTTTTTACTTGTGCTTTCTCTTTCTGTCATCAAGTTTTTTCATAGTTTGTTTTATCATTCAAATACAAAAGGAAAGTGGTCACACGGTAGGAAGGTATTGTAACAGATACAAGACACATTTGGAAACACACGAGCTATGGCACTAATCACAAGAATATGAAAGGGAGACAACATTTGTGACACCAACTAAATTGTAGGATTTGCATCTTCTGTCTTGTTGAGAAGACAACCTATTAGCAAATTTCATCAAAGATTTCACGGGAAATCTTCCCCGCGCAATCAACTGCTTCTACATAGATGAGAAGGTGATATATATCAGGGGTTACTATTTAGTATCGGCTGTCTGGTGCTTAAGCAAACCTTTGGAGTGGATAAGAATTATTTAGAAAGCATAAAGCATTTTAGACTCTCAACATGGCTCGGCCGAGGGTCCTAGGAGGAAGCTTAAGCGGCAAATATGTGTTTTAAAGTGATTGTTATGCAGTATTTAGAGGCATTTACAGCTCTAGGGAAAAAGAGGATGACTAACGGAGACATCGATGCATCTAAGAATTTTACAAAGATTTAAAATGTTATCATCGGTGTTTTATCTAAAATAGATTTATATCAAGTTTTGATCCGCATCAATTTGACCAAAATGTTCTCTTCATTGTATTATGCTTAGACGGTAGAATACCTATTTTTAGTGGCAAAGCATGCATAAGTAGCTAACGCTTGCTTAGGCTTCCAACACTTGTCTTGACGACCTAACTCTTGCTTAGGCCTAAGCGGGCCCACATTAAACAATACAGATAATGAAAGAAATTTCAAGATTTAGTTGCATGCATTTTCAATCATTGAGGAGGTGCTTTATATGTTCCTCGGGATTAGTTTTGCAATATCTGAGTATCTCATTATGATTGAATCAAAGATGAAGATATTTTTGCCCTGCTAGCTTGTTTTGTAACGGCCAGCTTTGAATGCATGTGATGATGCTTTCATGTGAAAATGTGGTTGTTATATATTGTTCACATGCCACATTACTAGCTCAATATCTTGTAAATCTTCTGTATTACGACTTAGGGGTCGTACTTTGACCTCACCCCTTCAAAGTGATGGTAAAAGGGTCTTGTCTCAATATCTTTCAATTTCAAATTAATTTTAAAAACCTGCTTAGGATTAGAAAATTCGTCTGGATTAGTAGACATTCTAGATGTCGAAAGACGTTTCAAATACTACACATAAGTTACTAGACATGCGAGTTTGATGTATCCCATTTAGGTGGTCCGTCGTCAAATCCCAAGGCTCAACCCTGGACATGCGGTGGAAACTACCAAGCTAGAGTGCGGTGGTGAAATGCATAGAGATTTGATTTGAAACTATCATATGTCCAAGGTCCAATATTGAAATCATTTTAGAGGTTTTCCCTTACTTTGTACGTGTCAACAAACAATTCGAAATACCTCGAATTGTTTTCTTCTTTTCTTATTGGGTTGTTATTGTGTGCCTTCTTGTTACTTCATAGAAACCTTTTTAGTGAAGCAAAACCATTCATCATGTTCAGAAAAACAATACTTCAAAACCCAATGATCTGATCCATCCCTTAGTGCTTTTGCATATTTCATGCAATTCAAGTTCACAGCAATAATGTAACTCAGTTTTCTGGATACTTTACATATCTAATATGTGGATCTAGTTTCAAATGGAAGTGGATAAGGCAATAGCTCATTCATAGCTTGTCATATTTGTAAGGTCCTCTAGAATGGTAAGTCCATTGCACTCTTTCTTTTTCCTCTTTTTCCTTTTGTTTTTCATTTTTATTTATGCTTTCTCTTTGTCTTTCATGTCAATAAGTTTTTTCATAGCATGTATTATCATTCAAATACAAAAGGAAAGTGGTCACACGTGTAGACATTGTATCAGATATCATAAACACATATGGAAGCACAAGGAGCTAAGGTGAAAATCACGAAAATATGTAAGGGAGACAACATTTGCGACACCAACTAAATTGTAGGCTTTGCATCTTCTGTCTTGTTGAGAAGACAATCCATTAGCAAATTTCATCAAAGAGTTCACGTGCAATCTCTACGGCGCAATCAATCGCTTCCACATAAATGAAAAGACACAGATAAAAAGGTGATATCAAGGGTTACTATTTAGTATCTCTTGTCTGGTGCTTAAGCTAACCTTTAGAGTGGAAAAGAATGATTTAGAAAATGCAAAGTATTGTTTAAACACTTGACATGGCGTCCAATGCCCAGGACACTAGGAGGAAGCTTATGGCACCAAGATATTTTATAGCGATTTTAATACCATAATTGAGCGCGAGATTTATAGCTCTAGGGGAAAAGAGGAAGGTTAATGGGAGACATCTACAGAGGAAGAATTTTTACAAGATTTAAAATATTATCGTTAGTGTTTTATCTAAAACAGATATGCAGATCGAGTTTTGATCCGCACCAATTTGACCAACATGCTCTCTTCATTGTATCATTGGTTAAATGGGTAGCATGCCTATTTTTTAGTGGTAAAGCTTGCATAACTAGTTCATGCTTACTAACGACTCTCAACACGCTCTCAACACTTGCACGAAAGCGACTAATTATCGCTTAGGCTTAGGCAGCTTACATTGCTTTTAAAACAATATAGATAAGCAAAGAAATTTTAGGGTTTAGTTGCACGTACTTCCGCTCTTTGAGGAGGCGTTGTTTAACGTTCCTGGTGATTATTTTGCAATACCTGAGTATCTCGTGTGATTGAATCAAAGCTGAAGATATTTTTACCCTAGTAGCTTGTGTTGTAATGGCAAGTTTTGAATGCATGTGGTGATATTTTTATTGTGAAAGTAGGATTGTAATGTATTGACCTGCCACATTACCAGCTCAGTATCTTTCAGATCTTTTGTATTACGAGACCTTAGGGGTCGCACTTTGACCTCACCCCTCCAATGTTACAGTAAAAGGGTCATGGCTCAACATCTTTATCCTACTTCTTTTTTGGAGTCTCTAAGATTTTCTCTCAATTATGGGCTCGACCACTAGGGTTGTTAGCCAACATATATCACGAAACAAATTGTTAAGAGTCTTCGGTCATGAGGTCCTACAAGATTGATGGTAGAGGATTAATCTGTGCATCATCTCATAAATCAGAAAGGTTCAGTTTTATCCATATCTTTAAGCTGAGCATGATTGCTTATACTCGAGGGTTTCACTAAATTTCCATCAAAAAACTTATGAAGGCCATAATGATCTCGCTCTCATTTGCTTCATTCCAAAATGGCCTTTATCATCAAACTTTTCGACCTCAAAGTTGATAGTTGAGACAATTAGCATGATGACTGTTTCTTGGGAAAAGAGATTAATCCATTTTATATTACAATACTAATGTATTAGTGATCTCAAAGACCAATCTAAAATCCTAGATGAGAATTTACTTACAAACGTTTTTGACAACAGTCGTTAACTGTTAATTTGATATAAACTACACCACAAGCCAATGGTGGGCATCAGAAAAGATTATCACCTAGACTTAAATAGCAAACTCACGGGACTTAATAGCAAATCAACTGCCTGATTTAACTGATCACTATGGTTCGACAATCAACCAATCATTCAAATGAGAGAAGAATTGAGGAGTCAGTTGATCATTTAAATTTGAATGCCTAGTCATTTTATCAATGGTTGTTTTTTTAGTCTCCATCAAACTCTCCGCCATATGTTCAATCATTTTTCAACTTCTAAAGCAAAGCCCAACCATGTCATAAACCCAACACAAACATGATTAATGATATGCATGCATTCACACATGAGCATTGCCTTTTCATATTTGCTTTTGGGTCACAAAAATGGCTAAAGATTTAGAATACTTTTAAAAGAATACTAAATACTAGATTTGCCAAAATTGGAAAGTATGTGTATTAAAACAAATACACAAAACTTCTATACATACGATAAGAATAAGCAAAAACAACTTCAAAAATGCAGATTGCACATGACCTAATAAAGTCCAAAAAGCCCTTAAAAAATTTTAAATATGGTTTGCTATTCAGATGGTACAAATCACGTTGAACCCGAGCAGTCCATCATCTACAAAAACCAGACCTGAACCCAAGTTGCTTAGTAAGTGGACAAAACATAGACCGACCTCTAATCCTAGCCAATTGCAGAACCTACATATAGTGAAGGCCTGATATATTTGATTGTGTAACTAAGGGGTTAACCTTTCTTAGCTAAAGATGAGGTTAGTCATTATCAATGCTCATGTATCCTATTGCCTGGAACATACAATTTGATCAGTGATCATGAGCACAAAAAGTAGTCCACATTTTTAAACGAGATACCTGGCCACTGGACCAGTTCTCTGCAACACACTTACTACAACCATAACGCTCCCAAGTTTAACAAATGCAGCTAGAAAAAGACTTGGAATCATATATGGCCAGATCTACAGCATTTAGATGAATAGAAACACAGAAATTAATAATAACTCCACAGACCATGTAATTAGTGCCAGCCCTGCAAGTAGTCACAAAGTGAGGATGAGGGCTCTTGAAAGCACACGCAGCATTCATAGCCTTCTCATTAGCAACCGGCCAAGACTCTCAAGACCTTGTAGCACATTTCTACAAGTAACACAACAAAAGAGCATGTTAAACATAGTATGTATGGATATCAACCAATTAACTTAGTTAACAACAAACCTACTTAAAGCATTTGTACTAAATTGAGATAGTACTTTATAAGTATTCAATATTACTGAAGTTTTAGCAAGAAAAGATCACTACCTAAATCATAATCGCCCAATAATATCTGAGTAGCTGTAATTCAGTTCCAATTTTCATTCAAAAATAATCATAATTGTACAAAAAATCCAGAACTTTTGTAAGCACTCACTATTCTCTGTCATCATCTTTTTCGCCTTCCTCTTCCCACCAACTCCTTTTGGTGACGCACTTTGTTCTTCATCAGAATCCTCGGATTCTACTTTAATTGTCACTCTCTCACTAGGAACATCGACACATGCTTCTTTCTCACAACAAGTAGCTCCATAAATGATCACATCAAACCCGAATTTACCATCATAAAAGAAAACCAAGAAATCCCCTTGAGTAATGGAGTTAGCAGAGATGAACCTCTCCCATCCATTTTGAAAGTAGAGATGCCCATTAGCAATGCCCATCTTGATCCTCCATTGCCGGCCTCCGGAGTTCCGGATGACCACCGATCTTTGTGTGATTGATTCTCCAAGATGCTTCTTGAATTCAGATGGGATTCTCTGAAAAGTAGTGAAAAAGTTCAGAAAAAAATGATAAAAATCAGAGCAGTACGAGGAATTGAGTAAAGGGTGTACCACTGTGGTTGCAAAATCCCCCATCATCACCTTGAAGAAGGAAGGGCAGTTTGGCTTGGGGTTACCCATTTGATCAAGAGCAGAGCTTAGAAACTGTTCTTCTTCTTCTTCTTCTTCTTCTTCTTGGTGTTAGAAACAGTTGTTGTTGTTGAAGATGTGGGCTTGTGAATCCAAGATAGTGCTTTGCATTGTTCTTATAACTCGTTAGTTCGCAAGGCTCTGGAGTGTAGTGAAAAAATCTGAATGCTTGTATTAATTACTTGTCTAATTTGTTCTAGGAAGGAGTTAAGGAGGTGATGGTTCTCGTGAGGGGTTGTGCTTCCCTCCGTTTTTTATGGTAACAGTCAAGCGCTGAATAGGAAATGACTGGTACATTGTCTTTTTCTTAAGACTTAAAAAGAGTAATGGTATAAGGCTTATGTTTGACTCGTGGTTACTAAAATGAGCATTTACTGTGGGTAAAATTGTCTCAACCCCCTTGGATTTCAAAAAAAAGGTGCTTCCCCTCTAGACAAAAAGGTTATGTTCCAGCCTAGACAAAAAGGTTACCTCACCCGCTTAAGCTTGACCCAGACCGACCCTTCTCATTATTTAAATGGGTTACCCATCTATGTTTCTCAACAGAATTTTATTCTGTTAAATTAGGGGATGGAAAAATAATTTTATTCTGGCTAGACAAATGGACTGGAGACTTGTTTCTGGCCTCAAGGTTCCCAGAGTATTTTGATGTTGATGTTGAACCTTTTATGGCAGTTTATTCTGGTAGAAAATATCTGAATGGTAGATGGGTCTGGTATAATCCTTTTCATAGACAACTTACAGGTAATTCAGTGTGGCAATATTAGGAGATGATGCATATTATTGATGAATATCATATAGAGAATAATCAGGATATTAGAACTTGGATATGGGAAGCTTCTGGTAAGTTCTCTGTTAAATCTTTTATAATTTTTGGTTGATGGTGGATTAATATTTGACTGTCCTGGTATTTGGAAGCTCCCTGTTCCTTTGAAGATTAAAATCTTGTTATGGTTGTCTATTAGGGACAAATTGAATACGAAGGACATACTGATTAGAAAAGGGACTGTGATTGAGAATATATGTGTATTGTGTGGTGGTGTCGAGGCTGAGACTCATTCTCTTTTTTTTCTTTTACAATGTCCTTATAGGGCTTCTTTAAGGAGATCCATTAAAGATAAATTTGATGTAACTGGTAATTTTATGAGTGTACATGAGTTATGGTCTTCATGGAGATTATTCTGTGTGCCTTATGTTTCAAGGTAGAAGTAGGACATGTATTGTAGTGCTTTGATTTGGGTTATCTGGTGTGAAATAAACAATCGCATTTTTAACAAAAAAAATCCAGACATTCTTTGCAATTATTGGGCAGATTAACCATTTTGTTGATTTTTAGTTAGGGAGCTCTTGTATCAGTGCTCGCACCAGGAACTACTTTAGACGGAGAGTTCGTATAAGGGGACCTGATGACATAAGGATGGTGAGGAGCAATTGGGAGCTGCAGATCTCCGGGGACGAAGCCAATGGGGCCATAGCACTGGAATGAAGAATGGAGATAGATATATCGTTTGGGTGTTAGAAACAAAACTTTTTTGCTATCTTTTTTTTTTTCTTTCTTTTTTTTTCAATGTTTGTTTGTGTGTAAATATAAGGGGAGACATACTGCAGAATCCTGCAAGGAATTTTCAAATACAGCAGCTACACCTTTTGGTTGGGGGTGTGGTGTAGTTATGTATAGCCTTCTTCATTAATGATTCAGATTATCTGGGCCAGTTTGTACCGTTTTACGGGTTTCAAGTTTCATTCAGGCAAAAAATCAAACGGGTAGCAAGCACAAGATGTCAACTGAACTAAAAGCAATTTAGATTACTGCTACAAAAATAAACGCAAAAGGAATCCAATAGGTAGCTATAAACAAATCAGAGTAGATACCATTGTTGAACGAAAAATAAATAACAAATAAGTAAAACACATTGCAAATGATCAGAGCATAACCAGCACCAATACTTGAGAAATGACTGTCTACAAGCTAAATCAACCAGTTGTATAGACTGAACTTGTATGAAGGAAAAAATAAGAAGTCAGCTGATGTTAGAGCTGCTAACCTGCAGAATTCAAAATGCACAAGTTGCTCACCAATAGATCAGCTCAACTAGAAATTATGTTGACTTAAAGTTTAAAAAAAAAAAAAAAAAAAAAAAAAAAAAAAAAGGACAAAGCTGATGCTTGAGAACAAATTTGATTAAGTCAACAATCTTTTTCTCCTTCTCAATTTCAATCGGGTAAAAATACACATATAAGAAAACTAATAAAAGAATAAATAAAAAGGTAACAAAAATAATAAAGACAAACAAAGAGGGTCATTCAACCTCCTTTATTCTCTTCCTCCTTCGGCCAAGAAGAACCCACATAGTTGCCATCGCCTCCGATCACCGCGGCGTCTCCGAGCTGATCTCCGGCGAGGATTGCGTTTCCCCTCATCTCCAGAAAGCCCCCTCCTCGAAATTCTCTCTCCATTTCCCTCTCAGTCGAGAAGAAAAAAATAAGGCTAAAAGGGCCAATTTGGTCTCCGTACTAAGGCCTCGTACTCAAATTGATCCCGGTACTTTTGATTTTTTTGCTTTATGACCGCATTACCCTCAGGCTTCATATTCCAATTGATCCTCGTACTTTATCTTTTCTCAATTTCATTCCCGTACCACTCTTCAAAAGTTATATGAAGTTCAAAATTGCTGAAATTAATGAAGGGTATTGTATCAATCGAGACGAACTATTTAGCACTATCTAAGAGAACTGCAGACTTCACATGTAAATATTTTGCATATATAGTGTGTGCTTGTAAAAGCTTTGTACTGGTGGCCATTTGTGAAAAATTGTTGTAAGACCCCCGTGAATTCTCTCGTCCATATCTTTGTTTAACTTTATTTCTCAAATATTTTGTAGAAATCTAGCTTTATCTAATAATTACCATTTTGTTAATTGAATTCCAAAGATAAATTATTAAATTTGTCGAAACCCTCTCACTCTAACCAGCTACACTAGTAAATTTTAGAACAAAGTAAAATGTATAGTAATTCCAATATAAATTAAGAATTAGCATCTCAATATGAAAGCTAAAAGAGGTTTGGAATATGGCATGAGTCGGCAAGCATAATCATGATGATAAATGATTCCATGAAGCATTGAAATCCATTATAGTAAAAAACGAAAACATTACAAAACAAACTATTACTCATGAAATAACAACACTAGAACCAAAATGTTACTTGTAGAAGAAGGCGTCCACACCAAGTACTCGACAAAAGAAAATAAAAATTATAACTTATTTTCTAAGATTATGTCTCAGATCTTTTAAAAAATCCCTAAGCTTCATATGCTCAAACCTTCTAAATTATGTGTTTTGTTGATTTCCTCATATTAGTAATTTTAAACAGCTTTGGCCCCTCCATTTGAATGTTTGCAAACCACTTGTGCCTCTTGGTGGTGGCATGTTTTGCAAAGCAATATGAGTTATCGGTGTGGTGGTACTCTCTATAGCCCAATTTGAGGTCTTGATAGAGGCGGTCCGGTCATAGGGTTGAAGATATCCCCATTATAAAGGCCATAACGCCATGGCACATTTTGCTCGTCTTTTCCTTTGCCTTTGTGACTTATTGCAACTTCTCTTTGAGGCGGCCTTGCTTCAGCAGATATCACAACTCCTTGTGATGACCTTTTGACCTATAAGAGGATGAAATTATCACAAAATCGTCAATTAATCTTTAAAAAGATGCTCAAAATAGTAGAATTTATATCGCTTACCGGCAACTTTGGCCTCGTTTTAGTTGAGGTGCTACTCTTTTCCATCTGAGTGTTCCTCTTTTTGCTATGATTTTTTCTCATCCGACTTGCAATTTTTTGACTTCCTTGTGTTAGTCGACTACCACTTGTTTCATTGCTTTGATCGTGTGTTAGTTGACTAACATTCATTCTAGATACATTTCTTGACTTTCTTCATTTCTATTCTCTCGACTTCCCTCATTCTCATTTCTTTGACTTCCTTCATTTTTCATTAACCCCTGTATTGCTAGAGCTCTGAAAATCATTATTAAAAAAACAGTATTAGTGATCTATTATTATCAAAAATAAATAAATAATGCATATGAACAATAAATGCTAACTTTCTTCTTAGGCCTAGGATTCATAGTAATGAGAGGCTTTTTTCATTGTCTTCTATTATGACCTCTCTCCCGACAATTGCTACATGTCATGACCCTTCCCTTCCTTGATATTTCAATTCCCTTTCTTAGCTCTTCATGTGGACATCTCCTCCTTTTTTTTTTTGGTCTTCCTAGCATTGTTCTGAGTGGTGGTGGCAATATAGGTGCTCTTCCCGTCTTTTCCCATAACCTCTCTGCATTGATTGGTTCCATGAAATAGCTGTATGTCTATAAAATAAATGAGACATTGAAATATTAAGCATAATCAATATATGAATACTTAGAATGAAATGAAGTATAAAAAATCAAGCTACCTTAATGAATGCTTCTTTCTTGTAATAAGGGGACACATAATTCTCAAGATTATTAACACCCTTTGAAAACATACATGACACTGCATGACAACATGGTATACCAGTTGACTCCCATTGTCTACATGTGCATGTCCTTGTATGCAAGTTCACCTTAAACTCATGTGATTGATCATATCTATTCTTCACCTCGTAACTTAGGTTCTCCAAAGAAGAGTGTTCTCGCCAATAAACACTCTCTACCTTACTCTTTTCAAGCTTATTTCTAGCCTTTGGACAAAGCTCCTCGAATGCTTCTCCATGAATGCTCTTTTGTTTGAATTCTAGACATCAGCCACTCTATTCTCTTCCAACATAAATATTATAGGTTTATATCTTGCATTCAAGATAAAAGCATTAAGTATCTCTGCCATGTTGTTCTGCACCACATCACAACATGCATTCAAATGGAAAAAAGCCTTGCACCATTGATTTGGATCTTGCTTCAACAAGTCAGTGTGTGCATCAATATCCATTTTCTCCAACTCACGCATTGGAATGTTGTACTCTTCCTTCGTATATGACTTTGAAATCTTCCAGAAGACCCTCTTTAATTCAGTCCCTTTGTGTGTCTTCCTCCAATTCGCATAAATATGCCTGGCACAATATCTGTGCTCAGATAATGATAACAAGTTCTTAATAGCACTGTCGAGCCCTGTAAGTATATAATAGAGTTTCTGCATTAGTATAATTAATGCAACTGTAACAATTAAAGATAAATGCATTGAACTGAATAAAAAAAGGAAAAAATAAAAAATATAATGAATATTTGCACCTTTGTTGATTAGTCATGAGAGTCAAATTTTCTCCCTCTCCAAGTTGAAGGTCATTCTTGAAATGTCCTAAAAACCATGACCAAGATTCCTCTCTTTCCACCTCGACAACTGCCCAAGCAACTGGGAACATATGATTATTTCCATCTCTTCCTACTGCACATAATAACTCACCTTTGCAAATTCCCTTCAAAAAACAACCATCCAACCCGAGAATAGGCCTACATCCAGCGATCCACCCCTTCTTGAGGGCATCAAAACATATGTATAGCCTTTGGAACCTAGGTGGAACACTTTTGGTAGGTTTTAAATGCATTGTGCTACCCATATTGGATCTCATCACTTAAGTGATGTAGTCCCATAACTTGGCATAGTGCTCAATCATTTTTTGTTTGGTTTCTCCCAATGCCAGTTGTCTTGCCCTTGCAGCAGTAGACATAGAAACATGTAACTCATACTTTTAAGAACATCAGCCACAAAATCCTTAATCAACCACTTAGGATTATCTCTAATCTTCTTTCCATATGTCTTGGCAAGCCACTTGCTATTCAATAGCTTCATTCTATATGTAAGGGAACACGATGCACCATGTCAAACGACTTAATTTGCCATGTCTTTGCAATTGCATTGAGTGCACCTAATTTTCCATGGACATGTCCCTTCACTCTTGCACATTGCAACAACTCTTTCATGATCATTTTGTATCTTCTTGATGTTATAACCTACAATTGAGTTAAAAATGAATGAGAATACTTAATAAGAAATTTAAATAAAAAATAACTAAACAAATCTAAATAAACAAAGAGCTAGAAATTAAGGGCACTCCAATGCAATTAAGCATTTTATTCAGAAACATTGCATGCATTGTATCGTGCAACTTGAAATAGTTTTTCAAAGACGGAAACAAGAATTTCAAGTCACCGATAGTTTTTCACCCCAAAAATATTTCGATCACCAAACAGCCAGACATCGTGACTGAAATAGTGATTTCAGTTCAAAACACTGCTTTCGTGATCAAACAGTTTGAAACATCTGTTGTGTGATCAAACAGTTTGAAACATCAAGGACTGTTACCGAACATCGATTCAGATGCCTAAAAACTGCTTCAACACCTAAAATAGTGATTTCGGTCCGAACACTGCTTCAAGTTCAAACAAGGTTTCACGCCACCAAATAGTGTTTTAGAGCCTAAAATAGTGTTTCGTGCATTAGAAACAAGATTTCTAGACTGCTTTCAAAGACACCTATAACACTACAAGAGTGTTCCAAGTCACCTTAAACACGATGTTAGTGTTTCAGTCGCCTAAAACACTAAATCAATGCTTCGTGACTTAAACACCGATGTTAGTGTTTCAGTCACCTAAAACACTAAATCAATGCTTCGTGACTTAAACACCGATGTTAGTGTTTCAGTCACCTAAAACACTAAATCAATGCTTCGTGACTTAAACACCGATGTTAGTGTTTCAGTCACCTAAAACACTAAATCAATGCTTCGTGACTTAAACACCGATGTTAGTGTTTCAGTCACCTAAAACACTAAATCGCTTCGTGACTTAAACACCGATGTTAGTGTTTCAGTCACCTAAAACACTAAATCGCTTCGTGACTTAAACACCGATGTTAGTGTTTCAGTCACCTAAAACACTAAATCGCTTCGTGACTTAAACACCGATGTTAGTGTTTCAGTCACCTAAAACACTAAATCAATGCTTCGTGACTTAAACACCGATGTTAGTGTTTCAGTCGCCTAAAACACTAAATCGCTTCGTGACTTAAACACCGATGTTAGTGTTTCAGTCACCTAAAACACTAAATCGCTTCGTGACTTAAACACCGATGTTAGTGTTTCAGTCACCTAAAACACTAAATCAATGCTTCGTGACTTAAACACCGATGTTAGTGTTTCAGTCGCCTAAAACACTAAATCAATGCTTCGTGACTTAAACACCGATGTTAGTGTTTCAGTCACCTAAAACACTAAATCAATGCTTCGTGACTTAAACACCGATGTTAGTGTTTCAGTCACCTAAAACACTAAATCAATGCTTCGTGACTTAAACACCGATGTTAGTGTTTCAGTCACCTAAAACACTAAATCAATGCTTCGTGACTTAAACACCGATGTTAGTGTTTCAGTCACCTAAAACACTAAATCGCTTCGTGACTTAGTGCTTCCAATCTACCAAAACATTGATCGCAATGTTTTAATATCAAACACTCATTTTACTGTTTTATATACTTGAAATACATTAATATGATTTTAATACTTCATAGCTATAATTAAATGTGATTGAGTTATAACTCGTGGCAAATTGAGTAGTTCTCAGAGCATCAAGAAATTCGCCTTATTTGCAAATCTTTGTCCATATAAAAATTGAACATTGTGCATGTCGTGTTAGGATTAAATTCGGCCATCTCCTCCTTTTCCTAACAATTTCTCCCTCTTCTTCACTTGATCCATCAATTACAGGGTTATCATAATCATCATACTCACTATGGTAGCCATCAAGTTGTAGTTGAAAATCATGCATTATGTTCATAGTTGGACCATGGACCTCATTGCGCTTTCACTTGGTGTACCATCAATTGTTGCAGCATATTTCCTCACTTACTATTTTCGCTTTTTTCTTCTTAAACTCCCTTGCATTCCTCCTAACTTCTACTACTTTCCCATCATCATATTCAATGACATCATCATCACTATCATTACCATAATCACTTGACTCATATTCCTTATATCCTTCTCCTTCATGATCTCCATCCTCACTATCATGGTAATCATCATTATTCTGTTCAATGCAAATCCCATGAAAAAATCGTCATTAGGAATTTGATTAGTTTCCAAATTATCAACATTGATACTCTTCTCAAGAGGTTCCACATAACTAAAATCATGCTTTATATATATATATATATATATATATATATATATATATATATATATATATATATATATATATATATATATATATATATATATATATATATATATATATATATCACTACCAAGCACAAAAACTTGTGTTTAGTACCATGTTCCTCCATATTGCTCATATATATATATATATATATATCACTACCAAGCACAAAAACTTGTGTTTAGTACCATGTTCCTCCATATTGCTCATATATATATATATCACTACCAAGCACAAAAACTTGTGTTTAGTACCATGTTCCTCCATATTGCTCATATATATATATATCACTACCAAGCACAAAAACTTGTGTTTAGTACCATGTTCCTCCATATTGCTCATATATATATATATCACTACCAAGCACAAAAACTTGTGTTTAGTACCATGTTCCTCCATATTGCTCATATATATATATATATATATATATATATATATATATATATATATATATATATATATATATATATATATATATATATATATATATATATATATATATATATATATATATATATATATATATATATATATTCTTTCAGACTTGGCATATTTTTCTAGCATTGTACTCACATCTTCATCATTAGTAATTAATTGGAATGATGTAAAAACAAAATTCTAGGGTCTCGATACGAGATTTTCTATGTCCTTGTGTCCTAGACTAAGAACCAAACTAATTACTTTGTCATATGTTAACTCAAAAGCTTTTAAACCCTCAAAATCGGTAACATCCCCATCTAATAATGTGAAATCATATGTAATCCAAATGAACCCTTATGATGAACTTTTATAGTTATATATCTGCACATAAACATGAAAACAAAACAATAAGTAATAAACAATAAATAAGGACTAAACTAAAATAGACAATGATAATTTCTCCTTATTATAATCATGCTAGTGGGTGATTTTTCAATAAGTTTCTCATGAGCTAATAAATTATAAGTTAAGGAGAAATTCTTTTCAAAAATATGTGTAGTATATACTTGCTATCTTTATATTACAAAAGACCGCATAAGCAAAGAAAAAAAGGAATATCTAGTTAATTCAAGAAGAAATTTGATCTCTAATGCTCAAATTTTTAAAAATATATTGCTCATATTCTTTTTTTCTCATTTTTATATGCAATTAAGTATCACTATTTCTCTAATCGAATCAAAAAATAATGGAGTATAGGATAAACTCTAACACTATAACATATAAGTTTCAATGTTTCTCGATAAAAATTTATAGAACATATAATAAACCCTAATACTAGAAAAATTAGTTTTGTAATCAAATTTACACTTGATACAATAAATCTTAGCAAAGCTATAAATAATAATTTTTAGAGAATATGATAACCCTAATACTATAACATAGAGGTAACAAAAAAGATCATCGAGAGCAAATACCTTTCACGATTCACGCTTGTCAAGATTCAAGTTTGTCATTGATCGCTTGGTTGTTTCAACTTCTTCCGATTCCATAATTAATTAGGGTTACCGGTTTTGGAGTGAGGAAGGAATTTTTTGTGGTGTTTTTCGTTTGATGTGAGAAGAACGAGCAATCGTTTTTTTCCTCTTGTATACGTGTATCTATTTTTAGGTTTAAGGGTAGTATTGTCCCTTAAAGATTTTTTAACAGAGATTTTAACAGAGGGTTAAAAAGGATTAACTTTACATCTAACAAGGGGTACATGGATTAAGTTGAGAAAAAATGTGCGTGGATCAATTTGAGTATGAGGCCCTAGTACGAGATCAATTTGGTCTTTAGCCAAAAATAATAAAAGGGAAAATAGGGTTCACATGACTCACGGAGCCAAAAAAATGTAATCCTCCTTTATATAGTTAAGAGAAATTGGTAAAAAAATTTTAAAGGTAAAACATGCCACGGTCAAATATATTGACACCATGTAACACCAAATACCCAAAACCCACTCGGTACTAAAATTTAATTTCCTTACCGTTCTTTACCCCCAATCCAAACAAGCCCTAAAGAGTCATGTTTGTATCTCTTTATATATCTTAAGAATGAAATGAAATGCGACTTTTGAATTCAAGAAAAGATTGTTTAGCAAGTGTTCTTGCTTTGGAGTGAGAAATTCCTCCTAAACAATCGAGTGTGTGACTTGGTCGCGGAGTGGCATTTGCGACACAAGATCGAGTGACGTCCATTGCCTCTAGTTGAGTGACGTTCCAGGATATTTATTTAGTGTTTCTTTATGTTTTCTTATTAATATTCTTTATTAAGCACCAGCCTGCATCAATCTAGTATTGGAGCAGGTTGCATGCAAAGCTCTTTGATTCCTATGGCTAGTAGACAAAGAGGAAATGCCGTGAATGTCAACTTGCAAGAAGTCGCTGAGTTACTTACATTCTAATGAAACTTTACGCAAATGATGACTGAACTTCTTCAAAGAATTCAAGCTCCGTGCCTAGAAAATAAAGGAAGTTCAGAGGCTCAACAAATGAAGCTTGGGATAATGAGTCCACCATCATGTTCTGATGCCATTACAAATGCTATTGCTAGGAATCCTTTTGTCATGGATCAATCGGTGAGGGCTCTTGAATGATCGAAGGCGATACAAGTCCAAGTTCTAGATTTTGAAGGAAAATTAGATCCAAATGGGGATTGTGACTGAAGGCCTCACTTGAAGCATTCTTTGAATGTAAGGACTGTCGATGAAAGGAAGGTGCAATTTGTGGCTTTAAGGTTGAAGGGACATGCTTTGATTTGGTGGCAACAATACCAACAAAGTAGAGACAAAAAGGGAATTCCAAGAATCAATACCGGGCAGAAATGAGGCTGAAGTTGGATGAGAAGTTCCTACCTTTGGACTATTCCTAATCATTATATCAGAAGTTTTACTTGTTGCGCCAACATCTTGATCATTCTGTTGCAGAATATATGGAAGAATTTTACAAGCTAATTGATCACCTTAACTTAAATGAAACTGATGAACAACTTGTGGCAAGATACATAAGTGGGTTGAAATATGGCTTAAGGACAGACCTCATGATGCATTCCATTTATTCTCTTGAGAAGGCATATCAAATGGCTCTCAAGGCGAGGAGAAGCCGATATATAGTTCTTTAAAAGAGGAGAGAATTCCAAGAGCTCCAAAGTCAAAATGACATCTCAAGAAAAAAGAAAGTCAATAAACACTTTTGAACCATCAAGCTCACATAATGGGGGAGGAAATAAAGGAAATGAAAAGGCTACAGCTTCTTCAGGCTTCAAATGTTTTAGATGTGGTGAATCAGGTCATCGGTCTTATGAGGGCCCCAAAAAGAAAGCAGAGGTTAATCTAGTGGAGTCCAAGGATGAGAAAGAGCCAATATATGACGAGGAACCAAGTGGGAGGATAGCGGAAGAATATTGCGAACCAAACTTTGATGCTCAAAGCCTAGTTATCCGCCGAATTACTACAATCAAAGAGAACAACAGTTGGCTTAGACACAATATTTTCCACGCTTATTGTGTATCAGGAGGAAGAAAATGTGTTCTCATGATAGATTCTGGAAGTTATGATAATATGGTCAAAAGACATGGTGGAAAAGTTGAAATTGGCTCGTAAACATCATCCCACTCCTTATAAACTGTCTTGGGTCAAGAAAGTTGGCAAAGTTGAAGTGAATGAGATGCCTCATCACCTTTTCTATTGGCAAGTATGAAGATGAGATTTATTTCGATGCTCTTCCGATGAATGCTTGTCACTTGCTTCTTGGCAGGCCATGGTAATATGATCATAAAGTTCAACATGATGCTCGAAAGAATACTTAATTCTCTTGTGAAAGATGGCGTGAAATATTTCCTGTCCCCAATGAAGAACAAGCCTACTAATATCAGCAAAGAAAACCGAATTAATTTGCGGTCCTTTGGAGAATTTGAGCAGGTTATCCAAGAAAAGGTAGCATATGCCTTGGTAGTTGTGGCAGAAAGTCAAGGTGATGTTGAAGTCCAATTAGAGGTGAAGAGCTTGCTGGATAGATTTGAAAATTTAGCTCCATGTGAACGGATTGCTGTTGAGAGTTATTTTGTTTAGTCCCACATTAAAAAGAGTAGAAGAATGGGACCACTACCTCTTGTATATATAGACCCCAATACTAATGAATAAGATTGCACCTTTCTCTTGATTTGCCCTGTTTCTAACATGGTATCAGAGCCTCCAAAACCCTAGCCTCCAAAATCCTAGCTGCCAAAAAAAAACCACTGTTCACAGTCGAAAACACTGTTCACCACCCCGAAAATACTGTTCATCACCGCCGTCACTTCATCGTCTTCATCCTTTGACGATTATTTCCTTCGTGAAATAATCCCCTTTGGCGATTATTTCTTTCGTGAAATAATCCCCTAACCCTAGCCGTCATTCTTTTGGCGATTATTTTCTTCGTGAAATAATCCCCTCTGGACTTGACCCCTCTGGATCAAACCTTGCTTTGATCCTGAGAAGAGTAGTGATTTCGCTTGGTCGATTTCACTCACTTTGGCGATTATTTCCTTCGTGAAATAATCCCCTTGATCGTGTAGCCCCCCCTCTGTAGGCAGTAAAAATTGCCTTAATCCTTACACAGCAACTCGGAATGAGCAGAAGAGCTTAAGGGTCCATCCGAGTGAAGTCAGGCCCGCCTAAAGGTTAAGTTCACCTGAATGCTTGACTTTACAAAATAGACAAAAGTGTCGATATCTCCCAAATCGGAAGGAATTTGGCAATGATCGACATTCAACCGAGGTTCGCCACGCCAGCGAACCTCGACATTCAACCGAGGTTCGCCACGCCAGCGAACCTCGACATTCAACCGAGGTTCGCCACGCCAGCGAACCTCGACATTCAACCGAGGTTCGCCACGCCAGCGAACCTCGACATTCAACCGAGGTTCGCCACGCCAGCGAACCTCGACATTCAACCGAGGTTCGCCACGCCAGCGAACCTCGACATTCAACCGAGGTTCGCCTACGCCAGCGAACCTCGACATTCAACCGAGGTTCGCCACGCCAGCGAACCTCGACATTCAACCGAGGTTCGCCACGCCAGCGAACCTCGACATTCAACCGAGGTTCGCCACGCCAGCGAACCTCGACATTCAACCGAGGTTCGCCACGCCAGCGAACCTCGACATTCAACCGAGGTTCGCCACGCCAGCGAACCTCGACATTCAACCGAGGTTCGCCACGCCAGCGAACCTCGACATTCAACCGAGGTTCGCCACGCCAGCGAACCTCGACATTCAACCGAGGTTCGCCACGCCAGCGAACCTCGACATTCAACCGAGGTTCGCCACGCCAGCGAACCTCGACATTCAACCGAGGTTCGCCACGCCAGCGAACCTCGACATTCAACCGAGGTTCGCCACGCCAGCGAACCTCGACATTCAACCGAGGTTCGCCACGCCAGCGAACCTCGACATTCAACCGAGGTTCGCCACGCCAGCGAACCTCGACATTCAACCGAGGTTCGCCACGCCAGCGAACCTCGACATTCAACCGAGGTTCGCCACGCCAGCGAACCTCGACATTCAACCGAGGTTCGCCACGCCAGCGAACCTCGACATTCAACCGAGGTTCGCCACGCCAGCGAACCTCGACATTCAACCGAGGTTCGCCACGCCAGCGAACCTCGACATTCAACCGAGGTTCGCCACGCCAGCGAACCTCGACATTCAACCGAGGTTCGCCACGCCAGCGAACCTCGACATTCAACCGAGGTTCGCCACGCCAGCGAACCTCGACATTCAACCGAGGTTCGCCACGCCAGCGAACCTCGACATTCAACCGAGGTTCGCCACGCCAGCGAACCTCGACATTCAACCGAGGTTCGCCACGCCAGCGAACCTCGACATTCAACCGAGGTTCGCCACGCCAGCGAACCTCGACATTCAACCGAGGTTCGCCACGCCAGCGAACCTCGACATTCAACCGAGGTTCGCCACGCCAGCGAACCTCGACATTCAACCGAGGTTCGCCACGCCAGCGAACCTCGACATTCAACCGAGGTTCGCCACGCCAGCGAACCTCGACATTCAACCGAGGTTCGCCACGCCAGCGAACCTCGACATTCAACCGAGGTTCGCCACGCCAGCGAACCTCGACATTCAACCGAGGTTCGCCACGCCAGCGAACCTCGACATTCAACCGAGGTTCGCCTACGCCAGCGAACCTCGACATTCAACCGAGGTTCGCCACGCCAGCGAACCTCGACATTCAACCGAGGTTCGCCACGCCAGCGAACCTCGACATTCAACCGAGGTTCGCCACGCCAGCGAACCTCGACATTCAACCGAGGTTCGCCACGCCAGCGAACCTCGACATTCAACCGAGGTTCGCCACGCCAGCGAACCTCGACATTCAACCGAGGTTCGCCACGCCAGCGAACCTCGACATTCAACCGAGGTTCGCCACGCCAGCGAACCTCGACATTCAACCGAGGTTCGCCACGCCAGCGAACCTCGACATTCAACCGAGGTTCGCCACGCCAGCGAACCTCGACATTCAACCGAGGTTCGCCACGCCAGCGAACCTCGACATTCAACCGAGGTTCGCCACGCCAGCGAACCTCGACATTCAACCGAGGTTCGCCACGCCAGCGAACCTCGACATTCAACCGAGGTTCGCCACGCCAGCGAACCTCGACATTCAGCGAGGCTCGCCAAGCGCCGAGGCTCGACATTCAGCGAGGCTCGCCAAGCGCCGAGGCTCGACATTCGACGAGGCTCGCCAAGCGCCGAGGCTCGACATTCGACGAGGCTCGCCAAGCGCCGAGGCTCGACATTTAGATGGGGCTCGCCAAGCGCCGAGGCTCGACATTCGATGAGGCTCGCCAAGCGCCGAGGCTCGACATTCGATGAGGCTCGCCAAGCGCCGAGGCTCGACATTCAACCGAGGTTCGCCTACGCCAGCGAACCTCGACATTCAACCGAGGTTCGCCTACGCCAGCGAACCTCGACATTCAACCGAGGTTCGCCTACGCAGCGAACCTCGACATTCAACCGAGGTTCGCCTACGCCAGCGAACCTCGACATTCAACCGAGGTTCGCCACGCCAGCGAACCTCGACACTCAACCGGTTAGACCAAAGGCAAGCTTCGAACAAGACTTGCTCGTGAGGCGCAGGCTCGACCTTAACACGCAGGTTCGCGACGCGAAACGAAGCTCGCCAGCCATGAGACGAGGCTCACCCGCTGCATCGGTGGTCCGACGAGGTTCGCCACGCCAGCGAACCTCGACATTCAACCGAGGTTCGCCTACGCCAGCGAACCTCGACATTCAACCGAGGTTCGCCTACGCAGCGAACCTCGACATTCAACCGAGGTTCGCCACGCCAGCGAACCTCGACATTCAACCGAGGTTCGCCTACGCAGCGAACCTCGACATTCAACCGAGGTTCGCCTACGCAGCGAACCTCGACACTCAACCGGTTAGACCAAAGGCAAGCTTCGAACAAGACTTGCTCGTGAGGCGCAGGCTCGACATTCGACGAGGCTCGCCAAGCGCCGAGGCTCGACATTCAACCGAGGTTCGCCTACGCAGCGAACCTCGACATTCAACCGAGGTTCGCCTACGCAGCGAACCTCGACATTCAGCGAGGCTCGCCAAGCGCCGAGGCTCGACATTCAGCGAGGCTCGCCAAGCGCCGAGGCTCGACATTCAGCGAGGCTCGCCAAGCGCCGAGGCTCGACATTCGACGAGGCTCGCCAAGCGCCGAGGCTCGACATTCAGCGAGGCTCGCCAAGCGCCGAGGCTCGACATTCAGCGAGGCTCGCCAAGCGCCGAGGCTCGACATTCAACCGAGGTTCGCCTACGCAGCGAACCTCGACATTCAACCGAGGTTCGCCTACGCCAGCGAACCTCGACATTCAACCGAGGTTCGCCTACGCAGCGAACCTCGACATTCAACCGAGGTTCGCCACGCCAGCGAACCTCGACATTCAACCGAGGTTCGCCTACGCAGCGAACCTCGACATTCAACCGAGGTTCGCCTACGCAGCGAACCTCGACATTCAACCGAGGTTCGCCTACGCCAGCGAACCTCGACATTCAACCGAGGTTCGCCTACGCAGCGAACCTCGACATTCAACCGAGGTTCGCCTACGCCAGCGAACCTCGACATTCAACCGAGGTTCGCCACGCCAGCGAACCTCGACATTCAACCGAGGTTCGCCTACGCAGCGAACCTCGACATTCAACCGAGGTTCGCCTACGCAGCGAACCTCGACATTCAACCGAGGTTCGCCTACGCAGCGAACCTCGACATTCAACCGAGGTTCGCCTACGCAGCGAACCTCGACATTCAACCGAGGTTCGCCTACGCAGCGAACCTCGACATTCAACCGAGGTTCGCCTACGCAGCGAACCTCGACATTCAACCGAGGTTCGCCTACGCAGCGAACCTCGACATTCAACCGAGGTTCGCCTACGCAGCGAACCTCGACATTCAACCGAGGTTCGCCTACGCAGCGAACCTCGACATTCAACCGAGGTTCGCCACGCCAGCGAACCTCGACATTCAGCGAGGCTCGCCAAGCGCCGAGGCTCGACATTCAGCGAGGCTCGCCAAGCGCCGAGGCTCGACATTCAGCGAGGCTCGCCAAGCGCCGAGGCTCGACATTCGACGAGGCTCGCCAAGCGCCGAGGCTCGACATTCGACGAGGCTCGCCAAGCGCCGAGGCTCGACATTCGACGAGGCTCGCCAAGCCGAGGCTCGACATTCGACGAGGCTCGCCAAGCGCCGAGGCTCGACATTCGACGAGGCTCGCCAAGCGCCGAGGCTCGACATTCAGATGAGGCTCGCCAAGCCGAGGCTCGACATTCGACGAGGCTCGCCAAGCGCCGAGGCTCGACATTCAGCGAGGCTCGCCAAGCGCCGAGGCTCGACATTCGACGAGGCTCGCCAAGCGCCGAGGCTCGACATTCAGCGAGGCTCGCCAAGCAGCGAGGCTCGACATTCGACGAGGCTCGCCAAGCGCCGAGGCTCGACATTCGACGAGGCTCGCCAAGCGCCGAGGCTCGACATTCAGATGAGGCTCGCCAAGCGCCGAGGCTCGACATTCAGATGAGGCTCGCCAAGCGCCGAGGCTCGACATTCGACGAGGCTCGCCAAGCGCCGAGGCTCGACATTCAACCGAGGTTCGCCACGCCAGCGAACCTCGACATTCAACCGAGGTTCGCCACGCCAGCGAACCTCGACATTCAACCGAGGTTCGCCACGCCAGCGAACCTCGACATTCAACCGAGGTTCGCCTACGCCAGCGAACCTCGACATTCAACCGAGGTTCGCCACGCCAGCGAACCTCGACACTCAACCGGTTAGACCAAAGGCAAGCTTCGAACAAGACTTGCTCAGAGGCGCAGGCTCGACCTTAACACGCAGGTTCGCGACGCGAAACGGCTCGCCAGCCATGAGACGAGGCTCACCCGCTGCATCGGTGGTCCGACGAGGTTCGCCGCCGCCGCTACGCAAGCTATCGTAGTAGTCCGACAATTATCGCAACGGCGCCGCGGATCAGAAGCGACTCACGATCACCGCAGCGCCGCCATCGTAGCAAACACGAGGCCATTGTCGTAACACGCACTGGGCGCTTGACCGCTCGCACGATGGGAGGGTCATTAACCCTCATATGAGAGTGACAATAGGGCCGCTACACCCTTAAGCCCATATAAATAGCCGAAAGCCCAACGAAGAAAGGGTCGGCCGGCTTTTCTTTGGAGCTTCGAGAATTCAACACTTGCGCACAAGTGAGATCGAGCTCTTCATCGTAGTCTCTTGATCACCCGCACTTTGGTCCGATCGCCAACGGAAGCAACCTCGACTCGAAAGCATCGAAAGTGAAGCATCCTCTCGCCACCAAGAACCCATACAAAAGAGGAGTCGAATCAACCTCCTCTTCCTCTCAGAATCGAAAATTTGATTGTAAACCCATCCATTCAATCAATAAACTTTTTCGACCCTACGTAAGATGGCTACCACAAAGGGGAGCAACCATTCATTCCGATGAACCGGTGGTGGCTAATCGCATCGGTTGCAATTGGAACCGAGGTTCGACCTTGGTCATTGAATTTGATCGAGTAAGTACGAGGAATTTCTTTCCTCCGGGCATCTAGCCCAAGAAAGACACGCTAGTGTCGCCGAAGTCTCGTGATGAGACTTCAGCCCGTGGCTTCGCTGAATCATCTCGAGCTTAACCTCGACAATCACCTATGTCTCTCAAGGACAAGGCTCCAAAGTTGACATGGACTAAGAAATGGGTTGTTAAGCAATCCAAGTCCGCCAGTGCTTGTAGCCGTTTTGCTTCGGCGAAGCCGTCACTGCGGAGAAGACCGACCTTCTAATGGTTCACTCTTGAGACGCATAGACAACGCCACGATGTAACCAAGCTCGCCAACGCTCGAAGCTTTGGTCTCGTGGGACGGATTTCGCTATCGTCCGAAGAAAATCAACGAACCTCGCCATCATCGGGGTTCATTCAAAACGACGAGGGTCACCCTACCGCGAACCTCGCCCACACGGCTAACATCGCCCTATCGCGAAGCCTAGTACAAGTAGCTAACTCGCCAACGCCAGGTCCCTCCAAAAGGGGTGAACCTCTTCGCCTGGCGAACTCTGCAACAACACGGCTCGCTGAAACATGACGAGCTCGCCAAGTGGCTAACCTCGCCAACAAGCAGGAGGTCCCTTGAGAAGAGATGAGCCTTGTCCGCCGGGCTAACTTCGCCAACAACATGACTAACATTGCTCGCTGATCTAACCTCGCCGTAGCAAGCGCCAAGATGATGAACCTCGCCATCATGAACCTCGACACGTGGTGTCGCCCAAGCAAGTGGGCTAACCTCGCCATTTTAAGCCTACCCAAAGAACATGAAGCCACCTCCGTAAAGGGTGAACCTCGCCCAAGCAACGAACCGCCAACATGAGGTCTCCTCTAAACAGATCTAACTCTAAGGCAAATAACCTCGCCGCCAGAGCCAAAGGAAATGGCAGCTTCACCGTGGTCGCCAAACTCAACTCGAGAGCCTTTCATACGAGGCTCATTGTTCAATCAACCGGGGAACGCCTGCTTTCGATCTCCATGATTATCTCACACGCAAGCGTGATGCCAATCAAATGCGCCTCATTGCCGCCGGAGAAGCTCATCTTCGCGATGCGCCAATGTTCATCAACGACGCCTTCGGTTTTGAGCGGTTATCCCAACCCGCCAACTAGACGGCGGTTCCACCATAAAGGCAAGCGCCCGCGAGGGTCATGGAGTGACCATTAACATGGTTGGGAGGAGCGGAGCAAGACCCCGATAAGCACCTCTCAATCGACCGAGTACTCCCCGTGTTTACGAGGCGATTAATCAATAGTCAAGCGCCATCGGCACCCGCTTCGCACTGTATGCAATCCCGCTTGATTATAGCCAGCTATCGGGGTCCTTCAAGAATTGAGAACTCGCCATCGCTACATCTCAACCTTCAAATATCGATTTCAGTTGATCGTGCCGCTGTCCTCATGGCCTAACGAGAAGAAGAGATGACACGAAGAATTGAAGAGCAACAAGCTACTATTCTTGCGCAACAAGAATCTATCGACGCTTAGAGATGATGATGGAGAAACTTGTGGGCAAGAAGAAGATGGATCTAAGGAGGATCCAGATCGAAGCAAGAAGGCTACGACGGGATCATGATGTTCACTCAATGTCATCGAAGCGAATCAATCCGCTGCACGAAAAGAGCAGGATCATAGTTGCGGGATTTCCAAAAGCAGCTGGACGCCCTGAAACTCCAAGGGCAATCTAAGAAGCTGGGGGTGGTAAGGCCATACCCTATAGAATGGGATGATGTCCCATATCCTCCAAAATTCAAGCCACTTAACCTAGCGCATTCGACGGAAAAGTTCTCCGTCGCAACACATCTACTATTTCCAGCAAACCGGCACATAATGTAACGATCCTATTATGACCCGACTATTCATCAAAGACTTTAAGGGAGTCGCCGAAAGTGGTTTCAAGGTTAGAGCCTGGTTCTATCAGCTCTTGGAAAGATGTGCAGAGGCTTTTTATGGCCCGATTTTTCGATGATGATACTGAGGTGTCTATGGCCACTTTGCTGGTCGAAAAGCAAAAGAAGACGGAGTCTGTTAGCACTTTCGGCTGCTTATTTCGAACTGCCTTTGCATTCCTGACCAGCCTCTAAGCTTACATTCATCGGATGTGCGAGCCAACCTCTCGCCAACATACTTTCAAGATGGGTGCTTGAAGCACACTCTTGGAGAGACTTGGTGAGGCAAGGGGAGCAAGTTGAGAACATGCTTCGAGATCGGCCGAGGAACCCCGTGATTCTCGCCATAAAAAGGGGGTAATCGTAACAATTTTATTCCTCAAAAGCCGAAGGGGAAAGAGACTTTGGCCGTGGAGACCCAACCTACTTCGAGACCCTTCAAGCGTAAATCAATGTTTTTGACACCGCCCTCGAGGAAGTATGACTTTAAGGATGACCGTGTCATACCAATCCTTAAAATTTTACTCAAAATGAACAAGATCACGCTCCTAAATGAGGAAGCCGGAGGAAGCTTCAAGGACGGATGATCCAAAATATCGCATGTACCATCGAATGGTACACCACCGACGTGGTCATGCTACGCTTTGAAGGACAAGATCCAAGTCTTGTTAGAGGCGTGTTATGACTCGCGAGAGGATCGAAGAAGGTGTCCGCAAACATGGTCGCCTCCAATTTGGTGATTTTTCGAATTCCAAGTGCAAGATGGAGTAGAGCCGATCCTCAAGCGAAGCCGAGTTGTGAACTTTGACCTCCAAAGAACGGGAGGAACAAGGTATGGTCCTTACACCACCAAAGGCTTAAATTATGTGGGTTCACCCCGACTTGCTATCGATGAGCAATGGACTTCTTCAAAGTCTAAAGGGAAGACTTGTAACGCCACCGCCGGCCGAAAAGGAGCAATCGTCCCTACCACGCCGACCTATACCATAAGCATACACCCGTGGTGGAAAGGAGTTCTTAAGGGAGTATCCCGAGGCAACACCGACATAGCAAAGAAGGCACCAGCTTGGTGAGCCCAAAACAAGGGAGGTCCGTACAACAAAGCCAGAAGGACACACCGGAACTTTGAAGGCCCTTTCCAGCTCGATGTTTTAGCCCAACTCTCCAACATCCCGGCGAGGATCACTTTGTTTGAACTCTTACGCTTTCAATCTACCGTAGAAGCTCATGAGAAGCATTGGCGGACAACGAAGCATTTCGCCATTTCCCGTAAAGCTCAATGTAGTTTGCTTCAATGTCACTGTGTCTTCGAGGGGCCAATACCTTGCATTACCTTTTCCTGAGGACATGCAAGTGAAGAACCCGGCATGATAGGCCATTATACTTTACCGTTACATTGGCTCGTCCGATCAACCGAGCTCAAGTTGATCCAGATCTCGCATTGAGTATCATCCCATTGAGAATTATACAACATCTCGATACCACAGATCGCTTAGCGATAACCGGACTACCATCTATGGTTTCAATGCCACCACCTCGCCCCTTGGGCAAAATCAAACTCGATGCCGATAGGAGACTTGAAGACGACGCCACCGCTACGCCATTGATGCCGATACATCCTATAATTTGCTATTGGGTCAATTCTCGATCCATGAAAACTTGATCGCCCCATCTACATTGCATCAATGCATGAAGTATGTAGATGAAGAGGGATGGTTAAAACATTGGTCGCGAAAGGCAACCATTCAAAGGTGTGGAGAATTATTTTACCGATTCTCGCCCACTACCTTGAGGAGGGCAAACCGATGAACCACAGATCGAGGACTATGACAAATGAAATGAGGTCGACATAGAGTCCCAACAAGGAGTTGTGTTCAATGATGTAAAACCCTTTGTAATCGATCCAATGATCCCGATGACGATATCGCCGCTTTCAATGAAGATTATGATTTAGCTTACGACCGGTGTTAAAAGTCATACCGACTTAATGTCGAATTTCGCCACGGTTGTATGTCAACCTACATCGCACATGCCAACTCGGTCGCCGCTCATGATGACCCAAAGGCATAATGACTCTTCAGGAAAGCTTTTGTGATACCAGCCCTAACAATGATCGAAGACATTATCTTTGGGCAGTCAACAAACCATTGCAAGCCGAGGTGGAACAACCCCAAGCAAAAGGAAAAGAACCCCAATTTTCATATTTCGCCGGCTAACATTTGATGAAGAAAATGGGGTATGACTTTCTTCACAAAGAAGGCTTAAACTATGGAGAGGCATCGACACCGATCCGACCGCTTATGTCCCTAAGGCCACCGATGATTACTATCATAAGACTCGTAAAGGGTTGATATGAGTCGCCGCCAGACTGCGGCACGCTATGATCGAGGGTGAGTCGATCACTCATCTTCGGGCAGCTCGATTCTCGACGCCAAGATAGGACAGAAATTAGGTCCTCGATGGTTAATATGACCTCGCTGATCCAATAGAGATTCAAGAAGATGATCTCTTACCGCTATTCGAGGATCCACCGAGTCAACAACTTGGAATGCAATGGGAACATCGCTTTGAACAACGAGAACCGCCCACCGATGACAAAATAGTCCGAAGTTGATATGGGGATGAAGCTAATCCAAGCCCATATTCATAAGTTTATAGTTTGACAAATGAAGAAAAGGAGAGCCTTATCGCTTGGTACGGAATATATCGATGTCTTCGCTGGAGTTATGAAGATATGCCCGCTTAGACCCTCGAGTGGCTATGCATTGCCTTAATATCGAGCCAGCGCTAAGCTCGTTAAACAACAAAGAACGACGATTTGCCCCTCAGTCATGAAGGCCATTGAGAAAGAAATCGAGAAGCCGATCAAAGCATGTTTCATTCGAGGTTCAACACCTCGACCGGGTAGCCAATATAGTACCCGCTTTGAAGAAAAGCGACGATCCGCCTTGCGCTGATTATCGAGACTTAAATTCAAAGATGTCCGAAAGATGATTTTCCTTTACCAATCACGGATATTATCGCCGATAACACGTGTGGATTTGAAAGGATGTCTTTATGGATGGCTTTTCGATACAATCAGATCAAAATGCACTCGACGATGAAAAGCACACCGCCCAACACCGCCGAATATATCGTTATACGGTTATGCCTTTCGCTTGAAAACGCAGGGCTACATACCAACAGTTATGACCACTATCTTCCAAAACATTTACGAAAGACAAGAGAATGCTACGTAGACGATTTAGTGGTCAAGAGTCATCACAAAAGTGATCATTTACACGACTTGAGGACAAAGATTTGAGATAATGCGCACATCACCAAGATGAACCCAACTAAGTCTTTCCCGGGATGTCTAGTGGCAAATTCCTAGGGTTCGTGGTCACAGCAGACGGTATACGCCTCGACCCGGATAAAGTCAAAGCTATCCAAGAACTTCCACTTCCTAGAAGCCTCCGAGAGCTTCGTGGTCTCCAAGGCGTTTGGCTTACATTCGCAGATTCATTTCCAATTTATCGGGAAATGTCAACCATTCTCAAGCTCATGAAGAAAGGTGTATCGCTCGCTTGGGATGAAGATTGCCTAAGGCATTCAAGAGATCAAAACATATCTTTCTAATCCCCTGTTAGTTGCCCCTAAATCGTGAAAGCCCTTCGATTTACATCCGCCACGTAGTATGCTAGCGTGTCTTTTAGCACAGGACGATGACAATGGCCACGAACAGGCAATCTATTACCTCAGTAGGACACTGTCGGGGGCCGAGTATCGATACCCTCCCATTCAGAAGGAATGTTTGGCTTTGGTCTTCGCCATCCAAAAGATGCGGCACTATCTAGTGGGACGCACCGCACACGCCATCTCCAAAATTGACCCTATCACGGGTATTCATGACCCACCGCACGCTGAATGGTCGAATGGCTAGATGGGCATTGTTATTATCTCAGTACGACATTCACTTCAAACCTCAGAAGGCGATGAAGGGTCAAGCTGTGTGTGATCTTATGGCTAATCATCCATTGAAAGGGAAAGTCGAATTGTATCAAGACATGCCTGATGAACCTTATGAAGCTAATCTGGTCTCCAAGGAACGTATGGCAGCTTGTTCTTGATCGAGCCTCGAGAGCGACTCGACGGCCCCGCTGTAGCCGGAGTGGGGGTAGTATTGATATCTCCGCGAAAACCACGGATACCACGAAGCGTGTCGCTATCGAACCATGCACCAATAACGAGCGTAGTATAATGCGCTATTGATTGGTCTCGACATAGCCAAACATTTAGGCGTGAAGCACCTTGAAGCATTTGGGATTCACAGCCTAGTCGTGAAACAACTAAGAGGGGAATACGGTCGCACGAGGACCTTATCCTCATCATGCGCAGCCCATAACTTTAGTCGACTTTGAAAGTTTTACATTGATCATGTGCCCGTTTGCGGAACACTTATGCAGAATCTGGCGTCTCTTGCATTCGCTATACGCACGAGAATGCTACTCGCCAGTTAGTGTGACTAGTCGGCAACTATTTCGCCAAAATATGCATTACAGTTAGATGCGGTCGAAGACGAGCCTAAGTCACTTGAAGCACGAGACTAGCGGTTCCCAATCATCGACTATGTCTTGCATGGGATATTGCCCAAGACATAAAAGAAAGGGAGTCGATTCGCCGACGAGCATCAAGATTTTACTATGATTCCCGCCATGCACCTTATATAGAAGGTCATATGATGGGTTACCGCTCGATGTCCGCCGCTTAAGGAAGCAGAGCAAGTCTTGAAAGAAGCTCATGGCGGTGTTTGTGGAGCACACCAACCCGGCCCAAGTTATGGGACGGTGCGTGAACTTCGGTTATTATTGGCCGACAAAGGTGAGGGATGCCGCGGCTTACGCTAAACGATGCCATGCGTACAAATACATGCTAATTACCTTCACCAACCTCCGAACACTTGCATCCCACCGCCACGCCCCGCCATTTGAAACGGGGAATGGACATCGCCGGTCCAATTTCTCCACCTTCTTCAAAAGGACATCGCTTCATATTGGCGATAGCGAGTATTTCTCAAAGTGGGCTGAAGCCGTTCCGTTGAGATTGGTCAAGACAAGTGATGTGATCAAGTTTGTTAAACATCATGTCATATACAGTACGGGTGCCGAGGCGCATTGTCCACGATAATGGTCCGCAATTTGTCGGCCATGCCTTCACGCGGATTCTCGCGATAAATTTCGAATCCGAATCTAGCCAACAGCCTTACTACCCCGCCACAATGGACAAGCCGAGGCTTTTAACAAGATGATCATCAAGATCCTTACTAAAATGGTCTCTTCAAACTAGAAGGATTGAACGACAAGTCAAGTAAAGCTCGTGGGCTTACCGCACAACGGTTCGCACAACCGACGTGTACCACCCCATATTCTCGGTTTATGGTTGTGAAGCCATTTTACCGTTAGAGATTCAAATCCCATCGCTCAATGGCGCTATCCACCGAATGACAACCGAGGAAAATCATCACGACTTTGAGGAACTTGAAATGCCGGATGAAAACGACATGTGCTCAACAAAGATATCGAAGCTTTACCGCACTCGATTTCTAAAGCATTTGACAAGAAAGTCCGATGTCGATTTTCAAGGAAGGCGACCTCGCTCTTGCCGTCCGACGCCCGATAATTTTGAACTCCAAAAGAAGGGGAAGTTCGAACCAAAATAGGAAGGACCATTCGTGGTGGAGTCTGCTTACTCGAATGGAGCATACCGCCTAACCAATCAAGAAGGCGCATGTAATCATGATGCCTATTAATGGTAAGTTTCAAAAGTACTACTCGTAGTCTTTCAAACTCCCATTAAGTTATCATGTTAACAAATACATCGATAACCAATTTCCTCCAAATTCTCGCCAATCCTCGTCAATAGGATGGCGGGACCCCAAAACTATCATGTTAACAATCACCTCTGATAGTTCCCTCAAGATTTCCTCCGTCGATCCTCTCAAACAGGATGACGGGACCACTCCCACTGTCATGTTAACAATCACCTCTGATGGTCCGCATCGTCATTCCCGCAAACGACGTTGTCCAACCAAGCAATATACCCCTATCGTCTCCCTCACCGAATAGTGGCCTACCATGCGATGTGCCTCTATTTTAGCCATAGTCGTTATACTCTTATGTCACTGAACGACTCAGCTACCCTCCCCACGGGGTCATTTCCTAAATGACTTTGTTCGTAATCACTGTTGTTATACTCTCACGTCACTGAACAACTTGATTGCTTTTTGATCGCGATCGTTATACTTTTATGTCACTGAACGATTCGATCATTTCCAAATAGTGGCCTACCATGCGATGTGCCTCTATTTTAGCCATAGTCGTTATACTCCCATGTCACTGAACGACTCAGCTACCCCCGCAGGGTCATTTCCTAAATGACTTTGTTCGTAATCACTGTTGTTATACTCTCACGTCACTGAACAACTTGATTGCTTTTTGATCACGATCGTTATACTTTTATGTCACTGAACGATTCGATCATTTCCGAATAGTGGCCTACCATGCGATGTGCCTCTATTTCAACCATAGTCGTTATGCTCCCATGTCACTGAACGACTTGACTACTCCCACATGATCATTCCTCTAAATGATTTTGTTCGTAATCACTGTTGTTATACTCTCACGTCACTGAACAACTTGATTGCTTTTTTATCGCGATCGTTATACTTTCATGTCACTGAACGATTCGATCATTTCCGCATGATGGTCTGCCAGGCTATTTGCCCTTATCTTTTAATCCAACGCCTTGAATGGCTAAGGATAGAGGGGAGATTTTAGCACTAAGCCTAAAAGAAACTCCTCGCAAACTCACCATACTGAGAGAAAAAGTATGGCTAGCCCGATTCAAGCGGTGTCGGTAAAGGCACATCAAACTGCTGATAATCGGGGTTTGCTAAAATCCCGAGGGCTTATCATTAGCCGCAGTGAAGAATTCAAATTTACCGTGTTCGTTAGAAGGTTCCTCGCTCGTCACACGCGGCGACCATCTTACAAGTCTTCATATCCAAAGTGTTCGGACTCCATTCAACCGCACTCAAGTCCGAAAACTTTGGAGGGGTTTTGTAGGCGAAAATTGCCTTAATCCTTACACAAAGAATCCTGAATGAGCGTAAGAGCTTAAGGGTCCATCCGAAAGTGAAGTCGCCCGCCTAAAGGTTAAGTTCACCAATGCTTGACTTTACAAAATAGACAAAAGTGTCGATATCTCCCAAACCGGAAGGAATTTGGCAAAATGATCGAGCAAACCGAACCCTTCGGTCGGTTTGGTTAGCTCCGTCTCGTCGAGATGGTCGATTTCCATATATAATTCGCCCAATTCGACGCACGGTTCGAAAGATACGACCTGTTCTTCGTAGCGACGAGGCTCGCCAAGCAGCGAGGCTCGACATTCGAATGAGGCTCGCCAGCGCCGAGGCTCGACATTCGACGAGGCTCGCCAAGCAACAGGCTCGACATTCGACGAGGCTCGCCAAGCGGCGAGCTCGACATTCGATGGGGCTCGCCAAGCGGCGAGCTCGACATTCGAATGAGGCTCGCCAGCGCCGAGGCTCGACATTCGATGAGGCTCGCCAAGCGGCGAGGCTCGACATTCAGCGAGGCTCGCCAAGCGCAGGCTCGACATTCGATGGGGCTCGCCAAGCCGAGGCTCGACATTCGTGATGAGGCTCGCCAAGCAGCGAGGCTCGACATTCAGACGAGGCTCGCCAAGCAGCGAGGCTCGACATTCAACCGAGGTTCGCCTACAGCAGTGAACCTCGACATTCAACCGAGGTTCGCCTACAGCAGTGAACCTCGACATTCAACCGAGGTTCGCCTACAACAAAGGAACCTCGACATTCAACCGAGGTTCGCCTACGCCAGCGAACCTCGACATTCAACCGAGGTTCGCCTACAGCGGTGAACCTCGACACTCAACCGGTTAGACCGGTGCAAGCTTGAACAAGACTTGCTCAGGAGGCGAGGCTCGACCTCAACACGAGGTTCGCACGTGAAACGAAGCTCAGCAGTCATGAGACGAGGCTCACCCGCGGCATCGGTGGTCTGACGAGGTTCGCCGTTCGCCGTTCTGCGGCGGCCCGGCGTTCTTGTAGCGGTCGACAATTCTGCTTGGCCCGGCGTGGCGTAGCGACCTCACGATCACCGCGCAGCCGCCATCGTAGCAAACACGAGGCCATTGTCGTAACACGCACTGGCGCTTGACCGCTCGCACGATGGGAGGGGTCATTAACCCTCATATGAGAGTGACAATAGGGGTCAGTTACACCCCTTAAGCCCATATAAATAGCTGAAAGCCCAACGAAGAAAGGGCTGGCTGGCTTTTCTTTTGGAGCTTCTGGGAGAATTCAACACTTGCGCACAAGTGAGATCGAGCTCTTCATCAGTAGTCTCTTGATCACCCGCAGCCTTGGTCTGAACGTCAACGGGAAGCAACCTCGACTCGAGCATCGAGTGAAGCATCCTCTTGCCACCAAGAACCCATACAAAAGAGGAGTCGAATCAACCTCCTCTTCCTCTGTAATCGAGAAAATTTGATTGTAAACCCATCCATTCAATCAATAAACTTTTTTCGACCCTACACCCTCGTGTTGAGGAGATGAGATGAACGGGGAGGCAAGGTGGATGATGAGAAGAGGGTGATGTTTGGAGACGAGGAAAGTTAAAGGCCGGGTGTGGGATCTAGATTTGTGGGATCGGTGTGAGGGAACTGAACACAAATTAGATCGATGGAGACCGACACAAACCCGATGGCGGAACTCATCAAGAAGTTAAACCCGGAGGATATTTCAACTATGATGCAGTTCATGAGAATAACAGCGAGAGAGGGCTCAACAAAGTCACCGCCCAAGAAGGTGGAGCTTCCACCTATCGACGTGAAGCTCGAAGGGCCAACGACATATCTGAGTTGGTCGCGCCGGGTGAGATATACCATTGCAGGGAGGAACCTGGAAGGATATCTGATGGGAGAGAAGACTGAACCGGCTGAGGGCTCCACAGGAAGAGATGAGTGGAAGTCCACTCATATGTTGGTGTTTATCTGGCTTCTCAATTCTATAGTCCAACCAATTGCAGCCACGATAGATGGCCTTGGGAAGGTGCATGATGTCTGGGAGAAGCTGAGAAGGACCTATGATGGGGTGGGGAATAACCTGAGGGTATTCCAGATCGAAAAGGAGATCAGCACTACAGTCCAGGGAGAGAGGACTGTATAAGAGTATGCCACGGAACTGGAGCGCTTGTGGCTGGATCACTATCACTTCTCATTCCTAACAAGTTGCAAGGACCCTGAGTGCAAGGAGCGTGAGGCCTCTTTGTAGAAGAGGACCATGCTATTCCTCCGAGGTTTGGCTCCATCATTTGAGCAGAGGACGGCGATGCTACTAGCCCAGACGAAGATTCCATCTCTGAAGGAGGCAGTCTCGGCCATGATACAAGAAGAGAGCCGTGACGCTGCTACAGGCCGACAGTGGACTTCGGGGAGAAGTCAAGATCGGTGGTCTCAAACACAGGTAACACTAGATTCAGAGGGGAGACTAGGCAGTGCTTTAACTGCGGAGAGGTAGGGCATCTGAGGCAGATGTGCTCTAAGTCATCCAAGGAGAGGAACTAGGGTGGACGGGACAGTCGGAGGTCGCGGGCCGCCGAGGCCGGGCGCGGTGGAAGAGGAGGCCATCAGGCGAATCTGTCGGTGGCAGAGGAGGAGGAAGAAGCTGAGATGACTTTTACTGAGCAGGATCGAGCTCTCTTGGCGGCACTGAGAAGGAAACAGAAAGCAGTAGACTATGTGTCCGAGGGTGCATCTATTGCTTTCTCTGGAGGAGACTATGCCAGTTACGCTCTTCGCGCACACCCAAACAAAGGTATGAACGACACACATGCCCTTGTATCCATGGCTGTCACTAGATCCACAGACTGGATAATAGATTCTGGAGCATCCAGACATATAACTGACAATGCCAGTGAGTTCTCATCTTATACTCACCGCGAGCCGCAGAGTATCCAGATTAGAATGGTACAAAGACAGCCGTGGTCGTAAGGGCACCGCTAATTGTACGTTCTCAGAACACTATCAATATTTTGCATGCTCCTTCATTTCCTGTTAGCCTGTTATCCATTAGTGCCATTATTCTTCAACTGAAATGTGTTGTTTCTTTTGATATTCCTAAGGTGATCTTTCAGGAGAAGGGGACAGGGCGAAGATTTGGAACTGGCACATGGCGTAGCGGGCTGTGGTACCTAGACCGTGAAGGAATAAACTCAGCGCTGACATCTATGGTTGAGAGGACGGGAGCAGGAAGCACTGAGTTGTGCGCAGAGGATGAGTTGATGCTACATCATAAACGGATGGGACATCCTTCATTTAGTATTCTGGGTAAAATGTATCCAACCTTATTTCAGAAAGTAAATCAACAGGAACTTCAGTGTGATGCTTGTGAGTTTGGGAAGCTTACTAGAAGCTCTTATGTCAGTTCGGGTAATAGGAGTTCCTGTAGTTTTGAGGTGATACATTCTGACGTATGGGGACCTTGTCCAATAAATTCTATAAGTGGATGCAAGTATTTTGTTACATTTATTGATTGTTTTTCTAGAGTCACTTGGGTGTACCTGATGAAAAATAAGAATGATGTAGTTGGTTGTTTCAAAGACTTTCATAGGCACATCCGCACTCAAGATGGTGCGTGGTAAAGATGTTGAGGTCAGATAATGGGACAGAGTACATCAACAGAATATTTGGGGAGTATCTGTCAGCTCAAGGGATACAACACCAGACTATATGCACATACACCCCAAATGTAATGGGGTAGCAGAGAGGAAGAATAGACATCTCCTAGAAGTTGCTAGGAGTATGATGATGGCAATGAATGTCCCAAAAATATTGTGGGGACAAGCAGTTTTGACGGCCGTTCACTTAATCAATAGGATGTCTTCGAGTATATTGAAATGGAAATCTCCGCGTGAGACACTGAAGGGAGACAATGGGGGGACCCTACTATTGAAGGTGTTTGGTCAGTGTATTTTGTGAAGGACAAATGCACCATCCGCTGAGAAACCGACCCCGTGATCGCGGAAGTGTATGTTCGTGGGATACTCTGGCACACAGAAAGGGTATGTCTGTTGAAGTCCAGTGGAAAAAAGGCAGTTTGTCAGCATGGATGTGCGGTTTCGAGAGCTCGAGCCATACTACACATTGGGGGTAACTTCACCCTTTAGAGTCTCGCCCGACACCGGAGGTCCGAGGCAGAGGGGAGAATGGTGAGAGCTCAAGAGGGTCAATCCCACTTCGGTCCCTTACTGAGGAGCAGGAGGATGAAGATAAAGGGAGGAGGAGGAGACAAGGGGTGCTAGGCCTACACTGTGGGGAGTTGCCTACCGTGGGAAGTTACGCATACGTATGAGGGAGAAGCGGTCAGAAGTGTCACGGTGCGAGAGGTGTCTGATGCGGTGCCCAGTCCCTCGTCCCGCTCTGCTCCAACTCTTGAGAAACCTACACCATCCTTCATTTCAGGTGATATCATTCCTTCTACTGCTACCCCTCTGCCCACACCAGTGTCTGTAAGGAGGACTACTCGCAGTAATGCGGGTAATCCTCCTAACAGATATGGTTGGAATCTTGCTCAATTTATTTTTTATTCTAATATATCCCCTTCACATGGAGCATTCATTGCATCATTAGATTCTGTTACTATACCTAACAACTGGCAGACTGCTAAAAAGGACCCAAAGTGAAAGGCAGCCATGCACGAGAAGCTGGGGGCTCTTGAGAAGAACCACACATGGGAGTTGGTGACACTGCCAGCAGAAAAAAGAGCAGTGGGATGTAAATGGGTGTTTACTGTGAAGCAGAATCTAGAAGGACAAGTTGAACGCTATAAGGCACGATTAGTGGCAAAAGGGTACAGCCAGACATACGGCATTGAGTACGATGAGATTTTTGCACCAGTGGTGAAGATGAGCACTGTTCGGACACTGTTCTCTCTCGCAGCAAATAGTGGATGGAAACTACACCAACTAGACGTGAAGAATACGTTTCTTCATGGGGATCTAGTGGAGGAGGTGTATATGGAGATACTACCAGGATTTGGTACAGGACAGACAGTGGGTAAAGTCTGCAGGCTGAAGAAGTCTCTATATGGGCTAAAGCAGTCTCTCCGAGCATGGTTCGACAGGTTCAGGAGGGCTATGGTTGGTATGAGATACAAGCAGATCAATGCCGACCATACTGTGTTCTTTCGAAGAAGTGAGGGCCACATCACTATGCTTGCAGTGTATGTAGATGACATGATCATCACAGGGGATGATGAGAAAGAGATTGCCCAGCTCAAGGTGAGATTGAGCAAAGAATTTGAAGTGAAGGATCTGGGTCAGCTTCGATACTTTCTTGGAATAGAGATAGCTCATGGAGCAGAGGGAATTGTTCTCTCCCAGAGAAAGTATGTACTGGATCTTCTTGCAGAGACAGGAATGTTGGGGTGCAAACCTGCTACTACACCGATCGATTAGAGGTTCAAGCTGATTGCTGAGGTAAGAGAACCAGTTGATCGTGAGAGATATCAGAGGCTGGTTGGTAGGTTGATCTATCTGAGTCACACACGTCCAGACATTTTATTTGCAGTGAGCGTGGTGAGCCGCTACATGCATGATCCGAGGAATGGTCATATGGATGCAAGATATCGATCCCGGCATTCGGGGTGCCCCGCAAAGGGTCGATATTCGTGAGGAGTGACCATGTGAACATTGAGGGCTACTGTGACTCAGATTGGGCTAGCTGCGGAGATGATAGGAGGTCTATCTCAGGGTACTGCATATTCGTAGGAGGTAACTTAGTCTTCTGAAAAAATAAGAAGCAATCTGTGGTGGCAAGATCAATAGCTGAAGCAGAGTACAGAGCAATGGCTGTGAGGGTTGCGGAGTTGATGTGACTGAAAAGCATGCTGGTGGAGCTAAAGCTAGATCAAGGGGCCAAGATTAGGTTGTGGTGCGATAACAAGTCAGCTATTAGCATTGCTAACAACCCAGTACAGCATAACAGAACCAAACACATCGAGATTGATAGGTTCTTCATCAAAGAGAAGCTGAACAGTGGGCTACTGGAGTTAGGCCATGTTCCAACTAAGGATCAGGCTGCAGACTGCTTGACTAAAGGACTTAGCTCAGTAGACCTAGCTAGAGGGTGTGACAAGATGGGCTTAATAGATATCTTTCGCCCATCTTGAGGAGGAGTGTTGAGAGTTATTTTGTTTAGTCCCACATTGAAAAGAGTAGAAGAATGGGACCACTATCTCTTGTATATATAGACCCCAATACTAATGAATAAGATTGCATCTTTCTCTTGATTTGCCCTGTTTCTAACAATTGCCACCACTTCGCAGCATTTAACATCATATTGACTTTGTCCCAGGTGCTATTCTTTCTAACCTACCTCATTACAGAATGTCACCAAAAGCGCATGCTCAATTGCAAAGACAAGTAGAAGAGTTAACTCAAAAAGGTTTGATTAGAGAGTCGCTTAGTCCTTGTGCAGCTCCAGCTCTCTTAACGCCTAAGAAATATGGAACTTGGAGGATGTGTATTGATAGTAGGACTGTGAAAAAAATCAATATCAAGTATAGAATTCTGATTCCTTGCCTTGATCACATGTTTGACATGCTAGTTGGTACCAAGGTCTTTTCTAAAGTTGACCTTCGAAGTGGCTATCATCAAATATGCGTTAGGCTAGGTGATGAATGGAAAACCACTTTTAAGACTGAAGACAGACTCTTTGAATGGCTTGTGATGCCATTTGGACTCTCTAATGCACCAAGCACTTTTGTGATGTTGATGACTCTAGTACTGAAGGAGTTCATGGGGAAAATTCATTATTGTTTATTTTAATAATATATTGGTGTATAGCCAAGATGAAAAACAACACGTAGAACACTTGACGAGCGTGTTTAATGTCCTACATGACGACCAGCTGTATATTAACTTCAAAAAGTGTTGTTTCTTAACTAACAAGGTTGTGTTTTTAGGTTATGTTGTGAGTACAGATGGTCTGCAAATGGATGAAGAAAACGTGAAGGCTATTCTTGATTGGCCAACACCAAGGATTTTCACCAATATTCGGAGCTTTCATGGTTTAGCTTTATCTACCGTCATTTTATTAAAAATTTCAGCACCATTGTTGCTTCCATGATAGATGTTTTGAAGGCTAGAGAATTCAAGTGGACAAAAGACGCAGATGTAAGTTTTCAACTTCTAAAGACGAAGCTTGTCGAAGCTCCTGTAATGGCTTTGCCTGATTTCTCCAAAACTTTTCAAGTAGAGTGTGATGCTTCTAATGTGGGAATAGAGCTATTTTCATGCAAGAACAAAGACCAGTTGCTTATTTTAGTGAGAAGCTGAATGATGCTAGGTCGAGATATTCAACTTACGACAAAGAGTTATACGCGGTTGTTCAAGCTTTGAAGCATTAGGAGAGCTATCTAATTGGTATAGAATTTATTCTTCATTCTGATCATGAAGCCTTGAGGTTTCTTAAGGCACAAAAGAAATTGAATTCTCATCATGCAGGTTGTGTTGCTTATCTAGAAAAGTTCAGTTTTGTTTTAAATCACGAAGTTGGTTCGTCTAATAAGGTCGCTGATGCTTTGAGAAGAAAGTAAAACTTGTTAACGACAATTTCTTAAGAGATTATTGGTTTTACTCTCTAATGCACCAAGCACTTTTGTGATGTTGATGACTCTAGTAATCAAGGAGTTCATGGGGAAAATTCATTATTGTTTATTTTAATAATATATTGGTGTATAGCCAAGATGAAAAACAACACGTAGAACACTTGACGAGCGTGTTTAATGTCCTACATGACGACCAGCTGTATATTAACTTCAAAAAGTGTTGTTTCTTAACTAACAAGGTTGTGTTTTTAGGTTATGTTGTGAGTACAGATGGTCTGCAAATGGATGAAGAAAACGTGAAGGCTATTCTTGATTGGCCAACACCAAGGATTTTCACCAATATTCGGAGCTTTCATGGTTTAGCTTTATCTACCGTCATTTTATTAAAAATTTCAGCACCATTGTTGCTTCCATGATAGATGTTTTGAAGGCTAGAGAATTCAAGTGGACAAAAGACGCAGATGTAAGTTTTCAACTTCTAAAGACGAAGCTTGTCGAAGCTCCTGTAATGGCTTTGCCTGATTTCTCCAAAACTTTTCAAGTAGAGTGTGATGCTTCTAATGTGGGAATAGAGCTATTTTCATGCAAGAACAAAGACCAGTTGCTTATTTTAGTGAGAAGCTGAATGATGCTAGGCTGAGATATTCAACTTACGACAAAGAGTTATACGCGGTTGTTCAAGCTTTGAAGCATTAGGAGAGCTATCTAATTGGTATAGAATTTATTCTTCATTCTGATCATGAAGCCTTGAGGTTTCTTAAGGCACAAAAGAAATTGAATTCTCATCATGCAGGTTGTGTTGCTTATCTAGAAAAGTTCAGTTTTGTTTTAAATCACGAAGTTGGTTCGTCTAATAAGGTCGCTGATGCTTTGAGAAGAAAGTAAAACTTGTTAACGACAATTTCTTAAGAGATTATTGGTTTTAATCTCTTATGGGAGCACTATTCAACTTATCCTTTTTCTCCAAAGTCTTGCAGGAGTTGAATCATGTAGAAATTTTTGATTTTATGCTTATGAATGGCTATCTATTCGAGGGAAATTAACTATGCCTCCATGAAGGCTGATTAAGGCCATTTATCATTGAGGAGTTGCGTGGAGATAGGCTTAGTGGCCATTTTGGGCGAGACAAGATTGAAGCACTTGTTAAGGAGCACTCATTTGGCCTACTTTGAAGCTTGATGTCACTCATTTTGTGCAGATATGTTTTACTAGTCAAAAGGCAAAAGGAGGGTTACAAAATGCTGATTCATACCAACCTCGTTCTATTCCAAATGCTCCTTGGGAGGATCTATCTAAGAATTTCGTTGTTGGGATACCTAAAACATAACTTGGGTATGATTGCATTTATGTGGTTGTTGATAGATTTTCTAAAATGGCTCACTTCATACCATGTAAGAGTTCTCTTGGTACTTCTCATGTGGCTACTCTATTCTTTAAAGAAGTTCGCTTACATGGAGTTCCTAGAACTATTACTTCATATCATGATGTTCAGTTCATGAGCCATTTTTGGAGGACAATTTGGAAGCTGTTGGGGACTAGATTGCAATTCTCTAGTGCTTACCATCCACAAACTGATGGCCAAGCAGAGATGATAAATCGATCACTTGGCAATTTACTTAGAAGCTTGGTTGGTGTTAGTCCAAGGAAATGGGAACTCATTATTTATCAGGCTGAATTTGCCTACAATAGTTCTCTCAGCCGATCAACGAAGAGGACTCCATTTGAAGTAGTATATGGCAGAAGGCCTCATCAAGTTTTGGATCTTTTATCAATAGCAAATTTGTCAAAGATTAGCATGGATGCAGAAGAGTTTGCTGCCCATATCAACTCTATCCAAGATCAGGCTCGTGAACACTTGAAACAGACCTCTCAACTTTACAAATCAAAGGCTGATGTTCATAGAAGGGGGCAAGAGTTCAAAGAAGGTGACCTTGTCATGTTTTATCTTCGAAAAGAAAGATTTCCTGCCGGTAACAAGCTCAAGCAAAGAAAATTTAGACCTTGTCGAATTCTCAATAAACTAGGTCCTAATGCCTATTGCCTAGAGTCCCTACAGGGTTTGCTATAGGTCCTATTTTTAATGTTAGTGATTTGTATCCTTATGATAGAAGCATAATAAACATGTACTAAAGTTGCAAGAGGACAACTATTAAGTTATAGTATATTCACAATATCGATCCCACGAGGAATGTATGTAGAAAAAAATTCTAGATTGGATCTTAGAAATGTGTGTGGACAAAGAGGAGTGAAAGTGTAGAGATATAGCGAGTGTCCCATTATTTGCAAATAAAAGAAAACTAAAACAAGATGGGAGAAAGAGAGTGAACAAAGAAAAGAAAATAAAGAATAAACAAGGAGGAGAAATAAAGAAAATAGAAAATAATAAAATCAAGAAGAGAAAAATAATCAAAAAAGAAAAATCAAAACAAGTAAAAGATGGAGAAAAATCAAGTAGAGAAAATAGGAATATAGAATTGAATCCACTAGTTAATTTCATTTAGGATTTATGAACTACTCTCTTTTATCATATTTTACTTTAGATTTACTAAACATAGATTATCAAACTACTAAAAGAAAGCATAATCTATCAAATTATCATCCAAATAAAATTTCATTCATGAAAAGAACAACAACTAGATAATAATTCTAGAATTCATAAACATGACCTATCAAACCACTCAAGATAAGCATGGATTATCAAATTCTTCTTCTAGCAATTAGTTGTCTAGTTGATTATCCTAAACATAATCATTAAGCATAAGAGAGCAATTCATAAATCATAAAAGAAATCAAACTAGTTTCATACTATTCTAGAATATCTACATGATTTAGTTACTCATTTTACAAAATAAAAATAAGGAAATAAAATCCAAACTAGAAACCATAAAAGAAAGAGATCTAAATTATAAAAATAAAAATAAAAATTAACTACAAAAACAAGAATAAGAATAAGGAAATAAGATCTAAACAATGAGCATAAAGGAAATTTAACTAACAATAATAAAAGAGCATAAAAGTAAATCTCCACTACAAAAGAAAAATGTAAAAAATAAATTCTACAAAGCATGAAAAATAAATAACAAAATAATAAAAGAGCATGAAAGTAGATCTACACTATAATGCATGAAATAAATCTAATCTACCAACATAAAAATCCTAAAACATGAATTTCTAAAATAAGAAAATAAAAGAGAAAAATAAAATTTACATTGTAAGGGGTTGGCCCCTTGAAAGCAAGTCTTTATCTTCATCTTTATCAACAAAGAAGAAAAAAAATTTAAAAGGAGGAAAAAATTTTATTTATTGCAAATAAAAAGTTTATAATTTTGGAAGGTCTTCTCAATTAAGAGTAACTCTCCTCTCCAAAAAGAGTTTTTACAAAAAAAAAATTTCCACTCAAACCCCTCACCCACTATCTCTATTTATAGTCTACTGCAATCAACAAGAGCCATTGGTTAGCTTTGGGCTCCAAGAAATAAATCTCAGCCATACGCTGTTTCTGTTACGAACCAATCGGTTGGTCAATCGGTTTGATTGGCCAACCGATTGGCCAATCAGTTGACCGATTGGTTCCTAACAGATTTGATTCCTTTGTTGAATTATTGACCAATTTTTTTCTTGATCTCTTGGGCTTTTGGGCTTGATCTTTGGGCTTCAATATGGACATCAATAAAAGATTGAAAATGAGAGAATTTGAGTTCTTTTGGAGTCTTATTTATTAATTCTCTATTAACCTGCAAATTAAGATAAAAATACTTTATTAGCAGATACTTATTCAAATAACATAGATAATGAGAGTATAAAAGTGTAATAAAATTTGATGATCACCTTATTATGGAGACGATGACAAGATCATCTTGAAGCCCTGAGATTTTTCTAGCGGGGCCTCATGAAACAATGGATATGCTGGATGTGCGTACAATTATAACTAGGCGTGGGACTTATATCCCGTACTAGGTTCGTTGGAATGGGAAGCCTAGTTCAAAAGATGTGTGGATTAGAACTCAAGAACTTAAGGAGATTGACGAGCTAATATGGAAGGACCTGACTTCGAACTCTCAGTTGAGTTCTTCTCAAGCAGGGGAGAATAATGCAGGAGCATAAAGCATCAGTTTACTATTTTTTCAGTATTTTCTTGAGTAATTTAATTTTCTACCCTACATTTAAAGTCTTGTTTTACATGGTGTTTTGGAATTATGTTTTGACTTCTGGGAAGTAGTAGTCTGCATTGAAAAGTGTCTAGCATTTATGGCCAAGTTCTTGCTTGGAGTGAGAAATTTCTCCTAAGCAATCAAGTGTGTGACTTGGTCGCGTCGTGTGGCATCCGCGATTAGCAGTGTCGAGTGATGTCAACTACCCCTGGTTGAGTGACGTCCCAGGATATTTATTTAGTGTTTCTTTCTATTTTCTTATTAATATTCACTATTAAGCACTAGCCTACATCAGGTGCTTATGGCTAATAGCCAGTCTTGAAACTGACCCTGATCTACAATCCTTGTGAGCGGCAGACAATCTTGAAAAGCAACTCCGCTCTATGATATCATGTTGTCAAAAAGTTTGAAATGGATACAAAATAAAAAAAATGAAAAGAATACGAAAGAGCAACAAACTATTTATTTATAACTTTGGACCTTTTAACGAAAAAAGAATAATAACAACAAGAGAGAAAACATGCAATTATGCTCAGTAATTAAGGTCATATAGGTATTTTGATGTCAAGCAAAGAATCTTAAAAAAGAGTTCATCTCTCATCAAAATTAACAAATGTAGAAAGGTAACATCGACAGATATAAAAATGGCATTTAACATCTCTTAATCTCCAAAATGTATACGGCCTCAAATGCAAAAAGATAAACTTTTGTATCCAAACCCCCATGAACTCCAGATTTTAAATAAAAACAAAACCCAAACTGTCTTATTACAAATCAACCCTTCAGATGTGAAAACTTACAAACCAGTCCAATCACATCCTACAAAATTACAAATCAATCCAATCAAACCCTAAAATTTACAACTCACCGCTCAAGTTCTGAAAAAGTTACAAATCAGCCCTTCCAACATCCCAAATTCTACAAATCAGCCCTCAAATTATGAAAATTACAATTGAGTCCCAATAGTTCTGAAATTGCAGTTTGCACCCCCAAATATATGGAAAGTTGCAGTTCAACCCCTCATAAATCTTGAATGTTGCAAGCAACCTTAAATTCCTGCAAAAGTTACAAAACAAATTCAAAACATGTTAAGATTACAAAAAGAATCCCAAATGGGTGGGTAAAATTCATAAATAAATCACAAATTCTACAAAATTACAGATTAACCACATGTGCGTATACAACACAAAATTGCAAATATCCAAATCAAAATGTGCCAAAAAGTCCTTAAACTAAAAGATAAACTCACTCAAAATCAAATTAATCACAATCCAAATTTAAATCTAAATCCAAACTTCAAATCAAATGACCAAGATGTTGTTAAACTAAACTTCAAGTCAAATGACCCAGATGTCGTTAAACTAAAATCCAAATTCAGATCCAAGTTCATGTCAAATGACCGAGATGTCGTTAAACTAAAACCCAAATCAAGTCCAGATTAAATGACTTAGATGTCGTTAAACTAAAATTCAAATCAAGTCCAAACCAAATGACCGAAATGTCGTTAAACTATTATCCAAATCAAATTCAAGTCAAATGACCAAGATGTCGTTAAACTAAAATCCAAATCAAGTCTAAATTAAATGACCGAGATGTTAAACTAAATGCAAGTCAAATGACGGAGGTGTCGTTAAACTAAAATCCAAATCAAATAACTGAGATGTAGTTAAACTAAAATCCAACTCCTAATCAAATCAAAACTCCAAATCAAATCAAACCCCTAATCAAGTCAATCTCCACCAAATCAATACCTACCCCTATGTCTCCGTCTCCAAATTAGATCCTTTCTTCAAACTCTTTATAAATTGTATGTTGGAGCTGAAATGTAAACCTAGAGGGCGAGTGAATAGGTTTGCTACATATTTTTGCTAAAATACAGAATATGCAGCGGAAATAATAACAAAATAAAAATAAAAATCCTAACCAGAGAATACGCAAGATTTTTATAGTGGTTCGGATAGAAATCCTACGTTCACTCTTTCTTCTCACAAATGGTCTTCCTCACTATGACCAGAGTTCACCTGAATCACAACCTGATTCACTAGTATTACCCTGAAATCTACCCAAAACCAGTCATCTAACCTAACTCCTCACAGATAAGTAAAACACCTAGCCCTAACTAGTCCCAACCCTCAACTATCATCGGCTTGAGTACGCCGTAAAAAACAAGATAAAGAACAAACCAACCAAACTGTTTAAGCACAAATTAAAAAAATCTTACAGTCCTTTTAAGCAAACCATTCTTCAGAAGATATAAGCAAATCGTTCTTCAGAAGATATAAGCAAAGATTGATGAAGAAGTGGTGATAATTTTGAATGCTAAGGGCAACTCTCCTCGCTGAGACGATCCTTAGATGCTGAGCGCGATGAGAAAGAGTTTGACGAGGCTCCGAGGATTGAAATCACAAATCAACTACTCTCTCAAAACCCTAGAATAAATCTCTCTATTTCTCAAAGCATGAACCTCTCCAAAATTTGTTCTCGTTCTATCTTATATAGCATTTGATAATAAATGAAAGAAATATCAGAATCATAGAAGAAGTTAGAGATAAAAGGGGACGACAAGCAGTTGAGATTAAATTAATAAATCTGCTAATCAATGTCATCACCATCGATGGTGAATCGCGACCATCGATGGTTCCTTGCTTATCATCTATCCCGTAATCCATCGAAAATTCAAAATTCTAGAGTTTATCGAATGTTCACTGTAGTCCATCGATGATATAGTGGACCATCGATGAGTCACTGTAGTCCATCGATGGTGCTAAATCCAATTTCTGTCTTTCTCCGGTTGTGCATTGTAATTCATTGATTGACTGTTGACCATCAATAGTTGCCTCGTGACCATCGATGGTGTGAAGGCTGAAATCAATATTCATGTTGATTTTTCATCGTTTTGTCTCGTATCTCTTGTATACCTTTATGACTGAAATATATCATCTCAAACAATCATCAGTAACAAATGAGAGTTTGTTATTACTCAAACAAGAGATATTATACGAACAACGTTCTAACATTATACATTGCGGGTATGCCCATAATTAAGCCATGTAAATTTATATTATTTTAATTAAATCTACATATTTCTGCTGTGAGTTCTCTTTGATGATTTGTTAACTTTTAATTGAATATGTCTCCTTAAGGAGGATAATTAACAATAGACTCTTGAGTCTATTGGAAGCCATGGACCTGTTAAAAATTAAACTCTATCTTAACTCTTAAGGATGAATTTATGGATCTAAATTTTCTATCTTGATTAAGATGCTCTTCCCTCATTATAATTAAGGGAGACGATTTTGATCATACACCCATATCACTACATGATTGAAGTGGCTGATAATATGGATCACTTGACTAGCTATTATTTGATTCAAGTTAAGCAATAGATGTCTGCAGCTAATGAGAACTTAAAGCAATGCAGGAGAACACTGATAACAATCCAATAATCTCCATGAAAGAGGTTAAGGACGTCATAATGTCTTGAAAAGCAAAAGATATCATTTGACAATGACAACTAGCAACAGATACTATCATACTAGCTATTAGGACAGTTCGTTACCTGTGGAGTGGAGTAGTCCTGTGGTCAACTGAACTGAAACTTTCTGTAGCAAAACATGGTTAGTCTCTTGGCTTGCACTTAATGTTGTCTGCTTCAGTGCACCAGTAGAAAACTGTAGTTATATACGGCTGCATATTTTGGGCCAATTTGGATCTATTGCTTCATTGCACCTGAGGAAATAATGACTGTGACTGTTGCATGTGTCGAATATTGCGGTTTTGGTATCTGAGAATTTTTAGTTTTTCATTAAAGAAAGGCCTTAAGGGTAAACTTTATCGAGAAGGTCTTTAGGATATGTACACGATCCTCTTAAGTGTAGTTGTACTTCAAAATAAGTAATCCACATAAGCAATTTTAAAATTTTAATAGCATCCACTTGGTCCTATTGAAAGAAAAATGTAACCCGCATATCAGTTTCAAAAAGTTCAAGTTGTAGCCTATCAAGAAAATGCGGAGGTGAAAGTGACAAAGAAAAAGAAAAAGATGTACACATGAAGAATCAAGAATGACAAGAGACTTCAAATCAAGCATTTAATCTCTGTAAAATATCAACATAGTCACAAAAAAGACATGGAAAAGTACCTGAAGCAGTATAGCTCATCAATTTTGTTTTCCACAATATGTCTAGTCGTCTATGCAGTCCGTTAAACATAATTCATACACATAATCAGCTTGCTCTTTAAATGTTCCTCTGAGCAACAGAAACTTCTCCTTTCAAGCTCTGCCAACTACTGATTGGATTTGTTAGCTTATGTTCCATCTCAAAGCAATGCATACGCCACTCTTATTCTTATAAAATGAAAAATTAATCCCTGGTTTCACAAAACTCTAAAAAATTTCTCTACTTTGATAGCAAGAGATGTCAACATTAAGGAATCACCGGGATATCACCAGCATCAGAGGTGTTAGTTTCTCCTGCATGTAAAATGTGTATGTGATATCCTCCTACGAAAATTTCAGATTTGCATTTGTCACCCACCGATAAGTTATTCCAGAAAGAGGGCCACCCATTCACAAGCTCCATTTACCATAAGACCAGAGAATGATGTCTACAGCCCATCATTCCCTGAAGGATCAATTTGAGTAGTCTTTCGATTGCTACTCAGGCCTACTTCTTTTGCCACTTTATTTGGAATTGGCTGGAGGAAGAATTGGAAAATGTTATTAGGTACCATAAATATGGAAAATAGAGGGGAAAAACAGAAAGTAAAATTTAAAAAAGACTCCTTCTCCTTCATGCCAATTGTCCCCATTATTTCCAAATTACACCAATAAATACCCCACCAAAAAAAAATCCACTAAGCAGGATGTAAGCTGTCAATTGAACTTTCAATACTTATGCTCTATTTGAATGTAAAAGTTGCATTGATATAGCAAAACCTGATTCATCTGAAAATTTGAAGATAACTTTGTTCCTCTAATTCATTTCATAAACAGATACTTACTAGATAAATTTATTAAAACATATAATAAAAATGAGAAAAATTGTTGGATATGTGTCCTTAATTGAGAACAAAAGTGTCAACAAGTTTTCAAACTGTATCCAATAAGTGTTATGTTAGCTTGTTGCCATTTACAGATAGGATTCACAGTAAAGTGTAGATGCATCATAATTCCTCTAATCTTTTATTATTTTGGTTATGTAATGAATTCTTTGGATTGAACACACAAAAAGGTGTTTTAAGACAGAATAAAGATGTAATTTCTGATCCCATAGAGAGCTTAGAATGAAAAGAAACTTGTTTTGTAACACCGTATAACATCCATGATTAAAAATGCAAGCAGGTAAAAAAAAATTTACACACCACTTTATATAAACAATCCGCCTTCCATAATATACGGTGTTTCCATAGTATACTAGTGCAGATTAAAAATGCGTTCTGGTGCATTTGGAACACTTTCCTTATCATTTGCGGTCAATAGTCTTGGAACACTTATCATCTGAAGGTCTTTCACCTGCACCAGTGATGCTAATTACTACGAAAGTCAAGAGTATGGAAATTTTGGTGAATTTTTTAAATAAAGATAAATATGTGTCATTTCCTACTCTAAATGTTATGTTTTTTTTTTTTTTGTTGGGTGGGTGTAATGAGAATCTGGTGCTTTCTGGCGCTTCAAAAGCACAGGCTTCCAAGCAATGAAATATAATAAGTCAAACCATCAAAATAGCCATTCTCTAACCATAACAAAACATATGCTAACCAAATTTTACGTGTAATGCGTCATCCATGTGTTAATGTTCATAAATGAAAATTAATGAAGAACTTAAAATTTTCAATTCAGAAACATCATGTTTTTCCTTTAGATGATACGTACCAATAGAATTTTGAGAGTTCTATAACAGAATCCAACACAAGGAGTTCTCCACAGTGAGCCCTTGATATTAAAGCTATAAGACCACCTTTGACCCAAAATGTTACCATTGACATGATCTCCAAAGAAATATACTACCCAACAAGGTAAGCCCATGATTGTCGACTGAAAAAGTACACTGATTTCAACTCCTTATTTAGTATGATTGAAAGATATTAAGCTATCCATCCTTAGAGTCAAGTCTCAGGAAAACTCTTAATATGAAAGACATAAGATTCATAGTTATTATTCTTTAACTTAACATTGTTTCTCTTTAAGTAACAATCAAACACCAAATCAACAACCATATAGAATTGATCATTTATGGAAGTAGTTCGACTCTGAGTCCGAGTGGCTTCCAATCCAGAAGGATTGATCTCAGCATTTGAATCAATAATTTTAATAATAAACAAATTTAAATTAACGTTATGGAAGCAAAATACTCTCTCTAACTGAATAATCAGGAAACTGCGAATTTGATTCGATACCTGATCCTGGTATTGATTTTGCCTCAGCTTGAAAAAAGTGAACATATATTGCAGAACATCCTTAAACAAACTCCAAAACACAAACATCTCCTTCCTTTAATTGGTTTTTTCTGTATAAGACGGACCAACCAGATGACAAGCACTGACACCCATCATGCCAGCTACACAATTTTACAGTTCATGAAGTACCACGAGAATCCTGAAGGATTATTCTGTCCTTCTCATAAAGATTGCATTTCTTAGCCAACTCTAGAGGAACTGTCTACAAAAAGATCAACAGGGTATCATAAACATCACTGATAAAATATAAGCACCCATAGGGCTAAATATAGAAAGTGAATGTCAAAACATTAACCACTTAAGACTAATATAGACTAACTTGAATGGGACGAACTTAAAAAAGATGACATTAATAGATGAAATTGAATAAGCATCCCAAGAAACTATATAGGCTAGATATACCAAATACAGGTTATAGTTAAAGATTGTCTAATATTACATTGTCACTGTCGATTTTAAGTGACGTGAATGGTTAAGAAATTGGCTAAAGAGGCGAAAAGAAAATTCTAACCAATTATTATGGTAAAAAGTCTTGTGAGAATTCTAACAGAACCATACGAGGTAAGAGACCAACATAAGGAAGGATCACCAACAGCATCAAGATGAATGGAATATGGAAATTGACTAATGATTAGTTCTGAAAAGGAAAATAAAATAGGTAGCAGAAGATAAATTTTCCCGAATAGTTAAAACTATGTAAAAGGTTCAGAGGAAAGAAGAGCATAATAACGTTGTCTAATAGTAAATGTGCGCAAGACACAATCAATGGGATCAACTAAAATATAAGAAGGGAAAAAAATATATTAATCCATTTCAGGATGGGAAAATTGGAGAATAACACACTCTTTAATCAAGGTTAAATGACTGAGAACAGTGCTCTCAACTTCAAATATAATTAGCAAGGTATCCACCATCAAAGATATGATGCTTGATATCAAGCGAATTTCTGTACCTTCAAGGTCAGTGTCTCTTTTAGAATATTCAAGATATCATGTGGCTAACTCATGTCGGTTTTCAAAATTTAAATAATGTGACTTTGATACAACATCCGATTTAAATTAAAAAATACGAAGAAAAAGAAGCAAACATTCACGTTAATACCAGAAAACTTCTGAACATAATCCGAATGCCTTCCAAGAATGTAAAACCATCTTCAGTAGTATTAGGTCAGGTGTTGGAGTTGGCCATTCGATTTCTTTGGATCAAAGTTAGAATCTACATAGGCCACTCATTAAATCTTATATTGTTTATCTTTCTAGTCGATAAAGACCATCCTAATTCATCGTCAATCCCTTTTAGTACGGTGTATTTGTGTGTGCGCATGTATGATCTAATCAAGCAGCAATTTTATTAGACCTTACCATTAAGGTATTTGTTGGTCACCATGTTATATACTCATCCTATGTCGTTATTTAGGTTTCCTTTCCTAGTAACACATTTGTAATGTAGTTTATTTAAATAAAATCTAATCTGATTCAACCTTTGTAATGGAAGTATAGTAGATTTATAACAAAAGATAGTTCTAGGGAAAAACTAAGGTGCGCAAGTAGGTATTATGACTGATTTCCAAAGGTGAGAAGTCATATTTATTGGAGCAACATGGCAAGGGATGTTACTAATACTTGGTGATAAAAAACCAGGCAATAGATATAAGAGCATATCAAACTTTAGATAAGAGGAGGAGCACAGCCTTATATATTCCTCAAGTAGGAGGAAACTTAGCAAACCTAAGTTACTCTTCATGCTTTTTCCAATGTTGCGGTTGCAGAGCTCCAGAAACAAAATAGGACTAGATTAATTTGTTTGTACTAGCCCGACTGAAAAGGATAGACACTAAATTCAAAAGGAAAGTTTCTTCATCAAGTTATTTTTCATGGTATGTTTTCCAGGGGCTGCAAACTGATCGAATATGGTCTGGATATGACACGATATCCATATCCACTTTCTGAAAACGGATACGGATACTGATTTCATTCAGTAAGAAAAAGTCCTACCCAAATCCAGAAAAAACAGGAATAGATATTAGAGAAATGGATACGGATATGGTTGCGGATATGAATTGAATATTGGCAAACAAATATGAATCGTACATAAGAGAACATCCGCATATTAATGGCTCCATTTTGCATCAAAAAGATAAAACATAACTTAAAAATAGCAATATGTTGCCTACTACATACTTTAAAATTGCAATATCTGCATCCGTATCTGACCAAAAATTTAAAATTGTATCCATATGCCTGATACAAATTGTAGTTACCATATCCGCATGTGTATCGGTTATGGTTGCGTATCAGATCGGATAAATGCACCCCTAATGATTTGTCATTAAAATACAACCAGAAGGTGGTCCATGTGTAGAAAGGTATTGTATCAAATACAGTAGACACATCTGGGACCACAAGGAGGTATGGCACAAATCACAAGAAAATGAAAGGGAGACGATATTTGCAACTCCAATTATATTGTAGATTTGCATCTTCCATCTTGTCGAGAAGACAATCTACGACGAAATTTCATCAAAGAGTTAACTTGCAATCTATTTCTCGCAATCAACTGCTTCCACATAGATGTGAACAAAGACAAAGGTGATACCAGGGATTTGTATGATATGCCCTTCTGATGCTTAAGTCAACCTTTAGAGCAGATAAGTAATACTTTAGAAAACGCAAAGCGCTTTTAGAGGCTTAAGCGGGAGCTTAAGTGACATGTAGGAGGGTCTTTTTGTTTTTTTTTTGTTTTTTTTTTTTGGTACTTCATGTTTTAAGGTGACTGTTTATGCTACAGTTGGAGGCACAACATTTACAGCTCTGGTGGCAAAGAGGAAGGCTAATCAGACACCTAGAGAGGAAGAATTTTTTTAAAGAAGATTTCAAATGTTATCCTTGGTGTTGTACCTAAAATAGATTTGGAAACTGAGTTTTGATTCGATCCATTTTGGCCCGACAAGTTTCTTCGCCTATTATTTTGCTTAAACAGGCAAACATACCCATTTTTAATGTGGTGTAGCTTGCATAAGCGGCACATGCTTGCTTAGGCACTCCTAACACTTTCGTGGGCGGTCTGAGCACTGCTTAGGCCTAGGCGGCCTTTTAAACAAGCACCCAGATTGCTTCTAAAAGGATGCAGATAAGCAAAGAAATTTTAGGATTGGTTGCACGTACTTCTTCTCCCTGAAGAGTAGTTTTTTTACCTTCATTCTCTTACCTTCCCAGTGATTATGGTAATCCCTCATTGGAATTGAATCAAAGCCCAAGATATTACTGCCTTGCCAGCTTATGCTATAATAGCCAGCTTTGAGTTCATGTGGTTATCTTTTCAGGCGCCCAAGTCATCCACCGCTCACATGCCACACTGACAGATCGGTATATTTCATATCTTCTTTTGTATTACGAACTTAAGGTTGTATTTTGACCTTACCCGTTCAATGCTATGGTCCAAGGGTCGTGTCTTGACCTCTTTGTAATCCTTCTTGTTTGGAGGCTTGCTCTGCGATTTCTCATCATTATGGGCTCAACTTAGCCAACACATATCATGAAACAATTACTTAAGAGTCCTTGGTCATACAAGGGTCTTTTTCTCACAGAGAGTGATGGTAGAAGATTGATCTGTACATCATCTTGTCAATCAGAAAAGGTTAAGTTTTATCAAAAACCTTAAGATGTAACTCATGATCATGATTGCTTATGCTAGTAAGTTTCTCTAACGTTCTGTCATGAAACTTATGAAGGTCCTGCTGATACAAAATGATCTCTCTCCTTTTCACTTTCAAAAGTCACCTTTATCATGAAACTTCTTGACCTCGAACTTGGTAGTTGAGAAAGTAGCATTTTTATTATTGTTTCTTAGGAAAAAACTGATCCATTAAATGCTCTGATACCAGTTTATTAGTGATCTCAAAGACCAATCTAATATCCTGGATGAGAACATACTTGCAAACATTTTTAACAATTGCCATTAACTATTTATACAAACTAAACCACCAGCTACTTTTAGACGTCAAATAAGATTATAACCTGGACTTAAATGGCAAACTCACTGGACTTAATGGTAAATCAACTGCCTGATTAAATCTGATCATTATGATTCGACAAACAACGAATCATTCAACCGAAAGAAAAATTGAGGAGCCAATTAACCGTTTGACTGGCTTGGTTAGTCTATGAATTTGAATGCCCAATCCTTTTATTGGTCATCATGTTGTTATTTTTCAGTCTCCATCAAACTCTCCGTCATATATCTGATCATATTTCAACTTCATACACCAAGCTCAACCATGTCACAAAATCCAAAACGACCTTGATTAATGATATCCATGCATTCAGACATGAGCATTGCCTTACAAATATTTGCATTTTGGTCACAAAATAATTTAAATCAGTTCGAAATGAGCACTAAGTACCTATATTACAAAATGTTGGCAAAAAAAATGAGAAGTGCATGTTAAACAAATAAACACAGACTTTCTACGTATACAATAAGAATAAGCTCAAACAAATTCAAATGCAGACTGGAAAAAACCCAAGATAGCCCGAAAAGACCCAAAAAATTAGTTTTAGAAATGTGATTTTCTATTCAGTCATATAAATTATGATGAACTTGACGTGCAAATGATCTGAAAAAACCAGACCTGAAACCAAGTCGCTTAATAACTAGAGCAAACGTAGACCCAACACTAATCCTAGCCAAATGCAGAACCTACACATAGCGAAGGACTGATATATGTGATTGTGTAACTAAGGGGTTAACTTTTCTTGGCTAAAAGTGAAGTAAGTCATTATCAATGCTCCCATTATAACTCCTATTGCATAAAGCGTAAAATGTCATCAGTGATCATGAGTTCACATTTGTTAACCAGATAAAAACACCAGACCCAGTTCTCTGCGGCACACTCTTAGTAATTTTCAAGTTTAGTAAATGCAGCTAGCAAAAAGAATGAATCATAAATGGCAAGATTTACAAAGATTTAAATGAATAGAAAAACGGAAATTGAAAATACTCCACAGACCATGTAATTAGTGCACATGCTCCTACACGTAGTCACAAAGTGAGGATGAGGACTCTTGAAGGCACATGCAGCTTTCATAGGCTTCTCATTATCAACCGGCTTCGCACCTCTCAAGACCTTGTAGCACAATTCTACAAGCAACACAACAAAAGGCATGTTAAACATAGTACTATTCTAGCTTCAAACTCACGTTGGATCAAGAATCGCACCAAGAGATGCAGATGTATGTAGTTAACAACAAACTTACTTAAGCATTTATACCAAATTGAGATTCTATATTATGGGTATTTAAATACCACTGAAGTTTAACAAGAAGAGATCACTTTCAAAATCATAATCGTCCCATAATAGCTAACCAGTTGTGTTTCATTTACAGTTTTAATTCAAAAAAAAAGCATCATCGAACATAACGAAATTGAAAACAAATCGATAACAAAGCACTCGCTATTATGTGTCGTCATCCTTCTCACCTTCCTCTTCCTACTATCTTCTTTTGATGACACAACTTTCTTCTTCATCATAATCCTCAGATTCTACTTCAATCTTCACTATCTCATTAGGAACATTGACATGTTCCTCCGTCTCACAGCATGTAGTGTCATAAATAATCACATCGAATCCAAAATCTCCATCATAGAAAAATATCAAAAAATCCCCATGAGAAATGGAGTTAGCAGAGATGAACCTCTCCCATCCATCTTGAAAGTAGAGATGTCCATGAACAATACCCATCTTCATCCTCCATTGCTGACCTCTGGAGCTCCATATGACCACCGATCTTTGCACGTTTGATTCTCTAAGATGCTTCTTGGATTTCGGAGGGATTCTCTGAGAAATGATTAAAAATCAGAAAAAATATTATAAAATGATTAAAGAAAAGAGAATTATGAGGAATTAAGGGGTTTACCAAAGTGGTTATGAAATCCCCAATCATGACCTTGAAGAAGGAATGGCAGTCCAATGAGATTGGCTTGGTTTATCCATTTGAGTAAAAACAGAGCTTTAGGGACTTTTGTCGTCGAAGCTGGGGCATTGGTGAATCCAAGATAGTGCATTGCAGTGTTTTTATAACTTGTTAGCATTTGGAGTGTAGTGAGAAGCTGAATGTGTGTATTCATTACTTGCCAAATTAGTTTGGGGAAGGAGTTAATGGAGGTGATGGTACTCGTGAGGGGACTGTGCTTACCACTTTGTTATATGGTAAGTAACAGTCAAGTGCTGAACAGGAAATAGCAGGTACATTGTCTTTTTCTTATAACTTAGAGTAATGATTTAAGGCTTGTGTTTGACTTGTGCTTTCTAAAATGAGCCTTTATTTTGGGTAAAATTGTCTCAACCCCATGGATTTAGAAAAAGGTACTTCCCCCTGACGAAAAAGTTATGCTTCCACCCTCTTGACCCAACCCGTTTAAGGTTGAACCGAACCCGACACATTTAAAATGGGTCAGTATACCTGGCCCGTTTATGAAACGGGGTACCAGTACCTGACTCGAATGATTCGTTTATTAAACTAGTATCGATACTATGCTTCACAAAAGACTTTGTTGTATTCTAATTACTCGGAGCTTAAAACTGGAAGCATCAGTACATCAACACAGACTGCATGACGAGATTTCAAGTTTCATCCAGGCAAAAAAACAAAATGGTAGCAAGCAAGAAATATCAACTGGACTAAAAGCAACGCAGATCTATTGCTACAAAATAAATGCAACATGAACCCAATAGCTAGTTTCAATCAAAACCAAGTAGATCTATATTGTTACATGATTGAAGCGCTGCACCATTTGACTAGTTTGTATTCGATTCAAATTTCATTCAGGAAAAAAAAAATCAAACGGGCAGCAAGCAAAAGACGTTTGCAGCTAATGAAACCTAAAGCAATGCCAGAGAACAATGATAACAATCCAACAATATCCATGGAAGTGGGCAAGCACATCATAATGTCTCGTCAAAGCTAGATCTGAACGGTTTTAGGCTAAATTTGTTTCTCCTTTGTGTACACGAAGAATAAAGAATGACAGGAACAAGCATTCTACCTCTGTAACATACAATCATGAGCACAAAAAACATAGCAAAAGTACCTGAAGAAACATGGCTCATCAATGCTCTTCCCCAATATTTTATTCAATCCTTAAAACAGAATTCAAACACAGGACCAGCTTGCACTTTGTTCTTAACCAACAAAACTGCTCCTTTTAAACTCTGCAAACCAAAAACACAGCAAGACATACATAACTCTTATTCTGATAAAAGAACAAATGAGTCCATGAGTTCATAAAACTACATAGATAAAAATCTAAAAATTCTCAAGTTTGACATGATATGTGCACAGTTATTCAAGCCTTTTCCACCATCAACGTAAAGGAATCACCGGGATATCACGTTATCAGCTAATCAATTTTCTTCTGAAAAAGATGCGCACATGAAGAACCAAGAATGGCAGGAAACTTCAGAACCCTCTGTAAATGTCAGCATAGAGACAAAAAAAGACATGAAAAAGTACCTGAAGTAGTATCGCTCAGCAAGTTTCTTTTGCATGGTACTTATATTCACTCCATTAAACAGAATTCATAGACATGATTAGCTTGCTCTTAAATGTTTCTCTTCAGCAACAGAAACTGCTCCTTTTATGCTCTGCCAACAACTTAAACATATCTCTCAAGTACACAACTCTTATTCTTATAACAAATTAGTACCCGGTTAACTAGATAAACTCTAAATTTTCTCAAGTTTGATATCAAGCATTTCCCACCATCAACATTGCAGGATCACCGGGATATCACCAGCATCAAGGGTTTTAATTTCTCCTACGTGAAAAATGTGTACTCTTATGAAATCTCCTCCTGCAAAAATTTCAAATTCGCATTTGTCCCCTTCAGCCAAGCTATTTCCTCTTGAGAAGGAGGACCACTCAATACCGAGCTCCATTTGCCCGTAAGACCGGAGAATGATGTCTACAACCCATGGTTTCCCTGAAGGACCGATTAGAGTAGTCTTTTGATTGCTGCTCAAGCCAACTTCCTTCACCACTTTTTTTGGAATTCGCTGGAGTAAATGTCAGGAAATGTTAATAAGTAATAAAAATATGGAAACTAGAAAAAGAAGATCTCCTTCATGACAATTGAACTTTCTCCATATCAAGAAGGATAAGAGATATCGGTAAATAACGTGATACTTCAGTGAAATATGACAGCCACTAAGTAAGAAGGATAAAGCATTCGCTAAAAGTTACGAGGTACTTAGTCATTATCATATCACTATTCGTGCTCTAATTGCATGTGTGCTGTCAGCTCCTTCTAGATTAGAATATGAACAGACTCTATGATAGTTAGAACGTAGAATTTTTTGTGTTAATCTACACATAGCAAAATTGCAATGTTGTAGAACAACTGATTTTTTCTGAAAAACTTCAAGACAAACTTTGTTCCGCTTCTCCATTTCATTAATATGAAGCAAACTGTTGCTTTTCACAATTTTAACCATGCCAAATTTGGATTACATTCAATAGTTTTAGACTATAACTCTACTAGATATTTCTCCTTATGAGCCAAATTTAGTCTAGCATAAGACAATTGTTGTAGTAGGTAAAAACTAAAACCAACATGAAGAGGTACATTACATGATCATAGACCCAAAATATTACCTAGTACCCCTACTGCTTTCCAATAGGTATGCCCAGTATTGTCTACTGAAAAAGTTTACTGGCTTGAACTCCTTATTTAGTATGATTGAAAAATATTAAGCTATCCATCCTTAGGATCATGTCCCAGACAAACAATTAATATGAAGGGTTAATTACGAACAGACCCCCTATAGTATCACCCAATTGCAAAGAGACCCCATATAGTTCTATTTGTTGCGGATAGACCCCCTATAGTTCTACTTGTTGAGAACAGATCCCCTAAAAGAATTTTTTTTTACTCTTAAAATTGTTAAAAATATTTGAGGAGGCGGATAGATCCGTTATAGACTTATAGTTCTATTGGTGAGGATAGACAACCAATTGCTACTTTTCTATTTTTTTATTTTTTTATTTTATTTTTAAAAGAGTCAAAATTCACTAGGGGGTATATTCGCACTTGGGCCAACATTGGGTCTATTCGCAACAAGTAGAACTACAGGAGATCTATTCACAACAAATAGAATGACAGGGGGTCTCTTTGCAATTGGGTGATACTATAGGGGTCTGTTTGCAAATAATCCTAATATGAAAGGCATAAGATTCATAATTATAATTCTTTTACTTAATTTTGTTTCTCTCTAAGTAAAAATTCAACACCAAATCAACAACCAAATAGGATTGATCATTTAAGGAAATAATTACAGTCCAACTCTCAATAGTTTCCAATCTAAAAGGATTAATGTCAGCATTTGAATCAATAATTATAACAATAAACAAGTTATTTAAATTAATGTTATGAAAAAAAAATTATCTCTTACTAAAAAATCGGGATTGAGAATTTGAGGCGTTCCTTACTTGATCTAGGTATTGATTTTGCATTACATTCCTCAGCTCTTGAACACTTATTGCACTACATCCTTGAACAAACTCGAAAACACAAACATCTCCTTCCTTAAATTGGTTTTTTTCCTGTACAAATCGAACCAACCAGATGACAAGCACAGACACACATCACGCCAACTAGATAATCTTACAGACAATGAACTACCAAGAGGATCCTGAAGGATTTGTCCTTTTCATGAAGATTGCACTTCTTAGTCAACTCTAGAGGAATTGTCTGAAAAACAACATCAATAGGGTATCATAAACTTCACCGAAAAAATATAAACACCCATAGAGTTAAACGAACATACAAAGTGAATGTCAAATCATAAGCCATTTAGAATAGTATAGACTGACTTCAAACCGTGAACAGTGTTTGGTTCACACATTAAATTTTATCTTGTTTACCTTTCTAGTCTATCTATGCAAGACCTTCCTAATGCATTGTTAATCTCTGTAAGTTAGGGTGTATTTGTGCGTCTGCATGCATATTCTAGTCTAGCAATGTTCATGGATCCTGCTTTTTAAGTTTATGTTGTTCATCATACTTGGCCTATGTCGTTATTAATGCTTCCTTGCCTAGTAAATCATATGTAACATAGTTTATTTAATAAAATGTTATCTGATTCAACATTTTTAGGGAAAGTATAGTTAATTTATAATTAAAATAGTTCAGGGAAATAAGGTAGACCAAGTAACATTAGGATTGATTTCTAAAATGAAAATTCATGTTATTTTGGAGCAATGTATAGAAAGCGTTGGGCGCCAGACCAGCAGCTAGCGCCTAGGCATAGACAAATTTCTTTTTTGTTGAAGTGGTGGTGGAGGAGGTTTTCTTGAAGGTCGGAGGAGGTGGAGAAGGTTTTCATAGTCGGTAGAGGAGGGGTTTGTAATCGGTGGAGGAGGCCGGAGGAGGGCTCTTGAAGGCACATGCAGCTTTCAAAGCCTTCTCATTATCAACCGGCTTTGCACCTCTAAAGACCTTGTAGAACATTTCTACAAGCAAAGAGCATGTTAAACATAGTATTACATCTAGCTTTCAAACTCATGATGGATCAAGAGTTGTACTAATGGAAAGATTTTCTATTCTTATTGATTGTTGTAACGAAGAGAGTAATAAGTAATAACCTACACACTACAGACTATTTACAGAGAGTTACCGGAAGGGAAAAAAAGGAAAGCTACATGAGGTACCTCTGTCCTTGAGAAACAGATGAGATGTGCATATTTATGTATGGATATAGTTCATATTAACTTGGTTAACAACAAACCTACTTAAGCACTAAATTAAATCGAGATGGTACTTAATATGTATTAAGGTGGCACTGTAATTTTGGCAAAAAGAGATCACTTCCTAAATCATAATCATCCAATAATATCCAACCAGTGTGATTCATTTCCATTTTGATTCATTAAGGAAACACTCACTATTATCTGTCATCACCCTTTTCCCCTTCCTCTTCCTACAAACTTCTTTAGCTGACATGCTTTTCTCTTCATCGGAATCCTGGGATTGTACTTCAATCTTCACTCTTTCATTAGTATCATCGACACATGCCTCCTTCTCACAGCATGTAGTATCATAAATGATCACTCCCATCCATCTTGAAAGTAGAGATGCTCATCAACAACGCCCACCTTGATCCTCCAAGATGCAGCCATTTGATCAAGAGTAGAGCTTTAGAAACTGTTGGCTGAACAGGAAGTAACCAGTACACTGTCATTTTCAATGTATGACTTGAGTTATGCAAACACTGAGCATTAATTTTGGGTAAAGCTTTTCTCAAGCCCCCTGCATTTGGAAATAGGCACTTCCCCCTTGACAAAGAGATTTTGCTTCCACCCTAGGGTCCAACTAGACATGGTTTAAACAGGTCGCATTAGATCGATTCAGGTCAGGTTGTTTCGGGTTGGCGCAACTTTGACTCGGCACCTTTAAGCCTGACCAGAACCTGACCCATTTAATAAACTGGCCAGTGTTTCAAATAACCTCCATTTAGTTGCAGCTTAAAACTGGAAGCATCAGTACCTCAGCACAAACTACATGACGACGTTAAAAGTTTCATCCAGGCAAAATATCAAAGAGGTAGCAAGCAAGAGATATCCACTGAACTCAAAGAAATGCAGATTTATTGAACTAAAAGAAATGCATATTTATTGCTACATGATTTAAGTGGCTCACAGTTTGGATCATTTGACTGGTTCCTATTTGACCCGAGCTTCATTCAGGCAATAGATCAAACGGGTAGCGAGCAATAGATGTCCGCAGGTAACGAGAACTTAAGGAAATGCAGGAGGAAAATAATAACACATGAAATGGGAAAGGACGTCGGAATATCAACTTCTCTCGGCGCCGAGGGATTATAAACTGTGGGGGAGTAGGGGAATCGGAGAACGTGAGGGGGTTGATGGGGATGAAATGGGTCAAACGGGTACTGAGGGTACGGGTAATTCGGGTTAACCCGTTGAACAATCCGCACAATGTTTAGGGTGTGTTTGGCAAACTACACAAAAGTGGGCCAGGATCAGTGATGGCTCAATTTTGTGCTAAACCAGTTTTCTTTTAGATCAGCCTCTAGTCCAAAACAAAACCAGTTTAAGGCCATATTTTGGCCTATGAAAACAGGGTCAAATCTGGCCCTCTTATTTGCCACACAAAAAATCTTTCAAAACTGGGCTAGGTTTGAACCTAGCCCAGTTTTGAATGATTGTCATACACACCCTTAGGGACTGTTATGGTTCACAAAAGTGTCAAAACTAATAAATAGACTGAAGTTATGTAGCGACTGGCATGCTAATTTATTTAAAATCAGCTTTATAAGGGCCTGTTTTGATGCAAATTTTACGGAAACCCTAAAAGAAAACACCCTAGCTGACACCACCACCACGGAGGAAGACCTTTTCCCAAAGGAGTTTTTCATTTCTTATGCTATGTTTGGGAGTTTAAGGGAAGGAAATGAAATGTAAGATAGGGAAAGGAAAGTTAGAGAAAGGGATGAGAAATATAATATCTTGTTTGGGAGTTTTATAAATGGAACGGAGATGAACTTAGATTATATTGTTTGAGAGTTCTAATTAAGGGAAGGGAAGGAAAGTAAATGAATCTTAGCAATTGATTTATTATGATAGAGGGTCAAGATGTCTTTTGTATTAATAACTTTTACTTTCTTTCCATTTCCCTTCTTTATCCCCCAATTTGAGGGGGAAAGAAATCATAAAAGTTTTATGAAAGTTTTTCCTTCCTTTCCCCTTTTTACCCTCCCAACAAAACTCCTAAACAAAGTTAAACTTAAAATTCTCTTCCCTTTCCCTTCTTTACCCCCCATCCAAACACAACATTAAGGTTGGGATGGGGACCAAAAAAGGAAAGCAGTTTTTTAGAACTCCTAAATTTTCACGATTTTCATTTCGTGCTCTTAATTTGAAAATAAGATATTTCACATTGAAAAATTGCAGAAATTGTTAAATGTGATGGCATAGTAAAATGGAATTTTTTTTTTCAAGGTTTCGAACATTTTGCACTCTCGATTCAAAAGACATAAAAGCTTTGGAAATCCAAACTCCAACAAGCTTTCTTGGATGAGACAAAAAAGAAATTTATTTTCCAACTGAAAGTCATTAGAAATAAGGTGTTTTCTTTAAAATATATTTCCTGCTATTTTGGGAAACTATTCAAATAGCCATTGATTTAAAAAAGCATTCAGAAAATGTAACTCAAAGGCTATATTGCTCTGGGGTTTTGAAGATAACCAACCACCACATGTGAGTACGTTTACTTGGCACGACATTCCAAGTGATATAATTTGACAAGATTTCTTCTTGATCTAAGGGGGTGTTTGGTTCACAAGTTTTAGGAAAAGTTTTTGAGAAATGGCAGTTTCGTAAATAAAAGTTTTCCTATAGTTTTCATGTGTTTGGTTCACTCTAGATTTATGGAAAACATTTTCTATAAAGTATCAAGGCTCATTTTCTTGTTTTGAACCAAACAACTTCCTAACATTTTGAGAGGAAATCTCATGGAAAACTAACAATACTATTAAAAAAGTAATAAACCCATACTTTTTTACTTGTTTTGAACCAAACAACTTCCTAGAAAAGGAAAACTTGACATTTCTATAAAGTATCAAGGCTCATTTTCTTGTTTTGAACCAAACAAAAGAAAAGAAAAATTTGTACTTTTTTACTTCTCAAAACTTTATTTGAGTGGAAAACATTTTCTATAATTTGGGTGGAAAACATTTTCTATAATTTCAAGAAAATGAACCAAACACCCCCTAAGGTTCATCCCTAGTGTCATTAACATCAAAACGACACTCTCAAAGGACAGAGCTTACCTTCATGTCCCATCCTAATATATCTGGTCATACCACCATCTGATAACCAATATCACTATCCTCTAGCCATAAGGGTGAACTTAGTCTCTCGAAGGAGTGAGAAAAGGATGAGCCTACCTCCACGTCTCATCCTTACGTATCTTGTCATGTCGCTATTGGATTACAAACATCACCACCCTCTAACCAGATGGATGAAATTCAATCAATTAAAGGAGAGGATTATCACAACTATAATCTCTAGGTTGGAATAGAGGGAGGAACCTTACAAAATGGATCATCTTCAAGATACAGAAATATTATTTCTCTTTTGTTATAAAAAAATATTATTTCTCTTTTACATTCCAAATCAGATATTAAATCTAGCTCCTTTCAATTGTACTCCTCTAGGTTGGGCCTTAAAAGGTACTTTTTGTTAGAAAAGTAGAAAGCATAACACGTAATAGAAATCAAATTTTTATTTACTTACATCCTAAGATCCATACGAAGAAGAAGATCCAAGATACAAGAATACCTGAAACGTGCAGATTTGTAGCGGAAACTTGCGTACTCGTGGAGATGTTGTGCAGCAATCGTAGCCACGCCTCTACTGGTATCCACACGAACTTATTAGAACTCCGGACGTCGGTGTGCTAGCACTTTGAAGACGGCGGCCTCTAGGGTTTCTCCTCTCTCCCTCACGATTTCAGAAGCTGAATTGGATTGATCAGGAAGGTCCGTCTCAGGCTTCTTTTATAGGGTCGTGAGGTGGTTTCTCAAACCAGGAAAGAGATCGGATTTCCAATCAGACGGTCAATCAAAAAAATTTGTTCAAATCAATTCTTATCAATTAACCGAGATTGATCAAATCAATTTGATTGCTAGGAGATAGGTTCATTGAAGTCATTCCTTATCCGATTACCCGATTGATTTCTAGGGCATATAATACTAACAATCTCCCACTTGCACTAGAGCCAATCATTCTCATATCTAATCATATCTCAATATGACTTAATTTATGCGGGCTTTCTTAATAACGTTCCAACACGTTCTTATGTATGACCCATTAGGTTTACACGATGTTGGCAGTGGGCCAAAATACTTTTTGGCCTATAAGTCATAAGCGGACCCTAGTAGGACATTATGACTACCCAAATCACGTAAATATCATCTCAAATAAAACCTAGTCCACAATGGACATATGTCGATCTCTTTATCACTAGATATCTTGATTGAACTCAAGGCAGAAAGCGTGTCATCCTTGTACAGTTCAACCTTTAATTTCTCGTACCTGAAATTAGACTGACTTCTCAATAGTTGACTCTCAACTAATTAGGCATGGCCATGCACTTTCTCAGTCTATCTTCTTCGATGGGCCCAGAGATATCATACTCTCATTTATATGAGAGGGACAAATTCCATCTTGACTATTCACATCCCTCTGCAAGATTCATAGCATACCCGATTGATACCTTTATTGTTATCCGGTCAAAGGAAAACATTTGGTAACATCAAAGTATACAATCCTCATGTTGGAAACTATGATAGTCTCAGGTCAAAAGACCAAACATAACCATTGTATGAAACATATTGATGATACAAATAATCCATGCAATGTTTCATAGCGGGTCAGTCCAATATCATGTTCACCAACATATACCCATGTGATTGACTTGATATCTCATATCCATGATCCGCGAAACATGATCATCAATCAATCCACATGCTGCCTATAAAATCATTAGCGTCCCAACCAATGACAAAAGACAAGGACAATTTAGAATAATATCACATCACAATCTAGAGTTTCACATTCAAGTCACATACTTAATGATCCATAACAAGTGATTTATTCAAGGGACCGAATAACACATTATTCATATAAGTTGCATAAACATAAACTAAACATAATCATCTCTATGATTGGTTTCTAAGGCATATCATACTAACAATCTCCCACTTGTACTAGAGCCAATCATTCACACATCTAATGCCTATCGCTCCAGTATGCATCTCATGTTTAGCTCGCGGGAGAGGCTTAGTTAACGGGTCTGCAACATTTCCTTCTGTTGTAACCTTACATAACTTTATATCGCCTCTGTTTATGATCTCCCGAATTAGATGAAAATGCCAAAGTATGTGTTTGGACTTCTGATGTGACCTTGGCTCTTTTGCTTGTGCAATGGCTCCATTATTATCACAATAGAGATCCACTGGACTTGCAATGCTTTTAACCACACCAAGCTCAGAGACAAACTTCTTTATCCAAACCGCCTCTTTTGTCGCTTCTGAAGCAGCAATGTACTCAGCTTCTGTTGTAGAATCAGCAACTGTCTCTTGCTTAGAACTCTTCCAGCTCACAGCTCCTCCATTGAGGCAAAACACGAATCCAGATTGCGACCGAGAATCATCTTTGTCAGTTTGGAAGCTTGCATCGGTGTAACCGGTTACAACGAGCTCTTCCTCACCTCCATAGACAAGGAACACATCCTTAGTTCTTCTTACGTACTTGAGAATATTTTTGACAGCTATCCAGTGACTCTCACCTGGATCTGACTGGTATCTGTTCGCGGTAAAAGTTGGTTTGTTATTCATTGCTTCGTTTGAACTTGCTTACAGCTTCTTTGGCCTACAACAAAAATTCAAACAAAAGAATGCCTTTTATTTTAAGGCGTACAATGAAAACGAAAAATTACAACTTTCTCCTTGAGTGAACAAACACGAGGATCTCTGTTATATCGGGATCCTCGCTTGCGTGGGTTCTTTGCCTGTGCCGGGGACTTTTTGTGTCCGTGGACCACCGCGCAATTCGATCCAGGTGGAGACCCGGTTCGAACTACAGACGAAGGGGCTCGCTTCACGAAGGAAACGGTTACCGAGGGGATCACACTCACGAAGGAGAGGATCACGGAGCGGTGAGATCTACTAGGAGAAATCACAGCTATCCCCGAGATTAAGACGAAGCTTAACCTAGAGGGTATCAGAGTTCAACCCAATTCAGTTACCTTCCGCCAGATCGACGCCGATGAACTTGTGCTCGCCGGTGTTCGAACCGCGCCGACCGCCGTGGATCTCGCGAGGGCTGAAGTGCGGAAGAAAAATCCCAAAGTCCACAAATCCAGCCTCTGAATCCCCTCCAAGAAGCCGCCTGGAAGCTCTCTCCAAAAAGATCTTCAGAAATCCCCCAAGCTCTCCAAAATCCCACCTCCAGCTCCCGAAGACCCCCCCTATTTATACAAATCGGGGTGGCCGAGGTGCCTCGGCCAAAGTGGCCGAGGTGCCTCGGCCAAAGTGGCCGAGGTGCCTCGGCCAAAGTGGCCGAGGTGCCTCGGCTAACTAGGCCGAGGTGCCTCGGCCAAAGTGGCCGAGGTGCCTCGGCTAACTAGGCCGAGGTGCCTCGGCTAAGTTGGCCGAGGTTCGCAAAAAACCGAGGTTCGCCAAGTGAACACGAGGTTCGACTGAATGAACACGAGGTTCGCCAAAGTGCAAGGTTCGCCAGAAGGTGAGGTTCGCCGAAATGAACTGAGGCTTTGCCAAGTGAACATGAGGCTCGCCAAATGACTACGAGGTTCGACTGAATGAACTGAGGCTTCGCCAGGTGAACACGAGGCTCGCCAAATGGCGAGGTTCGCCAAAAGGCGAGGTTCGCCGAAGGCGAGGTTCGCCAAAATGAACCGAGGTTTCGCCAGTGAACACGAGGCTCGCCAAATGGCGAAGGTTCGCCAAAAGGCGAGGTTCGCCAAAAGGCGAGGTTCGCCAAAATGACCGGAGGTTTCGCCAGTGAACACGAGGCTCGCCAAATGGCGAGGTTCGCCAAAAGGCGAGGTTCGCCAAAGTGCAAGGTTCGCCGAAGGCGAGGTTCGCCGAAGGCGAGGTTCGCCAAAATGAACCGAGGTTCGCCGAAGGCGAGGTTCGCCAAGTGAACACGAGGTTCGACCGAATGAACACGAGGTTCGACCGAATGAACACGAGGTTCGCCAAACCGCGAGGTTCGCCACCAAGTTGGCCGAGGTGCGCCGTTTTCGCCGCTTTTCGCCTTCCGGCTTAGGCCCCGCTTATTCGACTCTTGGCCTTCTCGGACTTAGGTTCCGCTCGTATTTGGTTCCGACTAACTCTTGGTTCGCTCCGTTCAACGGTCCCGAATCCGACGTCTGCTCAAGTCCGGTTTAAACCGTGCTTGTGACGCCGTGGGTTTGCCGCCGGGTTCGCTTTAACGATTCGACGTCCGTATCGCTCGATGGGTTGTCATTCGCCGACTTCGCCACGAAGTTGGTTTCGGGATCTTGTAAGTATTTTTCAACGCCACAGATACCCTCCAAAGCGCCTCGGCCTCGATTCTTGACGAAGTCCGATGCTTTGACATGATGGTTCCCGCCTTCACCGGGTGGGGTCCCAAAAGATAGCTTCAAGTCTTCGATTCTTTCAGATCATCCAGTTCTTTGTAGGATTTCTGATAAGATCACGGTGCTGCATTTATTGTCTGACCGCTTGTCTTGATTCGAAGCTGGTGGGTGAGTTTTGTTTGTAACTCGTGTCGGTTGGTTGTTGTTTGACTAACCATCAGACTTTTGGACTTATCCGTATGTCGGCGAACTCCTTGTTGGCGACACGTTGGTTGTGTCGAATACATGGAATTTCATAACCCTCAGTCGGCTATTTCTTCCATCATTACGTGCGTTATTGGTTTAACCACAGCGGGAGGACTAATCTTTTCATGGAGATATCCTCCGAGGACTCCTTGTTGAAACCGGAGACCATTTGGCTTCTTCTTCGACCGGGATCTGGATCCGCGGCTACGACACGACGATCTCTGACTTGAGACCGTTGGCTCCCACTGTGGTCGCCAGCTTGTTCGCGGTAAAAGTTGGTTTGTTATTCATTGCTTCGTTTGAACTTGCTTACAGCTTCTTTGGCCTACAACAAAAATTCAAACAAAAGAATGCCTTTTATTTTAAGGCGTACAATGAAAACGAAAAATGAACCGAGGTTTCGCCAGTGAACACGAGGTTCGCCAAAATGAACCGAGGTTTCGCCAGTGAACACGAGGCTCGCCAAATGGCGAGGTTCGCCAAGTGAACACGAGGCTCGCCAAATGGCGAGGTTCGCCAAAATGAACCGAGGTTTCGCCAGTGAACACGAGGTTCGCCAAAATGAACCGAGGTTCGCCAAAATGAACCGAGGTTCGCCAAGTGAACACGAGGTTCGCCAAAATGAACCGAGGTTTCGCCAGTGAACACGAGGTTCGCCAAGTGAACACGAGGTTCGCCAAAATGAACCGAGGTTTCGCCAGTGAACACGAGGTTCGCCAAAATGAACCGAGGTTCGCCAAGTGAACACGAGGTTCGCCAAAATGAACCGAGGTTTCGCCAGTGAACACGAGGTTCGCCAAAATGAACCGAGGTTTCGCCAGTGAACACGAGGTTCGCCAAAATGAACCGAGGTTTCGCCAGTGAACACGAGGTTCGCCAAAATGAACCGAGGTTTCGCCAGTGAACACGAGGTTCGCCAAAATGAACCGAGGTTTCGCCAGTGAACACGAGGTTCGCCAAAATGAACCGAGGTTCGCCAAGTGAACACGAGGCTCGCCAAATGGCGAGGTTCGCCAAAATGAACCGAGGTTCGCCAAAATGAACCGAGGTTTCGCCAGTGAACACGAGGTTCGCCAAAATGAACCGAGGTTTCGCCAGTGAACACGAGGTTCGCCAAAATGAACCGAGGTTCGCCAAGTGAACACGAGGTTCGCCAAAATGAACCGAGGTTTCGCCAGTGAACACGAGGTTCGCCAAGTGAACACGAGGTTCGCCAAAATGAACCGAGGTTTCGCCAGTGAACACGAGGTTCGCCAAGTGAACACGAGGCTCGCCAAATGGCGAGGTTCGCCAAAATGAACCGAGGTTCGCCAAAATGAACCGAGGTTTCGCCAGTGAACACGAGGTTCGCCAAAATGAACCGAGGTTTCGCCAGTGAACACGAGGTTCGCCAAAATGAACCGAGGTTCGCCAAAATGAACCGAGGTTTCGCCAGTGAACACGAGGTTCGCCAAAATGAACCGAGGTTTCGCCAGTGAACACGAGGTTCGCCAAAATGAACCGAGGTTCGCCAAAATGAACCGAGGTTCGCCAAAATGAACCGAGGTTTCGCCAGTGAACACGAGGCTCGCCAAATGGCGAGGTTCGCCAAAATGAACCGAGGTTCGCCAAAATGAACCGAGGTTTCGCCAGTGAACACGAGGCTCGCCAAATGGCGAGGTTCGCCAAAATGAACCGAGGTTTCGCCAGTGAACACGAGGTTCGCCAAGTGAACACGAGGCTCGCCAAATGGCGAGGTTCGCCAAAATGAACCGAGGTTCGCCAAAATGAACCGAGGTTTCGCCAGTGAACACGAGGCTCGCCAAATGGCGAGGTTCGCCAAGTGAACACGAGGCTCGCCAAATGGCGAGGTTCGCCAAGTGAACACGAGGCTCGCCAAATGGCGAGGTTCGCCAAAATGAACCGAGGTTTCGCCAGTGAACACGAGGCTCGCCAAATGGCGAGGTTCGCCAAAATGAACCGAGGTTTCGCCAGTGAACACGAGGTTCGCCAAAATGAACCGAGGTTTCGCCAGTGAACACGAGGTTCGCCAAAATGAACCGAGGTTCGCCAAGTGAACACGAGGTTCGCCAAAATGAACCGAGGTTTCGCCAGTGAACACGAGGTTCGCCAAAATGAACCGAGGTTCGCCAAAATGAACCGAGGTTTCGCCAGTGAACACGAGGTTCGCCAAGTGAACACGAGGTTCGCCAAGTGAACACGAGGCTCGCCAAATGGCGAGGTTCGCCAAGTGAACACGAGGCTCGCCAAATGGCGAGGTTCGCCAAAATGAACCGAGGTTTCGCCAGTGAACACGAGGTTCGCCAAAATGAACCGAGGTTTCGCCAGTGAACACGAGGCTCGCCAAATGGCGAGGTTCGCCAAGTGAACACGAGGTTCGCCAAGTGAACACGAGGTTCGCCAAGTGAACACGAGGCTCGCCAAATGGCGAGGTTCGCCAAGTGAACACGAGGTTCGCCAAAATGAACCGAGGTTTCGCCAGTGAACACGAGGCTCGCCAAATGGCGAGGTTCGCCAAAATGAACCGAGGTTTCGCCAGTGAACACGAGGTTCGCCAAGTGAACACGAGGTTCGCCAAAATGAACCGAGGTTTCGCCAGTGAACACGAGGTTCGCCAAAATGAACCGAGGTTTCGCCAGTGAACACGAGGCTCGCCAAATGGCGAGGTTCGCCAAAATGAACCGAGGTTTCGCCAGTGAACACGAGGTTCGCCAAGTGAACACGAGGCTCGCCAAATGGCGAGGTTCGCCAAGTGAACATGAGGCTCGCCAAATGGCGAGGTTCGCCAAAATGAACCGAGGTTTCGCCAGTGAACACGAGGCTCGCCAAATGGCGAGGTTCGCCAAGTGAACACGAGGTTCGCCAAGTGAACACGAGGCTCGCCAAATGGCGAGGTTCGCCAAAATGAACCGAGGTTTCGCCAGTGAACACGAGGCTCGCCAAATGGCGAGGTTCGCCAAAATGAACCGAGGTTCGCCAAAATGAACCGAGGTTCGCCAAAATGAACCGAGGTTCGCCAAAATGAACCGAGGTTCGCCAAAATGAACCGAGGTTCGCCAAAATGAACCGAGGTTCGCCAAGTGAACACGAGGTTCGCCAAAATGAACCGAGGTTTCGCCAGTGAACACGAGGCTCGCCAAATGGCGAGGTTCGCCAAGTGAACACGAGGTTCGCCAAAATGAACCGAGGTTTCGCCAGTGAACACGAGGCTCGCCAAATGGCGAGGTTCGCCAAGTGAACATGAGGCTCGCCAAATGGCGAGGTTCGCCAAAATGAACCGAGGTTTCGCCAGTGAACACGAGGCTCGCCAAATGGCGAGGTTCGCCAAGTGAACACGAGGTTCGCCAAGTGAACACGAGGCTCGCCAAATGGCGAGGTTCGCCAAAATGAACCGAGGTTTCGCCAGTGAACACGAGGCTCGCCAAATGGCGAGGTTCGCCAAGTGAACACGAGGCTCGCCAAATGGCGAGGTTCGCCAAAATGAACCGAGGTTTCGCCAGTGAACACGAGGCTCGCCAAATGGCGAGGTTCGCCAAAATGAACCGAGGTTTCGCCAGTGAACACGAGGCTCGCCAAATGGCGAGGTTCGCCAAGTGAACACGAGGTTCGCCAAAATGAACCGAGGTTTCGCCAGTGAACACGAGGCTCGCCAAATGGCGAGGTTCGCCAAAATGAACCGAGGTTCGCCAAAATGAACCGAGGTTTCGCCAGTGAACACGAGGCTCGCCAAATGGCGAGGTTCGCCAAAATGAACCGAGGTTCGCCAAAATGAACCGAGGTTTCGCCAGTGAACACGAGGTTCGCCAAGTGAACACGAGGTTCGCCAAAATGAACCGAGGTTCGCCAAGTGAACACGAGGTTCGCCAAGTGAACACGAGGTTCGCCAAGTGAACATGAGGCTCGCCAAATGGCGAGGTTCGCCAAAATGAACCGAGGTTCGCCAAGTGAACACGAGGTTCGCCAAGTGAACACGAGGTTCGCCAAAATGAACCGAGGTTTCGCCAGTGAACACGAGGTTCGCCAAGTGAACACGAGGCTCGCCAAATGGCGAGGTTCGCCAAAATGAACCGAGGTTCGCCAAAATGAACCGAGGTTTCGCCAGTGAACACGAGGTTCGCCAAGTGAACACGAGGCTCGCCAAATGGCGAGGTTCGCCAAAATGAACCGAGGTTCGCCAAAATGAACCGAGGTTTCGCCAGTGAACACGAGGTTCGCCAAGTGAACACGAGGCTCGCCAAATGGCGAGGTTCGCCAAGTGAACACGAGGCTCGCCAAATGGCGAGGTTCGCCAAGTGAACACGAGGCTCGCCAAATGGCGAGGTTCGCCAAGTGAACACGAGGTTCGCCAAGTGAACACGAGGTTCGCCAAGTGAACACGAGGTTCGCCAAAGTGGCCGAGCCACCTCGCCAAGTTGGTAGAGTCGCCGTTTTCTGCGTTTCTCGTCGTTTTCTCGGCCTTAGGGCTTAGGCCACCTATTCGACTCTTGGCCTTCTCGGACTTAGGTTCCGTCGTATTTGGTTCGAGACTAACTCTTGGTTCGTTCGGTTCAACGGTCCCGAACCGATCGTCCGCTCAAGTCCGGTTTAAACCGTGCTTGTGACGCCGCTGGTTCGCCGTCGAGTTCGCGTCTTAACGATTCGACGTCAGATCATTCGATGGGTTGTCATTCACGACTTCGCCACGAAGTTGGTTTCGGGATCTTGTAAGTATTTTTCAACGCCACAGATACCCCTCCAAAGCGCCTCGGCCTCGATTCTTGATGAGTCCGATGCTTTGGACATGATGGTTCCCGCCTTCACGCGTGAGGGTCCCAAAAGATAGCTTCAAGTCTTCGATTCTTTCAGATCATCCAGCTTCTTTGTAGGATTTCGATAAGATCACGGTCTTTGCATTTATTGTCCGACCGCTTGTTAAAATCTTGATTCAAGCCGGTGGGTGAGTTTTGTTTGTAACTTCGTGTCGGTTGGTTGTTGTTTGACTAACCATCGACTTTTGACTTATCCGTATGTCGGCGAACTCCTTGTTGGCGACCGTTGGTTGTGTCGAATACATGGAATTTCATAACCTTTAATCGGCTAATTCTTCCATCATCACATGTGTTGTTGGTTTAACCACGCCGAGGACTAATCTTTTCATGGAGATATCCTCCGAGGACTCCTTGTTGAAACCGGAGACCATTTGGCTTCTTCTTGGATCACGGATCCCTGACGGCTGACTACGACGATCTCGACTTGAGACCGTTGGCTCCCCTTGTGGTCGCCCGGCTTGTTAGCGGTAAAAGTTGGTTTGTTATTCATTGCTTCGTTTGAACTTGCTACGGCTTCTTTGGCCTACAACAAAATTCAAACAAAAGAATGCCTTTTATTTTAAGGCGCATAATGAAAACGAAAAATTACAACTTTCTCCTTGAGTGAACAAACACGAGGATCTGTTATATCGGATCCTCGCTTGCGTGGTTCTTTGCTGTCTTGGGGACTTTTGTGTCCGTGGACCACCGCAATTCATCCGTGGAGACCCGGTTCGAACTACAGACGAAGGGGCTCGCTTCACTAAGGAAACGGTTACCGAGGGGATCACACTCACGAAGGAGAGGATCGCTGCGGGGATCACACTCACGGCGAGAGGATCACGAGCGGTGAGATCTACTAGGAGAAATCACAGCTATCCCCGAGATTAAGACGAAGCTTAACCTAGAGGGTATCTCAGAGTTCGACCCAATTCGCCACCTTCCGCCAGATCGACGCCGATCGAACTTGTGCTCGCCGGTGCTCGAACCGCAGGCCGATCGCCGTGGATCTCGCGAGGGCTGAAGTGCGAAGAAAAATCCCAAAGTCCACAAATCCGACCTCACGAATCCCCTTGAAGAAGACACCCCCTATTTATACAAATCGGTTGGTGGCTCGCCACTTGGTTTCACCGGCCAAGTTGGCGGCAGCGCCGTTCTCGCCGTTCGCGTTGTTTTTCCGTCGTTTTCGGCGTTTTCCGTCTCTCGGGCTTGGGTTCCGTCTATACTTGACTCGGGACTAATTCTTGGTTCGCTCCGCTCAACGGTCCCGAACTGACGTCCGCTCAAGTCCGCTTAAACCGTTTGTGACGCCATGGTTCGCCGCCGAAGTTCGCCTTTAACGATTCGACGCTCAGATCATTCGATGGGTTGTCATTCGCCGACTCCCCATCACGAGTTGGTTTCATGAAAGTTGGTTTGTTATTCATTGCTTCGCTTGAACTTGCTTACGCCTTCTTTGGCCTACAACAAAATTCAAACAAAAGAATGCCTTTTATTTTAAGGCGCATAATGAAAACGAAAAATTATAACTTTCTCCTTGAGTGAACAAACACGAGGATCTGTTATATCGGATCCTCGCTATGCGGGTTCTTTGCCTGCGTCGGACTTTTGTGTCCGTGGACCACCGCAATTCATCCGTGGAGACCCGGTTCGAACTACAGACGAAGGGGCTCGCTTCACGAAGGAAACGGTTACCGAGGGGATCACACTCACGGCGAGAGGATCGCCGAGCGGGAATCACACTCACGGCGAGAGGATCGCCGAGCGGTGAGATCTACTAGGAGAAATCACAGCTATCCCCGAGATTAATAATGGCTTAACCTAGAGTGTATCTCAGAGTTCGACCAATTCAGTTACCTTCCGCCAGATCGACGCCGATCGAACTTGTGCTCGCCGGTGCTCGAACCGCAGGCCGACCGCCAGGATCTCGCGAGGGTCGGGCGCGGAAGAAAAATCCCAAAGTCCACAAATCCGACCTCACGAATCCCCTTGAAGAAGACACCCCCATTTATACAAATCGTGGGTGTCAGCGGCCCTACCACTTGTCGAGCCACCTCGCCAAGTTGGTCGAGGTGGCTCGGCCAAAGTGGCCGAGCCACCTCGCCAAGTTGGTCGAGGTGGCTCGGCCAAAGTGGCCGAGCCACCTCGCCAAGTTGGTCGAGGTGGCTCGGCCAAAGTGGCCGAGCCACCTCGACCAAGTTGGCGTAGCGCCGTTCTCGCCGTTCGCGTTGTTTTTCCGTCGTTTTCGGCGTTTTCCGTCTCTCGGGCTTGGGTTCCGTCTATACTTGACTCGGGACTAATTCTTGGTTCGCTCCGCTCAACGGTCCCGAACTGACGTCCGCTCAAGTCCGGTTTAAACCGTGCTTGTGGCTAGCGGGTTCGCCGTCGAGTTCGCGTCTTAACGATTCGACGCTCAGATCATTCGATGGGTTGTCATTCGCCGAATTTCATCACGAAGTTGGTTTCGGTAAAAGTTGGTTTGTTATTCATTGCTTCGCTTGAACTTGCTTACGCCTTCTTTGGCCTACAACAAAATTCAAACAAAAGAATGCCTTTTATTTTAAGGCGCATAATGAAAACGAAAAATTATAACTTTCTCCTTGAGTGAACAAACACGAGGATCTCGTTATATCGGGATCCTCGCTATGGGTTCTTTGCCCGCCGGGAATTTTGTGTCCATGGACCCGCTGCGCAATTCGATCCGTAGAGACCCGGTTCGAACTACAGACGAAGGGGCTCGCTTCACGAAGGAAACGGTTACCGAGGGGATCACACTCACGAAGGAGAGGATCGCCGAGCGGGAATCACACTCCGCGAAGGAGAGGATCGCCGAGCGGTGAGATCTACTAGGAGAAATCACAGCTATCCCCGAGATTAATAATGGCTTAACCTAGAGTGTATCGTAGTTCGACCAATTCGGTTACCTTCCGCTCGTAGATCGGGCGTCGGTGAACTTGTGCTCGCCGGTGCTCGAACCGTCGTCGGCCGCTTCGTGGATCTCGCGAGGGCTGAAGTCGCGGAAGAAAAATCCCAAAGTCCACAAATCCGACCTCACGAATCCCCTTGAAGAAGACACCCCTATTTATACAAATCGGGGTGTTGGTCTTCGACCACTTGGTAGAGCACCTCGACAAGATTGGTAGGGTGGCTCGGCCAAAGTGGCCGAGCCACCTCGCCAAGTTGGTCGAGGTGGCTCGGCCAAAGTGGCCGAAACCACCTCGGCCCTTGGCGAGTCACCTCGGCCAAGTTGGCGGCAGCGCCGTTCTCGCCGTTCGCGTTGTTTTCCGTCGTTTTCGGCGTTTTCCGTCTCGGGCTTGGGTTCCGTCTATACTTGACTCGGGACTAATTCTTAGTTCGTTCGGTTCAGCGGTCGAAATCCGATCGTCCGTTCAAGTCGGTTTAAACCGTGCTTGTGGCTAGCGGGTTCGCCGTCGAGTTCGCGTCTTAACGATTCGGCGTCGTATCATTCGATGGGTTGTCATTCACGACTTCGCCACGAAGTTGGTTTCGGATGTAAGTATTTTTCAACGCCACAGATATTCTCCAAAGCCGCCTCGCCTCGATTCTTGATGAGTCCGATGCTTTGACATGATGGTTCCGGCCTTGATCGGTGAGGGTCCCAAAAGATAGCTTCAAGTCTTCGATTCTTTCGCACCATCCAGCTTCTTTGTAGGATTTCGATAAGATCACGGTCTTTGCATTTATTGTCCGACCGCTTGTTAAAATCTTGATTGAAGCGGTGGGTGAATTTTGTTTGTAACTTCGTGTCGGTTGGTTGTTGTTTGACTAACCATCGGACTTTTGGATTTGTCGGCGAACTCCTTGTTGGCGACCGTTGGTTGTCTTGGGATACATGGAATTTCATAACCTTTAATCGGCTAATTCTTCCATCATCACATGTGTTGTTGGTTTAACCACAGCGGGAGGACTGATCTTTTCATGGAGATATCCTCCGGGGATTCCTTGTTGAAACAGGAGACCATTTGGCTTTCAACCATCGTCCTAGCCTTCACCGGGCGAAAAGCGACGCTTTGACCGTTATTGGGATGTGATTATCCACGGTGGGTGAAGTTTCTTCGATCGACATATTGTCCTGTCGCCATGACTTTCACGCCGCCGATTATTCCTCTCTTGGATATTATGGTGGGAGGAAATTAAGGGTTATCGAGTTATCCTTAAGAATGTGGGTTTATTCTCCAGGAACTCCTCGTTGAAAATTTGGAAACAGTTTATACTCGTAATCCTAGTTGGAGTAGGATTAGGCGACGCGTTGATCGGCGTTGATGCAATCCGCACGATCGAGTTATCCCTAAGAATATTTCTTGTGAGAATATTCTTCCGGGAACTTCTCGACAAATTAGGAAACAGCTTTATACTGTAATCCTAGTTGGAGTAGGATTAGGCGAGCGTTGATCGGCGTTGATGCAATCCATACGATCGAGTTATCCCTAAGAATATATTTATTTTTTTTATGAAAATATTCTTGGGAACTTCTCGACAAATTAGGAAGCGGTTTATACTCGTAATCCTAGTTGGAGTAGGATTAGGCGACGCTGCTGATCGGGCGCCGAGGGAATTCGCGAGGTGTTATCCTCACAATAAACCTTCTAATCTTTCCCAATATAGCGGAGGAAGTAGGAGCCAATCAACGGACTGATTTGGCGCTATCTTGACATCCAAATAAGATTCCAATTAGGACTCCCAATTAGGGGCTGATTAGGATCCTAATTAGGATTGATTTGGGCCCATTAGGAGTTGTTATAAATACCCATACTCCTCCTATTCTTCTGACCTAGGCCGGCCCCCCCTATGCTCTCTCTCTCTTGTTTTCACCTCGCTTCTCGCCGTCGTATCTTCCTCGATCAACAAGGTATGCACATGAGAGTTTTACAAGGTCTTTTTCATCTTTTTCTTCTCTCTTTTCCTTGTGTATGCAGGTGATGAAAACCACGAGGGGAGAAGAACGGGGCCGTGAGCGGCGAGGCACCGTGGTGCGCTCGGTCTCGGCCGAGCGCCTGGGCGCTCGGTTTTGGTTGAGCCGCGGCACCCGCTGGTGCCTCGATCATGGCCGGCGGGCCACGACCTGACCAACGGGTCTCTTGTGCTAAATTTGATGATTTTTTTTGACTGCATATCTGATTTTATTTGTTTTCTTTTGCAGTTTTCGATGTCGTCGCGAAGATCCCATGTTCCGAGGAGTCGATTGTTCGCGGTAAAAGTCGGTTTGATTGTCATTGATTTGAACTGTTACAAACTTCAGTCGCCTGAAACAAATTCAAAGAGAAATATCGCCTTTTATTTTAAGGCTTACAATGAAAATCAAAAAAGATTACAACTTTTTATCCTTTTGAACAAACACGAGGATCTCTGTTATATCGAGGTCCTCGCTTGCGTGGGTTCTTTGCTTGTGCCGGGGACTTTTTGTGTCCGTGGACCACCGCGCAATTCCGATCCAGGTAAAGACCCGGGTTCTGGAACTACAGATGTAAAGGGGCTCGTTTCACGAGAAGAAGCGAAGCGCTGAGGATCACACTCACGAAGGAGAGGATCGCTGCGGGGATCACACTCACGGCGAGAGGATCGCCATGGGATCACACTCACGAAGGAGAGGATCGCCGAGCGGTGAGATCTACTAGGAGAAATCACAGCTATCCCCGAGGTTAAGACGGCTTAACCTAGAGGGTATCTGTAGTTCGACCGAATTGATTACCTTCCGCTTGTAGATCGACGCTGATCGACTTGTGCTCGCCGGTGCTCGAACGGCGCTGGCCGACGGCCATGGATCTCGTGAGAACTCTTGAGAAAATCCTCGAAAATCCACGCCAAGTCCAAAAGCCAAATTCTCCAAATTCTCTCTCCAAAAGCCCCGTCCGAAGTCCTCTGAATTCCCAAAAAATCCCCCCTTCAACCAACGAGACCCCCCCTATTTATACAATGGGGGTCGTGGCCCGACTCGGCCACTTGGTAGAGCCACCTCGGCAAGTTGGTAGAGGTGGCTTCGGCCATGGTGGTCGAGCCTCCTCTACCACTTGTCGAGGCACCCTGCCAAGTTGTCGAGGTGGTTCGCCATTGTGGCCGAGCCACTTCGCCACTTGCCGAGGTAACTCGCCAAGTTGGCCGGTATTGTTCGCCGTTTTTCGCCGTTCGCCCGTTTTCTCGGTCTCGGGTTTAGGCCACGCCTATTCGACTCTTGGCCTTCTCGGGACTTAGGTTCCGCTCAGATTTGGTTCCGGACTAACTCTTGGTTTGTTCGGTTCAGCGATCTGGGATCCGATCGTCTGCTCAAGTCCGGTTTAAACCGTGCTTGTGGCGTGGGTTCGCCGTCGAGTTCGCGTCTTAACGATTCGACGTCCGTGATTATTCGATGGGTTATCATTCGCCACTTCGCCACGAAGTTGGTTTCGGGATCTTGTAAGTATTTTTCAACGCCTACATCGATCAACTCGCACGGCACGTGAATGCACACCTCCTTCTTTCGGTGGTGTGCCAGCTTATCATATTCTCATACAAATATGCATTGTATCCCCGCTTCGCTCTCCTTTGTGAGGCGATTGGGAAGAGCCGAAATCCTCCTTTGTGGGGACCGACGCTTCAGATTGTGCACGTTCGTTACGACCCCGCTTCGTTCTCCTTTGTGAGGCGATTGGGAAGAGCCGAGATTCTCCTTCGTGAGGATTGAGGCTTCAAAGCTCACCCGTCTTTAACGGGAGCGATTTCATACCGCACTTTGCCCTGTGGAACGGGATGTATTGTCGCTTTGTTTATGCGACTATATTTATCGCTCTCCGGTATTCAATACGGATGAAATCGCCATACCCGCTATAAGGTCGTGACTCAATCTATGTAAGATGAATTCAACGCCATTTACTAACCAATATTTTCTCGATTTCAGCTGATTATTCCTCGAGCTTTTCCACCTACGCGGTCGATGGGCATCATAGTGACTATTATTCCACGGTGATGATCCCGCGATTTTTATCTCGCCGATTTGCCTCGCGACATCAGCCGAGACGATCCAGTCAGATTTGAGGGGAGTTCCCGCTTCTCCGACGATTGGTCACCGATCGCCACTCGTAGGGACACCAGCTCACGAACCTTTGTGAAAACAGATTATCTATTCGGCGACTCGCTTAAGGATCCGATACGCCTTTTGTCGAGCGAAGGTGGTTGAACCAAGACGACGGAGGTCCTTTGTATATTCCTGATACCTCGCCAACTCTCATTGATCGATTTCGCACACCATGCCGCGACACGTGATGTCCCGGCCCGACCGAGGAGCGATCATATTCATTGCGGATTTATTACCCGCCAGCCAGCCCGGTTCCAACAGAATCTCGCCATCGGCCTTCACCTCGGGTTGTAGGGCCGACACACCGCCCGTGATGAGCTTTTATTCCCGCCGACTAAGAATCGCCGCTACTGGCGAGATGCCGCCATCTAGTCATAGATTTTACTACCGGGTTCACTCATCGTAAACATTGGTGGGTCGCTCGACCAACTACGCCCTCACCGATGGGATGGAGAACTTCGTGCTTGCGGTCTCAGATTCGCCGATTCGTACACCATGTATAGCCTTCCAATCAGCCAATCATTTCTTCGCCTTTATTTGAGCTCTACAATCCGATTCAAATACATTTTTCACTTAAACACGGCGAAGTTGGGGCTGGCTCTACATGAGATGTATCGATTCGATTTACCCATGGGGAAGATGTCAGATCAAGAGTATTTCCTTCCAATCGAACCGAAGTTGGTCAAGAAACACACACCTGATCGTCACAAAATTTTGTGGGATCTCACTTGTCATTATCATATAGCTCTGGCCCAATCTGAACCTTGCGCCAAAAGGAAATCGCAAGTGAGTCTGAAGCAATTTGCCAATTACTTGTTCCAGCATTTGGAGGAAAAATCTGGCGAGGAAATATGTGAACTATCACCGCTCACTCCTTCGAAGGTTAATGAACTGATCGAGAGGTCCGAGGCTAACTCTTATACGCTCAGCTACGCCGAAGATGGTTTTCCCCCAGGGACCAAGTTTGCAACCTTTCTGTGGCATGCGGTAAAGCCCATCCAACCGACGACTCTTCTAGCCGGCTATCTTACAATCTGGCTAAAGAAGTGTGTGGTTCCATATCAATCGATGATGCTCGCCTCGAGGTCCTTTACCCGCAGTCAGCCTTGCCCACAAGAAGGAACTCTCTCCTTCCGTAATGGTGGCCAACATTCATCGTGGATTGCGACATATAGTCCGGCGCGCATCGAGAAAAGACGAGCCATCACCACGCATTCCTTCCATCCGGTAGAGCTCCCATATACCTATTTGATGGCCTGGCTGGTCCTTCATCGCCCCGACATGATGTCGGCACCGGGTTCCACCGATTCGTCTACTCCTTTCTTGCGGTTGGTAGAGGATTGCAGATGGAAGGGGCGTGGCTTTACAGAGATCAAGAAACGATGCAGATTCATAAAGGGTGGATCTTTTCGGATGTTTTCCTCGATTCTCTGGTCAATATGGTGAGTCCTTGGTCGACGAGGAGGTGCCGAAGACACAACAGACTTCACTTGACATTGGCTATTTCAATTGGCTAGTGAACATCAGGCCAGGGTATCTCACTTTCCGAGTAAAGGAAGAATGCTTCATTGAGCCTTATTTTCCTCGCCGCTTTGCTCGCCAGCCGGTTACGCACCAACTTTATGTTGGAAACCCGAGCCGATAGCTCCAGACTCGTGGTGGACTCGTGGATGGCCTTCGAGCATGGTTGTGGAGTGTCATGGGATGTACTGGTGCTAGATTCAGTCTCCCGAGCTCAGACCGTCAGCTGGAATCGACATTCCTCCATTGTAGTTGGCTATTAGTAGCTAACGAGCCAGTCCCTGTAAGGGCCATCTCGATTTGGTAGCCGGCATCGCTATGCAGCCGGCGCCGACACTCCAAGATGTCGCCAAGCTCTGAGGAAGCGCCGCCAATCTCATCCGCCGGTCGAGATTGAAGAGGAGTTCCACAACTCGGGCGCTGACTTTAGGAGAGGACCAAGCCGAGGTCAGCAGCTTATGAGAAGGACCTCGTATTTCTCCTTTTCCACTTCGCTGTGATCCTCTCTATTGATTTCTCATTCAACCGAATTTTCGTGAAAACTGTTGAAGAAGAAGAATTTCAACCCTCTCAAGGGTTAAACGAAAGAGGTTAGCCCATAAGAATCGCTGAATCCTCGGTCCCTTGATATAGACTTGACCAAGAATAATCCACCAAGGACGGAGGTAACAATTCACCGTGATGTTATCTCAAATTTTCGCTTTTGAGACCGACATTTCTTCATTTGCATGCAGGGGTTTTAGGGATTATGATCCTGCTTTGATTTTCCTCCCCAATTCTCACTGAGCCCGCCATGCCGAACCAAGTTTTACTCAACAAATGTATGGAGCTATGGCGAGGAGGCCGATGTAGGACCTGATTCGTGAACCTGTGTACATCTAACATCGATAATTCCTCTTCTCGATGGCTTAATGCGAATTGAACGACTCGAATTGCACTCCATTAATTGCCTCTTCGCTTTTTTTTTTGCTCTTTTAGAGGGATTGCAGGAGACAAATGCACAAACCGAGACTAAGCGAGCTAACCCCACTGTAGGAGGTAAGTAGCTTTACCAATTGTTTGACTTAATTGCATTCGCCTTCCTAATGCCTTCTTTTTCAGACTTCTCCATGGAAGATTTCGTGGAATCTGGGTTATATGGCAACACTTCCATGGATGACCTGCTACGCGCTTGGTCACAGGATGGAGATACCCTTGGTGAAGATTTACCCGAAGCTAATGTCCCTGAAGAAGGTATGAATTTTCTCTTCGATTAATTATAGGATCAACCGTTTGGCTAATACCACTATAATTAAAAGAGGCTGAGACATTCCATTTGTGCAATGTACTCTTTCCTCTCACCGCCGTAACCTACCACAAATGATCGTTGAGATAGATGAGCACACCGAGGGCTCACCGCTGACAAAGATCCCAAATGATAGATACCGTAGACTCGCTAGCCTCAAACTACAATCAAGGAGACGGTAAGGGTCTTTTAGCCAAATAAGCTTTCGCCCATTTTTTACTGAAAATTCTAAAGTCCTCTTTTCTTCTGTGCAGAGCCTACATCTCGACTCCATGACCTGGTGAGAGCGTTGATGCTGGAAGAAGATCCATCCCATCTTATTATCCGCTTGAAGTACGCCATTCTTTTCTCTCGTGAACACGGTGATCGAAAAGGTCCTTCATGGCGGCTTTCTTCATCGCCAAAGCCATCGCTGATCCCCGGATGGCCTTGATACGGATATGGGTTATCCCGAGCCGCTCAGCCATTGTTGATGACCTCGCCCATCCGAGGGAAAGCTTCAGAGATCGCAAGAGCCGCGGTAGCCGGGCTTCCTCATATGTAGCCGCCATACGGCTCGCTTAGAGGCATGGCGCGACGCCGTGGTTTTTACCGGGCTCAAGTCCGTGATGCAGAGACGCACCGATCGCTCGGTCTGTTGTTGTTGAGACATATTCTTCCTTAAGCCACATCCGTGACCGATATTGTGGCGAAAAGCGGAGAGGATAATATCGCCGTGGGAGAGCTCCATGCCGAGGAAGATAGGATGAGCAGCTTGAGTCGCCAAGGCCAACAAGGAAGAAGCCCTCACCGTTGTGTCTAGGGAGCTCGACCGTCGGGCGTAAACCGGCCGAGCTCGAGGAGGCAACCACGAAGACACCGAACACCGATGAGGAGTCCTTCAGGCCGAAGTTGCAGAAGAACTCCACCAGCTTACGATGGTGAAGTGTCTCACCAACAACAAATCCTTTGTCATAGACTTGATGTTTAAACAGCTTGTAGCTCCTTCTATATTTGCTTCAAATGAATAAGATCTATCCCTTCATTGTTTATTATGATTCTTTTACTGGCCCTCAAATAATTAACCATAATACTTATAGGATTTTGGCAAATCCTCACCATCAACGGGTTTGATTAGCCTTTACCAACCACCGCTTGAGTTGGGCTAGCGGTAGATTATCTAAACCGCTCTACACACAACGTTGTGCTAAAAGAATGAAACTCTCTTAGACTTGTTGCTATGATATTGAATACATAGGCTTTATACTCTTTACGCAAGAGACCACCCGCAACGCTGTTACACGTAGACTCATCCCTTCTTAGGCTTCGGATAAAATACCCCGTAATCGACTCGTGTCTTCTTCAATCGGGAAGACTAAACCGCAACGTGTTAGACGCTGGCTTTATCCCTTCTTAGGCTTCGGATAAAATGCCCTTAATCGAACTCGTGTCTTCTTCAATCGAAAAGACTAAACCGCGACGCTGCAGTTAGCGCCGACTTTATCCCTTCTTAGGCTTCGGATAAAATGCCCTTAATCGAACTCGTGTCTTCTTCAATCGGAGAAAGACTAAACCGCAACGCTGCGGTGAGGCGCTGGCTTTATCCCTTCTTAGGCTTCGGATAAAATGCCCTTAATCAACTCGTGTCTTCTTCAATCGGAGAAAGACTAAACCGCAACGCGGTGTTAGACGCTGGCTTTATCCTTCTTAGGCTTCGATAAAATACCCCAAGATGAATCTTGGTGTCTTCTTTGACCTGAGAATGACCAACCGAGTAAATTGGTGAGAGAGAAAGAACTTTATGTTCTATTTCTCGTATCGAAACCAATAGCAGGGCCCGCTATAGGAATCAAGAGGGTTCAGACGCCCTTCACGGACGACTTGATCCAAACAATTCAAGATACCTTCACCGGCTACCTAAGATGAAGGGTGGAACTAAAAGTGGGATCTCCACTTCGAGATCCTAAAAGACTCAGCGACCTTCACCGGACAACCCGGTTCGAAAATCCCTACAAGATACCTTCACCGGCGCTACCTAGGAGAGAGATGGAACTAAGAGTGGGATCTCCACCGAGAACCGAAGAGACTCGTGACCTTCAAAGGACAACCCGTCCGAAAATCCCGATGCATACCTTCACCGGCGCTACCTAAGATGAAAGATGGAACTAAAAGTGGATCTCCACTTCGAGAACCTAAAAGACTCAGCACCTTCACGGACAACCCGGTCCGAAAATCCCTACAAGATACCTTCACCGGCGCTACCTAGGAGAGAAGTGGAGCTAAGAGTGGGATCTCCACTTCGAGAACCGAAAAGACTCAGTGACCTTCAAAGGACAACCCGGTTCGAAAATCCCAAGATACCTTCACGGCGCTACCTAAGATGAAAGTTCCAAGCTTACCTTCACCGGCTACCTAAGATGAAGGGTGGAACTAAGAGTGGGATCTCCACTCCGAGAACCGAAGAAACTCGTGACCTTCAGCGACAACCCGGTCTGAAAATCCCTACAAGATACCTTCAATGGGCGCTACCTAGAGAGAGATGGAACTAAGAGTGGAATCTCCACCGAGAACCGAAGAAACTCGTGACCTTCACCGGACAACCCGGTTTGAAAATCCCTACAAGATACCTTTAGGCGGCGCTACCTAGGATGAGAGATGGAACTAAAAGTGGGATCTCCACTTCGAGAACCGAAAAGACTCAGTGACCTTCACCGGACAACCCGGTTTGACAATCCCTGCATACCTTCACGCTACCTAAGATGAAAGATGGAACTAAAAGTGGGATCTCCACTCGAGAACCGAAAAGACTCAGCGACCTTCACGGACAACCCGGTCCGAAAATCCCTACAAGATACCTTCACGGGCTACCTAAGATGAAAGATGGAACTAAAAGTGGGATCTCCACTGAGAACCGAAAAGACTCAGCGACCTTCACGGACAACCCGGTCCGAAAATCCCTACAAGATACCTTCACCGGCGCTACCTAGGAGAGAGATGGAACTAAGAGTGGGATCTCCACTGAGAACCGAAAAGACTCAGCGACCTTCACGGACAACCCGGTTCGAAAATCCCTACAAGATACCTTCACGGGCTACCTAGAGAGAGATGGAACTAAAAGTGGGATCTCCACTGAGAACCGAAAAGACTCAGCGACCTTCACGGACAACCCGGTCCGAAAATCCCAAGATACCTTCAGCGGCGCTACCTAGATGAGAGATGGAACTAAAAGTGGGATCTCCACTTCGAGAACCGAAAAGACTCGTGACCTTCAGCGGACAACCCGGTTTGACAATCCCTGCATACCTTCACCGGCGCTACCTAAGATGAAAGATGGAACTAAAAGTGGGATCTCCACCGAGAACCAAAGACTCAAAGCACCTTCACCGGACAACCCGGTCCGAAAATCCCAAGATACCTTCACGGCTACCTAAGATGAAAGATGGAACTAAAAGTGGATCTCCACTCGAGAACCGAAAAGACTCAGCGACCTTCACGGACAACCCGGTCTCGAAAATCCCTACAAGATACCTTCACCGGGCTACCTAGAGAGAGGTGGAACTAAGAGGGATCTCCACTGAGAACCTAAAAGACTCAGCGACCTTCACGGACAACCCGTCCGAAAATCCCTACAAGATACCTTCACCGGCGCTACCTAAGATGAAAGTTCCAAGCTTACCTTCACCGGCGCTACCTAAGATGAAGGGTGGAACTAAGAGTGGGATCTCCACCGAGAACCGAAGAAACTCGTGACCTTCAGCGACAACCCGGTTCGAAAATCCCTACAAGATACCTTTAGGCGGCGCTACCTAGGAGAGAGATGGAACTAAGAGTGGAATCTCCACCGAGAACCGAAGAAACTCGTGACCTTCAGCGGACAACCCGGTTTGAAAATCCCTACAAGATACCTTCAGCGGCGCTACCTAGATGAGAGATGGAACTAAAAGTGGGATCTCCACTTCGAGAACCGAAAAGACTCGTGACCTTCAGCGACAACCCGGTCCGAAAATCCCGATGCATACCTTCACCGGCGCTACCTAAGATGAAAGATGGAACTAAAAGTGGGATCTCCACTTCGAGAACCGAAAGACTCAGCGACCTTCACCGGACAACCCGGTCTCGAAAATCCCTACAAGATACCTTCACGGGCTACCTAGAGAGAGGTGGAACTAAGAGTGGGATCTCCACTGAGAACCGAAAAGACTCAGCGACCTTCACGGACAACCCGGTTCGAAAATCCCTACAAGATACCTTCACCGGCGCTACCTAAGATGAAAGTTCCAAGCTTACCTTCACGGGCGCTACCTAAGATGAAGGGTGGAACTAAGAGTGGGATCTCCACCGAGAACCGAAGAAACTCGTGACCTTCAGCGACAACCCGGTTCGAAAATCCCTACAAGATACCTTTAGGCGGCGCTACCTAGAGAGAGATGGAACTAAGAGTGGGATCTCCACTTCGAGAACCGAAAAGACTCAGTGACCTTCACGGACAACCCGGTTTGAAAATCCCACAAGATACCTTCACCGGCGCTACCTAGAGAGAGATGGAACTAAAAGTGGGATCTCCACTTCGAGAACCAAAAGACTCAGTGACCTTCACCGACAACCCGGTTTGACAATCCCTGCATACCTTCACCGGCGCTACCTAAGATGAAAGATGGAACTAAAAGTGGATCTCCACTTCGAGAACCGAAGACTCAGCGACCTTCACCGGACAACCCGGTCCGAAAATCCCTACAAGATACCTTCACGGCGCTACCTAAGATGAAAGATGGAACTAAAAGTGGGATCTCCACTTCGAGAACCGAAAGACTCAGCGACCTTCACCGACAACCCGGTTCGAAAATCCCTACAAGATACCTTCACCGGCGCTACCTAGAGAGAGGTGGAACTAAGAGTGGATCTCCACCGAGAACCTAAAAGACTCGTGACCTTCACGGACAACCCGGTCCGATAATCCCTACAAGATACCTTCACCGGCGCTACCTAGAGAGAGATGGAACTAAAAGTGGATCTCCACTTCGAGAACCGAAGACTCAGCGACCTTCACGGACAACCCGGTCTCGATAATCCCTACAAGATACCTTCACGGGCTACCTAAGATGAAGGAGATGGAACTAAGAGGATCTCCACCGAGAACCAAAGACTCAAAGCACCTTCACGGACAACCCGGTTTGAAAATCCCAAGATACCTTCACGGGCGCTACCTAGGATGAAAGATGGAAAGAACCCTTCCGCTTATCACGAAAGGATCTTACGCTTGGAGAGGAAGAATTTTATTTTCTATCTCCTACAGAAAAGGGATTTTGATTGGGCCTCTTGTTCATAGAAGGAATCAAGAGGAGATTGTAGCAATGTACCATGTATTTGTAGGCCCACCGCCAAGGGATTTGATCTGGGGAAAATAATGATGGAGGATAACTCTAGGGTTATCCTCAAGTGGGTAACACATCCCACGAGGAACTTCCCGCTGAACGGGTTATCCCAAGATACTAAGGGTAGTATTTCTTCAGAACTTCCCATTTATCTAAGATTAATTGCCTGGCCGCCATTTTGGGTAATTAGGCGATACGCACTATTGAGTAAACCGCTTCTATTACAAACGGACCCTCCCATTTAGGTTCAATTTACCTTTCTTCTGGAAGTGAGGATTATCGGTCGCCGAAAGCAAATGAGGACCAAATCTCCTTCTAAAGGTTCTCTGTCGAACTTTCTTGTTGAAAGCCCTCGACATCCTAGCTTGGTAGAACTCAATGCATTGTTGAGCCTCCAGCGCTTCTCATCTAACATCTCGAGCTCTTCGAGACGCTTCGATGTTGTTCTTCTGGCCGCCATCTCGCTGGAAAGGGCTGGCGCGGCGACGGATCTGAATTTCTAACGGAGAATCGCCGCACCGTGAAACTGTGGAGTACGGGTCGCCTTCCAGCCATGCGTATCAAGCAGCGATATGCCCGTAGTGCTTCTCCGAAGTTTATCATCCCGCCTCGCTTGTTATTCTTCACAAGCTTCGACAAAATTTTGATGATTGTCTTGTTGAACGCCTAATCCATTTGTCGCCGGATTATAAGCCGCTGACGACATCTTGTATCTTGAACTTTTCGCAAAACCCGATGAAGGGATTGCCGATGAATTGGGGCCCGCTATCATGCACGATCCGTTTCGGGACACCATGTCGATAAATGACATGGTGTTTGATAAATTTGACGACGGTATCGCTTTACTTCTTTTAGCGGAATTGCTTCACCACTTGAGAAGTAATCGTGATCGCTAGAATGAACCGACGCTTTGACAGACGGAGGAAAATGGGACCTACAACGCCCATTCCCCATGTCTCAATGGCCGATGTGGTCAAGGATGCAACCGCCAGAGGCCGATGCATATAATTCGCGGAATTTGACACGCTGGCATTTCCGAGCGCATCGACCGCCATTAATCATCGTGGGCCAAAAGTAGCCCATTCTCCTAATTCGATCAGAGCTTGGGACCAGCCGGTGCACCACATTCACCTTCGTGCTTCCCGAAGGACCTCTTACCTCTTTGTTTGAGAGGCATCGGAGTAAAGACCATCGCACTCCTACGATATAGCATCCGGGTTTCGTGTCGTAAAGAATCTTGAGCTCTTCGCCGATTGACTTCTCCTTCACGCCTTCTCGTAGAATACCATGTAAGACGTAATCGATGATAGGAAAGCGCCAATCTCGGGGCTCCAACTTGGTTTGGGTTGCATGTACTTCTTTGGTAACTACCCCCTTATCTTCTTGTGCCTCATCGTATAATGGTACGAAGAGTTGGTGAGTCCTGACCGTAACTAGTTGCTCGGTCTCGGAAGGTTGTGCTAACGACACAGCTAACGCCGCCAGTGCATCCGCATAAGCATTTTGGAGGCGCGGGATATATTCGATGAAAAACTCTTCGAATGAGTCCGCTATTTCAACAGCTATCTGATGATAGGGGATTAGATCCGGATTCCTGACTTCGTAGTCACCACGAACCTGCTTAACTATCAATTGCGAATCGCCGTACGCTTCGAGATACTCGACCCTCAGCTCCTTGGCGAAGCTAAGTCCGATAAGTAGCGCGTTGTATTCGGCTACGTTATTGGAACAAGGTTCGGTGAGCGAATAAGCACGGGGCATGACATGATTCCCCGGGGAAACTAAGACGACGCCAACTCCGGCGGAAATCTTAGAACATCCGAGGGCACTTGCCACATTAGTAGCTCGAGAAGCTCCGTCAAAGTACAGTCGCCATATTTGTTGGTGCGATGTAGTGTTAACTTCGTGGACTTCATCCGGAAGATCATCATATAGCTCAACTGCGTCCGTTGTCGGGCTGGCAGCCAAGAGATCGCAAATCGCTTGTCCTTTGACTGACTTCTGTTGTTTGAAGTGTAAGTCATATTGGGACAAGAGCAAGGCCCATTTCGCCAAACGCCAACTCATTGAGGCCTACCGATCATAAATATTCGACCGATTTACGTTAGAGATAACATAAATCGCCCGTCTAACTAAATAGTGCCGCATTTTTCAATCGCGAACACTAATGCAGGCACCGCTTCACCATTGGGTGTCGAGACTCACCACTAATGTTCGCCAGATAATACATCGCCGCTCGCGGACCGCCGCCGCCGCCTTGTGCGAGTAAAGCGCTTTAACGAGTGATTCGCCTTGACGTAGATCAAAACGGTTTTCCGATCGCGTGCAATAAGAACAGGAGGTTTAGCGAGATAAGACTTGATCTCTTCAATGCCTTCGGCAAAGGCCGCCCCAAATAAATGACACGCTCTTCTTATTCAACTTTGAGAACGGTTGGCACTTCCCGGATAGGTTCGATATGAACCGCCGGATGTATGCCAATCGCCTCTTGTAACCCTCGAAGTTCTCTCGATTTCTGGGTTGCAATTTTGAATCGCCTTTACTTTATCGATCGACATGGATTCTTTTGTTGGTGACGACGGCCAAGGAACTTGCCACTAGACATCCCAAGGAAGGATTTGGTGGTTCATCTTTAGTTGATGAGTTCGCATGAGTTCAATACCGCTCTAAGATCTTTGATGTGATCTCCTTTGTCACGCCACGCACCAAATCGCCGACGTAGCATTCGACCGCTTTCCAAGATGATCCCGAAAATCTCGCCATTGCTCGCCGGTATGTTGCACCGGGCGTTTTTAAACCGAACGGCATGACCGTAGCAAAATATACCGATGGGCTGCTCAACGCCGTGTTTGGCGCCATCGGGTGCATCTTGATTTGGTTGTACCAAAAGCCATCCATAAAGGACATCCTCTCGAATCCACATGTATTGTCAACTATGACGCCGGTGATTGGCGAGGGAAATCATCCTTTGGGCAAGCAGCCGCTCGTGTCTCAGAGTCGCATACGCATCCTAATCGAACCATTCTTCTTCATAATCGACTATATTCGCCACCCAATCCGGATGTTGAATTTCCTCGATGAATCCCGATTCTATGAGTTTCTTTACTTCGTCAACGATTGCTTGCAATATTTGTGGACGAAACCGTCTTTGCTGTTGCTTGACAGGTTTGACATCCATCTTGATGTTGAGGCGATGTATCGCCACATTAGGGTTGAGTCCTGGCATGTCTTCGTAGCTCCAGGCGAATACATCAATATAATCCCTGATTAGGGTGATTAACTCTTCCTTCTCTTCTGAGGGAAGAGTATTGCTGATGTTTATGAGCTTAGGATGCTCTTCATCACTCATATTAACCTGGACTACCTCGTCCTTAGTGGGGGGTTCTCTTTGTTCGAATCTATCCCCAAACTGCTCTTTGAGTTGATGGATCCATGGGTCTTCCCATGTTGGTATATCTTCATCACTCTCAATAGTAGCAGGATCGACCGTAGCCATATTCGACATCAAAGCCTTGAAAGCTTCTCCGAGGCTGGTGTCGGGATCCCAAGCCGATGAATCGCATTTAATGTCCGCCTCCCTCATTGGGTGGATTATTATCAATCACCATGAGCATTCATCTTCCGAGGAGGATTCAGATCCCAACCCTCTGCTGGTCATATCGCCTTTGAGACTCCGATCTTCTTGGCATTTTGTTGCCAAGCCTATCAAAGAGCCACTTCTTCGAGTCGGCTTGGTGCGCTTACATTCGACAACACCGCTCGATAGTTTGAGAACACGGACAATGCGCGGTTCAATTCGGGAACTTCTTTCGAGATTTACTGCACTTTGCACGGTAGTGTCAGCTCGCTGCGGTGTACCGGAGCAATCTTCCGTGGTGTTGGCACGATCTTCGTATAACATCGCCGCCATCGACGAGCCGCCTCCTTCCGCTAATGGCCAAAACTACCGAAAGTAACTCGCCTTTGACTTCCGCTATGTGAGCGGAAGTTTCGTGGGACTCTGACTTCGATCTTTAATCCGGCAGGGTTACAGGAATCTCCCGATCCTTCGAACGGGTGCAGCCCCGTATGAGGAGTGACCCGTGATCCCTTCCGAGGACCCAATCGATCCTTGATAGTTGGTTTGGTGGTGATGACGGAGTTGGCTTCACCACCTGCTCGTGCACCTTTGACCTTGAGGCCGCCGGTCTTGGGCTTTGGTGCCGACAGAGCGTGGGCAACCGGGCCGGGCACCGCTAGACTTGGGCCTCCAAACCCGTGGTACGCTGGTGGCTTCTTTTCCACTTCCTTCTTCAACTCACGAAGCTTGCCGTGACTAAAGCTCGTGGCTCGCGAGCGGGCGCCCGGGATGCGCCTCGGTGGAGCGGTTCCGCTTGACACGGACCCACTCGCTGGTTGACGGCTTGATAGACCGTCGATCACTGGAAAGTCCAGAAGTCCGATCTTAGATCCGCCAGAAGGACCCCATCCACGGATTGCATGGCCTTGGCATTTTGCGCGCCATGCTTTGTCGCCGCCTTTGGCGGGCTCGCTGGAGAGCGCAGCGCATCATCGGCATTCATCTCGGCGCCATCCGACTTCGGGCCGGGGATTTTCGCTACCAGCGCAGGGTTGGACTCGCCATCCCGGGCTCTACCTCGAGGCCCATCGGGTTCTCCTTGCGCCGAGACCTTCTTGGAGCGGCGGGGAACCGATCTCGAAAAGGGTGAGGACAAGTACTCCTCGAACTTCTCTTGATCGAACTCGAACTCGACCTCTTCCTCCACCGATAGGAATCCGCTGGCCGCGTGACGACTCCCTCCGGGACTGAGCTGGCTCCCACTGGTCGCCAAATTGTTCGCGGTAAAAGTTGGTTTGTTATTCATTGCTTCGCTTGAACTTGCTTACGCCTCTTTGGCCTACAACAAAATTCAAACAAAAGAATGCCTTTTATTTTAAGGCGCATAATGAAAACGAAAAATTACAACTTTCTCCTTGAGTGAACAAACACGAGGATCTCTCTATATCGGATCCTCGCTATGGGTTCTTTGCCCGTGTCGGGACTTTTGTGTCCGTGGACCACCGCAATTCGGATCCGTGGAGACCCGGTTCGAACTACAGACGAAGGGGCTCGCTTCACCAAGGAAACGGTTACCGAGGGGATCACACTCACGGGAGAGGATCGTCATGGGATCACACTCACGGCGAGAGGATCACGGAGCGGTGAGATCTACTAGGAGAAATCACAGCTTATCTCTCGAGATTAAGACGGCTTAACCTAGAGGGTATCTCAGAGTTCGACCAATTCGCCACCTTCCGCCAGATCGACGCCGATCGAACTTGTGCTCGCCGGTGCTCTGAACCAGGCCGACCGCCGTGGATCTCGCGAGGGCTGAAGTGCGGAAGAAAAATCCCAAAGTCCACAAATCCAGCCTCTCAATCCCTCCAAGAAGTCAGCCTCGAAGCTCTCTCCAAAAGATCTTCGAAATCCCCAAGCTCTCCAAAATCCCACCTCCAGCCTCGAAGACCCCCTATTTATACAAATCGGGTTGGTCGAGGTGCCCTGCTAACTAGGTCGAGGTGCCTCTACCAAAGTGGTCGAGGTGCCCTGCTAACTAGGTCGAGGTGCCTCGGCTAAGTTGGCCGAGGTTCGCAAAACCGAGGTTCGCCAAGTGAACACGAGGTTCGACCGAATGAACACGCAGGTTCGCCAAAACACGAGGTTCGCCAAAAGGCGCAGGTTCGCCAAAATGAACCGAGGTTTTGCCAAGTGAACATGAGGCTCGCCAAATGACTACGCAGGTTCGACCGAATGAACCGAGGCTTTGCCAGTGAACACGCAGGCTCGCCAAATGGCGCAGGTTCACCAAAGGCGCAGGTTCGCCAAAAGGAGAGGTTCGCCAAAATGAACCGAGGTTTTGCCAAGTGAACATGAGGCTCGCCAAATGGCGAGGTTCGCCAAGTGAACACGAGGCTCGCCAAATGGCGCAGGTTCGCCAAAATGAACTGAGGTTTCGCCAGGTGAACACGAGGCTCGCCAAATGGCGAGGTTCGCCAAAAGGCGAGGTTCGTCAAAAGGCGAGGTTCGCCAAAATGAACCGAGGTTTCGCCAGTGAACACGAGGCTCGCCAAAGGCGAGGTTCGCCAAACCACGAGGTTCGCCAGAATACGAGGTTCGCCAGAAGACGAGGTTCGCCAAACCGCGAGGTTCGCCAGCCAAGTTGGCCGAGGTGCGCCGTTGCCGCTTTCGCCGCTTTCGCCTTTCCGCTTAGGCCCCGCTTATTCTCGACTCTTGGCCTTCTCGGACTTAGGTTCCGCTCAGATTTGGTTTTGGGACTAACTCTTGATTCGCTCCGCTCAACGGTCCCGAACTGATCGTCTGCTCAAGTCCGCTTAAACCGCTTGTGACGCCGTGGGTTTGCCGCCGGGTTCGCGTTTTAACGATTCGACGTCCGTATCGTTCGATGGGTTGTCATTCGCCGACTCCCCGTCACGAGTTGATTTCGGGGATCTTGTAAGTATTTTTCAACGCCTACAGTATCTACTCGTGGCACTCAAGGCATACGATACATCTGGGCGAGTACAAATCATGGCATACATGATAGATCCAATTGCATAATCATATGGAATCTTACTCATGCGGTCCCGCTCATCTTGTGTCGTGGGACACTGATTCTTGCTTAGACTTATGCCATGTGACATGGGCAAGAAATCCTTCTTGGAATCTTGCATGTTGAACCTATTCAACACTTTGTCGATATATGTACTTTGGCTTAATCCAATTAACCTTTTCGATCTATCTCTATAGATCTTTATCCCTAATATGTATGTTGCCTCGCCTAAATCTTTCATTGAAAAACTATTTTTCAATGAGGACTTTACCGATTCGAGCATAGGAATGTCATTTCCGATCAGTAGTATGTCATCCACATACAAGACCAGAAAAACAAGTGCGCTCCCACTAGATTTCTTGTAAACACAAGGTTCTTCTTCGTTTTTGATGAAACCAAACTCTTTGACAACTTTATCGAAACGAATATTCCAACTCCGAGATGCTTGCTTCAAACCATATATGGATCTTTGAAGCTTGCATACCTTCCCAACATTTTCTGGACTGACAAAACCTTCAGGTTGTGTCATGTACACATCCTCAGTCAGGTTTCCATTAAGAAAAGCTGTTTTGACATCCATTTGCCAAATCTCATAATCATAATATGCGGCAATTGCTAGGATAATCCGAATTGACTTAAGCATAGTGACGGGTGAAAAAGTCTCATCATAGTCTACACCATGAATTTATCTGAAACACTTTGCCACCAATCGTGCTTTATGAATGTGGACATTCCCATCCATGTCAATTTTCTTTTTGAATACCCATTTACACCCAATAGTTTTTATGCCATTGGGTGGATCAACCAAGTTCCAAATTTGATTGTCATACATGGATTGCATTTCAGATTTCATGGCTTCAAGCCATTTATCGAAGTCTAGGCTCGTCATTGCTTCTTGGAAGGTTGTAGGTTCATCATTGACTAACAACAAAATGTCATGTTGTTCCATCATTAGAAACATATACTTCTCAGGTATGCGACGTGACCTTTCTGACCTTCGTGGGGCTGGTGTCTCTTGAGCAGTCTCTACAACTATTTGTAGATCTTGCTCAGTTTCAAGAGATGTTGGAGTATTTTCTACCGGCTCTCGAACTTCTTCGAGTTGCACTTTACTCCCACTAACTCTTTTGGAAATAAATTCTTTCTCCATAAAGACACCATTTCGGGCGACAAACACTTTGTTTTCTGCCCTATTGAAAAAGTAGTACCCTTTTGTTTCCTTTGGGTACCCCACAAAGAAGCATTTATCTGATTTGGCTGTGAGCTTATCAGACGTCAAACTTTTTACATAAGCTTCACAACCCCAGATCTTGAGAAAAGATAAACTAGGACGCTTCCCAGTCCATATCTCATATGGTATCTTTTCAACTGCTTTTAACGGAGCCCTGTTCAGTGTGAACGCAGCTGTTTCTAGAGCGTGTCCCCAGAAGGATAATGGAAGATCTACTTGGCTCATCATTGATCGAACCATGTCCAACAAAGTCTGGTTCCTCCGTTCGGATACACCATTCCATTGTGGTGTCCCTGGTGGAGTAAGCTGTGAAATAATTCCACATTGTTTAAGATGATCACCAAACTCTTGGCTCAAATATTCTCCTCCACGATCTGATCGAAGAGTTTTAATTGTCTTGCCAAGTTGATTTTGTACTTCACTTTGAAACTCTTTGAACTTTTTAAAAGTTTTAGATTTGTGCCTCATTAAATAGACATAACCATATCTACTGAGATCATCAGTGAATGTGATGAAGTACTAAAAACCACCTCTGACAGCTGTACTCAATGGTCCACATACATCAGTATGTATAAGGGCCAACAAGTCATTCGCTCTCTCACCAGAACCAATGAAAGGCGACTTAGTCATTTTGCCTAATAAACAAGATTCGCACGCATCAATTGATTCAAAATCAAAAGAGTCTAGAAGTCCATCTTTATGGAGCTTCATGATGCGTTTCTCGTTTATGTGGCCTAAACGACAATGCCATATGAAAGTGGGATTCATCTTAAGTCTTTTGGTATTTATGTTATAAGTGGATATTTCAAGATTTAGAATATAAAGTCCATTCACCAATGGAGCACAGCCATAAAACATATCATTGAAACGAAATGAACAACTTTTATTCTTAAATCTGAAATCAAAACCTTCCATGTCTAAACATGAAACTGAAATGATATTTCTGCTTATGGCAGGTACATAGTAATAATTACGCAATTCTAAAACTAATCCTGAAGATAAAACTAATGAAAAAGTTCCTACGGCTAAAGCAGCAACTCTTGCTCCATTGCCAACGCGGTTGCACTCGCCATTCACAAGATCCTACTCCTTTTGAGCCCCTGCATATTTGAACAAATATGAGCTCCTGAATCGGTATCTAATACCCATAAATCAAAATTAGGAGTAGTAATATTGACTTCAATAACATAAATAACTGAAGTGAAAGTCTCACTTTCCTTCTTCTTCTTCAGATCTTCCAAGTACTTCTTGCAGTTTCTCTTCCAATGACCAGTCTCATTGCAGTAGAAACATTGAGCATCAACGCATGGACTAGGTTTGGACTTTCCATTGGGTTTAGGCTTGCTGTTGAAGTTCTGAACTTGAGCTTTGCCTTTACCTTGAATCTTTTCTTTGCCTTTCTTTTTAAAGCTCTTTCCTTTCTGAACCATCAACATCTCTTTAGGCTGCTTCTTGACATTCTGCTCCGCTGTCTTTAGCATCCCATGCAGTTCAGTCAGTGATTTCTCTAGACCATTCATGTTATAGTTCATGATGAACTGATCATAACTCATCGGCAATGATTGGAGAATAATATCAATGGCCAACTCTTTGCCAAGATGAAAAACCTAGCCTTTCCAGATTCTCAATATAACCAATCATTTTGATCACATGAGGACTAACTGGGCTCCCTTCTGCCAACTTACATTGGTGCAATGCCTTTGTGGTTTCGTACCTTTCAACACATGCTTGCTCCTGAAACAAATTTCGGAGTTGTACGACCATCTCATAAGCAGTCATGTTGTCACGCCCCGCTTCCTAAAATACACGGAAACGAAACGCGAACAAGCCCGCGACGTATTAGGTTGAGAAGAAATACAAATAAAATAAAATATTTCTCCTCAATCTAGTACGCCAAGCGTCAAGTAATAATAATAATAATCACAGTCAGAGATCCCAACCACAGCCAGTAAGAATAAATAATAATCCAGAACAGAAGAGTACATATTACCAAAATGAAATAACATCCAGGACTATAAAAGAGTCCACATGTTTAAACAATACATGTAGCTAAGACTAGAGAATCATAAAACAATGTCAACTGAGCTAAAATGGAAATACTGAAAGAAGTCTAAGGTTCATCAAACTACTGAAAACAAAAAGGAAACTAAGCTTCAGCTCGATCTACTCCATCGCCCGAAGGTTCTCCTCACGAGAAAACTCCTACCAAGCGCATCTCCATATCGAACCTCGTCTCATTATCTAAATCGACGCACACCAAGAGAATGGAGTACGCCGCCGTATAACACACCGCAAGATCCCACAAGAAATAGCGGTATAATAATAATACAAATAAATGCAAGTAATCAGAAAAATGCGGACAAATTAAGTATAACAATTCGGTTAACCACCCATGTAAAGATCCGAATGAGATTAATATTAAGAAATCTACAAAATGAGACGTAGTACGTCGAGCGAAATAATCCAAACAAGGAAACCCTCATGTATATACCGTATGTCTCAGATTGTAAATAACTAAATAATAACCCCAAACTATACACAGATGGAACATATAACTGGAAATAAAGCATCGACATGTGCATCTCAGGTGTTCGTACAACCAGGTGCCCTAACTGTCAAATATCTCAACTCGATGTTCGTATCTAGCCATCCTATAACAGGTCACTGGATCATAATTCTCACAGAGTCGAAGTTCATATCACCGGATAACTGACTGTTCACAAATCCTCTACGTGCATCCAATGTCGCTGCACGAATCGGCCAGAGGACTACACGCAAACCGATTCCTACCGTCCGACACAAGCAGACTCGTGAATACACAAGTACACCGACTAAAGTGACTACACAAATTCAACTTTAGCCCTATTAAACCAACCCCTGACTACACAAATTCATCGGTGCGAAGTCCGAAGATATATCAACAGCCATATCCGATCATATGAACCAAGACTTTCCCATCCCACGGCCTCGTAAATCAAGTCAACGATGCCGATATATCAAACACGGGTTCACCCCTAAGCATGGTCAACACACACATGTCACTAGGTCATGTTCATGACGAACCAAGTCTCTAAGTCATAAACTACTACGGTTCGAACACAACAAGACCGTGAATAAATGCAATTAACACTGCATATCAATACAAGAATGCATCGAAAACATGAATAATCAATAAACAAGATTTAAATGCGATAACAAGAGCCATGAACAGCCTAACTACACATGTAAACGGATAATATCGAAATTTCACTAACGAGATTTTGAAACTTTTAAAATAATAAAATAATAATTCCAATATTCCTTTAATAATTCAAAATCCCTTCATAAAGTAAATCCTTTAAAATATTATTCCTCACGATTATTCTAGAATAACATTTTGACAATAAACTTAATAATTCAAATAGAGAGAGAGAGAGAGAGAGAGAGAGAGAGAGAGAGAGAGAGAGAGAGAGAGAGAGAGAGAGAGAGAGAGAGAGAGAGAGAGAGAGAGAGAGAGAGAGAGAGAGAGAGAGAGAGAGAGAGAGAGAGAGAGAGAGAGAGAGAGAGAGAGAGAGAGAGAGAGAGAGAGAGAGAGAGAGAGAGAGAGAGAGAGAGAGAGAGAGAGAGAGAGAGAGAGAGAGAGAGAGAGAGAGAGAGAGAGAGAGAGAGAGAGAGAGAGAGAGAGAGAGAGAGAGAGAGAGAGAGAGAGAGAGAGAGAGAGAGAGAGAGAGAGAGAGAGAGAGAGAGAGAGAGAGAGAGAGAGAGAGAGAGAGAGAGAGAGAGAGAGAGAGAGAGAGAGAGAGAGAGAGAGAGAGAGAGAGAGAGAGAGAGAGAGAGAGAGAGAGAGAGAGAGAGAGAGAGAGAGAGAGAGAGAGAGAGAGAGAGAGAGAGAGAGAGAGAGAGAGAGAGAGAGAGAGAGAGAGAGAGAGAGAGAGAGAGAGAGAGAGAGAGAGAGAGAGAGAGAGAGAGAGAGAGAGAGAGAGAGAGAGAGAGAGAGAGAGAGAGAGAGAGAGAGAGAGAGAGAGAGAGAGAGAGAGAGAGAGAGAGAGAGAGAGAGAGAGAGAGAGAGAGAGAGAGAGAGAGAGAGAGAGAGAGAGAGAGAGAGAGAGAGAGAGAGAGAGAGAGAGAGAGAGAGAGAGAGAGAGAGAGAGAGAGAGAGAGAGAGAGAGAGAGAGAGAGAGAGAGAGAGAGAGAGAGAGAGAGAGAGAGAGAGAGAGAGAGAGAGAGAGAGAGAGAGAGAGAGAGAGAGAGAGAGAGAGAGAGAGAGAGAGAGAGAGAGAGAGAGAGAGAGAGAGAGAGAGAGAGAGAGAGAGAGAGAGAGAGAGAGAGAGAGAGAGAGAGAGAGAGAGAGAGAGAGAGAGAGAGAGAGAGAGAGAGAGAGAGAGAGAGAGAGAGAGAGAGAGAGAGAGAGAGAGAGAGAGAGAGAGAGAGAGAGAGAGAGAGAGAGAGAGAGAGAGAGAGAGAGAGAGAGAGAGAGAGAGAGAGAGAGAGAGAGAGAGAGAGAGAGAGAGAGAGAGAGAGAGAGAGAGAGAGAGAGAGAGAGAGAGAGAGAGAGAGAGAGAGAGAGAGAGAGAGAGAGAGAGAGAGAGAGAGAGAGAGAGAGAGAGAGAGAGAGAGAGAGAGAGAGAGAGAGAGAGAGAGAGAGAGAGAGAGAGAGAGAGAGAGAGAGAGAGAGAGAGAGAGAGAGAGAGAGAGAGAGAGAGAGAGAGAGAGAGAGAGAGAGAGAGAGAGAGAGAGAGAGAGAGAGAGAGAGAGAGAGAGAGAGAGAGAGAGAGAGAGAGAGAGAGAGAGAGAGAGAGAGAGAGAGAGAGAGAGAGAGAGAGAGAGAGAGAGAGAGAGAGAGAGAGAGAGAGAGAGAGAGAGAGAGAGAGAGAGAGAGAGAGAGAGAGAGAGAGAGAGAGAGAGAGAGAGAGAGAGAGAGAGAGAGAGAGAGAGAGAGAGAGAGAGAGAGAGAGAGAGAGAGAGAGAGAGAGAGAGAGAGAGAGAGAGAGAGAGAGAGAGAGAGAGAGAGAGAGAGAGAGAGAGAGAGAGAGAGAGAGAGAGAGAGAGAGAGAGAGAGAGAGAGAGAGAGAGAGAGAGAGAGAGAGAGAGAGAGAGAGAGAGAGAGAGAGAGAGAGAGAGAGAGAGAGAGAGAGAGAGAGAGAGAGAGAGAGAGAGAGAGAGAGAGAGAGAGAGAGAGAGAGAGAGAGAGAGAGAGAGAGAGAGAGAGAGAGAGAGAGAGAGAGAGAGAGAGAGAGAGAGAGAGAGAGAGAGAGAGAGAGAGAGAGAGAGAGAGAGAGAGAGAGAGAGAGAGAGAGAGAGAGAGAGAGAGAGAGAGAGAGAGAGAGAGAGAGAGAGAGAGAGAGAGATGGAAGAGAAAGAAATAGCGTATAATAATAATACAAATAAATGCAAGTAATCGAAAAATGCGACAAATTAAGTATAACAATTCGTTAACCACCCATGTAAAGATCCGAATGAGATTAATATTAAGAAATCTACAAAATGAGACGAGTACGCCGAAATAAATAATCCAAACAAGGAAACCCTCATGTATATACCGTATGTCTCGATTGTAAATAACTAAATAATAACCCCAAACTATACATGATGGAACATATAACTCGAAATAAAGCATCGACATGTGCATCTCGTGTTGCATAAACCGTGTGCCCTAATCACAAATATCTCAACTCGATGTTCAGATCTAGCCATCCTATAACAGTCATCGATCATAATTCTCACAGAGTCGAAGTTCATATCACGGATAACCGATCGTTCACAAATCCTCTACGCATCCAATGTCGCCGCATCGAATCGCCGAGGACTACACGCGAACCGATTCTACCGTCCTGACACAAGCAGGACTCGTGAATACACAAGTACACCGACTAAAGTGACTACACAAATTCACTGGTGCGAGTCTGGAAGATATATCAACAGCCATATCCGATCATATGAACCAAGACTTTCCCATCCCACGGTCTCAGGTAAATCAAGTCAACGATGCCGATATATCAAACACGGGTTCACCCCCTAAGCATGGTCAACACACACATGTCACTAGGTCATGTTCATGACGAACCAAGTCTCTAAGTCATAAACTACTACGGTTCTGAACACAACAAGACTGTGAATAAATGCAATTAACACGGCATATCAATACAAGAATGCATCGAAAACATGAATAATCAATAAACAGTACGAAATGCGATAACAAGAGCCATGAACAGCTAACTACACATGTAAACGGATAATATCGGAAATTTCACTAACGAGATTTTGAAACTTTTAAAATAATATATATATATATATATATATATATATATATATATATATATATATATATATATATATATATATATATATATATATATATATATATATATATATATAGCTAGGGTTAGGTTAAGGTTAAGGTTTAGACTTGGGTTTAGCCCATATGAGAAGAAACAAAGAGGGGAGAGAGAGAGAGAGAGATGGAGAGAGAGGAAGAGAGAGAGAGATGGAGAGAGAGGAAGAGAGAGAGAGATGGAGAGAGAGGAAGAGAGAGAGAGATGGAGAGAGAGGAAGAGAGAGAGAGATGGAGAGAGAGGAAGAGAGAGAGAGATGGAGAGAGAGGAAGAGAGAGAGAGATGGAGAGAGAGGAAGAGAGAGAGAGATGGAGAGAGAGGAAGAGAGAGAGAGAGATGGGGGGTAATGGATGAGAGAGAGAGAGAGAGAGAGAGATGGAGAGAGAGGAAGAGAGAGAGAGATGGAGAGAGAGGAAGAGAGAGAGAGAGAGAGAGATGGGGGGTAATGGATGAGAGAGAGAGAGAGAGAGAGAGAGAGAGATGGAGAGAGAGGAAGAGAGAGAGAGATGGAGAGAGAGGAAGAGAGAGAGAGAGAGAGAGATGGAGAGAGAGGAAGAGAGAGAGAGAGAGATGGAGAGAGAGGAAGAGAGAGAGAGATGGAGAGAGAGGAAGAGAGAGAGAGAGAGATGGAGAGAGAGGAAGAGAGAGAGAGAGATGGAGAGAGAGGAAGAGAGAGAGAGAGAGATGGAGAGAGAGGAAGAGAGAGAGAGAGAGAGATGGAGAGAGAGGAAGAGAGAGAGAGAGAGAGAGAGAGATGGAGAGAGAGGAAGAGAGAGAGAGAGATGGGGGGTAATGGATGAGAGAGAGAGAGAGATGGAGAGAGAGGAAGAGAGAGAGAGAGAGATGGAGAGAGAGGAAGAGAGAGAGAGATGGAGAGAGAGGAAGAGAGAGAGAGATGGAGAGAGAGGAAGAGAGAGAGAGAGAGAGAAAAGAGAGGATTAAATAATATATATATATATATATATATATATATATATATATATATATATATATATATATATATATATATATATATATATATATATATATATATATAGCTAGGGTTAGGTTAAGGTTAAGGTTTAGACTTGGGTTTAGGCCCATATACCGCATGAATATCAGATAAAATATGAGAAAAATATCGTAAAATCGTTGAAAGTAGAATGATTCTACTAGTAAATATCATGTAAATATATTCATTTATTGCACATAATAAATACTAAGTTACGTGGTTACCTATATAATAATAAAATCAATAATAATATAATAATCAAATATCAACCTAAAATATTCACCTAACTCTTTTAATTTATAATTTAAAAATTAAAATCAGAATATAAGACGATATTTAAATCATAAGAATTTCCAAAAATCGAGGAAAATATAAATACTCTTTAACAATAATATTATTATTCAAATACCGGAAAATAATATTTAATATTAGAAAAGCAATATTAGAAGACACGTGATCGAAAAATATTAGAAAAATAATACTAGGAAAAATACGTACCAAAAATATTAGAAAAATACGTATCGAAAATTCACGGGTGTTACACATGTTCTCAAATTGCTTCTGAAGCTTTGAGTTCATAGTTGCAAGCATGAGACAGCTGGCATCAAGTGCATCGTCAAGGTGCTTCTTGTAAGCATCCTTCTGAGCACGAGGAGCATTAGCAGGTGGTTCTTTAGGAGGGGCATTTTCCAGAACATATTCTTTCCTTTCCTGCTTGAGAACAATTCTCAAGTTTCTGAACCAGTCAATGAAGTTAGTTCCATTGAGCTTTTCCTTCTCAAGGACCGATCGCAGTGTAAATGTGGAGGATGAATTATTAGCCATTATCTACAACAATTAAAACCATGCAACACAATAGATCATGTTTATGTAAATGAACTCTTATTAAACACTTTAATAGGAGATAGATCATTGCCTAAGGTGGTTGTAAGCCAACTGGCCAGGTAAGGTAAAACTTTGTGGGAGGTTTTCCGAGCATAGCTCGTTCCTTAATTAAATAACCACAAATGTTTCGAGGTTTAACCTCTTACCATTGCCTTAGACACCAGTTAATCAGAAAACCCACTCAGGATTAGATCCTTCAACTACATGTGTCTGTAAAGAGCACCCTTATAAAAGACATATAGTGGGCCAAGATCCATATTTCGCTAGGTACAAGTGAGCTTTAGCATCACTGCTTGAACCTAGCTATTTAGGTAAGCAACTCATTGCTAATTATATCTTATGTAATTCTTAGTTGTCGGGTGACATCTCATGCCTCCCAACACTATGCCTCAAGGCCCAAAACCGTTTTGATAGCGTTGTTAAGTTAAACCTATTTCTTTAAACCTTAGTGTTCGACACGAATCCTATCTGATTAAGATGGCTAATGGTACCTTGCTTTGGCAAGCCCACCATATAACGGTCAAAATCTTGATAGTTAAGAAATTGGAAAGGCATCAAGTAACTTAATTTTATTATTTGTTTTAGGGACTAACATAATTAATTCTAATAATAAATTATGCAGGAAACTGTATAGATATCATGAGCATAATTAAACACAAAAGACAATGTGAATAACTATTACAGATCATCAAATTCATGAATAACGATGGGCATATAAATTACTTCAATAATCCCGCAAAAAATGTAATTCTCAGAATCTAATTCTAACATGACGGCTCATGCATTGAATCTAATTATGATGCCCTAGCGAGTTTTCGGTCCGTGTAGGTTAGCGGTGGGGGTCAAGGGCGGCCCTTCAGGCCGAGGCGGCTCTGGAATTTTTTTAATAAAACCCCATATACAAGCCGCCGTTGAAAAAACCCTAAACATGATTAATCTAATAAACAATGATACAGATTTAATCGCATATATAAAATAGTTTTAAACAGCATATATATCTCACACACACACACACACACACACACACACACACACATATATATATATATATATATATATATATATATATATATATATATATATATCAATCGCTGTTAAAACGAACATGTATATCACATATATATGGAGTATCTAGATCTAATTCTACATAAGAGTCTCTGATACCACTGTTAGAAAAGTAGGAAGTATAACATGTAATAAAAATCAAAATTTTATTTACTTACATCCTAAGATCCATAATGAAGAAGAAGATCCAAGATACAAGAATACACGAAGCGTCTGCGATTTGTGAAAACTGCGTACTCGTGGAGATGTTGCGCAAAGAATCGTAGCCACGCCTCTACCGTATCCACACTAACTTGTTGGAACTCCGCACGTCGGTGTGCTAGCACTTTGAAGACGGCGGCCTCTAGGGTTTCTCCTCTCTCCCTCACGATTTCAGAAGCTGAATTGGATTGATCAGGAAGGTCCGTCTTAGGCTCCTTTTATAGGGTCGTGAGGTGGTTTCTCAAACCAGGAAGGAGATCGGATTTTCAATCAGACGGTCAATCAAAAAAATTTGTTCAAATCAATTCTTATCAATTAACCGAGATTGATCAAATCAATTTGATTGCTAGGAGATAGGTTCATTGAAATCATTCCTTATCCGATTACCCGACTGGTTTCTAGGGCATATAATACTAACACTTTTAGCCAAGACCCAACCCCGCCCCTCTAACTTGTTTGTTCATGCACACACACGACCTAGCTAATGGAGTCTTATAACCTAAAGACAAGCCCCGTGGATACCTTCCAGAACGTCTCTTGTCCTCCTACCATGACAATCATTGGAGCAGCCTACTCATCAGCCTATCATCCAAAATTGTTGCCTTGATTATTGTTTTTGCCCCCAACTATGCAACAACCCCCTTTTCTTGCTAATGAACAAAAATAGAAATGTTTTAAGAAAAAACTCGTGATTTGTGAATGAGTAAATAAGAAAATGATTTCAAATGTTTTTATAGATAAATTTGCAACTAAAATTGTAGCTAAATTGTCAAAAAAAAATGAGAAGATTTGTAAAGTAATAAATTAGAACCATTAAAGCGATAAGCCTTCGATAAACTTTGAGCATTGCTAAAGAAGCTGGTTATTTGCTCCTATAACTCTAGTATGATTGTGCATAATTAGCAGCAATGGTGAAAAAGAGAAAAACTATGAGCTACACTAAACATATCATCAATGACATTCTTGTCCACCTGCAAGGTTTTCGAGGATGGAAAATCAAATGTGCTTGTAGGAAAGTTAACCAGGAGGCATTTGAACTAGCTCAAATGTCTAAAAATCTTAACGAGGTTACTGTGATATAGAGGATATACCTCTTGATATTCATCCTTTTTGTTTTGAGGCATATTTCTTAAGATTCTTTTTTGATCTGAAAAAAGGTATTAGTCCCCAAACCTCTTATGTATTTTGAAATTAGTCCTCCCTCTAAATGATTCAAAAAACTGCTACGTAGAAGAACTAATTTTGAAACATTTAAAAGATTTGGGTGACTAATTTCAAAACTCTTAAAGATTCGGGGATTAGTTTCAATATATCAAAATTTTAGAGTCTACTTTAAAGCCTGAAAGATATGAGGGACTAATACTAAATAATCAGAGAGAATGGACGACACCCAGCACGCGAGCCGCACGTGGCCACACTGCCCCATCAGAGATCGTTCAAAACCCTAAACCCTCAATCTCTCGCGATCCACGCAGCCTTCGCCCTTAATTTCTCTCTCGCTCTCCAATGGCGACTCGTGGTTCCTTCTCTCGATCCCTGATCGCCACAGCGCGCTCCTCACTACGATCCCCGCCGGCCGGCCGCCCCCGCCGTACCCCTCCCCTCGCCGACCCTCGCGTCGAACGCCGCCGCCTCTCTTTCGCCTCCCCCAGGTAATCGAGCAAAGACAATAACCCTAACCCTAGAAATCTCGTCTTTACGTCGAAACTCTTAAAATTTTGAGGATTTGCTTCAGATCTCTCGGTGAGCTCGGATGCGCTCAGTCTCTGCTACCTCTTTACAGCGTCGTCGCCGCCGCTCGCCTGACGTCTCACCTGTCGGTGAACGTTAGGGCTTGCTGTGAGCTCTCCCAGGGTACCTTCTGCCGCACTTGTCAAGATCGCTAGTATTTTTCTCTCCTTTGTGAGTCTTGTCATTGATCTATCCATTTAGGTCTTGATTAAGGAAAGAAAAAAAATATTTTTTTTCTCGAGTTTTAATGGTTTATGTGGGCGTCTAAGTGCTTATAATTTGTTTTATTTTTGAAAAATTGAGTTTTTGGTTGATACGAGGGTATTGAAATAGGGAAAAATGGAAAGGATGGTTGATTGCAGAGGGGAGGACTGAGGCTGATGCCTGCTTTCTAAGAGCTTGTAGGTTTTCCTCATCTTTTCCTAATATTGACTTCATTCCTCAAATTTAGTAGATAGGGGCTTAAAATAAAACAAATGAGATGGGAGAAAGTTTAAGTTGAATGAGTAGAAGCGATTTTTCCATTTTTATGCGTACTTAGTCGTGTGTTTTTTAAATTCGTAAATACTTGTCTTTTCATGCTGTTAATACTCGGTTTTTCAACAACCGGAATATGCCTAGTGCTATCAATTTAATTTGACCGCTGTTGCAATGATATGATTATTATATAAGTTTAATTCGATTTCGTTCTGCCTTGATTGTTATTATTAAAATTACTGCTTTACCACTTCCTTTGATTTGATTTGATTTGATTCTAATTCTAAAGTTAAGCTTGTCTCGCCAAATACATAGAGAAAATGCATTATGTGACATGTACTTGAGCAATTAGAAGAGATATTCATACTTGCCATTATGAGCTGATGTTATTTGAAGATGCAAGGTTGATGTTTTGTTAATTATTATATCATTGTGTCATTTTAATTGAATTTTCGTTGATTCGAGGAACTTAAAATTGAGATTTGATAGGGAGGAATGGTAAAGATGGGTGATGCGAGAGAGGCCAACATTCAATGGAAACCTGCTGCTCTTTCAACTGGTGTAGGTTTCTTCTTCTCTTAATTGTCCTTCCCGTAAAAAATGGTTAGGGTAGCATCAAAACAATGATATTTGGACAGAAACCAAAAGCTGTAAGATAAAAGCACTAGATGTTGGAGACTACAATGTTACATTAGTTTCTTATACTTTTTGTTAGTTATTTTCCTTCAGCGTAAGGAAGAACGCAAAAGCATACATGTTATCTTTATCTTAAATCTTAAGGTTTTGTGTAATTTCTGAAGGGAATTCGGACTGTATCTTCTATTTGCATATGGCATTAGTGATAGGAGTGAAGGATCAGGTGTTTTAAAAATGAAAGGCGATGTCAAGAGGATGAGGTTCTATGTACCTAAGACGAGAGGTGCTAAAAAAGGCGATTGCCTGAGTGAACCAATGTAATTATACTCAAATAATTAATAAACATTACAATTACTATGCAATTAGACTCTTATCAATAAATCGCAGCAAGAGAAGTTTTTTGCAATTGAACTTTTGAAGTCACAACTTGTAGCACTTAACAGGATATAAATCATCTAAATAAAGTAGTTGGTAAAGAATATTGAATAACTATAATATTATACCAACTAGCAACTATTGACATAGATAACTAAACAACAAAGTAAACTAAATGACAACCTTTGAACTTTTAAGGTTCAAATTGTGGCATGTTCTCAAAATGATATATATAAGTAATAAGGTACATTACAACAAAAGATGGCAAATACTCAACCCAGAGAAAAGAAACAAAAAAAATTAATAAAAACAAATGTTACTTTATCGAACACCTCTTGCACTCTCAAAAATCTAAAATAGCGGCAGACATCTTTTGCTCCTTGTCGTATGTGCCTTAGGCGAGCGTTTGAGTAGCCAAGGCAATCTCTCGTAGCATCAATTGGCGCTCACCTTTAGTAACCTTCATCGCCTGGCGATATGCAAGGTGCTAGGTACAATATCGCCTCGCCTGAGTGCTTGAGGTGCTGTGGTGCATTCCTTTTGAAACATTGGTGCAAAGAGATTCATCTTTTCGCCCTTTAAGCATAGTCTTACAAGCCTATGAGATCTTCTAAGAACTAGTACAAAAGTGACAATAATTTTGGAATCATCCAATTGGCTCGCCGAAATTAGATACTTTGTAATATCCGGAACATGCCTCACATTCATCAATGTATGCTTCTTTCCATCATCTTGCTTTATGACAACATCTTCCGTGCCCATGAGTTTACAAGCCCGACCAATACCAAGATAGACAACTTTATCATCAACATGTTATAAGTAGAGAAATGCAAGTGCCCGCGCAAGAGGATTTCTTTTATGCAACACTTAATGTAACTCCATAATCTGCTTCCAAGGCGGTATTTACCTCACCATCATCATCTTTGCCATTGCATATTTGCTTGTTCTTCAATTGTCGACAATCCTTTCTTGTATGACCCGACTTCTCGGAATGCCAACTAGTAAGCTTTTGGTCTTGTGACTTCGACATTCATTTGCTTTGATATCTCCCTCTTATGCACCTTGATCCACGACCCCCTTATATCCACCAATGCTAGTGCTGGGCTTAAGTCACTAGGCAATTGATTCGTAGCCTTGCTAGTTCCCTCAACAGTGAAGCAACATCACTCAACTTGAACCTGTTCCGCATTGTATTATTCACGGTAGTAAAGAGAGTATCCCGACTTGAAGGCAAAGAACTCAACAGGAAGCTTAGAACTTTTTCATCGAGGTTGACCTTGAGAGACTTCAATTGTGCCGCCACTTTCATCAACAAGCAACAAACTGACTGTCGAACAATTCTTCACCAAACATGGTCATAGGCAACAACAAAAAAGTTTTATCATTTATTTGATTCCACCTAAAGCATTAACGAGTTCGTCAATACCTACGTAGCTTTAGCCATGCATTCTTTTTGTCCTTAGCCTTTGCCTTCTCTAGCAGTTCAACGTGACGATCACAGTGAGATCTCTCGAGATGGTGACTTATGACTATATGAATCGCCGCGGCAGCTTAGCTCAGTTTTGCCTCACTTGCCATTCAAACAGAAAAAGCTCGCAAAGACCCCATTTGATCAATCTTGCACCATTGCCTCTAACCCTTTCTGCTAGAAGTTTTCGCACACCATTTGGGAGATACTCCCACTCAAAGTCACGATTCAGCAGATAAGCATTGTTCACAATTGTTGCAAAGAAAATGGGAGTGAGGAGAAATTTAGTTAGGATCAATTTAGAGACTTAATTAATTTTCTGATACTTGTAGTTTTCGCAAGATTAGGGTTGGGGAAGAAGATAGAGTGATTGAGGTTTATTAATTTATTGGGCTTTTTCGAAAGTAGTCCTTAATTTTTTCTATTTTGAAATTATCCCCTCGATCAATGATATTGCTACTACGTCTTTCAAACCTTTCCATGTTATCAAATTTTATTCCCTCAAATCAATGGAATTACTATTAGGTCCCCTATTCTCATAAATCCTTTCAAATATTAGTCCCTTTAATTGGTCCCTTAAATCTTACTGCTTTGAAACTAGTCTTGTAATTGTTATTTAGTCCTGGAATCTTATTACTTATTTTAAATTAGTCCCTCTTTTAGTGGGTTACTGTGTGTTGTTAGGATGGGTTATTTGTTCACCAAGCCATCATTTTTATTAAGAAATGATCATATTAGTTTAATGAAAATATTTGTTATAATTTGTATGATTTATTTTTTTATTTTTTTATTTAAATGTGATAATTTATATCATTTGCTTAATTGTCTTATATTAGTTTAATGAACACAACTGAAAAACAGATTCATAATTACTGAAAATTCTTGTGCTTAGAACTAATGCTTCGTTGTCAGTGCGTTTCAGAGGGGATGCCAAAAAGGGAGGGCATTTGTTACAATGAGTGAGCCATGAAATTTAAATTACCAAAGTGCCTCTCATTTCATAATGGCCCTTTTTCATTAAGTAGACACTGCTTAACAAGATGATCATAAGCATCTCACTTGCCAATTTGAATCCACCTCTGGATCATTTCAGCAGTTACAGAAATTTATGAGCTTGCACAATACAAGTATCTAGATCACATGTCCATGCTGTTAGCCTCTAATTCCCCATTTTTCTTTTCTCAATGAGGTGATATAATTAGGAGAAATATAAAATAGACAACTTTGATTATAGGCATTGCTTAGTTACTAACTTTTATTGTGTACAGATTATCTATGTACTTAATCCATATATATATATATATATATATATATATATATATATATATATATATATATATATATATATATATATATATATATATATATATATATATATATATATATATATATATATATATATATAGATCATGTGGCAATATAAGCTTTTATAGTCTACTTTAGGTTGCTTCTTGAGGACATCTAAACACATTATAGAATTCTTTTGATAATAATACCTCTAAATTTTATTTGTTTTACTCTTAGAAATTGCAAATATATGATGATGATTTGTGGATTTATTATAATTTGTTTATTTGCACTTCAATGAAGTTTTATTACGCTTTAAAGTCAACAACCATATGATGGGAAGATCATTGAGTAGAAAGACATGTTTTTAACAAATTTTGTTTGGTTATGTCATAGTATCTACATTTATAAGACCCTTACTTTAAGAATTAGTATATAATCTAATGTCGAGGAATGACGAATCTACATACTTTGCATAGGCATCAAGGGAGGTTGAGGCTGATATATGAGAACTCAACTCTCCCTTTCTTGTTAATATTTAATGCGAGGAACAAATTTTAGTGAGGGTAGAACTTAATAACCTAGAAAATTTTATTGGTCACCGAAGTAGTATAATGAAACTCTAGAAATGACTAAATGAGATTGGAGGCTGGAAAGGAGTCGTCATAAGGGGCTAAATGTGAATAATAAAAGTTAGCTAATTTTATGAATGTTTTGCTTAATAAAAGGATTTTTGGTAGAATCCAATTACTGAAAAGGAGAAAAATAATGATAGTTTAAAATAAAATACAATTACTTTCAATTTGTTGGTCATAAGACATTCACTGTGAATCCACATGTGATGCACCCACAACCGCTCATTCTCTCTGAATCCACATGTCCCACTCAAAAGGGGAAACTCTATTCCCCTAAACTTCAAATCTAATAGAAAAATATCACTCATCTTCTCCAACTCTCTAATCTCCTCCCCTTCTTCCTTACTGATCATTCCTAAACTATAGCTTCCTCCTTTCTTTATCCTCCTCCAGCAACAAACCCCTTTTCCCTCCTCTTCCTAGTAAATTCTCCTCGCCCTTCCTGTGGTCGCTCCAATCAACCACAACTTGACCCGAGCCGCACGTGAGTTTGTTGCCGGTTTGTTACCACCATTGGTCGTCGACCACAAACAGTTTGTTGCCAGCAACAAGCCCCCTTAGTCGATTTCACCACAGAAGTTCAATTCTCTAAATTAGTGTTACCAAAGGCACGCGCCTCATTGTGCCTCATGTGCCCAGCGATGTGAGGTGGAGGCGAAGCACCCGCATTATAGGCGATAGTGAATTTTCGCGTCTTGCGAGAGCTTTGCGCGAAGGAGCTTTGCACAAAGCATATGCAAGGCATAACCTCGTATATTTTTGTTCTTTAACATTTCAATCGGGTCTTTACATTCAATAATCCATATCCTAAAAAGAAAAATAAACCAATTAGGCCTTTTTAGTAGATCAATTGAGGACTTTAACTTGTTCTCGTTTACTATTTGATTTTGTTGCGATAGTAGTCTTGATTTGACTTTTGATTTTTAAAGCTATGAACTTCGCTACTATGTTGGGTGTGTTAGCATTATGAATTATGACATTATTTTGTGATTTGGTAGTAAATATTATTTACCTTGACATTTCTAATATGAAAATTTATAAACGTATTCTTTTGTGCTTAATTATCAATCTTGAAAAATTATGTGTGTCGTGTGCGCCTCGCTTTACTTAGGCGCATGCATCGGATTGCCTTATGATATAAAAAGATAGGGACTTTATACCAGATTGTCATGACATTAATAACACTGCTCCAAATTTAGATCCCAGTTCTCTTTGTTACGATAAAGCATAAAATAGATACATATACATGCATACATACATATATACATGACACATATGTTTATATATATATATATATATATATATATATATATATATATATATATATATATATATATATAGATGTATGTTGTGTATATACATGATGCATACATACATATATACATGACACATATGTTTATATATATATATATATAGATGTATGTTGTGTATATACATGATGCATACATACATATATACATAATACATATATTTGTGTATATATATGTATGTGTTCGCGGCGTGCGCTTAGATATGTTACACACGTACGTGCACACATATGCATATACACAGGCATTCATGCATGCATACACACATACAAACTGCCACCTCACGTAGCAAATTTAGCAACCAAGAGATGAAGTGTTGAGGGCTATTTCCTCCATTGTGACTAGTAGGTTGGTTATCACCACTGTTCTATCTCTTGGTAACTCGTTTAGCAATGAAAACAATCCTTTCATACCCAATATTTCCATTCATCATGCATGCATGGCTGCTAATGTCGCTAATAGCTACCAATAGATAGAGTAATGGCTAGGCTCTCCCAACTAGTATCTGAATGTGGTGACCCTCGCCACTAATATATCCTGCTAGCTCATTTTGCTAAATGAGGTGGCAACTCGTCCATCATATCATGTCTGTGTGGTTACCATGTGCGTGCGTGACATCTCATATCCTTATTTGAGTTGTGACTACTACATGCATGAAATTCGTTCTCAACTACATTGGCTGTGAATAATTAACTTATCCACAATTTCATTATTTGTTCATTCATGCGATAATTGTATTTTGTCGAATTGATTGCTTTTATATTCACCATAAATAATTAATTTCTCGACGGTTTTCATTGTTTGTTCAGCTGTGCGATAATTGTCTTTAGAACTTGGAAGTTGGATCCTTATTTAAGTTGTGCCTGAATGCATGGATTTTGTTCTCAACCATTCTGACTGTGGACTAATTAATTTCTCAGCAATTTCATTATTCACTTGATTATGTGATGTTGGTATTAAATGAATTAAATGGTTTCTTTTCGTTTAAGAATTCCCATTCTTTAGTTGTGCATTCTGTTTTGTTTTGCTGTGTAACCATGATATTTGATTTTCCAAGTTTTGTGTGTGGTACTCTATAAAATAATTGCATGTGTTAGTTCTTCGCTATTATTTTTTACATTATCACATTGCTGACTTTTATTTAACAAGTTTTGTGTGTGGAACTTTATGAAAATTGCCTGCGTTAGTTCTTCGCTATTATTTGTTACATTATCACATTGCTGACTTTTATTTTAACAATGTAATGATCTTATCCTTTGTTTTTTATGCTGTTTTAAATTATTTTGACTAATGACAATGTTACATACTGAATCACCATACTTACAACTGAAGTTATTCAGTTATGGATAAATTTTTTGTTTGGTCTATCACTATTTGTGAGATATGAACCTAGGTTTGTAAAGTTGGGACCGGGAATAAAAAAGATTTGGAAAATAGTTTATGGAATTTCGCTTACAAATTCCTGAGAGGAAATGTTGTACGAGTTACTTTTCTTGCTTTCCTTTTTGAACTGCCACTTTCACAGCAGTCTGGTGACTTGAGCTATTAACTCCTATATTTCATAAATGTGATATTCACTAATTTTGACTCCAGTTGTATTTGCTGAACTTTTTTTTTTCTTTTCTTTGAAAAAAGTTACGATTGCTGAACTTTGTATCTACATTATCGTAGTCCAAACTTTAACCCATCAAAAATATTAGGAAAAAAATGTTCTAACCGTGTTGATTGATTTTCTAAGTTTTCTGGTTAATAGATATCGATAACACGATTACGTATGTTAGTTCTTGCCTAATATTTTATGTTACATTATCACATTGCTCACTTTTATTTAGTGATGATAATGTTTTTCCTTTTTCTTTTCTTTCTACTTTTTAAAAATCATTTAACTATTGACAAATTTTGCATATCTATGGCCAAATTTGCTGCTAAAAATTATTGCATGTTGTGTCCATAAAGATTTAACTCTTTCGGATTACTGGAAAACTTGAAGTCAAATCCTTATTTAAGTTTCTAATTAAATAGAGATTGTTCTCAATTATACTGAATGTCGCCGAGTAATTAATTTCTCGGCAAGTTCATTATTTGTTTAATTCTGTGATATTCTTGTTTGTTGAATTGAACGGTTCCTTTAGGTAAAGAATTCCCTTTTGAGTTGTCACTCTTTGATTATGCTACATAACCATGACTTTTGATTAATGTGTTTTCTGTTTTATGGAACTCTATGAAACAATTGCTTGATAGTTCGTTGCTAGTATAATGTTTACATTTACTGAAGGAATATTGTTTCTATTTTTTTCTTTTTCCTTTCTACTATTTTAAGTAAGTTTGGGAAATGACCATGTTACATATTGAAAGCACTATAACTGCAACTAAATTTATTCAGTTATGAATAAATTGTTGTTTCCATGTTCACTATTAATGAAATATGAACCTAGGCTTGTAGGGTTGTGATCCTGAGTATAAAAGGTTTGCAAAATAGTTCATGAATTTTTACTTACGCATTCCTGAGAGCAAATGTTGTGTCGTCTTCAAAACTAAATTTATTAATTTAGACTCCAGTCTGCATTCTTGTTGTTCAAACATTTACCCATCAAAAATGGTTTGCCAATCCCATGCAAGATGTATTGCTACTTGGGAAAAGATTATTTCTTATTGTATTATGGTTGAAATATCCTCTGATAGCTCTCCTTTTTTATTTCCAGGTACTTGAATGCAGTAGGTTTGAAATTTAAAAAAAAAAAAAAACAAAAACAAGAAGAAGAAGAAGAATGGTATCAAGCATGGAGTGGTCTCGATGGCATGTATTGAGAGCGGGAAAAAACTCTTTTACTAAAATTACTTTTTTTAGCTACAAGCTTAGGACAAATCTGTTACTTGTTTTCGTTGGTTCCCAGTACTGGGGAGTTTAATAAGTTATCGTTATTGTTTCTACACCGTTTATTAGTTGATTCTTAACTATGTGATTTTCCTCTGTTGGAGCTTTTGAGAATTTGATGATTTTTGATTTGTACAATGTCATCTATAACTTTAGCTATTGTGCACATGCTGCACATCAATGAGAAGTGGTAAACACATTTTTTTGTCTCATGTTGCATTAAGTTTGAATTAGCTAATTTCCTATGATATGCCTAACAGTTGAATTCATCCTGTAGAGGCCAGAAGGTGTGTAACTCAAGCCTAAGCAAGGCCTTTCCATGCCCACACAAAATTGAAAAGAGAGGAAAAGGGAAAGAAATATTTTGGTTCACCATTTGATCCTCAACCAACAACCGTAAAGAATGAAAAGATAGATGATTATCTTTTCACTTGTTAAGTAAAATGTTTTTGTTTTCTGTAAGAAGCTTTGTTTTCAAGTCTGAAGAAGGTAAGGCCGCGCGAGAAAATAAGCAGGAAAAAAGAAAAAAAGAAAAAGCAAAAGGCTAAAAATTATAAGTGATAAACCCTACCCCTAACTTTGGACGATTATAAGATAACCCTGAAAACTTCAACATATAAAAATAAACCCTCTTAAGATTAGATTCATTAGAAAACCCCTTTTAACTTTAATATTTGTATCAGAAAATCTTCTAACAACGTTGATCTCAATAGATCAACTTTCATATGGATCACATAGGGAGATATTTTTTGCCAGTGAAAATTATGGGTTATGCCCTTTTAGGGGGTTTCTTAAAAAAAATCTTAAATTATAGAGGATTTTTTTGATAATCCCTAAACTTAAAGAGTTTTCTAATACTTTGAAAGTTTGGGGTCTTTTTTGGGGTGGGGTGGTGGTGAGGTGGTTAAGTGAGTTTTCTGCTATTGTACTTAACAAGAAAAAAACTCAACTCTGAGAAAGAGGTAAAACCAAAATTTTGATTTAGATTTTCTAATTATAGATGTTTTGATTTGATAAGCATTTCAAAGAATTTGATCTTCAAAATTTTCTATTAAGGATTATAGATGAAGAATGGTTAGTAAAACATTTGTTAGTTTGTGATTACATAGATACACCATGTTATCCTGCTTACGTGATAAAGTTAATGCATTAGACACTTTTGGAAAAAAGAAAAGAAAAAGATATCGTGATTATTATGAATAGAATTTTGAACTCATAAGTTATGTACAACTACATAAGACATTATTTTTATTGGGAAGGGTTACAATAAACATATGGTGTAACTAAGTTACACACATGTGAAAGTATATGTTAGCTCATTCATATTGTAAATCCAAACCATTCGTTATTAACTACATGCCATCTAATCTAAATGGATAAAAATTAAGTGTTTTGAAATTTTATTATGCTATAATTCAAGCAACTTAAATAAATGATGTTTGTAGACAGTTCATTTCTAGATCAATAGATTTATAAACTTGAAGTATTGAATCTATATGATTTTTTATCTCTATAAAGTTAATGCATAGATCACAATAAACGGTATGGATTATTAATATCGATGGTCAAATATGTCTTTTTGTAGATGTATATAACTTGAGTTAGTTACGTTCTACGTGTATTGTAACCATATCCATTTTCATCAGGTTGAAAGCGTGCACCAACCAACTACTCAACATGTGGACAAATAGATCAAGCTGACTAGGTAACAAACTCTGGCTTTGCACGATTAAGAAAACATATCTGTCGATTTTTTCCTATCAATTTTTGCGTTCTAGAAAACTTTGAGAGAAAGTTTTCTTTCAATACGTTTCATAAGCAAAATAATGATCATTATCACAATCTATGAAATAAACTCTGTTTTCACCTTAATTCTTACCCTTCATCCTGTTTGATGTTCGATTGTTCTACCGGAAAAAAGATGAAGACATCAAAGGGAACCTTTAACTAATTACAATTCATGATAGTTTTTTCATATTCATGATGATTTTTTTTTCTTACAAAACCCCTCATAATTCATGATACTTTTGTGAAATTTGTCCCAACAACTAAGCCTAAACACGCTATTATAATAGTAACGGAGTGGGCTCGCATAATGAAATATCTGAGATCGACAATCGGCCCATAGCTGGCTTTCGCATGTTACTCTACCATGAGTTGCATGATACAAAAATGGAAATGAGAAATCTAATAGAAATGGCTTGTAATGTGTTGTAGTCCATTATAGTTCACAAAAATTTGAGCAATATATAGGTATACACCTTCAGAGGGTTGTCGTTATAATTCTAAAAATGATATAATGTTATATTTGGTAAGGGAAATAAGTACTAAGTCATTGGAGGAATTAAATAAACCAATACATATATTTGGAAGGAAGAATTATAGAACTTCGAATCATAATCTTGCTATAGGAAGAAAGAAACATAGAATTTAGAATCATTATTTTTGTTATCAAGCATAGAGCGATCTCGATGGCATGTCTTGAGTGAGAAGAACTCTTTATTTAAATTACTTTATAAGCTTTTCTTTAGCTCACTTTTCATTTGATTTCTAGTTATATGATTCTCCTACGTATGAACTTTTGAGAATCTGATTATTTTGATTTGTACGATGTCATCTATAACTTTAACTATCACGCACGTGCCTTTTGACAGTGGTTTTATGTTAAACTGCAGGACATGAATTGATAACCCGTTTGCAGTTCTCTCTCATGTTGCATTAAGTTTGAATTTGCATCTTTCATATGATATCTATACATGTACTCTTACTCTATATAAAAATGCCTAACAACTGAATTGGGTTTGCGGAATAAGCTAATTGATAATGCTTTGTTCGTGTCTTGTATCAAATAAGAAGCTTTGTTTTCAAATCTGAAGAAGGTGAGGCAACATAAGAACTCAAGATCGTGGGAATCATATTGGAACTTCCCAACCATCCGGATCATCCGCAACGCTCATCTTGAGAGAGATAGCTTTAAAATTAAGTTACTGAAAGTTATATGTATTGACTTTATTTTTACTTTAATTAGAGGGGGAGTTTTAGTTGGTTCGAGTGACATATTCTCTTGAGTCTCATCTTATGTGGGTATCTTCTCTGTATTCGTCCTACTCTTGTATAGACCAAATACTTGATCTTTTTTGTTTACCTCTTTATATGTGTTCGCGGTAAAAGTGGACTTCGTATTCATTGCTCCGTTGAATTTGTTTACAGCTTCGTTGGCCTACAACAAGATTCAAAAGAAAGAAAATTTGCCTTTTATTTAAGGCTTACAATGAAAACGAAAAAATTACAACTTTTATCCTTTTGAACAAACACGAGGATCTCTATTTTCCGGGATCCTCGCTAGCGTGGGTTCTTTGCCTCGTGCCGGGACCTTTTGTTCGTCCGCTGACCACCGCAATTCGATCCGGTGTAAACCCGGTTCGAACTACAGACGAGGGGCTCGCTTCACGAAGGAAACGGCTACCGAGGGGATCACACTCACGAAGGAGAGGATCGCTCATGGGATCGTGACTCACGAAGGAGAGGATCGCCGAGCGGGTGAGATCTACAAGGAGAAATCACGCTATCCCCGAGATTAAGACGAAGCTTAACCTAGAGGGTATCCGTAGTTCGACCCGAAGTTTTCTTACCCGCGATTTGTGGATCCGACGCCGATCGGACTTGTGTTCGCCGGTGCTCGAACGGTAAGGCCGACGGCTCGTGGATCTCGTGAGAATTCTTCAAAATCCCCGAAGTTTCCCAAGAGCCAAATCCTCAAAGATCCACACCTCCAAAAATCCCCGCCTCCACCAAAACCCCTTCTATTTATACAATGGGGTGCAACCGCCACCTCGTGCGCCGCACTTCTGGCCAGTTGGAGGTGAGGTGGTTTGCGGGTTGAGGGGCACCTCGCACTTGTTAATGAGGGTGGTTTCTACTAAAGCTGGCCACCTTGGCCATTTTGGCCGAGGTTTACCGAGGCGCCGCCTTGCGGCGCTCGGCCGCTTTGGCCGTTTCTCCGTCGATTCTTTTGGTCTTCCGGGCTTGGTTTTGCTCCGGTGATGTTGCCGTTGTGTTTGAGTCCGTGCCCGATCAACTTTCAGAGCTCAAACGGCTCGTTTGCATTGACGGACTAAGTACGGTTGATTCCGTCTCGTCAACGTTTTGAGTTTAGTCAACTCGCACGCCGTTTCATTGGCTCGACGCCTTGCCGACTCACTTCATGTGCTCGCCGACCGCTTCACGCTGCTTTTGGCGGCGTGATGCGCTTTGGCGACGCCGGTTTGTCGAATGGATCGTTGGTTGTCAATCCACCGTCACGAAGTCTCGCTCGCACCGATAAGCAATTTTATCGCCACAGATACCCTCCAAAGCGCCTCGGCCTCGATTCTTGATGAGTCCGATGCTTTGACATGATGAGCCCTTCACTCTTTAATTAGCGTGATAGGACTCGTGAATGACTCGGCGCTTGATCTCTCCATTTCCTTCAGCCTTTCCGGTGCTTTGTAGGATTATTGAAGGTATTACGGCATCGCATTTTTGTCCGACCGTTGTTGAGATCTTGACCGAAGTCGATGGATGAATTTCTTTTGAGATTGGCTCCAGATTTAATTTCTCCAATCCTCTCGTGTTCTCCGCTTTGTAGGATACCTGTGGGTGTTACGGTCGCATTTATTGCTTGACCATTGTTGGAGTTTCAAACCGTAGCTAATTAAGTTTCTTTATCGTCGACTCGTGTTGGTGAATTGTCGTCCAATTGACCATCGAGATTCCTCCGGGAGAATCCTTGGCTGTGACACGCTAATTGGCGTCGAACTACATGGATTTTAGCCTTCAATCGGCGAGTGCAACGCGTTGACCGGCGTGCGATCTTGCGTGGATCTCAACCGTTGATCGGTGAATCCTTCGGCGACGACACGCTGGTCATGCCGCCATCAGATACTCCTTGTCGAGTACAATTGTCCACGCTGGGAGGAATTCTTTTGGGGTTTATCCCAATTCCGCATCGTTGACGATTGGCCTTCTTGTGGCGACGCATGAATCGGCATTGATACATCGGGAGGAATTCTTTCAAGGTTGAACGCGCTGTCCGGCGCCAACATAAGCACTGTCAGAATTCGCCAATTTATCCCTCTTTGAGGTTCCACATGGGAGGAAGTTGAGGGTTATCGAGTTATCCTTAAGAATATGATAATATTCTCCGTGAACTTCGTTAAGAATTAGGAACTCGTAATCCTATTTGGAGTAGGGCTAGGCGGCATGGGAGAATATCTGGAAGATTGAGTCTGCCCAGGCCACATTGCTGATGATTCCGACCATTTAGAGGTTAAGCTCCAAAGTCTACAAGATTTTGAAGCAGCCGGGCTCCCTCATATATAGAGATAAAGACAGAGGCTCGCCTCGACAGCTTTAGCAGATGCTTGCGCTATTATCGACTCGAAGTTCAAATGCGCCGAGGCCGTGTGCATCATTTGAGACCGCCTTTGAAGCTTCATCTTCGTGGGACATTTTGGTCTTGTGTCGCCGGAGAAGCGAGGATAGTAGAGCTCGAACAGAACTTCAAGCGGCGAGGAGAGCCCGATCGCCTTGAAGCCGACGAAGGCCAACAAAGAAAAGACTCTCGCGGTCGTGCCCGAAATTTGAACTCGGGCGTAAGCCGGTTGACATCAAGAAGGAGATCATGAGGCCCTTAATGGCAGCGAGGAGACTTTCGTGGTCGAAGCGTGAGGAACTTCAACAAGCTTTCCTCAATAAAGTATTCGAGTTAAAGCAAAGAAATTTCTTTGTCACAAATTTGCCGCTTAGAAAACTTGTGTAACTTCAGCCTTTTATCGATAAAACATATTGCCCTCTTTTGTGCTCTATTATGATTCTTTTATTTCGCCGTAAATAATTAACCATAATACTTATAGGATTTTGGCAAACCCTCACCGCCAACGGATTTGATTAGCCTTTACCAACTACCGCTTGAATTGGGCTAGCGTGCGGATTATCCGGATCCGCTCCGCGACGCGACGCTAGGCCGAAGAATGAAACTCTTCTAGACTTGTTGCTATGATATTGAATACATAGGCTTGGTACTTTTACCGCAAGAGATCGCCCGCAACGCTGTTAAGCGTAGACTCATCCCTTCTTAGGCTTCGGATGAAATACCCCGAATCAAACTCGTGTCTTCTTCAATCGGAGAAAGACTAACCGCAACGCTGTGAGGCGCCGACTTTAGGGTTATTGGTCACCCCCACCCTCAACGGATTTGATTAGCCTTTACCAACTACCGCTTGAGTTGGGCTAGCGTGCGGATTATCCGATCCGCTCCGCACGCGGACGCTGTGCCAAAAGGATGAGACTCTCTTAGACTTAATGCTACGATGTTGAATAATGAGGCTTCGCCTTTTCACTCGAAGACTAACCGCAACGCTGTGAGGCGCTGGCTTAATCCCTTCTTAGGCTTCGGATAAAATACCCCGTAATCGAACTCGTGTCTTCTTCAATCGGAGAAAGACTAAACCGGCGACGCTGTTAGCGCCGACTTCATCCCTTCTTAGGTTTCGGATAAAATACCCTTAATCGAACTCGTGTCTTCTTCAATCGGAGAAAGACTAAACCGGCGACGCTGTTAGCGCCGACTTCATCCCTTCTTAGGTTTCGGATGAAATACCCCGAATCGAACTCGTGTCTTCTTCAATCGGAGAAAGACTAAACCGGCGACGCGTGTTAGGCTGACTTCATCCCTTCTTAGGTTTCGATAAAATACCCCAAGATGAATCTTGGTGCCTTCTTTGACCGAGAAGGATTGAACCGCTTAAGATTGATTGAGGTGGGAAAGGAAGAATGTATTCTATTTCCCGAAGGTGGAGAGGAAGGAGGATCTTGTCTCCTATCTCCGAGTAAGGGATGAACAAGAGAGGAAGGTTTTGTATCCTATCTCTTGCCAGTGGAGAGGAAGGTTTTGTATCCTATCTCCGAAAACTCATCAATTCGACATAAGAGAGGAAGGTTTTGTATCCTATCTCTTATTAATGGAGAGGAAGGAGGATCTTGTCTCTTATCTCCGGGTGCTCACGAATTTGAAATAAGAGAGGAAGGTCTTGTATCCTATCATTTATTGATGGAGAGGAAGGGGGATCTTGTCTCCTATCTCCGGATGCTGGAAAGGAAGGATTTTTGTCCTGTTTCCAGTGAAAGAGACTAAAAATGGGATCTCCATTTTGAGAATCTTGAAAGATGAAACTAAGAGTGGGATCTCCACTCCGAGAATCTAAGACAAGGGAGGAAGAATGTATTCTATCTCTTGCTTCTGAAGAGGAAGGATGTGTCCTATCTCCAGGTAAATTTGGGAAAGGAAGAACGTATTCTATTTCCCGATGAGAAACCAAGGGTGAGGTTTCCACTCTGAGAATCTTGGAAGGGCACGGGTAGCTTTCGCTTTTATAGGATTGCAACCGTAATATGAAAGTGGACCTCTCGTCGTGGAAGGAATCGAGAGGGATTTTGCCGTGGTTGGACCGTGGAGATTTTAGTGGGCCCACCGCCAATGAATTTGATCGGTGAGAGAATTTTGGAGGAAAACACAATAACTTAGGGTTATCCTCATGAAAATGAGTGAGATATCCTCCGAGGAACTTCCCATCAAAATGGGTTATCCCGAATGTACTAAGGATAATACTTTTCTGAACTTCCCATTTATCTAAGATTAATTGCCGGTCGCCATTTTGGGTGATATATGATATGCACCGCTTGAATAGACCGTGTCTATTATAAACGGTCCTTCCCATTTGGGTTCGAATTTACCTTTCTTTTGAGTTGACAATTATCGGCCGCCTAGCAATGAGGACGAGATCTCCTCCTTAAAGGTTCTCTGTCGAACTTTTTGTTGAAAGCCCTCGACATCCTAGCTTGATAGAACTCAATGCATTGTTGAGCCTCCAGCGCTTCTCATCTAACATCTCAAGCTCTTCGAGACGCTTTTGATGTTGTTCTTGGTCGTCATCTCATTTGCAAGGCGGCGAAGTGGCGAATCTGGATTTCCAGCGGAGAATTGCTTCACACCCGAGACCGTAGAGTACGGTAGCTCTGGCCGCTGCATCGCAGCAGCGATATGCCCGAGTGCTTCTCCGAAGTTTATCATCCCAGCCTCGCTTGTTATTCTTCACAAGCTTCACAAAATCTTGATGATCGTCTTGTTGAACGCCTAACCCATTCGCCGCCGGATTATAGGTCGCCGACGACATCTTGTATCTTGAATTTTTCGCAAAACCCGATGAAGGAATTGCCGATAAATTGGGGACCGCTGTCATGCACGATCCGTCTTGGGACACCATGTCGATAGATGACATGGTGTTTGATGAATCGACGACGGTGACCTTTTGACCTCCTTTAGTGGGATTGCTTCACCCACTTGAGAAGTAGTCGGTGATCGCTAGAATAAAGCGATCTCCTTTAACCGACGGAGGAAAAATGAGACCTACAACGCCCATTCCCCATGTCTCAATGGCCGACGGGTCAAGGATGCAACCGCCTCGAGGCCGATGCATATAATTCGCGCGGAATCGACACGCGGGCATTTCCGAAGCGCATCGATCGGCCATTAATCATCGTGGGCCAAAGTAGCCCATTCTCCGATTCGCTTGTAGAGCTTAACGACCAAAGCACCACATTCACCTTCGTGCTTCCCGGCGATGGAGAGGAAGGAGGATCTTGTCTCCTATCTCCAGTAAGGGATGAACAAGAGAGGAAGGTTTTGTATCCTATCTCGCAGTGGAGAGGAAGGTTTTGTATCCTATCTCCTAAAACTCATCAATTCGACATAAGAGAGGAAGGTTTTGTATCCTATCTCTTATTAATGGAGAGGAAGGAGGATCTTGTCTCTTATCTCCGGTGCTCACTAATTTGAAATAAGAGAGGAAGGTTTTGTATCCTATCTCTTATTAATGGAGAGGAAGGAGGATCTTGTCTCCTATCTCGGATCTTTGGAAAGGAAGGATTTTTGTCTGTTTCGGTGAAAGAGACTAAAAATGGGATCTCCATTTTGAGAATCTTGAAAGATGAAACTAAGAGTGGGATCTCCACCGAGAATCTAAGACAAGGGAGGAAGAATGTATTCTATCTCTTGCTTCTGAAGAGGAAGGATGTGTCCTATCTCCAGGTAAATTTGGGAAAGGAAGAACGTATTCTATTTCCCGATGAGAAACCAAGGGTGAGGTTTCCACTCTGAGAATCTTGGAAGGGCACGGGTAGCTTTCGCTTTTATAGGATTGCTAACCAGAATATGAAAGTGGACCTCTCGTTCGTGGAAGGAATCGAGAGGGGATTTTGCTGGTGGTTGGACCAGGGAGATTTTAGTGGGCCCACCGTCAATGAATTTGATCGGTGAGAGAATTTTGGAGGAAAACACAATAACTTAGGGTTATCCTCATGAAAATGAGTGAGATATCCTCTGAGGAACTTCCCATCAAAATGGGTTATCCTGAATGTACTAAGGATAATACTTTTTCGGAAACTTCCCATTTATCGGCATTAATTGCCGGTCGCCATTTTGGGTGATAAGGCGATATGCACCGTTTGAATAGACCGTGTCTATTATAAACGGTCCTTCCCATTTGGGTTCGAATTTACCTTTCTTTTTGGAGTTGACAATTATCGGCCGTCTAGCAGCGAGGACGAGATCTCCCTCCTTAAAGGTTCTCTGTCGAACTTTTTTGTTGAAAGCCCTCGACATCCTAGCTTGATAGAACTCAATGCATTGTTGAGCCTCCAGGCGCTTCTCATCTAACATCTCAAGCTCTTCGAGACGTTTTTGATGTTGTTCTTCGGTCGTCATCTCATTTGCAAGGCGGCGAAGTGGCGAATCTGGATTTCCAACGGAGAATTGCTTCACACCCGAGACCGTAGAGTACGGTAGCTCGTCGGCGACGCATCTGCAGCGATATGCCCGAGTGCTTCTCGAGTTTATCATCCGGTCTCGCTTTTATTCTTCACAAGCTTCACAAAATCTTGATGATCGTCTTGTTGAACGCCTAACCCATTCGGCCGGATTATAGGTCGCCGACGACATCTTGTATCTTGAATTTTCGCAAAACCCGATGAAGGAATTGCCGATAAATTGGGGACCGTTGTCATGCACGATCCGTCTTGGGACACCATGTCGATAGATGACATGGTGTTTGATGAATCGGCGGCGGTTTTCGCTTTGACCTCCTTTAGTGGGATTGCTTCACCACTTGAGAAGTAGTCGGTGATCGCTAGAATAAAGCGATCTCCTTTAACCGACGGAGGAAAAATGAGACCTACAACGCCCATTCCCCATGTCTCGAATGGCGTGACGGGCCGGGCGATGCCGGCCGAGGTCGATGCATATAATTCGCGTGAATCGACACGCGGCATTTCCGAAGCGACATCAAGGCCATTAATCATCGTGGGCCAAAGTAGCCCATTCTCCGATTCGCTTGTAGAGCTTGGGACCGGTAGTGCGCACCACATTCACCTTCGTGTGCTTCGAAGGACCTCTTACGCCTCTTTGTTTGAGAGGCATCGAGTAAAGACCATCGCACTCGACGATATAGCATCTGGGTTTCTGTGTCGTAAAAGAATCTTGGAGCTCTTCACCGGATTGACTCTCTCTCCTTCACGTCTTCCGGTAGAATACCATGTAAGACGTAATCGATGATAGGAAAGCGCCAATCTCGGGCTCCAACTTGGTTTGGGTTGCATGTACTTCTTTGGTAACTATCCCCTTATCTTCTTGTGCCTCATCGTATAATGATACGAAGAGTTGGTGAGTCCTGACCGTAACTAGTTGCTCGGTCTCTGAAGGTTGTGCTAACGACAGCCTAACCCCGCCAGTGCATCCGCGTGAGCGTTTTGGAGGCGTGGAATATATTCGATGAAGAACTCTTCGAACGAAGTCCGCCATTTCGATTGCTACCGATGATAAGGAATTAGATCGGATTTCGACCGTAGTCTCCGCGGATCGCGACTATCGCTTGTGAATCGCCAGATGCTTCGAGGTACTCGACCCCAGCTCCTTGGCGAAGCTAAGTCCGATAAGTAACGCTGTATTCGCTACGTTATTGGAGCAAGGTTCGTGAGTGAATAAGCACGGGCATGACATGATTCCCGGAAATCAAGACAACTCGACTCAGCCGAGATTTTAGAACATCCGGGTACTTGCCACATTAGTGGCCGAAGCTCAGTCAAAATACAATCGCCATATTTTTGGTGCGATGTAGTGTTGACTTCACGAACTTCATCCGGAGATCATCATATAGCTTCACTGCGTCCGTTGTCGGGTTGGCGACCAAGAGATCGCAAATCGCTTGTCCTTTAACCGACGGAGGAAAAATGAGACCTACAACGCCCATTCCCCATGTCTCGAATGGCCGTGACGGGTCAAGGATGTACCGCCTCGAGGCCGATGCATATAATTCGCGTGAATCGACCGCGTGGCATTTCGGCGTGCTCATTGCGTCATTAATCATCGTGGGCCAAAGTAGCCCATTCTCCGATTCGCTTGTAGAGCTTGGGACCGGTAGTGCGCACCACATTCACCTTCGTGTGCTTCGAAGGACCTCTTACGCCTCTTTGTTTGAGAGGCATCGAGTAAAGACCATCGTACCCGGCGATATAGCATCACGGGTTTACGTGTCGTAAAAGAATCTTGGAGCTCTTCGCGGATTGACTCTCTCTCCTTCACGCCTTCCGTAGAATACCATGTAAGACGAATCGATGATAGGAAAGCCAATCTCGGCTCCAACTTGGTTTGGGTTGCATGTACTTCTTTGGTAACTATCCCTTATCTTCTTGTGCCTCATCGTATAATGATACGAAGAGTTGGTGAGTCCCGACCGTAACTAGTTGCTCGGTCTCTAAGGTTGTGCTAACGACAGCCTAACCCCGCCGGTGCATCCGCGTGGCGTTTGGGCGTGGAATATATTCGATGAAGAACTCTTCAACGAAGTCCGCCATTTCGATTGCTACCGATGATAAGGAATTAGATGCGGATTTCGACCGTAGTCTCCGCGGATCGCGACTATCGCTTGTGAATCGCCAGATGCTTCGAGGTACTCGACCCCCAGCTCCTTGGCGAAGCTAAGTCCGATAAGTAACGCGTTGTATTCGGCTACGTTATTGGAACAAGGTTCGGTGAGTGAATAAGCACGGGGCATGACATGATTCCCCGGGGAAATCAAGACAACTCCGACTCCAGCGGAGATTTTAGAACATCCGGGGGTACTTGCCACATTAGTGGCCCGAGAAGCTCCGTCAAAATACAATCGCCATATTTGTTGGTGCGATGTAGTGTTGACTTCCTGAACTTCATCCGGGAGATCATCATATAGCTTCACTGCGTCCGTTGTCGGGTTGGCAGCCAAGAGATCGCAAATCGCTTGTCCTTTGACCGACTTTTGTTGTTTGAAGTGCAAGTCATATTGGGACAAGAGCAAGGCCCATTTCGCCAAACGCCAACTCATTGAAGCCGGTTGGGTCATAAATATTCGGACCGGATTTACGTTAGAGATAACATAAATCGTCTGTCCGACTAAATAGTGTCGCATTTTCTGAATTGCGAACACTAATGCAAGGCACTGCTTCTCGACCATTGGGTATCGAGACTCAGCGCCGACCAATGTTCGGCTCAGGTAATACACTGCCTGTTCGTGGATCAGCTGCCGCCGCCCCGCGAGTAAAGGCTTAACGAGTGATCCGTTCTTGACGTGATCGTGAACAGTTTTCGACGCGTGCAACAAGAACAGAGGTTTAGCGAGATACGATTTTATCTCTTCAAGCGGCTTTCGACATCGTCGTCCCAAATAAGCGACCGCCCTTCTTGTTCAACTTGGAGAGCGGTGGCACTTCGGATAGGTTCGATATGAACCGTCGGATGTACGCCAATCGCCCTTGTAACCCCCTGAGTTCTCTCAGATTTCTCGGAGGTTGTAATTCTTGAATCGCCTTCACTTTGTCAGGATCGACGTGGATTCCTTTGTCGGTGATGACGAAACCGAGGAACTTGCCACTGGACATTCCAAGGAAGGATTTGGCAGGATTCATCTTTAGCTGATGAGTTCGCATGAGCTCGAATACCGTTCTAAGATCTTTGATGTGATCTCCTTTGTCACGGCTTTTTACGACTAAGTCGTCGACGTAGCATTCGACCGTTTTCCGGAGATGATCTTGGAAAATCTCCGTCATTGCTCGCTGGTATGTTGCGCCGGCGTTCTTTAAGCCGAATGGCATGACCGTGTAGCAAAATATACCGATGGGCTTCAACGCCGCGGTGTTTACGCCATCGGGTGCATCTTGATTTGATTATACCCCAGAAACCATCCATGAGCGACATTCTTTCTAATCCACACGTATTGTCGACTATGACATCGGTGATTGGAAGAGGAAGTCGTCTTTTAGACAGCGGCGTTCAGATCTCACGTGATGCGACCACGGATCCCGTCGAACCATTCTTCTTCATGGCCGGGACTATATTCGCCACCCAATCCGGATGTTGAATTTCCTCGATGAATCCGATTCTATGAGTTTCTTCACCGTCGACGATTGCACGCAAGATTTGTGGGCGAAACCGTCTTCTTTGTTGCTTGGCGGGTTTGACATCCATCTTGATGTTGAGGCGATGTGTCGCTACATTAGGGTCGAGTCTGGCATGTCCTCGTAACTCCAGCGAATACATCGATATACTCCTGATTAGAGGCGATCAACTCTTCCTTCTCTTCGAGGGAAGAGTATTGCGATGTTTATGAGCTTAGGATGCTCCTCATCACCCATATTAACTGGACTACCTCGTCCTTAGTGGGGGTTCTCTTTGTTGAATCTATCCCCAAACTGCTCTCTGAGTTGATGGATCCATGGTTCTTCCCATGTTGGCATATCTTCATCACTCTCAATAGTAGCGAGGATCGGCCGTAGCCATATTTGACATCAAAGCCTTGAAAGCTTCTCAGAAGTGGCGTCGAGAATCCCAATAGAAGAATCGGGCGAATGTAGTCTCCCATCGGGTGGATTATTATCAATGAGCCACGAGCATTCATCTTCTGAGGAGGATTCGTATCCCAATCCTCTTCTAAATGCATAGTAGTTATCTGGCTTCCCTTTTGGGACATATGCCGCTTTAGGAGGGACTCGAGAACCTCCCCCAAAACATAGACCTTCTCCTTGTGTCAAGTCGTACCCCCACTTCTTCATGATACCCAGTGTCTCTGGACTATATCTGAACGTGTGGAGGATAGGCCCGTTGTCATCTTCATCTTCTTCTAAGAAATGATTCGGCATTGGAACTGCATCTCCTTTTCCGTAAACCAAGTCTTTTTCACTACTTGATCTTCGTGGGATGACGAGTGTTGTCCCAAAGGAGTCTTGGAACTGCTTTTGTGTAAAGCAAGATGACCGAGTTGGTAAGTGCAACTCTGGATCGTTGTATAAACCTGTCATTACATCATTCAAAGACAAAGGGTACTCTAAATCGTCATTTATTGATTCATCGGCAATTTGCCAATTACAATGTTCATCTGACGATTCTTCATCGTCAAGATTGATTACAAGGGGTACAATGTCATTTAAAACAAAACCACCACTATAATCAAGCCCGGCTTCGGTATCAGCTTCTTCACCGCTGTCCGTGCCTTGGGCCGATGATTCAGTTTCGGACTCATTACCGTAGAGGAGAGAATCAGTAAAATAATTCTCCACCCCTTAAGCGGTGTTTGTCGCGACCACCGTCTTGACCTCATTATTAGTGTCTACATATTTGAGACACCGATGAAGAGTAGATGGGACTATAGCGTTACCGTGGATCCAAGGTCGACCCAACAATAAGTTATAGGAAGTCTGCGTCAATCACATAGCGGTGACTTGGACTTTAAATCCCCATTTGGCACTTTATCGGATTTTACCAAGCGGTAGAGACCGGTGTTAAACCCATAGATCATTGTGCGTTGGCCTGACTTCTTGGTAGGGATTCCAAGGTGATACATGGTAGCGGGGCATGATGCTCCTGGCGGAACCGGATCGACTTGGATCGGTTAACTTCACTAGAGCTAATATACGGTGAAGTATAGCGGCCTATCGTGCTTGGAATCCCTCGTCTGCATATCCTCCTTTGTAAAAGTGATGCAGGGGAAGTGTTTCGCCGCAAGGTTACACTGTTGAGCCGACTCTTCTGGACTCGGCTTAATCTGAGTGAGGAACACTTCTGAATCAGCTAGAGCCTCTTGTAAAGCTTCCCGGGTCTCCTTCGACAATCGAACCTTCGTGAGAGTTATTCTAGCCGGGATGTTTGCCAATTGGGCCATGACATCAAAGCGGTATGGAGAGCTCGATGTTCCCGGTCTATCCCTCACAATCGGGCGATTGAATCGGGACTGCTTCGGGAGTTGAGTTTCCTGGACCTGAGGTTGCTTCTCCTTTACTTCAGCTGCTTTTTCTTTAGCAGCTGTCTGCTGTTGTCCTTTCTCTGCACGAGTGAGAGGAGTCGTGGTCACCCCCAGCTCTGACAGTGTCTTAGCATTTGGGTTTGGAGCCTCCGGATATTTGTAACTATATTCGTGTCCGCTCCTAGTAGCGAAGACTTCAGGCTCCTCTTCAGGAAATTGGAAGGTGGCTACTTTTTCATCATCCTTCTCTGGAATTGCTGAAGCAGCATGGCATAGCTTGCCTTTTCCCTTGGACTTCTTTATGGCCGAGGATGTAGTCCACTGATCGTCTTCCAGCAAGTCAGGGTGGACCCAAAGGATTTCTCCGTTCTTTGTGGGTGTGCTGATGCGAGCCCCTTCTCCGTTGCTGTGAGGATCTTCATTCACCATCTTCATTCCTACCTTCACAACCGGCGTCGGTTGGAACCAATCGAAGGAACTGATCCGAAGCTTATAGAGGCGCATTTGCTCCCACCTTCTTCTCTTTAGAGGGTTTTGGTGTAATGACTCCAACATCGATCAAGGCTGAATCTTGTCCTTGAGATGGTAGCGAGAACTTTGTAGGATGGTGTACCGTGTGGTAACCACGGTACTTAGGATCCGTAACCTCGTCATTACATCATTCAAAGACAAAGGGTACTCTAAATCGCTTTTATTGATTCATCGGCAATTTGCCAATTACAATGTTCATCCGACGATTCTTCATCGCCAAGATTGATTACAAGGTACAATGTCATTTAAAACAAAACCACCACTATAATCAAGCCGGCTTCGTATCGCCTTCTTCACCGTCCGTCTCGGGTCTTGATGATTCGCCGACTCATTCGTAGAGGAGAGAATCAAGAAATAATTCTCCACCCCTTAAACGGCTGTTTGTCCGCGACCACCGCCTTGACTCATTATTCGTGTCTACATATTTGAGACACTGATGAAGAGTAGATGGGACTATAACGTTACCGTGGATCCAAGGTCGACCCAACAATAAGTTATAGGAAGTCTCTGCGTCAATCACATAGCAGGTGACTTCGGACTTTAAATCCCCCATTTGGCACTTTATCCGGATTTTACCAAGCGGCCGAGACCCGCTGGTGTTAAACCCATAGATCATTGTGCCCGTTGACGCCAGCTTACTGGCAGGGATTCCAAGGTGATACATGAGGCGCAGGGGCATGATGCTCACAGCGGAACCCGGATCGACTTGGATCCGGTTAACTTCACTAGAGCCAATATACCCGGTGAAGTATAGCGGCCTATCGTGCTTGGAATCCCTCGTCTGCATATCCTCCTTTGTAAAAGTGATGCAGGGGAAGTGTTTCGCCGCAAGGTTACACTGTTGAGCCGACTCTTCTGGACTCGGCTTAATCTGAGTGAGGAACACTTCTGAATCAGCTAGAGCCTCTTGTAAAGCTTCCCGGGTCTCCTTCGACAATCGGAGCAACTCGTAGAGAGTTATTCTAGCCGGGATGTTTGCCAATTGGGCCATGACATCAAAGCGGTATGGAGAGCTCGATGTTCTCGGCCTATCCTCACAATCGGCGATTGAATCGACCGCCGGAGTTGAGTTTCACGGACTGAGGTTGCTTCTCCTTTACTTCACTGCTTTTAGTTTACTGTCATTGTTGTCCTTTCTCTCGACGAGTGAGAGGAGTCGTGGTCACCCGGCTCGGCGGTGTCTTAGCATTTGGGTTTGGAGCCTCCTGATATTTGTAACTATATTCGTGTCCGCCCTAGTAGCGAAGACTTCAGGCTCCTTTTCGTGAAATTGGAAGGTGGCTACTTTTCATCATCCTTCTTCGAATTGCCAAGCAAAGATGGCATAGCTTACCTTTTCCTTGGACTTTTTATGGCCGAGGATGTAGTCCATCGATCGCCTTCCAAAGAAGTCGGTGGACCCAAAGGATTTCTCCGCTTGTCGCCGTCAGCGGTGCACGAGCCCCTTCTCACGCTGTTCGTGAGGATCTTCATTCACCATCTTCATTCCTACCTTCACAACCGGGCGCCGGTTGGAACCAATCCAAGGAACTGATCCAAGCTTATAGAGACCGCATTTGCTCCCACCTTCTTCTCTTTAGAGGGTTTTGGTGTAATGACTCCAACATCGATCAAGGCCTGAATCTTGTCCTTGAGATGGTAGCGTAACTTTGTAGGATGGTGTACCGCCTGCGGTAAGCACAGCACTTAGGATCCGTAACCTTGTTTGCCTCCTCTTGGTTTACAATTGGGGCAACCGGATTTTGTTGTTTTCCGTAAGGTATTTGAAGATGCTCGAACTTACTCGCCCTGAACGAGTAAGTCTTGGGAAACCTCGAACCGGATGGTTTCGATTCGAGCTTGTTGGCCATTGAGGCGTGATTGCCGTGGTGCACGCTGTTGCGACCGCTGTGGTTGCAGTCAACGCTTGATTAACGCCTACGACTTTGTCGGCGCTTTACCTTTGCCACGGGGACAAAGTTCGCTTGTGAGCATCCACCACAGTCGACCTCTCCGCTTTCTTCCTTCTCGTGAATCGCCGGCTTGCTCTCCACGTATCCTTAAATCTTTCCGGTCTCGGACGGTGCGGTTCCCATTGCTTCCAACACGCCCAATGACAAGTTGCTATGACAAGTTTGGAGAATGAACTTCTCCGTTATCGGTCTCGGCAATTCATTGCCTTATTTACGAACCTCTTGGCGAAGTTATCCACTGTTTCCCGTCTTTACGTTTCGTCCAACAAAGAACCGATGGATACCCTGTCATCATCGAAGAAATTGGTGAGAAACATGGCCTCCATATCATCCCGCCTATTAACGCCCTCGGTTTGAGACGGCGGTACCAATCAAGGACTCGCGAAGGGTGCCAACGAATGACCGAACCATCAAGGGCTCGTCGGAGATAACACCTAGATGAGACTTGAAGTAGATCAAGTGCCGAGTGGGCGATCCCTTCCGTCAAGCGGTGTAAAGTTGATGAGGTTGAATTTTGTCGGATACGGATTGATTCCCACTCCCTTGGGTAAGGACATGGTATACCGTTTTCTTTACCTCTTGAGCGAAATCAAAGTATTGATTTTGCTCTCGAGGTCTTTATTTTCTCATTTTCCCCTCGTCTCCGTTCGGGTAAACTTGGGGAGGAACGACGGTGTTATCGCTAGCGCTTTGCCGAAAGCAAAGATGATCATCTACGCTTCGCCTCCTTCTCTGTCGTGTCGCTATCTGTTAAGTTGACATTATTGCGACGACTTGGCTCGCCTTTGGCGGTTCATTATCGCTGGATCATTGGTCATGCATTGCTCTCATCTGGCTGCATGGCGGTTCCATTCAAGCTTAAAGTTGTCCTTTTGCTTGGTTAGGGCCTCTTCAAGCATTTGGGACACTTGTTCGCCGATCATGAGCGCCTCGCGAGGTTGTCCTATGCCGGAAATTGTATTATCGGAAGCCATCGCGAGCCGCATCCGACACTTCATCATCCGAGGGTAATCCTTTGCATCTTGCGATAATTGGGTCGTCTAACGGTCGGACCGCAATCGAGTCATTCGTTCGCGATGCCGGGAGCGACGCGTGGCGGCGCCCTCTCTGGTCATGTTGATGGTAACACTCGGCAATTCATCGCCTCGAGGCCCATCTTTTCTTGCGGGCGTCTTGACTTGGGTTCGGGCATTCGTCGCAGAGCCTATCAAAGACCGACGCCTTTTCCGAGTCGCTTTAGCTAGCTTGCACTCGATAACACCGCCTTTGATCAGCTTCGAGCACAAGCAAGGCATGTTTGATTACGGCGTTCCTCTTAGGGATTTACTTGTACCCCAAAGACGATAGTACAACTTCGTCGGTATGAATACGGAGCAACCTATCGTGTGTTGGCACGACTTCTCGTGTATAACGCTGTCATCGCCGATGAGAGCCGCCTTCCGAGAACAAATAGGCCTTTCTTCAGTCACCGCCACACTTTCGCGAGTGTGAATCTTCGGCGGGCTCGGACTTCGATTTGAAGCCCGGCGCAGCAAATGCGTTTCTTCTTGTCTTTGTGGGTGCGACTCCCGTGTCGAGTGACCCGTGATTCCTTTAGCGACCTAGGCGATCCTTAACGGCAAGCACGGTCGCGGGCGAGAGTTGGCTTCGCCGGAAGTTTGGGTGCGCATAACCGAGGTAACTTCGGCCAATGCCACTTTGTTGAGGTGCTCACAATTTCGATTTGAGCACGGAGCAGAGTTGGCTCGCTGGCGAGCTAGGCTTGATGTCGGGTTCGTCGGAGCCGAAGCTTCACGGACTTGGGCTTCCAAGCTAGCCGATTGTCGGCGACTTCTTGGCGCCTCCTTCTTCAACTTCGCGGGCTTGTTGCACAACCCGTGCTGCTTGAAGGCTTGGCGCCGGATCACGCTCACGAAGTGTAGAACGGTTCCGTTTGACTTCGGACCCATTCGTTCGTCGCCGGCTGTAGGAATCGGCTACGATCTCGGACTTCGACCTCACGAGTCAACTTAGATCTTAGATCCGCCTCATAGCGGACCCCATCCATTGACTCTTTCGCCTGGCTAATTGTTTCGCCAGCGCCGACGTCCGCTCGACGGGCTCTCTTGAGAGAGTCACAACGCCATTGGCGGAATCGACCCCGCAGATAGGGTTCTCAAGATTTGGCCGTTGTTAGGGCGAGGAACCACCGTCGTCTGCGGTCTTGGCGGCGGTGGTGGTGGATTTTCTCGCCCGCGATTCGAGGCCGATTGGGTCTTCCTTGCGCCGAGACCATCTTGGACTTGCGGGGAACGGATTCGACGAGGAGGAGAGGTATTCTCATACTTCTTCCGGTCGAACTCGAACTCGACCTCCTCGATGGCCGGGATCGGGATCGCGGTTCGCGACAACGGCTTCTTTGTTGAAGCCGTTGGCTCCCTATGGTCGCCGGCTTGTTGGCGGTAAAGTGGACTTCAGATTCATTGCTCCGCTGAATTTGTTTACGCCTTCGCTGGCCTACAACAAGATTCAAAAGAAAGAAAATTTGCCTTTTATTTAAGGCTTACAATGAAAACGAAAAATTACAACTTTTATCCTTTTGAACAAACACGGGATCTCTATTTTCCGGATCCTCGCTATGGGTTCTTTGCCCGTGCCGGGACCTTTTGTTCGTCCGTTGACCACCGCAATTCGATCCTCGTGTAAACCCTGCTCGAACTACAGACGAGGGGCTCGCTTCACGAAGGAAACGGTTACCGAGGGGATCACACTCACGAAGGAGAGGATCGTCATGGGATCGTGACTCACGGCGAGAGGATCGCCGGAGCGTGAGATCTACAAGGAGAAATCACACGCTATCCCTCGAGATTAAGACGAAGCTTAACCTAGAGGGTATCAGTAGTTCGACCGAAGTTTTCTTACCCCGATTTGTGGATCGACGTCGATCGACTTGTGTTCACGGTTCTGAACCAAGGCCGACGGCTCGTGGATCTCGTGAGAATTCTTTCGAAAATCCCCGAAGTTTCCCAAGAGCCAAATCAAAGATCCACACCTCCAAAAATCCCCGTCTCCACCAAAACCCTCCCATTTATACAACTTCGTCGGTATGAATACGGAGCAACCTATCGTGTGTTGGCCGCGACTTCGGGTATAACGTTGTCATCGTCGGATGAGGCGTCTCCTTACGAGAACAAATAGGCCTTTCATAAGTCACTTTCGCGCTGACGTCAGCGAGTGTGAATCTTCGGCGGGCTCGGACTTGATTTGAAGCGGTCGCGGCAGTGCGAGTTTCTTCTTGTCTTTGTGGGTGCGACTCCCGTGTCGAGTGACCCGTGATTCCTTTAGCGGACCTAAGCGATCCTTAGCGGCAAGCCTGGCGGTCGTGGCGAGAGTTGGCCGTCGGAAGTTTGGAGTGCGGAACCGGAGGTAACCGGCGTCAATGCCACTTTGTTGAGGTGCTCACAATTTCGATTTGAGCACGGGCGGAAGGCTTCTTTGGAGAAACTAGGCTTGAATCTTTGGGTTCGTCGGGCTGAAGCCGGCGGACTTGGGCTTCAAGCTAGCCGATTGTCGGCGACTTCTTGGCGCCTCCTTCTTCAACTTCGCGGGCTTGTTGCACCAAAGCGTGCTATGGAGGCCTTCGGATCGCTCACGAAGTGTAGAGCGGTTCCGTTTGACTTCGGACCCATTCGTTCGTCGCGGCTGTAGGAATCGGCTCACGATCTCGGACTTCGACCTCACGAGTCAACTTAGATCTTAGATCCGCCTCATAGCGGACCCCATCCATTGACTCTTTCGCTGGGCTAATTGTTTCGCCCGGCGGCGTCGCCTCGGCGGGCTCTCTTGGAGAGTCACAACGCCATTGGCGGAATCGACCCTGCGAGATAGGGGTTACGAAGATTTGGCGTTGTTAGGGCGGGAACCACCGTCGTCTGCGGTCTTGGCGGCGGTGGTGGTGGATTTTCGCCTCACTTCTGAGGCCGATTGGGTCTTCCTTGCGGCGGAGACCATCTTGGACTTGCGGGGAACGGATTCGACGAGGAGGAGAGGTATTCCTCATACTTCTTACGGTCGAACTTCGAACTTCGACCTCCTCGATGGCCGGGATCGGGATCGCGGTTTAAACCGGCTTCTTTGTTGAAGCCGTTGGCTCTAATGGTCGCCGGCTTGTTCGCGGTAAAGTGGACTTCAGATTCATTGCTCCGTTGAATTTGTTTACGGCCGTTGGCCTACAACAAGATTCAAAAGAAAGAAAATTTGCCTTTTATTTAAGGCTTACAATGAAAACGAAAAATTACAACTTTTATCCTTTTGAACAAACACGAGGATCTCTATTTTCGGGATCACCGCTTGCGTGGAGTTCTTTACTGTCTTGGGGACCTTTTGTTCGTCCGTTGACCACAGCGCAATTCGATCTGGTGTAAACCGGGTTGCGGAACTTCTGAGGCGTAGAGGGCTCGTTTCCGCGAAGGAAGCGAAGCGCTGAGGATCACACTCACGAAGGAGAGGATCGCTGGGGATCGCACTCACGAAGGAGAGGATCGCGGGCGGGTGAATCTACAAGGAGAAATCCGCGGCTATCCACGAGATTAAGGCGAAGCTTAACCTAGAGGGTATCGTAGTTCGACCGAGTTTTCTTACCCGATTTGTGGATCGGCGTCGGCTGGACTTGTGTTCGCCGGTGCTTTCGGAGCGGTCGTCGGCGGCTCGTGGATCTCGTGAGAATTCTTGAGAAAATCCCGAGTTTCCCGAGCCAAATCCTCAAAGATCCACACCTCCAAAAATCCCCGTCTCCACCAAAACCCTCCTATTTATACAATAGGGGTCGCCGACCACCTCGGCCATGGTGGTAGAGGCACCTCGGCCAAAGTGGCGAGCCTCCTCGACCACTTGGCGAGGCACCTCGACCAAAGTGGCGAGCCTCCTCGACCACTTGGTAGAGGCACCTCGACCAAGTTGGCCGAGGTGGCTCTACCAAAGTGGCCGAGCCACCTTGGCCATTTTGGTAGAGGTTTGTGGCGCCGTCTTCGCGGCGCTTTCCGTCGTTTTGCGTCGTTTCTCCGTCGATTCTTTTGGTCTTCCGGGCTTGGTTTTGCTCCGGTGATGTTGTCGTTGTGTTTGAGTCCGTGCCAGCTCAACTTTCAGAGCTCAAACGGCTCGTTTGCATTGACGAACTAAGTACGGTTGATTCCGTCTCGTCAACATTTTGAGTTTAGTCAACTCGGCACGTCGTTTCATTGGCTCGTGCGTCTTGCCGACTCACTTCATGTGCTCGTCGACTCGCTCTGGCGTTTTCGCGTGATGCGTTTTCGCGACGTCGGTTTGTCGAATGGATCGTTGGTTGTCAATCCACCGCCACGAAGTCTCGCTCGCACCGATAAGCAATTTTATCGCCACAATATGCTCGGGATCGGAAGAGGGAGGTTTGTTGATGAGAGTGAAAAGAGTCGAGAGATGTTTCCAAATCCTTGGGTTCGAGTGGAGATTTTAATGTTACTCTTACTTCTAATAAGAGAAGTGATAGATCTAGATCATATAGAGACATGAGCTTCTTTAGATATCTAGTTGAGTCTCTAAACTTGATTAACTTACCTCTTTATGCGAACTTCACCGCCTAACCATAGAGTTAATCCAATCATGACTAGATTAGATAGATTTCTCATCTCTGGAGACTGGGGTTCCAAATTCCCCTCAAGCCTTCAGTTCTCTATTCCTTCAAGCTGCTCCGATCACTACCCTATTATCCTTGATAGTGGGGGGATTCCTCCTAGTGCTCCTATCTTTAGGTTTGAAAAGCCTTGGTCGTTGAATGGTGATTTTGTTCCTTTTATATCTTCTTGTTAGGCCAATTTCTGATATCAAGGTAATCATTGAGCGTTTAGTGGGCAAATTAAAGCTAATTAGAAGGAAATGGTGGAAGAGAAATATTGTGGGTTCCTTGCAACAAAGAAATCTTCTATCCTTGAAAGCATTGACTCTCTTGATAAGATAGATAGAGGCAAGATCCTAAAGCTCTAAGGAGTTGTGTCTAAGAAATGATTTTTAAATCTAAATATGCATCGGTTATTAGAGAAGAGAGATTTTATTGGCTCTGAGATGTGACTTAGAAAAGGGATACTAATATTGCCTTTTTCACAAGTCATTTCTCATCATAGAAGGAAAAATTACAACTTTTATCCTTTTGAACAAACACGAGGATCTCTATTTTCGGGATCACCGGCTTGCGTGGAGTTCTTTGCTGTCTTAGGGGACCTTTTGTTCGTCCGTTGACCACCGCGCAATTCGATCCCGGTGTAAACCGGGTTCGAACTACAGACGAGGGGCTCGCTTCACGAAGGAAACGGCGCCGAGGGATCACACTCACGAAGGAGAGGATCGCTCATGGGATCGCGACTCACGGCGAGAGGATCGCCGAGCGGGTGAGATCTACAAGGAGAAATCACAGCGCTATCCCTGAGATTAAGACGAAGCTTAACCTAGAGGGTATCTGTAGTTCGACCCGAGTTTTCTTACCCCGCGATTTGTGGATCTGACGTCGACTGGACTTGTGTTCGCCGGTGCTCGGAACGGTGCGTCGACGGCTCGTGGATCTCGTGAGAATTCTTCAGAAAATCCCCGAGTTTCCCAAGAGCCAAATCCTCAAAGATCCACACCTCCAAAAAATCCCCCCGTCTCCACCAAAACCCCTCCTATTTATACAATAGGGGGGGGGGTGCGCCGGCCACCTCGGCCATGGTGGCCGAGGCACCTCGGCCAAAGTGGCCGAGCCTCCTACCACTTGGCCGAGGCACCTCGGCCAAGTTGGCCGAGGTGGCTCGGCCAAAGTGGCCGAGCCACCTTGGCCATTTTGGCCGAGGTTTGGCCGAGGCGCCGTCTTGCGGCGCTTTCCGTCGTTTTGCGTCGTTTCTCCGTCGATTCTTTTGGTCTTCCGGGCTTGGTTTTGCTCCGGTGATGTTGCCGTTGTGTTTGAGTCCGTGCCCGATCAACTTTCAGAGCTCAAACGGCTCGTTTGCATTGACGGACTAAGTACGGTTGATTCCGTCTCGTCAACGTTTTGAGTTTAGTCAACTCGGCACGTCGTTTCATTGGCTCGTACGTCTTGCCGACTCACTTCATGTGCTCGTCGACTCGCTCTACGCGTTTTGCGGCGTGATGCGTTTTGCGACGTCGGTTTGTCGAATGGATCGTTGGTTGTCAATCCACCGTCACGAGTCTCGTTCGGGTACTGATAAGCAATTTTTATCGCCTACAATATGCTCCAGGATCGGAAAGAGAGGGAGGTTTGTTGATGAGAGTGAAAAAGAGTCAGAGAGATGTTTCCAAATCCTTGGGTTCCGAGTGGAGATTTTAATGTTACTCTTACTTCTAATAAGAGAAGTGATAGATCTAGATCATATAGAGACATGAGCTTCTTTAGATATCTAGTTGAGTCTCTAAACTTGATTAACTTACCTCTTTATGCGAACTTCACTTCGTCTAACCATAGAGTTAATCCAATCATGACTAGATTAGATAGATTTCTCATCTCTGGAGACTGGGGTTCCAAATTCCCCTCAAGCCTTCAGTTCTCTATTCCTTCAAGCTGCTCCGATCACTACCCTATTATCCTTGATAGTGGGGGGATTCCTCCTAGTGCTCCTATCTTTAGGTTTGAAAAGCCTTGGCTGTTGAATGGTGATTTTGTTCCTTTTATATCTTCTTGTTAGGCCAATTTCTGATATCAAGGTAATCATTGAACGTTTCGTGGGCAAATTAAAGCTAATTAGAAGGAAATGGTGGAAGAGAAATATTGTGGGTTCCTTGCAACAAAGAAATCTTCTATCCTTGAAAGCATTGACTCTCTTGATAAGATAGAGGAGGCAAGATCCTAAAGCTCTAAGGAGTTGTGTCTAAGAAATGATTTTTTAAATCTAAATATGCATCAGTTATTAGAGAAGAAGAGATTTTATTGGCTACAGAGATGTGACTTAGAAAAGGGATACTAATATTGCCTTTTTTCACAAGTCTGCTTCTCATCATAGAAGGAAAAATTATATTGCTTCTCTTTTACATTATGATTTTATCCTCTTATCAGACTCTAATAAAAGAAGTGTCTTCTATGATCATTACTCAAAAATCTTTGGTATACTATACCTCTACTATTGATCTTGATTGGTCATATCTCTACCCCCCTCAATCTTGCGACTTATCATCTCTTGAGGAGCATTTCTCTGAGTTAGAGATTAAAACGGCAGTGTTTGGTATGAATGCAAATAAATCCCTAGGGCATAATGGCCTTTCTATGCTCTTCTATCAAACATTTTGGGAACTTTTAAAGGTTATTTTGTTCTCTTTGGTCAGCTTTATTATGATCCTACCCCTCTACATGAATTCAACATGGCCACCACTACTCTAATCCCAAAGGTGCAAGACGCTTCTTCTATTAGAGACTACAGGCCTAGTAATCTCTTGAACTGCATTTTTAAAATCTTTACTAAAGTTCTAGCAAACAGACTATCATATTTTCTCTCCATGCTAGTTGAAAAATCTTAGTCAGCTTTTCAAGCAATAAATCAACTCTTGATTCTGTCTTGGTAGCTCAAGAGATACTACTTAGATGCTTAAAAAATAGAACGGAAGTGGCTATGATAAAAGTAGACTTTGCTAAGGCCTTTAATTATATAGGCTTTATTTTTCTCTTAAAGTTGCTTGAACACAGAGGCTTTGGAAATAGGTGGTGCTCTTGGATATCAAATATTATTTACTCCTCTATATGTTCTATTGTGGTTAACGGTTCTGCTACTGCTACTATTTCCTACAAAAGGGTTCTAAAATAGGGTGTTTCTCTATCCCCTATGCTGTTTATTTTGGCAGCTGATGTGTTAAGCACTATGCCATCTAAGAATATGGTTGATGGCAATCTTGCAAGCCTTGGTCTTTCTATTGCCTTAACTAATATCAGATCAATCCAGTTGCTGATGATATTCTTATTTTCTCAAGAGATATATTTGTGCTAAAGGCCATCCTTTTTATCTTTGAGAATGTCTCTAATTTGAGTATAAACTATACCAAAACATCTTCAATTTTTTTTCGAAAGCTGAGGAACAGAGGCTTAACTATAGCTGTTGCACTCAATTACAATAAGGCAATAGCGGAGCCAAGAATTTTAGCAAGGTGGGTTCATACCAGAAGAGGAAAAAAGGTAAAACGCGAATCAGGATAGATTTGATTGACGATGTGGCTGAACGCAGAGCCGACGTAGGTGCTTAAACATAGAGGGAACGCAGACAGATGATATTTGATTAGATTTTTGTGAATAAGGGTTGAGAGAATGCTTGCAAAAAACCAAAATGTCTCTCGATCTGTTCATAATATGTTCGTGACTTACAAATGGAAAGGAGGTGTCTTGAGAAACCTTGAGAGATCTAATTTACCCCTTGATTTTTAAAAATTTTTTTTTTGGGTATTTTGTATATGTTAAGTCATGCAAATTTCCAAATCCACCCCTCAAATATCAGTATTTGCAAAACCATCCCAAATCATCAACTTTAAAAAAAATGCCCCCAAATAAGAAAAATCATTAACTTTGATAGGCTAATTTGTAATGGACCAGAATGTAAAAATATGAACTAAATAATCAAATATTTACTCATCATATTCAACAAAGTTGATGATTTGTTGATTTCAAGGTGTTTTCTTTCCAAAGTTTATGATTTAGGGTAGTTCGCAACTATTGACACTTAATAGTTTTGCAAATATGCATCGATTTAAGGTGTATGTATACAAAAACAGAATGCATTGGGCATTACACCTCTTTTCTAGAACTAGTAATTGTAGGAGCATGTTGTTCCCTCTTAAGAAGACTGGGTGTTCTCATTAATTATCTTAGTCTTCCTTTAAAGTGTGGAAAGCTTATAAAGACAGATTGGTATCCTATTCTGGACCAATTGAAACAAAAACTTTTGTATGTGGAAAGTTAAAAATCCTACAATTAGTGTCAGACTTGTTTTTATTAATTATGTTCTTTCCTCCATTCCTCTCTTTTATATGCTTTTTACACGCTACCATAGTGGTTGTTAAAAGAAATTGACAGAGTTAAAAGATGCTTCCTTTTTTTTTTTGGTTGGGGTGGGGTGCACTGTTATCAAAGTTGTGGAAAACAATTAAAAGGGACTCTTTCTCTGGATCTATCCTAAATTTCCTCTATAATAGCAGGAAAGCCTCAATTCAATGTTCTTTCACTAGTTCATCTCATTCTAACTCCTCCAATAACATCTCTCTGGCGAAGGAGCCTATGCTTAGCTGCATTATTTGGAGGTTCGGAGATGATTCTTCTATCAGATTTTGGGAGGATAAATGGACTCGTACGAATTCTTTGGCAAGTTTATTACCTACATGGTATTCTACAGCTTGGTCCTCAAATGTAGCAGCGCAAAGTCAGGGATTCTTTTCAAACGGAGAGTGGGGTCTGGTACCCTCCCTTAAGAAGGAAATCTCACTCTGATTATGTCAAAAGTGACTAGCAAAAATTGATGATACTGCTTTTTATTTTTTGCACCCAATTATTTTGCTTACTCTCCAACTTGGTGTTTGACACAACGAGGAGAATTTATTGCAATAAGTTCCTTATATAAATTCTCTATGATAAGAGGAGTTTCTTCCAATCTTCTTAGTTTCATATAGAACCCCATTCTCCCAAGCAAAGGTTCGTATTTTCATATGGCTTCTCTCTTCTAATAAACTCTATACAAAAATGCATCTACATAGAAAGGGATGGCCTGGAGATACAACCTGTTCTTTGTTCAATCATGCACCTAAAGATTCTGATCATCTTTTTATTAAGTGCGTTTTCAATTTGAGAATATGGGATCACTTTAATTTATATCTGAATGGCAATAGCTAGCCAAACTCCCAATATGATCTCATTCATTCCGAAGGAAACTTCTTCATGTCAACTAGAACCAAACTTATTTAGCTTCCTATCTTTCCTACAGCATGTTGGCGCATATGGAGAGCAAGAAAAAGCTTGATCTTTCGGAATAAAATACCTGTCGTTGAAGAAGTAATTAACTCTTCTATTCATTTTATTACGGAATGGACAGGTTCCTCAGCTAGCAAAACAGTCAGCTGCTTTGAAGTTAGCCTTAGAAAAACAAGCAATTCCGAGTTATGGAGGTATCAGAAGATCAGATGAAGCTATAAGAGATGCTGAGAGGTGGAATGATGATCATGAAGAATGAAGCCTTTAGCTTGAACAATCTTTTGCTGTTTTTTTTATTTTTTTGAGTTCTTTGTTCAGACTACTGGCTTAAGCAGATAAACTTTTGCTTGTTTTTTGAAATACACAAGAAGAAACACAAAATTCAGAGATAATTACTGCACTAAAAAATATACTGTACTTGCATATAATACAAGAAGTTTATCCAAGGATTTTCTACTATACCGATGATTCAGTTAATATAAAAGGCAAATCGAACCTCAAAACAAACGCCAAAAAGCTTTAAAGATCAAGTACTTCTTAGTTGAAATATTACAGCAAGAAACACATGCGCATAGACATATGCTGTAATTGCATAGAATACTAGAAGTTTATGCCAGAGGCAAATCAAAGCTAACCATGTCGAAACTTAAGCCTTAGTAAAGATCAAGTACTACTAGGTCGAAAATACTACAGCAAGAAGAAAGACATAAGAATAATCGACATAATTGCATATAATCCTAGGTTTATACCTTGGACCTACTGATCATTTCTTAATCTTTAATCAATCTCTTGTGCTGCAGCACGGCAGATGCTAACTGTCATAATGACGTCCCCTGAGCTTTGAAGCAACTCGAAGAGGCAGGCATCCCCAAGTTGTAAGCTGTTGTCAACAACGAAGGACTCCCAGCAGAACCTCGCCATAGTGCTGTAAACGTAAAATTGGGAACGCCACTTCTTTCTTTGGTTCGGAAGTTGGAGGTAAATGGTGCAGACCGTGCAGTGTTTGGAAGGAAGGTGTGCTCTCTGGAATTTTATGGGGACATACTACAAAGAAAAAGAAGAACCAAGTGAAAGAAGAATTAAAGTAATAGAAAACACTAACACCTATTATGTGTATTCATTTCCTCTAACTAAAGAAGCATTTACATAATTTACCAGGAAAAATCATGGCTAAATTTCAGAAAAAACCCCTTAAATTTGCATGCTTATCAAATAACCCCCATGACTTTCAAAATATCAGAAAACCCCCCTTAAGTTTAGTGGTTATCAGAAAACCTCCTTGAATTTCAACTTTTTTCAGAAAATCCCCTAAAGGCATGAACCACAATTCTCAGTGGCAAATATATCCTCGTGTAATTCTACCCATCCTTGTGAAAATTGCATTTAACGCTATTGGGAGGGTTTTATGATAAAATCTTATTCAAGGGGCTTTTCTAATAACCCCAAAACTTAATGGGGGTCTCTGACATTTTGAAAGTTATGGGGGGTTATCTGATAAAGCTAAAGGGCGATTTCTCAAATTTAGTAAAAAGTAACATATCATTCGCCATTTTAGAAAATATGTCAAAAAGAAAAAGAAAAAGAAAAAGAAAACCCATATGATAAAGTGGCAATATAAACTATAAACATAGAAAACATGCAAATCTGTGGAATGTACCACAAAACAAGCATTGTAGACACTGCCATGTGGCAAAATTGAGATGAAACATGGATTTCTTGGTTGAACTGAGTGAACCAACAGCAATGCCAATTCTTCCTCTTCACGAGTTAAACTTCCCCTTTTCGATATATAAAAATTTGGACTTATAAGTTCCTCAAGGTTGTGCACGTCAACAGATTCTTGCTTAATGTTGTGAGCCCTTGCTTCAGCATCGACATCCAGACCTGGATCATATGAGAGTTAAATAACATTAGAGATTGTTAATAATAAAAGTAAATAAAGAACAGAATATGTCAAACTTTTAAGCCATCAACTGAAACAAAATACTTTTATCCCTCAGTTTCTTTATTTTACCAATACTCTGTGAAGCAAAATACTTTTATCCCTCAGTTTCTTTATTTTACCAATAATCTGTACTGGCAAGCAAAGTAGCTTACCGAGGTTGCAGTTCTTTTTCTTTGCATAACCATTCAGTTCACTGGTACCATAAATTCCTCTCTTGCAATTTGACTTTACCCTTTGATACTTAGATGCTGGGTTTTCCTTTTCTCTAGAATTTTTTCGAGTAGTCGAAGAGTTACCCATAAACACTTTCCCATGAGATTTTGCATTCAAAACTTCCACAGACTCCTCACTTTTTTCTTCTTCACAATCACTTTCCATGAACAAATGGAAAGCTTCTTTCTTGCAATGATCTTTGCCAAAGATCGAAACATCGAAGGATTGATTTCCATCATACTTGAAAATCAAAAGGTCTCCGTCAGTTATAGGGAGAGCTTCGACAAATTCCTTCCATCCAGATTGCAACAGTATCCCTTCATTGGTTTGTTTCAAACCAATGGGCCAAATATTATCATTAGGGTCCTTGAGATCAACAGTTTCAGGAGTTTCTCCTCTAAAGTAATATGTGAATTTCTTTGGTATTTTCTGCAAGTAGAAGCAATGGCATGATTCAATCAAACATAGCAAAATGTTGAGCATGAAGCAATCCTTCTTTCGATAGATAACTAAATGAGCATACAAACATGATGACAGTTCATAGTAGCACTACATAACAGGAGCAGATTGGGTAAATTTTGTTTCTTGTTTCATTTAAAAGAGAATATCAGGCACAATAATGTCAATCTTTTTAAATAATAATTAATGGTTTCAGGAGTTTCTCATCTAAAGTAATATGTGAATTTCTTTGGTATTCTCTGCAAATAGAAGCAATGACGGGTTTCAATCAAACAGAGCTAACTATTGGATTACAGTAATCCTTCTCTTCGAAAGATAAAAGATAACTAAATAAGCATATATATATATATATATATATATATATATATATATATATATATATATATATATATATATATATATATATATATATATATATATATATATATATATATATATATATATATATATATATTAAATGCAATAGGAAATATATATATATATATATATATATATATATATATATATATATATATATATATATATATATATATATATTAAATGCAAATAGAAGCAATGACGGTTTCAATCAAACAGAGCTAACTATTGGATTACAAGTAATCCTTCTCTCGAAAGATAAAAGATAACTAAATAATATATATATATATATATATATATATATATATATATATATATATATATATATATATATATATATATATATATATATATATATATATATATATATATATATATATTATATATATATATATATATATATATATATATATTAAATGCAATAGGAAATATATATATATATATATATATATATATATATATATATATATATATATATATATATATATATATATATATATATATATATATATATATATATATATATATATATATATATTATATATATATATATATATATATATATATTAAATGCAATAGGAAATATATATATATATATATATATATATATATATATATATATATATATATATATATATATATATATATATATATATATATATATATATATATATATATATATATATATATATATTAAATATATTTCCTATTGCATTTAAAAGGGAATATCAAGCACAATACTGTCAATTTTTTTAAATTTTACTTAATGTTTTTCTGGCTTTCAATTCCATCCTTAATTTAAGCTTCAGCAACTGTATTATCCTTGTTATCTAAAGGGTAAATTTTACAACACCCCCATGAAGTTTGACCCATTTTGACATAACCCCAAAACGTTTAGACAAGTACACAAACCCAAATCCCCCACCCCAAAAAAAAACCAGTGTGAGCTTGAAATTTTCATGGACAAAAGTGCCCCCACTTCCAAAAATCTGCAAAAATAATAAAAAAAATTTAAAATCAAAATGGGGAGGGGTCGAGACCTTCGACTAGGTGACGATGAGAGGAAAGAAGGAGAAAGAAAAGAAATTGATTTTAGGGTTTGTGTGTTAAAAATGACAAGAAGGGGTTTTTTTCTATTGAGCATATTTTAGTCATTTGATCGCATGTGATTTTCATGTAAGACATCAGACACAACGTAGTGTTTTGGGGTTTTTTGACACTTTTTGGGGGTTAAGTGTCATTTTCAAACTTTTAGGGGAGTATATCAAATGGGTCAAGCTGTATAGGGGATTTTGGTGAAATTTACCCTTCAAGTGAATGGGGATGCAACCTTGAGAATGTGACCATAATCACAGCATAATTCTGGAGAACTAAAAATGGGTTCAATTAGTTTTCCTTTTTGCATTTTGAAATAATATCAAGCCCATAATTGCCGAATTTTAAAATTATATTTAATGATTTCTGGTTTTGATCAATTCTATACTTGACTGCTTCAGAACCTTGTTATGCTTCTCAGTTGAAGGCAACCCAAAGAATAATATATATAACCATGATCATGCATAATTATATAGAAATAAAACGGGTAAAAGTAGTTTCTTTTTGCATTTCAAAAGAACATTTAAGCATCAAAAATTCATATTACACTTATTAGATAACGCAACCTTGACCATGACCACAGCAACGTTGAGAATATAGGCATGATCACAGATTTACAGACTTTCGTATAATCTCCACATAATGGATCTAAAAATGGGTGGAGAATAGTTCCTTTTTTTTTTTTTTTGAATTTAAAAATAAACAAACACAACATTAATGTCCATTTCTCTGAAATTATATTACGCATGTGTGTTGAATGTAATCTTGAGAGTGTAACATGATCCCAGCATGTTTCTATAGAAATTGAAAATGGTTTAAAATACTTTTTTTTCCCCCTGTATTCTTCTATATTTCCTCTCTGAGGTGATGAAAATATAAAGTTACCAGGTGTTTAGAAAAATGCCCATGCATCAGCTCATAAAACTCCATTCCCTCGCCATTGAGATGCTCCTGGTAGTAGTGTTCTTTGTACTTGTTGCAGATCCTGCAATCTTTCGCCATGCTTTCAAACAAGTGAAGCGAGAAGGATGAGTGAAGATGATCAGAAGAGAGTTGAGATTTTTTTTACATTTTGCGTTGGAGATTGCGTGTGAGTTGTCACATCGTATGAAGAGACTCGACAAGTGTTGATGGTGATCCTCTCAAGGTATAAAAGAGGCTTACCTTCGGTTTGGTACCTTAATGTTTGGCTAATTAACACATACCTAGCGTATAGTTTCCTCTACTTTATGAGCTGAGATGATCCATAGCTAGATAAAGAAATTTATAAGTAAAAAGGGTTTTTTAATGTCAGTTTCCCACATCTTTCGTATTTTGAACGTAGTCCTTCACATCTTCGTATTTTTAAATTAATCCTTTTAAGTCTTTTAGTGTGTTTGGCCACTGACACTAAATTGCGTTAGGATTAGTCCTGACTTAATTCTTTCCTAAACCAATTCTAAATTACACCAGAAAGGTGCTGGTCCAAAGAAAAACTAATTTTAGAGCCTTTTATTGGCCTAAACAAAACTGGGTCACAGTAGAAGTCTAAGTTTTGTCAAACAAGAAATAGTTCAAAACTGGGTCAGATTCAATCGTAGCCCAAATTCAAGGGATTGCCAAAAGTGTTATGAAGTTAGTCCCAATATCTCCATATTTCGAAAGTGGTCTTCCAATTTTATTAAGTGTTTTGAAATTAGTCTCCTAAAATCTGCTAACTAGAGAGACTAATTTCAAAACACTCAAAATATGAAAGATATAAGTAAGGGGCTAATGTTGAAAATACCCCAATTTATACACTCGCCCAAACTTTCGGCCCATCATAAGCCCATTAGCCCATGACTCAAAACCCTCATTAAACCCTCGTCAATCTGCTAAAATCTCACTCCCTGCCCTCTTCAACCTCATCGGAGGGAAAAAAAAAAAATGCTCCGACCCCCAAAATCCTACCTCCTCCTCCCCCGCCGCCTCATCCACCGCCGCCCCTCAAAGCCCAAAGCTCCTCCCCCTCCACCTCCGCCACCGTCGCCGCCGCGCCCCCCTCAGAAGCCCGTCCCCTTCACCGTCCACGGCGTGACGTGGCAGGACCCCTACAGCTGGATGTCGAACCTCTCCGACCCAATCTCGATGCGCCACATGGACATCTACATGGAGCAAGAGGAGAAGTACACGGAGGCCGTCATGGCCTCGCTCGCCGCCGACCGGCTCCAGCGAAAGCTCCAGATCGAGATGGCGACGAGGATGGCGGGAGATTCGTGCACGACGCCGGTGAGGTGGGGCCCGTGGCTGTATTATAGGAGGGTGGAGGAGGGGAAGCAGTACCCCGTGCTTTGCCGGAGGTCGGCGAAGCAGAATGAGGAGTTTGTTTCGTATAGTGAGGCGTCGGCGGGGTTTGATTTTACGGCGGGGAAGAGGATTGAGCAGAAGATTGTGGATTATAATGTGGAGGCAGAGAGGTTTGGAGGTAAAAGATGCAATCTTTGTGATATTTTTAGGGTTATTTGCATTTTAACACCTCAAAGTTTTAGTTTGTTTTTTAAAACTTTGATATCCTGAAGTTCTGTTTTGACAATTTGATAACTCAAAGTTTGCAAATTGACGTTAAATTGACAATTTGATACCCAGAGCCCTAACTTTGTTCCTCACTTTCCCCGAACTCAAAGAACTGAAATTTGATAAGAAAATTGTTTTTCATTCATTTTTCTTTGTTGATATTCTTTAACAAAATTACCGCTCAACTTTTTTCCACTTTGGGGTATCAAATTGTCAAAACAGAAATTCAGGTATTAAAATTAGAATAGGGAGAAACTTTCTGTCAAGTGCCAATGACCTTATTTTTTAGGGTAATTACAGAAAATTTACCTAAGGTGTGAATGATTGACAGAAAAATCTCTTAACATTTTAAAGTGATAATTTACCCCCTTTCGATTTCTAGTTAAATAATAAACAAAGTTTGGATGGAATTATCAGTTTCGAAATAATAATCTTATATATGTTTATATCACAGTGCATACAATTGTTGTGGCCAATGATGTTAGCTTCTACATCAAAAGTTAATTTTGTAGAAATTGCAAAAGAGGTGTTCAAAATGTCATATTTAGAATTTTAGGGGATTTTTTGTCCATAATGTGAACCTTAGAAGAATTTCTGTTATTTACCCTCTTTTTACCTAATTGTTGGACATAATATAATAAATTTACCAAGTGAAGAATGATTGCAACCTTGAGCTTGAAAATTTGTGCTATGAAGGATCATGAACTTAGAGATGTAAACTCAATCATGTTGTGATAAGTGTATTGGTTCACCTATAATTTGTATTTTGTACTTTAAATATGGCAGAAACGCTTTACATATCTGTTGAGATATAATTGGATTTATGTAAATTGGTAGTTTGCGCAATAGTATATTATTAGACTTGTAGAATTTCTCATCTTAAGTTCATACACTGACTGAATTAATTCTTCTTAGTACCTCCTAGAGGATGCCCGTATTCCTTGTCTTTCATGAACTAGGCATTTGATTGCTTATCCTTCTTGATGTTTTGCCATGTTTTAACTTATGAACACATCCTTTGTGTAACAAAGAAACTCTTGGACAGAGATTATATTTTTAAGCTAGTCACTTCAAGTGTATCTAAAGAATTTTTGAGCTGAATTCCAGTGAATGTCATATGATCGTGAACCTATTGGTGGTAGTGATCTTCACTTAGATCCAGCAGGAAAAACTTGCTATTTCTGTTCAAATGGATTTATGAAATTTCTAATTCGCACACTTAGACTAGGTCTATAGACTGACTTCCAAATTGATGTTCACAAAGGTGACCTTAGAATAAGCTCTAACAGGATGCTATATTCTTAGCCTTTATACAGGATGCTATATTCTTAGCCTTTATACAGCATCGTCATTTGTAATAATCCTTGCTGTTTTTACCATGAATACATCTTGTACCCTTCAGTAGCTGTCTCATAAAATTCTGCTGCACTGCTATAACATACATACTTTCTCCATGCTATACAGGAACATTGTATCAGTATTGCGTGCTCCCATTAGCACATGTTCATGTTGTCTGTCCAATTTACAGGATACTCCTATGAAGAACTATCTGAGATATCTCCGGACCACCGTTTTCTTGCATATACTATGTATGATAAAGATAAAGACTCCTTCACACTATCTGTGAGGGACTTAAGTACAGGTTCACTGTGTGACAAACCCCATGCTGATCGGGTTTCAAATTTGTCGTGGGCAATGAATGGAAAGGCATTGCTATATACAGTCACAAACAATGATAAGAGGCCATTTCGGTGAGTATATTGAAATTCCTGCATTTAGATTCCTTTTATTTTCCGTAATGATGTAATTAAATATTTCCTCTGCTTAGGATATTTTGTAGCATACTTGGATCCAGTAAGGATGATGTATTGATTCTCGAAGAATCCGATGAGAATGTGTATCTTAACATTAGAAATACCAAGGATTTTCAGTTTGTTACTGTAAATATCTTTTCAAATACTTACTCAAAGGTATTGCTAAATTTCACATTTGCCATATTGGTTTCATTTTATATATCATCATTTCAGTTGGAACTTTCTTTGGTAGGTGTACTTGATAAACGCAGCTGATCCCCTGTTTCCAATGAAGTTAGTGTGGGAATGTGAACCTCATGCTCATTGTATTATTGAGCATCATCGAGGATATTTATATATGTTTACTGATGCTCCTAGAGGAGGTGTACCTACTGATTCACACTATCTCCTTCGATGTTCTATTGAAGATTCCGGTTTGAGAAGTTGGGAGGTTAGTATGATGCATGATCAAATTTATGTTTTGGCAATACATATGGATTATATGCCCATGTACTTTGGTCAGTGGAGTATGCTTTACTATATGTTTGTTTACCCCCATCTCTTCCGGTTGAGTGATAAGAACCCATTCCCATTAAGCTGTGAAAATTAGATTGAATGAGTGTAACATGCTTATCTTTTTACAAATGTGAGAAAATCCGAAATATTGGCACAAAAATTGAAAGGTTGGGTTTTCAGTGGTAGAATTCCTAGAGGATATAACTATTTGAGCAAGTTGTAGTTTTAACTTTCTAGTTATTGGTTATGTGGCATGGTTTTAGCTTAATTACAGGCAAGATGTGATTGCTGTGGTGCACTTGAGAAGGATCCATGTAAATGTTAACAATGTCAACCGTGCTTGGCAATCAAACATCAAAGCCAACCTTCCGAAATATTGGCACAAAAATTGAAACTATTCCCAACATTTACAGGCTGGTGGTAGGTAGAGAAACATTACCTTACTGGTTATGCAACAGAGGAGTAATTGATAAACTTCTTTTACAGTAGGAAAGTCTAGATTCTAGAAGAAGGTAAAAAGACAATAAAATTTGTCGTTGGAAATTGCATCCACTTGCATGATATAGGTATGACTATTGTTGTTTGGGGGGCACCAACGCGATGGCCTCATTCGCCAGGCACTGCAATTGTGTCCTACATGAGGATGCATCACATAGTACTGCAATCCTCTATTTTAAGTCATTCTCATTAATTGATGCTAGACCACACTGACAAGAGGGACAGGGAGTGATCACTGGAATGACATAGAGTAGTTGTGGGGCTAAACGAATATAGGTATGAGTTAGGGCCTTATGTTTTTTGTCCCAACTGTCCTTATCTGACTGAGAAGTTAAGCTTTTATATTTATGTGGTTTCAGATAGCTGTAGATATCATTTAGCATGTTCTACAAACTACTTTTCTCATCTGTTGTGTATATGATGTCATTTGGAAACCCACAGCTCTTAGTTTTCTAACATCTTTTCTCATACCGTGTAAACCATTCAGAATGTAGTTCTTGAGGAGCCTAGTATTACAATTGAAGATGTTGACTTTTGCGATACACATATGGTGCTAGTTCTGAAAGAGGGCAAAAGATTTCAGATTTGCTCAGTGCCTTTGCCCCTGCCAGGGTATGGCAAGGTGAGTTATAGCTTACTATTCTGGTCAGCTGTTATAGAATTTCAGGCTGTGTCAGTAATAGCTTTGACCTGATATTGTGCTAATTTTCTGTATAGCATATTTTTTCGAGGCAGTTTACTGTTTTATCAAGCTTTCTTAAAGATATCTTATAGTTAATTGGAACTTTTAGGTTGGTGTTTTGTTTATTTATATATCTGATGGTTATCAAAGATTTTTATGTGCATGATACATTTATTAAAGTTGACAGTTGACGTCTTTTCCATCGTTCAAACAATCATGGCTTTTTTTATTGCGCTGCACTGTTCTGATGACAGTGAGAGATAGAATGAGTAAATCCAGAGCATTTAAAGAACGAATTGATGGGCGAAGAGAATGATGATTTCAGCTTAATGTTCATTTTATTTTTTTGCCCAACTAGTATTTTGTTTGTTGTTAGCAGATATATCTTGAACAGTGGGTGTTTGACTTCTTTCCTGATTTCTTTTCTTTGTTATATTGGTAACGGATCTTAAAATCTGACTGGTTATACTTGGTCATCATGATAGTTTTTTTTGCTTAGAATTTGCATACTCTTGTAAAAAACAGCATGGAATAAAAGATGTGAAGTTATCCAAAAGATATGAAGTTACTCTTGTAAAAAAACAGCATGGAATAAAAGATGTGGCTCAGGCACCACCATGTGGGAACATAGCTGTCCACCATAGCTTAGGATCTGAAGTTATCCTAATGACGGTTAGCTAGCTTTATTCTGCTAGCTTTGGTGGGCATTTCTTTTGCATAAATTGAAATTATCATGTTTGCTGACCTTTCTAAACTTTTACGGAATTCTTATATTGGAAATGCTAGAGTTGTAATTATGGATCTAGCTATCTAAGTAGTTTCAAGATTTGTAATTATGGATCTAGCTATCTAAGTTGTTTCAAGATTTTGTCACTTTTGATAGTTGCCTCTAAAACGATCATCCTTTCTCACTTTCAATTAAACTCATTTCTCTCGTTGAATGCATATGGTACTAAACACCAGAGATGGCAAAACCTATTAGTTAACTTTTTGCAAGTTCCTCCAGCCTTCACACTAGCCACTTTCTTCCTACCACTCTTCTGCCAAAATGCCCCCTCCCAATCCCACAACAGAGCCAGCCAAAAAAGGAAATAATCAAAGGGAAACCTACACCATAACCACCAGAAAACTCCTCATTCTTGACGTTAGGACTCGGAGACGGTTTTTTCAATTGAAGTAGCAGCTGCGAACCTTGGATCTGGAACTTTGGTTCATCAAACAATATCGGTCGATGATATGATGGAATGTGTAGCATCGGAGGTTGTCTGATAAAGGTTATGTAAAGGAACATAAAATTGATGGCATTCTGAATTTGTAATACTGCTTTTCAAAATTTTCACCTTCTAATGTTCAATAGATATTTGCATCAAACATGTTTTGAGTAGTTCTCCCTACAAAAACTGGTATACAGCTGTACAGCTTCATATAATTCATTGATTTAATGTAGTATCGTATTGCTCTAGTAATGATATCCTGGGAAAAATGGCATGGATGATATTCTTAGCGTCTAAACTACTGCACTGAAGGACTTATCTAAAAATTAAAGGACTGATGTCTTTTCACAATTAACATACCTTTCTGTACAGCTACAAGTAAAAATGAGTTAAATCATGTTAGTTGAGATAACATTGACAATGACATGCATTTTTTATTAATAAATCAGTGTTTTGTTAGATTATAAAATTATAACCCTCAACTCTCACAATTGATTTAGTGTTTTGTTAGATTATAAAATTATAACCCTCAACTCTCACAATTGGTTTACTGGGAGAGAATTTAAGATGATATCATAGTAGGCCAGGTTCAATTCCTACTGCCAATTTTATTTTGTATTTTTATTGGCACTGTTCAATTAAGGGTTTAATAGCAAACACAATTATATTGGTAAAACTATTAACACTGTTGGGAGAAATGATTTTCCAAATAATTGGTTTATAGGTTTTTAGTAGATAAGTTCTTAATGAAGTTTCCACCTTTAATTAGGTAATAAAGTATCAAAATCTAGACAATGTTGAGAAGCATGTTTCTTAATAAGAATTGTGAAGACTGGTTTTAGAAGTTCATTTAATGTTGTTCCGGCCAGATATATCTTTGAATTATACTTGGATTGGTTAAAACTTACAGATTCGTATGTATTATATAGCGATAAAATCTCCATCTGGCAGCTGAGTTGGCATGAGATTGGGGTGCAGGGCACGGTTTGCAGAGAAAGAAATCTGTCAGATAGTACATTTTACATTTCGTCTTCTGCATTTTTAGTGTCCAGTTTTGTAAATTAGTATTCTGTGGTCATCACTGTTTTCATATTGTTTCTGGCTTTATCACATAATTAATTTCCTCTTCCTCTTTGGTTTTTTGTTGGCAGGGAGCTAAGCATTTAACTGACTTTCATCCATGCTTTCTACCTCTTCCAAACCATGTCTGTCAGATTTCATCTGGGCCCAATTATGACTACTACTCCTCAGTCATGCGATTTGTAATATCATCACCTGTGGTATGCAGATTATTTTTTGCAGTTTATGGGTTCTTACCTTTGGATGCTTGTAAAAAACAGGCATAACATTTAATTTCTTTTATCCTTTTACTTGCTAAAACCTAAGGTAATATGCTAACAATATGCCATGTGTTTGCTGGTGCTATGTGAAGGACAAAACATTATTGAAATCAAATGCTCCATTATCTTCTGAAAGCCACACCTTACCCTAGAACTATGATATATTAAAAATAATTGGTTTAGTAAAAAATTCAGTATTAACCTAAAGTCTGCTCTCCATTTATGCATGACAAACAAGATGACATTTTCGTTCAATTAAGAAAGATGATAAATTACCAAATTATATACATTGCATGTAGCTACTTTTTCTAATTTTGGAATCTGAGAAGAATTATCTTCTGCAACTTATGATTGTGACAAGTTTTTTACGTTCTCATGAGAATGTATGTGTCAAACTTCTACGTCAGATATGACCTATGAGTGGGACATGATTTTATCAATCTTACTGAAAGTGGTTTCTTTGGTTAGGCCTAGTTACATTCAATATTTGCTACCTAGCATCAAGAAATAATTTTCAATATTTCACAAACATCATGCCTGCCAACAGGCAAGCCTTGTGCAGTGAGCACAATTCGTTCTATATCCTTTATTTTGCTTCTGTGATATCTCAAAGGCATCTGTTTTGAGTGATATTATATTCTGTTCTACTTTGTTAAAGAGCACTCAGAATTCTAACAGATGCCTGATGCTGTTGTGGATTACAATTTATCAACTGGCAAGTGGCTAATAGTGCAGCAACAAAATGTTCTGCATGAACGAACAAGGACTTTATATGGAACTTCTTCAACTACTATGAAAGACAAATCCCCTTCTCCAAAGAGCTTTGATGCCACACTAGAAGCTGAGAGTCCAGGTGGTATCTGGAATGAGCTCTCTGAGTTCTATACATGTGATTATTATGATGTCCCTTCGAATGATGAAATCTTCGTCCCCTTGACTGTTGTGTATTCACGAAAACACAAGCAAGAAGGTAACCCAGGGCTACTTCATGGGCATGGTGCCTATGGCGAGCTACTAGACAAGCGCTGGCGAAGTGAATTGAAAAGCCTCCTTGATCGGGGTTGGGTAATTGCATATGCTGATGTCAGGTTTGTTGTTCGTGTCTTACTTTTAACTACATCTTCCTTTTTACTCCCTGAACATAAACTGCTCAAGAGGGTTCATTCTATTATATTCATTACTTAGATCTCCATAAATAACATTCTCAATCTTGCAATTGTTTTAGTTCTTATATAGGCAATTTCATTTTTATGTTTTCCAATCTTCTACCCTTTAAGAAGAAATCAGATTTGATATTTTGACTTATTATGTCATTTTTTGGATCTGTTTCATGGAGATGCAACTAAGCTGGTTGCTAGCTATCCAACACCATCTTCCTTTATCTTCACCTGTACAGAAAGTGAAAAAGTAAAAACCTTAAAAACAACATTCACGGAGCTGATGGCACATGGGCATGGGCAAATACAGTAGTTAATTATGGGGAAAAGAGTGAAATAAGATATATGAATTTGGATTTTTCTGAGCATATGATCTTATAACATCAAATACAATTTTTTAAAAGAGAAAATAACACTTAATATATTTTAAAAGTAGTCAAGTAAGTTGTTTCCTTAATAGATAGGTTACTATACGAAGGTTGCAAAATTTTACCAGGATTCAACTTGACCGCACAACACAGATTAGTGATATCAGACATTGGCATTAAGAAGTGGAGGAAAGCTAGTAGTAAGAATAGACTAAACACTAAATGGTGGAACTTGACGGAAGAAAAACATGGTTCATTTTAAGGACAGAATGTGCGTAATATGTCCGTGGAAGTGCACTTCTATATATGTCTGTGCATGTGCATACAGTGACACATGTTCTTTTTCACAAGTAAGGGCTATAACTCTAATTGTCACTAGCACATTGGTATTAGACATTGCTGATAAACTGGCTTTTGTTCTAGTACTCTGCCCCAGGTGAAAAATAATATGCTATAATGACCCCTGACATTTGTTTATCCAATTTTAGAGGCGGTGGTGGTGGTGGTAAGAAGTGGCACCAAAATGGCATACGTATGAAGAAGAAAAATTCAATTCAAGATTATATTTCATGTGCTGATTTTCTAATTGAGAAAGGAATTGTTCAAGAAAATAAGCTTGCTGGCTGGGGATACAGTGCTGGGGGCCTTTTAGTTGCTTCTGCCATCAACACTCGTCCAGACTTATTTCATGCTGCAGTATTGAAGGTATTCATATGTTTAACCTTTTTTCTCTTATGGTTGCAAGTTTAACCTTTTCCCTTTCTAGTTAATGTTTGCTTGGTCAAGAAATTGTTTGGATCTGTTTAGCATTTCCAAGAAGATGTTTAGTTGACAGCCGCTTTGCACATGTGAAAGTCATTTGTTAAATTGCATGTGTCAGTCATTTGTTAACACACGCTAAAGTATTGTTTCTGCTTATTTCATATTATATGAGCAAGTACAGCAGATTGTATGATGGTTGCTAGAACTTTGGAGAAAAAATGGTGCATATTTTCTCGACTTTAAGGTTACAAGTGAAGCTGCATAAATGAAACTAGCAGATTGTATGATGGTTGGTTACATCTAATGAAGGCCAGCAATGACAGTTAGGGAAACTCAGGTTTTCTTTGGTTGGGTGAATCACGGTTTAAATAGGAAGTCTAGTTGCAAGATGAAGAAATGATTAGATAATCCTATTTTGGTGTAGCTTTTATCCCTTATTAACATGGCATACGTGTTCGTTGTGATTATAGTTACAATAATCAAATCGTTTAAGACTTTCCCATCAAAATGACATTGGTTTCAACCCACAAGACTCCATGAAACGCTTTAAATGGTAATTTTTCAGTCAGGTGTCAGCCTGACATGGACCAACTGAATTGGTGCCAAGCTCTTGGTTTATAGGAATTATGGCAGTTAAGTAAGGGCTCCAGAAAACGGAATGTTTTAATCATTAAAAGAAATGCTTTCAGTAGAGTGTTATAGAATCATCTAAGCATTTTCCATATCATGAAGGTCACTCTATTACCAAGAGGCCCCAGCTAAGGGTTGTTTGGCAAATTGAAAGTATGAAAATTATTTATTTTTACAAAATGACTTTCACATCCACATCAGCATGCAACTGAGATACCATGTTTTTTTTTCAAAAAATAAATTATTATTAAAAGTACAAAAGTGAAGATGACATGGCAAAATAGGAGTTATTAATAAATATAGTTAATTGCTTATTTAAGTAAAAGTGGTCCAGCATTTTCACTTTCATGTGACTTCACCAATTTTTTAGGGAAAATTAAAATTGCATTAAATCCTATGTGGAAATCTTTTTGCATTTCTCTTTCACAATCACTTGCATACAAACAAACACTTAAAAAGTGTTAAAAGTGAGTCACTTTCTCTCTTCACCAAGATCTATAGCTGGCTGTAGCCTGTCAATCAACCGATACTCAGGCTCTGTGCCAAATTTCCAGCGGGTATAAGTAACAAAGGGTTTCATGCCCGAGATACTTTGATGCTCACTGCTCAGTTGACAGGTAAACCTACTTTTTGGTCAGGCAGTTTAAGCTCATGGGAGAAGGATATCTTCGTGCATTTAAAATAGAGTTTCAGTAGATAAGGTTGGATATCTTTCACTGCCAGACTGCCAGTATGTATGGGTGGTCCCAATATATGTCCTGGAGCAGTAGAAAGAAAGAAAACCTATGCCAATCCAAGGAATACACACACACCTGGACACACAAACATACAACATGTGTCGTACATGTTTGTTACTACAGTATTGTTAACTTTTTTTTTTTTTTTTTGCTTTCTCTAGATTTTAGCTATTTATCATTAATTCAGTGCTCTTTTCCTGTATAGGTTCCCTTTTTAGATGCATGCAACACTCTCCTCTACCCTATTTTACCGCTTCTACCAAGTGACTATGAAGAGTTTGGATATCCTGTGGACCTTGAGGAATTCATGGCCATTAGGAACTATTCCCCTTATGATAACATTCAGAAGGATATTGCATACCCAGCTATATTGGTGACATCATCTCTTAATACAAGGTAAATCTTGCCTGAATATAATTTGAAGTTGCTTTGATTCTAGTGCTGAAAGTTTTTAATTGGATAATTTGCTAGCACGTGAACTTTAACTTGTGATAGATTTCAGTAGGTACTTTGAAGAAATTTGTGGAAATGATTTTTCTTATTTGATTTTGGCCGTAGCCTTGGTATATATACACAAAGTCAATTCTACCTTTCCTTGTACAGCTAGAATATTTACATAAATAGCAAAGCTAAACTAGGTAGCAAATAAGCTAAAATAGGAAAGTATATAAATCATACAACTCATCTTAACATAGCCTAGCCTAGGGAATATTAACAGAATAAGCACAAAGATATTCACACGTTATTTCCACTAATACTCCCCTCAAGTTGGAGCATGGAGATTGCAAATGCCCAACTTGCGGCGAGTAAATGAAATTGTGATTTACCAAGAGCCTTGGTCAAAATATCGCTAGTTGTGCACCGGTCCGAATATGAGGCGTAGAAATTGTTCCATCTTGCAAGGCATCACGAACAAAATGACAATCCATTTCTATATGTTTTGTTCGTTCATGAAAAACCGGATTAGCCGCTATATAGAGAGCAGCTTGACTATCACAAAACAATCGCATGGGACGCACATGTTGTATCCCAAAACAAGCCAAAAGGGATTTCAACCACTTTAACTCACATGTAGTAGTGGCCATAGACCTATACTCGGCCTCTGCGAAGATCGGAAACAGCTATGGCTTTTTTCGTTTTCCAAGAGACAGGAGAAGAGCCCAATAAAATAAAGTAACCAGTCAATGATCTCCGAGTCAAAGGGCAACTTGCCCACTCACTATCACAGAAGGCATAAAGTTGAAAATCACTCTCCCAGCGAGAATACCACATCGGGACAACCTTTCAAATACCGCAAAACTTTCAAAGCTGCATCCCAATGTTCAACACGAGGATCACCCATAAACTGAGCTAATATATGTACGGAGTAACACAATTCAGGCCGTGTAATCGTCAAGTAGATTAGGCGCCCTACAAGTCGCCTGTACTTCTCCGGATCATTAAAGATGGCGCCATTGATGGTGGCAAGATGGTGGTTTTGTTCCATGGGTGTAGAAGTAGGGCGTGCTCCAAGTAATCCGGCCTCACTCACAATGTCAAGAACATATTTGCGTTGTGAAAGAAACAATCCGTCCTTCCCACGTGCTACTTCGATGCCGAGAAAATACTTGAGAACGCCCAAGTCTTTCATATGAAATCTCTCACTTAGTTGTTGCTTGAATTTGTCGATTGCCAAAGAAGATGAACCTGTGATTATAATGTCATCCACATACACAAGAACATGTAAAGCAATATCACCCTTGGAGTAACTAAACAATGAGTAATCAGCATAAGATTGTTTAAAACCAATATCCTTCAAAGCAGTCGAGAGCTTAGCAAACCAATTCAGAAACTGGGAGTCCATACAATGACTTACGTGTCGACACACCTTACCCGGCGGTAATTAAAGCCGGAGGTAATTGCATATATACCTCCTCATCAAGATCTCCATGTAAAAGGCGTTATGCACATCCATGCAGTGCGGTTCCACTTTCTTGCCACGCTATAGCCAAAATGTTCGAACCGTGACCATTTTAGCTCTGAGGGCAAATGTTTCATTGAAGTCAATTCACGCAACTTGCCGATTCCGTACACTACTAGGCCCTTTAATCGTTCAACCGTACCATCGATCGATACTTGACTTTATAGACCCACTTACACCCGATTGCCTTTTCGGTGGAAGATCCTCTAAAGTCCAACTCCGTTTCTCTCAAGGGCATCTATTTCTTCTTGCATTGCTTTCCGCCAACCAGGGTCCTTAACAGCTTCTTTAAAGGATGTGGGTTCAGTGCCTGTAGTAATTGCTGCCAAGAAATAGGTGTGTTTCACAGAAAACTTATCACAATTTACATAATAAGCAATGGGAAAAGGAGTACCGAGGACTTTGGCGGGCGGTTGTAGGTGATGTGGCGGGGTTTACAACTTCGAGCGGTGTTGGTGATGAAACCCTTGAGTTTAGTAGAAGGTTTCTTTATTCGATGACCTCGACCAGTTTCTTGCGGAACATTTGCTTCATTAATCACAACCTCCCCAATATTCGAAGTTGCATCAACACCAAGCTGCTGGGCTGACCTCCAAGTCGCCACCCGCGGTGGTGTAACGTCTTTGCACAACCTCCACGGCCCGCCACCGGCCCGTGTCGATAGGGCGATCAACCGCCTCAACCCGCCATCAATTCCTCCTGCCACAACCGAAGTGCTCCTCACTCCCCTTGCTAAGGGAATATCCTCAAAATCACCACAATGTCATAATACTCCTCATTTTCAAATACATCATCGGTATTATTCAAATTGATGTCACTAGCAAAAGGAATTGTTTTTCATGAAAATAACATCTCGCGATATAAAGAACACCTTTTGCTCTAAGTCATATAAACGCCACCCCTTTTTACCAAATGGATACCCCACAAATACACATCGACGAGAGCGAGTACCAAATTTATCCTTCTCACGAGGTTGATTTTTGACAAAACAAAGACAACCAAATACACGAAGGACATCATACTTAGGAGGTGAACCAAAGAGAATTTCGTGAGGTGTTTTTCCATTGAGCAAAGGGGTAGGGGTTCGGTTTATTATATAGGCAGCCGTCATTATACTCTCCCCCAAAAAGAAATGGGAAGATTAGCTTGAAAAAGTAATGCCCGAGCCACATTAAGAATATGCCTATGTTTACGTTCTACCCTCCCATTTTGTTGTGGAGTGTCGACACAAGAGGTTTGATGAATAATACCATTGTCAGCATAAAATCGATGAAGACATGTAAATTCTCTTCCGTTATCACTTCTTAGAATTTTAACATGCTTATCAAATTGGGTTTTAACCATTCTACAGAAATCCTTTATAAGTTGAGGCACCTCAGATTTTGCAGACATCAAATAAACCCATACGGCTCGAGAACAGTCATCAACAATGGTTAAAAAATAATGAGCACCACAGCTAGCAGGCAAAGTATACGCACCCCATATATCACAATGGATTAAATCAAAAACATCTTTGGCTTTATTATTACTCAAAGGAAACCTGCTTCTAGTTTGCTTGGCTCTTAAACAAATATCACAAGGTTCCTGGATAGCACTAGCATCCTTATTTCCATTACTCCTAATAGTATCAGGCAAAAGAAATTCTACTTTCCGAGAAGGGTGTCCCAGCCTTTGATGCCACAATTCTCGTTTGTCTCTCACAGTTGCTTGATGAGCCCGAAGTTGTCGCTGAGGCCGAAACCAGTAAACCCCGTCACATTGTTCACCCGCTCCAATCAGAGTCCTCAAAGTACGGTCCTGTATGATGCAAAGCTTATCAGTAAAAGTGACAGAATAATGTGAATCAGCGAGCAAGTGAGACACCGACAGCAAATTGCAAGTAAGATCTGGAACATATAATGCATTATTTAGCACCATATTTTTGCTCAAAGTTATCGTGCCTTCCTTAGTAGCAATGGTTTGGTTTCCATTAGGTAGCCCAACAGAAGTAGGACCTACATCAATCAATTTTCTAAATAATCCAGCATTACCAGTCATGTGGTTCGAGCATCCGGTATCGATGATCCATTGATCGGGAAAATCAAACTTACCACTCAACTTTTCGGTCGAAGAAGACTGCCCTTTTGAAGTGTTGAGCAGGTTCACAAGTGTAGCCCACTGATCATCTGAGAGACCGGGAATGCCGCTACGATCTGACTCCTGTAGGGGCGCTTGAGCATAGCCTGTATTGGCAGCATGCTTCGAGGTGGCTGCTGCGTGTGCTACTTGCCCGCGGCCGCCTCTACCTGCACTCCTTCCTCCCCCTCGTCCAGACCTGCCTCCGCCTCTACCTTGCCCTCCATTGATGCGGTTTTCAGAATACCACCAATCCGGGAACCCAATCAGTTGAAAACAATTTTCTTGGTCATGTCCAGGTTTGGCGCAATGAGAGCAGACGCCATTGGTTCGAGGACGCTCACTACCACGAGCAAGATTCCGCCCCCTAGCAGTCCCTTGTGCCGCGAAACCGACAACATCAGATTTGGTTTCGTGGGCTCGAGCAATAGTTTGGTGACGTTCTTCAGTCACAATTTTAGCAAAGGCCGTGTTTAAGCTCGGTAGGGGTTCCATCATCAAAATATTTGAAACAGCATTGCCATAAAGAGTAGAATCCAAACCAACAAGAAAGTCATGTACTTTTTCATTCTCCTTTTCTTTAGCAAGTTCAGTAGCAGTGGCACAAGTACATGTTGGGACAGTAGAATATCCCGCAAGTTCATCCCATATCTTCCGCAATTCGTTGTAGTAATTTACCACCGGTTTGCCGCGCTGCTTGCAATTACTCAAAAGAGTCTTCAACTCATGAATTCTTGGACCGTTTCCTATCGAAAACCGTTGTCGAATATCATCCCACATGTCTTTCACATCGTCAGGTTGAGGGACGGATGAGCATAGGACTGGATCAAGTGTATTATGAATCCATCCCACGAGAGTGGAATTAACCGTCACCCATAAGGACTCTTCTGGAGTTCCTTTCGCCGGTTTGGCTATGGTTCCATCGAGGAAGCCTAGCTTGTTCTTCGCACGGAAATTATTGCGCATCGAACAAACCCATTCATTGTAGTTCTCACCGCGTAACACAATTGGACAGATTGTGATTTGTGGTCCGTCGGAGGGATGGAGGTAGTATGGAGATGTGGAGTCTCGTGGTTTTGTGGTCTTGTCGTCACCCATGACGAGGTGTCGATAGTCGGATTTCGTGTTTGAAGGTCGAAGGTTTCAATCGCTGGAGAACGATTGAAAAATATGGTCGTCTCTCCTGTTCTTGGGTGGCTCTGATACCATGAAGAAATTTGTGGAAATGATTTTTCTTATTTGATTTTGGCCGTAGCCTTGGTATATATACACAAAGTCAATTCTACCTTTCCTTGTACAGCTAGAATATTTACATAAATAGCAAAGCTAAACTAGGTAGCAAATAAGCTAAAATAGGAAAGTATATAAATCATACAACTCATCTTAACATAGCCTAGCCTAGGGAATATTAACAGAATAAGCACAAAGATATTCACACGTTATTTCCACTAATATACTTTACACGGAATTTTACCATTACTATGAGGAAGGTTCATGCATATTTACCAATTTCAGGACTAGATTTCTTATGGCAGGTTTAATTTGCTTCAGTATAAGTAATTACTCAGTAGGTATGACTAGGTTTAATTTGCTTTTGGATCATAAAGAATTGAGATGTTCTGTTGTTGTCTTTGTCCTACTGAGGTATAGGTTGGAAGCTCAATGAAGCTAGATATTTTTTTAGCTAACCTAGTTGTACTCATCTGCCTTTAATGTCAATTTAGGGTCAATGAAGTACATTTTTCTGCACTAACATCATCTCTTACTCCATGTTTCCCAACATGTACGTCGTAGTTGTCTGCTCATAATGGTATCTGTTGTCTATGGTTACTGAAAATCATATTATTTCTCATCGCCTGGGATTTAGATATAGCTGGCCAGGATTTTGTGCTGATTTGATCCCATAGTGAAAAATCATAAGTAAACAATCAGGACCAAGATTGTGATTAACAGCATGATATTTTTGCAGTTATCATGCCTCTGGGAGGTGATCAACCTCTATTAAGGGTTATTTTGGTGTCTACTTTTGTTTATAGATAAGTCCCTCATCCAAAATATTTTTTTAGAGAACAATTTTTACATCGATATGGTGTTTGGAGCTTCTAAAATTCTTATGAAGATGATCAGTATTTGGAATGGATTTTCAGTGGAGAATGGATGTGTAATATACCAATTTTTACACAATATTGATAATAAATAAGAGTACCATGTAGGGACCTTTTTCTTCTTCTTAGGGGAATTGATAAGCAGGCTACATGAGGGACCTTTTTCTTCTTCTTCTTCTTTTCTCTTTCGACGCAAAGCCGCAGTTCTTTTTTACCAAGTAGCTTACTTTATGTGGAATCTTGAGTATCACTTTCTTCTGAAAAGGACATTATTGCTTTTGTTCTCAAAGTACAAATGACATTATCCGATGCGCTAGTAAGTGCCGTGTGCTATTTGTAACTGCAGGTTTGGCGTGTGGGAAGCAGCCAAGTGGGTTGCAAGAGTTCGTGAGCTCACAGTCTATGATCCTAAGCGTCCAGTTCTACTCAATCTAACAACAGATATTGTGGAGGATAATAAGTACCTCCAGACCAAGGAATTGGCGATGGAGACTGCTTTTCTTATCAAAATGATGACTGATACCTAGATTTGTTGCATCCGTTCAGCTGGATATTTCAATGAGGTACAAACATCCAAAGAATATCATGCTCCCCAAGTTTTTGATATTGGTATGAGATCGAGCAACAGGCTGATTGCTGGACTGTAGATACTATGGAGGTATTTGATTTAGAAGAAGCTGAAATATATGTGAAGTTGTTTGTTTGGCCTGCAGCCGTATTTGGAGGAAGCCATTAACAAAGTGAAGGCAGTGTCTGCAACTTTCCGCTCACCAGCTTACATCACATTTTTTGATTTGGATAAAGGGAAAGTAATTCTGGGCTTAATGTAAGCTTGTTGTATAATCATGCTCTTTGTACAATAATTGAGGTATCATCTGCAAGAATACGGACGTATTCTTCTTTTTAATATATAAGTTATCACCATTTTCTCTTTTTTTAGCTAAAATATTGAACTGTTGTATAGGTGATATCATCTTCTATGCATTTGGTGCAAAGTTTGCGTTATTAATTTGTCAACGACATCATCTTTCCACATTACTTCCGAAACTAAGTGGGAAAGTGACTATCTACTTGTGGATTAGGCTAATTCTAATTGCAAAAAGTAATCATAGGGTTACTAGAGTAATCTCAATCAATAATGTCAAAGTTATCCGTCTACTATTTTCATTTTGAGGAATGAGATTGTGTCGATTCATCTTTTGACTTGAAGGTTAACGTCGGGTCCAACATTGTTCTTTCTGACCACGGTTGTCTAAAGCATGCGTCAGAGGCTGAACGCCGGTTTTATCCGTTGCTTGGCGCTTTTTTGAATATTATGCAGTGAAAAAACATTAAATTTAGCAAACATTCACCGTTAATGTCAGCCACCACCCTTGACAATACTATTTCACCTTCAAAAATCTAATAGGCGGTTGATCTTTCTCCTTAACCTCCTCCATCGACAACGATTTACTGTTAAACTCTTTTCTGATGTTAACGTCAAGAAATAATACAGAAACACAAATGGGGTAAAAAAAAGCATATCTATACGGAAAACAATTTAATTACATCTACCGTACATTAGATAATTCAATCGCGGACAAGCTTTGAAATCAAATTCGCAACATTAACACAACCAATTCATAAACTCAATCCAATCTATTTCCAAGATACACCTTACACAGCCGAGCCTGTACATGTCAATAAGTTTTGAAATTGGACAAAAATTGGATTCTTATGTATATGTCCAACAAAATACATGTATCTCTACATAACAGTATTGAATACAAATCTGATAATGTTACAAATCTTCTCAGAATAATTGATGTCAACTTGGCACCTTTGACATTGCAACGAGTCACCCTCGCATTTTGGAGCATAGTGCTGGGAATTTATGTAATAGCTGTTCCTTTCTCCCCCAATTGGCTAATGGAGCGTGGGCTGATTCAGCTTGGGACAACCTGGGGGAGTTGACTAGTGTTTGATTATGACAAGGTTTAATAAAATAGAGATGCAATCTGGAGAATATTATAGAGAGGCATACCAACCCATAGAGACAATCTTGACCTAATCCTGGAAGTATGCGGAAATTTTGAATGAGCAAAGTTTGGTGAGGGAAGGTCTTCATGCCCACCAGATTGAAGTTGGCAATGCCATGAAAATATCAGCTGAGCTGCAGCATGTTAGTTAACTGAACGTATAACTATAATAGGCCCCTTTAACGCCGCAAATGGATCAAAAGTGAAGACGTAGATTTGATGAAGAAAAAGGACCATAAGCTCAGGAACAGTCTAAAAACTTTGATAGATTTGGAAAAGCATGAGCTCATAAACGAATCCCTTGTCTTTGGGTAATAATAAAGAATGAGCTATAACAATTAATAAGCAATTCTTCTGAATTCAATATGTATGGTGAGCTATAGAATACTAGGATTGCTTAACTATGGTTTGTTCAGCAATAAAGTAGGTAATCAACATATAAAATAATCATAAGATAAACATGAACTTCTCAATTGTACGAAAGAGCCTAAGATGAGGCAAGCTGATGAAGAATTTCCTTGTTGAGATTAATACAAGACTAGGTGCTCGGTCCTACCAAACAAAGAACAAATCTTCAATGTAGAAATGCATTTTGATAGTGCAAATGGTGGTTGTATTACCTTGACTTAAAGATCAGATCGCAAGCATAAAATATAAGTCTATGAAAGGTAATGAACTGTCCTCACAGCAGGATTAGCCACCAACTCAAGCCTTTCTAATCCACATGGATGCTGACAGAAGAAGTCATATCCCAGACTTCCCCCTTCTAAACAACTCCATATTGAGACCTCCCAACTTGCTTGATCACATGCAAACAGGTGGATTCTTAAGTTATCTGCAAAAAATAACAGATCCTCTTATGAGTCATTACCTAATCCTAAGCTGAAGAAAATAATAGTACAGAAGAAAAAGAGAGAAAACTGAAAACTCACTTTATCACGCTCAACTTGGCTCCAATGTTCCAATGCTCCATTGCCTTCCAGTCAATTTACTCAACACCGAGCGAGAACCAATGATGTTTGTAGCCATAATAAGCAAGCATGATAGGGGGTAATCTCAAATGAAGTTAGAAAAGATTAATAACAAACTATGATTCATCATTTAAGCAGGTAAAACAGTAAGACTCCACTAAATAATTGCACATAATACTTGCATCAGCAGAAAAGAAGAAGCTGAGAAGTAGCACAAGTGTAAATCATGATTTCATCTTCCTATCCAAGCCACGATATCTTAGAAGGTTTCCTGCCCATTTCACCTTTATGCTTTACAAACAGCAATAGATTGAAATAGTGCTCCGCGTGTCATAGGCGAGGATACATATCTCTAAGCAAAATCTATATGAAATGGCGAAAAAAGATACATACAAGGAGGAATGCGCCAAGAATAAATAAATCCAACTCCCTAACACAAGCTATCACCTCAGCAAGGATGCAAAAGGAAAAAAACAAAACATTAGACCATCCTCCTGTTCTATGAGGTCCCGGCATCTCTCGATCAAACCATCTTCGTGGTTAACCGAGCTGCACAAGAGGCCATGCATCAACCTTGAAGCTTGAAAGAATATGAGAAAAACCAATTTCAACTGCTAAGTCTCCACAGATTCCTCAACAGTAGATAGTCTATCAGCTTCAACAAAAGCCGGATCAAGAAATCTCGCAACAAAAGCCCACATTCTGTATACATCTTCGAAGTTTGAGAGGAATCCAAGTGAGGCTGTGACGACTTCCACTCTGATTATGGTATTCTTACTATCAACTGCCGCATGTTTCTGATTCTCTAAAACTCGTATATGACTAAGAAAGCCAATGCCTAAAGAGATGCCGTGCTTCTCAGCAAGCTTTTGAACAACTTCCGGGTTGATTAATGATCCTCTGCTATCTTTCACATTGAATGCTACAGATGCACCCCTCTCATACTTGATCTTTGGGCCATATATGCATACTAGAGGATCACCATTTCCCCCATTTGAATCTGGTAGCCTCAACTGAAGTAAAGATGTCACCAGCCAATTGATCAGATACCGAAGTCTAAATGTGGTTTTGTTGAGACCCAACATGTTCACATGATCAAGATGTCTGCAAACAATCTCTGGTTCCCTTCTGCCCCATTCTTGGGTATCATCATCATCACCATCGCTAGCACCATTATCATCATCTCCTTGGTTCTGTCCAGAGACTTCCCCAGCTTCTTGACTCAATCTTTCAGTATGCCTGTTGTCATCCACACTGAAGGAAACTCTATGCCCCATGCTTAAAACCCGCTCGTTCTCTTCAACAGTGAAGAACCTCCCTCCACCATACCGGCCATTTCCTTCTCTTCTTCCCAATAGTCTGAATTCACCTTCGGTTTCTCTTCTGATAGCACTTTCTTTTGTCTCCGGACATATTTCAGATGTTGAGCCATTATCGTGACAAATATGATGACCAAAGATAGAGGCTGAGCTATCGGCTACTGATCCGTTGGCAGAAGAGAATTTCACAGTACGTGGCCTGGTCTCAGGCTCTTCTTGAATCTCACTGCTGTAATGAAAATTTTGCACCTTCCTGCCTAGTTCATGTGATTCTTCTTCTGAATCCTCTTTTACCCTGTCCAATTCTAAAACAGCCGCATCAAAGGACACAACACGATCATCACATATCGGACTTCTTGAAATCTTGGTTGCAAATTTTGGTGACAGTCTCTTCTGGGTCTTTCTCCCAGTGAACCAAGAAGGTGGCAATGGAGAGCCCAACTTCCCTCCTCTACTCAGCTGACCAGAATGATCTGACCCATAGGGGCTTTGACCCAAATCAATCCAGAAAGAGTGATCAGAGGACTCATCCTCACTAAAGACCGGACTTTTCATAACTTCTCCAATGGACACACTCTCTTCCTCAAAGATTGTACTCGCCCCATCCCTATCTGAGCTATTATCATGATCCATCTCAGTCTCAATCACATCCTGAACCTGAGCCGAAGTGTATGCACCTGAAAAAGCTGGCATTTGAGATCCTTTGCTAGTACCTGGCATCAAAGACTCATCGTTTCCATTGATCAAATCATCCTCAATCCCGTCCAATCCTTCCAAACCATCAATTGAATCACTCAAATACTGAGGAAACACCGGAATAATCTTCACCATCCCCGACCCAGTTCCACCATTTTGGTTCTGCAAACAACTCATCACCGATTTCTTGATCAGGAGGCAACCGAAACCAGTTGGGTCAGACCCAAAAACCCGATAAAACGAAGTTATAATGAAATCCGGTCTAAAAAGAGAAAGCCCAAGTGAGTCCATGTCCTTAGGACCCAAAGAACCAGCATCCAGCAACACATGCCAATTGTTCTGTTGTGCCAAAGCCATCCACTGATACGAGTACTTTGCACCCGTAACCCTAGACTGAACAGGAAAAACAAACAGCCCAACTGCCGAATCCTTCTTTCTTCTCTTCTTGGTCGATATTTGCTTTCTCAGCTCACTCGAACAAAGCTTTAGCGTTGGCCACTTGAACCAAGCACTATAAGTCTTTGCCCCCTTCTCCTTTGCACACTGAGCCATCAAATTCACAGACTGACTCTCGTGATCAAACATCGTCAACAGCTTCTTATTAGTTTGAAACGGGTAAGATTCAGCAAGAAGCTTAAACGCCGAACCTCTACTCACAGTAAAAACCAACCCATACTCATTTTCAGGTATATTCAAATAATCCATAATCCTAGCCTTAATATCATGTTCAACAGTGCCGGCCTCAGCACCCCCATACAGTGCATGATTGCTCAGATTAGCAGTGATCTCAGACAAGCTAAAAGCACAAGACTCCCACTGATGGAAACTCTGAATATAAGAAAACAATCCGAAACCGCAGTAATCAAGGCATATCTTGGCTCCAGCCTCAGCAAGATGAGAGTACTCATCGGCGCGAAGCTCGTCGATCTTCTCAGAGTTCTTGAACTTGGGGTACATGGTGATGAACTTGGAGAAGGATTCGTGGAGGTCGGGGATGGATGCGGGGTCCGCGAAAGTGTGGTCAGCGGCGAGGGCGGTGGCTTGGAGGAATTCCTTTTGGGCGTGGAGGCGGGCGAGGGAGCGGGACCGGCCAACGAGGGAATCGGCGGCGGCGGCGGCGGAGGAGGAGGGATCGTCGATGGCTTGGGATTTGGCGAGGGACCCATCTTCAGATGCCTCTTCTAGGGCTTCACGGAGCTTGGTTTCTTGGAGATTGCGGAGAATCGAGGAGGAGGAAGCTTTCTTCTTGCTGCGGCGGCTGCCGGCGGCGGCGGGATCGTCGGAGCTACGGCGGTTCTTCTTGTCGAGGATTAGAGAAGCGCAGTGTGAGATTGGTTTCCATAGTGAAATATGCATGAGAGAGAGATTTGGAGGAACCTAGGGGAAAAAAAAAACCCTCAATTTCTTATTTCATTTTAAACAGAATCATTCACGGATTCAAACCCTAGAACTCAAAGATTCCACACAAAATGAAACGATGAACTCAAAACTTTTCTCTCTCTTTTCCCCTTTCTAGATCGAAAGAGAACACCAAAACCCTAATTTGGGGACATTTACCTCATTTGAACTCTAAATTAATCCATTCACTACAATTCAAGCCCCAAAAAAAATTCAGAGATTCGACATTAAAAAGAAAGAAATACTCAAAATTTTCTCTTTTTCACCCTTTTTGTATAAGATCAGAAGAGAACACTGAACCCCTAATTGAAATGTTGGGGAAATTTACTGAAGACAAGAGAGATCTTGCCCTTGTCAACAAAACCCAGATCCCCAAAACCCCCCTCTTTCTCTCTCCTCTTCTTGTTTCTCTCTCCTCGCTCACTGACTCTGTTTCTTATTTCTTTCTCTCTCTAAAAACAGAGCAAAAACAGAGTCAGCAGCAAAATAATTAAAATACTTAAAAATGCAATGACATTAATCCACTGGTCAATCACCCTCAACCCCACTCACCCAATTCTCATAATTGAAACAGTATAAAAATTTTGAGGAGAAAATAAAATAAAAGCGAGTAAGAGATTAATAATAATGATATAGTGATTAATAATTAAGATATGGACATTGACTTTCTCAGATTTTTTTCTGTACTTTTTTTTGTAAGATTGGTTCCATTTGAATAGTTATGGAGGGTGCAATGTGTAAAGTGGTGTGGGGCCCATTGGGGAAGCATTTGTGGCTGAAGTTTGCAAAAGTCAATTCCGCCAATATTAGATGGTCCAAATCATGCTTGATGCGTTGAATTGTACAGTAGATCTTTTGTTTGAAAGGATATGTTTGCACATAAACCCTCCCACATTTCTTTATATGTAGTTAGCACCCCACAACTAAGGTGGCAATCTAGGGGTGCTAAATGATAATAAATAAATTGAGGGATGATGAGTGCAATTTAAGAGATAGCTGAGGGAGTTATATGCAATTTACCCAAAAAGATCTAGTACAATTTTTGCAAAAAAAATTTAGGTTTTTTTTATATAACTCCCTCAAAACATCATGATAGCTATTACCTCCTCCAAATCACATTAGTAAGTTGAAATAGACCACGCTAGCTAGTTGGGGTTATATATAGCAAGAAATATTTCCTTATGTTTAACTTTTATGCTGGGTAGATTGTTATACTTATACCCTTCCCTTATTCTCCCAAACTCGGAAAATTCTTGCCTACTCATGGAGCGCCAATGTGGCATGCTCCAGTTCAATGACAAAGTGACACGTGTCACTAAATTAAATTTAGTTACCCACCCCTTTTTATGGTTATTAAAATATTTAATTAAATATTAAACCCTAACCATAGTTAGTTGCCTCTTCCTATTCCTTTGTCCGCGTCCAGTTCCGCCTCTTCCTATCATATTTCAGAAAAGGTTCATGTAATTGCAAAAGGCTCCAGGACTTGTACAAGCAGTGAGCCCTTTGAGGTTTGCCCTCTTTGGTTCTTCCTTCATTGTCTTAGTCTTGTGTGTCAGAACTTGCAAGCAAGCCTAAATTGATTTCTCAAATTACAAGAACTATAATCTTACAGTTGTCAAAATTCTTGCTAAGCTAGAAAGCAAAAAGGAGTATACCGGCAATTAAAAAGAAAAGACAGAGAGGATGAAGAGAGATAGAAAGAGACGAAAATAGAGAGAAAGAGAAGCACAGTAATTTGAAGCAAATATTTCACATTCCATGGTCATATAAAAATGATAAGGGGAGGAATAGGAAGCAATTACATGGAGTTTTTCTAAAATTTGATAGGAAGGAACGGGAACAGGATGTGGGCAAAGGAATTGGAAGAGGCAATTAACCATGGTTAAGGTTTAATATTTAATTAAATATTTTAATAACCATAAAAAGGGTGGCTAACTAAATTTAATTTAGTGACACACGCCACTTTGTTATCGAACCTGAGACGCCACCTCTGGCTCCCATGAAGTAGCAAGAATTTTCCCCCAAACTCATTATCCTCTTCCCCAATAATGGTTCTCTCCATCAACGGCTCTTTTTTCACTCTATAAAAGTCATTGAAGAACCTCCAAGCTCATTAATTCTCCAGTTCTCAACATCTCTCATATGTTGTCTTTAGATCTGCAATGGAGTTTTCAATTTCGAACTCCTCTTCTAATAGAAATGATGGCACTGGGGCTACTCTGAGGTGTTTTTGTGGGGCTGCAATGCAAGATTAGGACATACAATCAATGTGAGAACAAAAGACTCAACTTCTATGGCTGTCCACATTCTATGAATTCATTATTCAAGAGTTGCATGTATTTTGCTTGGGTTGATGACAACAAAATTTTAATGGTGAAAATGTTAAAAGAAATCAATTTTGCTGGGGAAGAAGTTGGATGAGGTGTTCTTGATGAAGATCCTTTTGGTTGTATTAGGGGTTTTGAATTTATGTAAAATGTTAGTTGTTTATCAAAGTTTGTAGCTTTTAAGCAATGGAAATTGATGTATTTTGACTCCCATGGGCAAAACTATAATTAAACAATCCTAGTTAAGATTTTGATCATTTGAAAAAGAAAATTATCCATGTATATATTTTATGTATGTGATATTTTATTAATAAAACATCTAAATACAGTGGTGCGATTGGAATAAGAGAGATTACATGATCAAGATACTTTTTCTTAAAAGAAAACTGGATACTGCTGGTATATGAATTTATGCATATTGCTCTGACAAAAAACATAGGCGAAATGAGATTTTCTAATTATAAAAAAATCTTATTATGTAAACACTATAGCTCCGAGTCTCCAACACACAACCTATATCCTAGTAATCGGCATGAAAAAATATATAGTCTAAAAGATAATTTAAAACGTGGTAACTATATTTGTTTTGTTGTTCTAACTACTTTCAATAAAACACATCCTAAATTTCATTGTAGAGTTAAAGTAGAAAGAACTAAATACAACCTTGACTACAAACACTTTTCTCTCTTGAGAACAACCAAATCAAAAGATTACATGGTCTTGTAAATGGAATAAAAACAACTTCAAATTCAACGCAACCTGTCTTTTTCAAAAGGATCTATAAAATTTAAAACTCTTAAAAACATTGCATATATAATAATTTAATAAACTAACCAGCTGATGTTGGAGAAATCAAAGCCCCAGCTGACTCCTCTCTTGTCATCTAGAGAGCTCTCAGTCCATGAGATTTCAGCTCAAACATTTTTAGGTTTTGTTGTGTATGTCAGGAGTTTGTCTACAACCTGTTCCTTTCTTTTTAAATTAGCTAATACTTATTGGGGTAGCTTTTAAGGCTTGTTTGTGTGTGTGTATTGGGGCACTTTTATTCAAGCAAGCATCTTGATTAGAGCGTTGTTAATTAAAGACCTGATTAGCTTTACAAACTCGTCATCTCATTTGTTAACTTTATCATTAAGGGTGTGTTTTTAGGGTTAATTGCACATAGACGCTTTGTAGTATTGTTATTTTGAACTCCCAAACCCCCGAAGTTTGATTTTAGCATTATTCTTGGGATTCAAATTATACGAAATAGAATGTCTAGAATATTAAGTTTAAACCAGGAAAAATATTTAAGATCAGTTTTTAAAAGGTCCGGAATGGAAAATTCCAATCCGGCACTAACTCCGTTAGTTATGGAAAAGAGATTGTGTAAAGAGCAAAACCCTGAACAGGGAAAAAAGCCATTAGATATTTCTTATGCTCAAACTGTTAGAACTTTGTTCGAAGAGAATATTGTTCATGCAATATCTCTTGTCTGATCAATAACAAACTCTCATTTGGTATTAATAAATTTGTGAGATGATATATTTCAGGAATAAACATGTACGAAAAAGTTTCAGCTCAATACGATGCAAAAATCAACACGAACAGTTGATTTCAGTCATTAACCATCGATGATCATGAGGCAACCATCAATGGTCCATAAGTCATCGATGGACTACATTCAACAATCTATATTTTCTAAAAATAAGAAATCGAACCATCGATAGACTACAGTCAATCATCGATGATCTCTTCAACCATTGATGGACTACAGTCAACAATCTGTGAATTCCAGAAACTAGAATTTGAACAATCGATGGACTACAGGGAACCATCGATGATCGGCATCAACCATCGATGATCGGCATCAACCATCGATGATCGTGTTTAACCATCGATGGTTTGGACATGTTCTGGTAGATTTCCAGATTCAATCTCAGCCGTTTGATCACAGATTTGATCTCCTATTTCAACACTGATTAGAAGACTTCTTTCCAATGCAATTAAGATCTATTTAAGGAGGGATTGGAGAAGAGATTAACAACAAGAAAAAGAGAGAATATTTGCACAAGTTTGTGAGATCAAATTCTAGGGTTTGAGAGAGATTGTGAGAGAGAATTTGATTCCCTGAGCCTCGTTCAACTTCTTCTCGTCGCGCTCAACATCGAAAGATTGTTTTAGCGAGGAGGAGTGCCCTTTGCGTTCAACTTCAACATCGCTTCTTCACGGATCATCATCGACATCGGTTTGAACACTGATTTATTTTAAAAGGGCTATAAGATCTTTTCAATTGTGCTTTAATTATTTTTTAGGGTTGATTTTATATTTCAAACTTGCGAGTTTGACGGATTACTCAAGCCGGGGTAATTGAGGGTTGGCGTGTTCAAGCCAGGGTAATTGAGTGTGACTAGTTAGGGCTAGGTTTCTTCTGGTCATTGTGATGAGTTGGGTATCTTGACTAGTTTTAGGTAGATTTCAGGGTCCTATTTGTAAAGCCTACTGAATCGGGTTGTGATTCAGGGATAACTCCGGTCATAGTGAAGAAGACCCTTTGCGAGAAGGAAGAGTGGACGTAGGATTTTGATCAGAACCACTATAAAAATCTCGTGTGTTCCTGTGTTGGTTGCTTTTAGTTTTTCGCATATTATATTTTCACTGCATATTCTGAGTTTAGTCAAAAAATTGTAGCAATCCTATTCATCCGCCCTCTAGGCTTGCATCCCGTTTTTAACAATTAGTATCAGAGCCTCGTTATCCATCTTTAGGTATCACAACCTGGGTTAGAGATGTCAAGCCTTACCACCGCTTCAGTTCTTGAAGGACACGCAGTCAATCGACCCCCACTTTTCGATGGCACCAATTACACATATTGGAAAGCACGTATGAAAGTTTTTCTATCGTCCACTAGTTTAGATATTTGGGAGAGTGTAGAACATGGGTATAAGGAACTTACTACTGAGATAGAGGGAGTTACAGTTATTCCACCCAAGGATAAGTGGACTCCACAGCATAAATAAATTTACTCTTATAATACAAAAGCCATGAATGCTTTATATTGCTCTCTTACTGCTGAAGAATATAACCATATTTCTAATTGTTCTATTGTGTAGGAAATTTGGAAAACACTAGAAGTTACACACGAAGGAACTTCGCAGGTTAAAAAGGCTAAGCTTGCTATGCTGGTGAGAAAGTATGAGAACTTCAAGATGAAGGCCTCTGAGAGCATACAGGAGATGTTCACAAGATTCACCTATGTCATGAACAAGTCAAAAGCACTAGGGAAGGAGTATGATAACAAGGAGCTATGCAGAAAAATACTCCATTCTCTATCTCGGAATTGGGAACCAAAGGTAACAGCAATAGAAGGGCTTCAGAATTTTTCTAATCTATCTCTTGATGATCTTGTAGGTAATATTATCACAAATGAAGTCAGACTGAAAGAAAGAGAGGATGGCTCAGAAGAAGATTCAAAGAAGAAGTCGTTAGCCTTTAGAGCAAAAAAGGAGAAATTCCGATCAAAGAAGAAGGCGAAGTCAACTCGAGCTCTGAAAACGAGGATGATCAATTTGTTAAAGTCTACAAATATTTCTTCAAGTCAAAAGATGGTCAAAAATACATGCAAGACAATTAAAATCACTATATAAATAAGGTAAGTAATTATAATTCGAGTGATTCAGATACTGATTTAGTCTGTTTTTGTTGCATAAAATCAGGTCATTACCAAAATCAATGTCCCTTAAATTGAAAAGAAAAGAAGAAGGAGGGAAAAAGTCTTAAAGTTACAACCTGGGATATTTTAGATGAGGATGAGTCTAAAGTTGATACAAGTGAAGATGATAAACAAGAGAATAAGTGTCTAATGGGAAAAGGCGCATTGTTTTCAGATTCAGATCAGAATAACTTAGGTGGTTCTGATGGTGAGTATTCAGATAAAGAGGTATATCCTTCATATGATGAGCTTTATTCTAACTATAAGGAGATGTTGGTTCACCTTGAGAAAATTACTAAAAAATATAAAGTAATAAAATGGATGAATACAAACTTGAAGAAAGAAAATAAGCTTTTGTCAAAGAAAGTGAAATTTTCTTCTTCAAATTCGAATTCAGATACTTCATCTCATGATATCACCTCTTTCATGTGCACACAATGTTCTGAGCTACAAAATCAAATCTCTTGTTTATCTAAGCAACTTGAAAACCATCAAAGTGAAAAACAAAAACTTGTTGCTAAGAATGAGTTATATTGTGATTTGTCATCCAAACAAATTAAGTTTGAAACCCGATGCACAATAATTGTTTCCGAAAATGAACAACTAAAGTCTAAAATTAGTGATTTGAAAGAGGCCGTGAAGAATTTTTCATTGGGCTCAAAAGGTCTCAACATGGTTCTTTCTAATCAACGATTTGCAAAAGCTAAAACTAGACTTGGTTATTCATATTCTGGAAAACATAAAAAGTTTCAACATTCTTTTATAAAGGGTAATAATATTGGTTGTTTTGATTCTATTCCCAATGATACTTATCATTCCATATGCTCATTGTGTGGAAAAGCTGGACATGTTTCGATGAGTTATCGTATGAGATATAAAATCAAAATAGTCAAACAGATTTGGATACCGAAAGGCTTTATTGCTAACCTACATGGACCTATGTGGATACCTAGGTCAGTACTATCTATCTTTTTGTAGACTCGCAGGTCGATCAAGGATTGAGGCAACACACGATGATTGCTTAAGGTCTCAGGCTATCAAATCCACTCCTTGATCTGCATTATGAGAAGATACATGTTTGATATATTTATTATATATTATCTTCTTATACAGGTAAGTATCTTTAACCTTGTACATATATTTAAAAAAAATTTCATCATCGATGGTCAGTAAAAAAGGCAGTTTTCTTTTTTACTTTTTACCCTTTTATTTTTTTTACCTTTTTGATGTTTCTCTCAAAATTTCTGGATTACTTGAGTTTTCGAGTTGTTTTCTGGTTTGTTTGGATTGATCTATTATCATCCTCATAATCTCTTTCATTTTTAAATAAAACCAATTTAAAAAAGGTAAATTTTCTAAACCCTAACTTTTATTCTTTGAATTTCTTAATTTTTAATGTGTTTTATGGGTATAAATTGCATGGATAGATGTTAGATGAGTAGTAAAGTAGTTTAGAAACAAGATTTTTGGGTTTGTACATGAATTTTGATTGATTTAGGGCAAAAATATGTCGGGTTCAGTTCTTGGATCATCGATGGTCGAAGAACACCATCGATGGTTCGTTCAATGAAGGTTGTCAGTCATCCATCGATGGTCAGAGGCTGAAACTGCATGTTTTTGACTCTTTTTCATTTTTTACTCAATTTTCTTTGTTTCTAAGCTATTCTTGGAATATTCTCTATGCTAATACATGATTGTTTGATTTTGTAGAGGATAAGGTGGGAAGAGAGTTCGATCCTCACAATCAACTTCTCAAGATTTGATTGAGAAGTATCAGAAACTAAACATCATCTATGAATGAGGATTGGACATACCACATTTACAGGAGTACGCAAATATGGTAGAACTATTAGATGCCATTGGCCTGGGATCGATAAAGAATAAAGGAGGGGAGAAGGCCAATATAACATGGGTTCGAGAATTCTATATGAACTACAGTCGAGCCTACGGATCTACAGAGGCGAGGACTATAGTCAGAGGGTGAGAGATTAGGATCAGTGCTTGATGGGGGCTAATTGATGTCCTAGAGTTGCAAGTATACAACCTTCAAGTTATAGTATTTAAAGTTATCGATCCCACGAGGAACGAGTTTTGTAAGAGTTAGTCCAAATTGGTTCTCAAATTATGCGTGATAATTAGGGGTTATTAAACATGAGAGTAAGTGGTGAACATGGTTGTGAGAGATTAGAGCATGAATATGGATTACAAATAAACACAAAATGAGAGTGGAGAGATTAGAGAGTGTGTAAGTAAATATGTGCAAAATAAAAGAAAACAAGATTGAGAGAGAGGAGAGTAAAGGAAAATCAAATCAAGAAGGAAAAATTAAGAAAACTCAATCAAGAACAAAGAGGTAAAACAAGAAAGTAAAAGATGAAAGATTCAATTAGAGATATTGAGGAATCTAGAATTGAATCCACTACCTAATCTCATTTATAAACTCATGAACTATTCTCTTTTTATCACTTTTCATTTTAGATTTATTAAGTATAGATTATCAAACCACTTAAGGAAAGCATAACCTATCAAATTATCATCCAAATGAAATTAATACTCATGAAAAAATAACAACTAGATAGCAACCCTAGAATTCTTAAGCATAAACTATCAAACCATTAAAGATAAGCATAGATTATCAAATTCCTCTTCTATCAATTAGTTCTCTAGTTGATTATCCTAAACATGGTCATTTTAAGAGCAAGAGAGCAATTCAAGAATCATAAAAGAGATTAGACTAGTTTCATGCAATCCTAGATTTCATTCAATGATTTAGTTCCACATCTTTGAAAAATAAAAGAAATCAAGAGAGGGAGGAGGGAAAGAAAACTAAGTACAAAAAGAAAAATAAAGGCAAAGAAATAAAGGAAAAGAAAAGAAAATGAGAAGAAAAGAAATAAAGACAATCTAACTAATTGCAAGGAAATAAATCTATACTACAAATTAAAGACAAGACATGAAAGTAAATTGCATGAAAGTAAATCTAAGCCACAAAGCATATAAATGAACAAGAAATGAAAAAAATGAAAAAGAAATAAATAGAAACCTACAACTCATGATCTTCATCTCATCCTCTTTTTGGTCCTTGGATAAGAAGAAGAGAAAGGAAATTGAAGGGGTAAAAAATTTTATTTATTGTGTAACAAAAGTTATAATTTTAGAAGATCTTCTCAATTAAGAGTAACCCTCCTCTCCAAATAGAGTTTTTATAAAATATTTCATACTCAAACCTCTCCCTCTACCCCTCTATTTATAGCCCAACGGAATTGATGTGAACCATTGGATCAAACTTGGCCACCAAGAAAGAGAAATCAGCCCTTAATTTAAATCTGTTGCGAACCAACCGATCGGCCAATCGATTGGCCGACCGATTGGCCAATCGGTTGGTTTGTAACCGATTTTATCTTTTCTTGATATTTTTGCACGAATTCTTCTTGGATTCCTTGGGTGTCTTGGGCCTTCGTTTGTCTTCAGATTTGGGCTTTAAAAATTAGCAGAAATTCAGAGGATTTGAGTCATATGGGCTCTTATTCATTAATACTCCATTAGCCTACAAATTAAGATAAAAATAGTTATTAGCAGGATATTTATTCATATAAAATAGGTAATGAGGGTATAAAATTATAATTAAATTGTGATTATCAGTGCTGACTATATTCGTAGGCTTCTTCATTTTCCTCCTCCACATCCATATTGTCCTGATGTTTTTTAATATTCTGAAAACGTCACTGTGGGCTCTCCTGAGTATACCTTTATGGCTGAGTATCTTTGCCAACACCTTACTCCTGGGGTATTCAACTCAGGTTACCTAAAACCTGAGTATATTCTTCCTAACCTCTTTCTCAAATTTGATTTATATCCTAATGCTGCTCATACTACTCTGACAGTTAGAGATGTCTTCTTGCTCTATTGGTTAGCCAGGGTTCAGCCTTTTGATCAGATGGAGAAGGGGAGAGTTGCACTACGTGATGACACGGTCCGAAAGAGTCTTGTAGCGAGAGACAAGACAGAGCCTGTAGCTGGTCAACCTTCAGGGTCCCAGCCTACTGGTGATGATGTACCTGGCTCTTCTGGAGGTGGTGATGTCCTGTGGACACTGCATTTATTGGGTGCGAGAGTTGAGGAGCTACAGTTGGAGACGAGAGCTCAGCATCACCATTTGCAGATGTAAATGCGATCACGACACCAATACTATGATGCGTCTCTTCAGTGCATTATGAGAGCTCTTCGTCGATCATATTCGACTCTTGGGACACCACCAGTCTATGGAGACTTCGTGCCAGAGCCAGCTCATGCACACGGGTATGAGGAGATGCAGAGAGATGATGATCAGTAGTGACATGGATGAGTGTTTTCTTTTTCTTTTAGGTCCAGGTTTGATTTTTTCTTTCTTTATTTTTCCATTATTTCTTTTGTTTTTATTCAGGACCTGTCTATTTTGATGCTTGATCAGATACATTGCTATGTACTAACTATTTGCACTCATTTCACATTTGTGTAGTTAGTAATCATTTGCAAGATCATTCATCCTGTTGTATGTATATAGATTAGATTTGATAGATTTCTTTTTTATTTAATTTTTTCTTGATTTTTGGTTCTTCTCATATATTGAAAAACCAAATAAAATTTCATTTTCCTTCTTTTAATTTTTTCTTGTAAAAATTTGAAAACAAAATAAAAATTTTCCTTCTTTATTTTTGTTTTCTTATAAAAATCAAAAAGAAAATAAAATTTCTCTTTCTTTATTTTTCTTTTCTTATGAAAATAAAAACAAAGTAAAATTTCTTTTTCTTTATTTTTCATTTTGTTTAAAAATTAAAAAATTGAGCGATGCCTATGTATATACTTTTACATGAAATATTCAGATAGGGTTATTTGTTGGTATATAGGCATGAGTTTTATCATATTGGTTCATTTATATTTTTCACAATCTATCTATATTATATGTGCACACAATTGAAAAACATGATGGTTTATGATATTCTTCATATTACTTTTCACATCTTAGTATAATCTTATCATGTTTAGTTTTGTAGAAGTAGGAATAAAGGTTTTTATATGATGATCATAAAGTATTTTTTGGATATATCACACAGATTTTGAGCTTCATTTTATACTTGAATACAACACCGATATTACTTTTCATGTACAAAATTACATATATGCTATAAAACATCAAGCAAAAGTATTAAGTGAAAAAGATGGTCAAAGGCCCACACTCTATAAATCCATGGTAAAATTTGAATGTATTTGTTTAAAGATGGTCAAAGACCCACATTTGTGGATATAAATATGCAATATCTCAAGGGTATCTATCCTATACTAAATATTTTCTATATTTGAGATGGTGTACATAAGCCCTCCAAACACTATCGTTCTTCCTCTTAAAAATTTCTATATGATTGAAGTGATAGATCGAGATTTTGGACCATTTTCTAAAGGTTGAGATAATTCAAGTTGTGTAAGAAAAGAAATCTCAAACTAGAAGATATATCTGAATTTATTTTATGATCTAGTATAATTACTTTTATTGTTATTTTTACAAACTTTTCTTTGATGTCTTTATAGTTTGAATGTGAAATTTAATATGACTTTTATCATATTTCATGTGTTTTGAAGTTCTATATGTATTTCTTGTGCTTTTTCTATAAAATTTTTGTGAACCGGTGTGTATTTACGTTCCTTATACCTTTGGATAATCTTTATTTAGATTTTTCGGTATATTGTATATCCTAGGTGTGCGTTTCTTTTGATAACAATAAAAGGAAGAGATTAATGGGAAATTTGAAAACTTTCTGAGTTTGATTGTGGTTGATTGTGAGTTTTACAAGTTTTCATGTTTGGTTAATAAGTAGTTTCAACATGACAATTCTTTCAACCTTGCTTGGTTTTAGGGGAGTTTTCATGTTTTGGTTTCGCACAATGAGTTTCTAGATTACCTATTTTCTTTTTCATGTATGCATATTTGTAGGGGGGAGTTTACATTGCATATCATAAATGTCATATATTTGTATTGATCTGAATATATATCTGACCATGTTCTTAATTTTCAGATTTTAAATTTTGAGTTTTGTTATTATCAAAAGGGAGAGATTGTTAGAACTTTGTTCGGGGAGAATGTTGTTGTGAAATTCTCTTGTTTGATCAATAACAAATGCTCATTTGGTACTAACAAGTTTGTGAGATGATATATTTTAGGAATAAATTGGTACGAAAATATTTTGGCTCAATACGATACAAAAATTAACACGAACAGTTGATTTCAGCCATTAACCATCGATGGACTACAATCTATATTTTTCAGAAATGAGAAATCGAACCATCGATGGATTACAGTCAACCATCAATGAACTACAGTCAACTATCGATGGACTACAGTCAACAATTTGTGAATTTCAGAAATTAGAATCTAAATAATCGATGGACTACAGGGAACCATCGATGATCGGCATCAACCATTGATGATCGCATTTAACCACCGATGATTTGGACGCGTTTTGACAGATTTCTAGATTCAATCTCAGCCATTTAATCACAGATTTGATATCCTATTTCAACACTGATTAGAAGACTTCTTTCCAATACAATCAAGATCTATTTAGGGAAGGATTGGAGAAGAGATTAACAACAAGAAAAAAGAGGATATTTGCACAAGTTTGTGAGATCAAATTCTAGGATTTGAGAGAGATTGTGAGAGAGAATTTGATCCCCTGAGCCTCGTTCAACTTCTTCTCGTCGCGCTCAACATCGGAAGATTGTTTCAGCGAGGAGGAGTGCCCTTTGCATTCAACTTCAACATCGCTTCTTCATGGATCATCATCGACATCGGTTTGAAGAATGATTTGTTTTAAAAGGGCCATAAGATCTTTGCAATTATGCTTTAATTATTTTTTAGGGTTGGTTTTGTATTTTAAACTTGCGAGTTTGACGGCGTACTCAAGCCGGGGTAATTGAGGGTTAGCATGTTCAAGCTAGGGTAATTGAGTATGACTAGCTAGGGCTAAGTTTCTTCTGGTTATTGTGAGGAGTTGGGTATCTCGACTGGTTTTGGGTAGATTCCAGGATCCTGTTTGTAAAGCTTACTGAATCGGGTTGTGATTCAGGGATAACTCCGGTCATAGTGAAGAAGACTCTTCGCGAGAAGGAAGAGTGGACGTAGGATTTTGATCCGAACCACTATAAAAATCTCGTGTGTTCCTGTGTTTGTTGCTTTTAGTTTTTCACATATTTTATTTTCGATGCATATTTTGAGTTTAGTCGAAAAAATATAGCAATCCTATTCACTCCCCCTCTAGACTTGCATCTCGTTTCCAACACAAGCAGTTCGAAGCTTGATGTATGCTATATTGTGCACCAGACCTGATTTAGCTTATGTTATAAGTCAACTTAACCGATATCAAAGTAATTCGAGACCATTACATTGGGAAGTTGTTCGATTATGAAGTATATCAGAGGCACATTGACTCATAGATTGGTTTATCAAGCGAGTTCGCTTGAAGTCATTGGTTACTCCGATGCTGATTTCGGAGGTGATAAAGATGACAGAATGTGCACTTTAGGACACTTATTCAAATTTGGAGGAGGAGCTGTTTCTTGGAGTATTAAGAAACAAAGGTGCTAGGTACACACAGGAAGCTGAATATGTAGCTTGCAGTATGGCAACTACACATGCTGTCTGGATAAGACGATATTTAATTGATCTAGATTTCAATTTGTTAGAAGGACCTATTGATATTTTATTGTGAGAATTAGACAGCAATTAATCTAATCAATAGTGGAGTGAATAGTTCCAATGAAGACACATGGGGATCCAATATCGCTGTATTCAAGATATTGTTGAAAAGAAAGAAGTGAAAGTGACTTACATCCCTACTACAGTTATGATTATTGATCCTTTGATAAAGAGAATAGCATAATCTTTTATTAAACACATGAATTTGATGAGATTTAGGAATCAATAAGTCAAACTAAATTTTATGAATAATGAAATAAGAAATACTCATCACGGGTAGTGGAAGTATGAATAAAACATTTGATCTCACGGATAGTGGGAGGCATGTCAGTTGGTTAATTTGGCCAGGTGGGAGAAGTTAGTAATGGTTGACTAAATCAACCAAAAACCCATGTGGAAAATAAGTGTATAATGGGTGATAATAAACCATTAGTGGAGAATTAATAGGGTCATTATGAAAATTTAAATTAGGGTAGTAAATGACCTTAATTTGTAGTTAATGGAAATAATTTTTAGGCTGATTTTAGGGATAGAGATGATGAGAAGAATGGCCTATATATATAGATAGTGTCATTCTTTGTGAAAGGATACAGTAAATGACAAATAATACCCTATGTGTTGGACCTAGGATGCAAGCCTAGAGGGGGGTGAATAGGATTGCTATAAATTTTTCGAATATGCAACGAAAAATAAAATACGAAAAACTAAGAGCAACCAACACAGGAACACACGAGATTTTTATAGTGGTTCGGAATAAAATCCTACGTCCACTGTTCCTTCTCGCGAGGGGCCTTCTTCACTATGATCGGAGTTCTCCTGGATCACAACCCGATTCAGAAGGCTTTACAAACAGGACCCTGAAATCTACCCGAAACCAGTCGAGATACCCAACTCCTTACAATCACTAGAAGAAACCTAGCCCTAGCTAGCCACACTCAATTACTCTGGCTTGAGCACGCCAACCCTCAATTACCCCGGTTTGAGTATGCAGTCAAACTGGCAAGTTTGAAATACAAAACCAATCCTAAAAATAATTGAAGCGCAATTAAAAAGCGTAGGCGTTGAAAATTACCTATAAGACCCCGAACATGACTTGTGACAATGAGTTGACAATCAGCGAGCCATCCGACGATGTAACGGCGAACCGTTGACGATGTAATAACAAGTGACCGCGACGCAAAAGCATAAAACGAGTCGACGAAATGCATGAAGCGAGTCGGCGAGGCGTGCAAGTCAGCGAAGCGACGAACCGGATATGAATAATGGGATAAACCCAACTATGAAGCTTCAGATTAGCGAACATCGACAAGACTGAACCGGATCAGACTCGAAAAAAATGACGAAAACAGGCCACTTGGGGGGCTCGGTGGCCGAGTCACCACTAGGTGGCTCGGCCTTGGCCGAGCCACCAAGAGGTGGCTAGGCACAGATCCGACCCGACCCGCTTTAAAGCCTATAAATACAGGGGGGTGTCTCATTTTTCGATCTGGACTTTTGACGAGAAGGGGAGGCTCTGCTGGATTCAACAGCGATCCACGCCGAGATTTCAGCGAACCCATCAGCATAAAGCGCAGAAGTTCGAGAGATCTAAGGATCGGATCTACACGTGACCCCTCCAGATCAAACTTTATTTTGATCCCGAGAAGAGTGGTGCTTTCGCTTGGTCGATTTTACTCACTTTGGCCATTATTTTCTTCGTGAAATAATCCCCTTGATCGTGTAGATCTTATACCGAATCAGATCACGTGACGGTCCACGGATAAACCCCGGCATAGGCAAAGATCCCACGTAAACAGGAGTCTGATAAACAGGGTCCTGTGTTTGTTTCAGGAAAAAGTTATAATTTTTTTTCTTTTGATTTTCATTGTAATGAAGTCTTATAAAAAGACTAACTTTTGAATTCATTGTAACGCATAAAGCTGTAATGAGTTCATCAATGAAGATCAACCCGACTTTTTCCGCGAACAAGCTGGCGACCACAGTGGGAGCCAATGATCTCGCTGATGAGATCGTCGTGTCGCAACCACGGATAGCGATCCCGGTCGAAGAGGAGGTCGAATATGAGTTCGACCAATAAAAGTTCGAGGAGTATCTATCATCCTCGTCCAGATAGTCCTCCCCTCGCAAATCCAGGAAGATCTCTACTGCAAGGAAGATCCGCCAGTCCTCGGATCTGGAATCTCAAGGCGAGGATCCCAACCCCGCTGCTGCCAAAGTCACAGTAAGCAGCGTCCTTCCGGCATCTAAGATGGCCGGATCTGCAGATCTGAACTCCTCTGTGCAGGAGATGACCGCCGATGGCGTGCCGACTCTCTCAAAGAGAGCCCGCCAGAGGCGACGCCAACGCCTGGCGTGTCAGTTCGCCAAGGCCCTGGAATCGGTTGACGGGATCCGCTATAAAATGGATCTCAAGCTCAGAAGAGGTCAAAGGCCTCAACAATAGATGGTTGGCAGCTCCTCCAAGCCGTTAATAAGTGAATGGGTTCGTGTCAGACGGAACCGTTCAACGCTCGAGGAGTGTATCCAAAAGCACCGCGCACTGCTTGCGCACGCACGGGCTCTAGTTCAAGAGGCCCGAATATTGAAGAAAGAAGAAGTGGCCAAGAAGCCACCAAAGATGCGCCAAGTTTGGAGGCCAAAATCCGGAACGACAATTCGGACAAGGACAGAAACGCCAACTAGGGATCAGCCACCTCAGGCTGATTTGACTAAGGCTCGACCGCTACAGGGTAACCTGAATCAAAGAAAGGTCACCCCAATACCGATTCCACCTCCGGCGATCACATCCAAATCTCCGTCTAACTCTATTCCCGCTTCGGTCGATCCCGCTGGTTTACCTCGAAGCAAGAAAATGGTATTAGAGCACCTTGATCCGTTGCACGATGATCGAGACAAAATTTCGATTAAGGAACGTTTGGGCCCGTTGAAGAGGTGCCATACAACTCACAGTACTGGGGGTCGCATCCACCTCCACCACGACAGGAAGATTCCTATAGCTGCTCACACCGGGCTGCGAATTGAAGTTCAAGAGCCCGTCGAAACTTCACAACCCGCAAGGGCGAACGTTGAGACGAGTGACTTTGAAAGCTCTGATAACGCGGATCATCCTCAGAAGGAAATATTTTCGTCCGACGACGATGACGTTATACCTGAAAAGTCGTACCAACACACGATGGGTTGCTCCAGCATTCATGCCGATGAGTTGTACTATCGTGCTGGGGGTACGAGTAAATCGCGAAAAAAGAGTTCCCCAGAGTTGAACACACATTGTCTGTGTTCCAAGCTGATAAGGGCGGTGTTGTTAGAGTGCAACTGCACCAAGAAAGCTCCGGAGAAGGTGTCGATCTTTGATAGGCTTGGCACCGAAATGCCAAAATCCAGGTCGAGACGCTTCCGCGAAAGAAGATCGGTGTCTCAAGGCGATGAATTGCCAAGAGTCACCATCAACATGACTAGCAAATGGGTGTCGACACGTGCCATTCCCGGGGTATCTCAACAAATGACTCGGTTGCGGTCCGGGACTATCAGACGACCTAACTATAGCAGAGTGTAGAGGGGGTTACCCTCAGATGACGAAGTGTCGGACGCTGGCTCTGCAATTGCTTTCGATAATACAGTTTTTAGCGAGGGACAACCCCGTGAGGCATTCATGATCAGTGCAGAACAAGTGGCCAAGATGCTTGAAGAGGCTATGGCCAAGCAAAAGGAGAATTTCAAGTTCAAGATGGACATGGCCATGCAGCAAATGAGAGAGATGCATGACCAGCAAATCCAAGCACTAACGAATCACCAGGGTGAATCAAGTCATCGCAATAACGTCAACCAAACGGACAGCGACACGGACAGGGATGAAGACCGTAACGCTGATAATCCCCTTAATAAATAGAATGCGGGAGGTAGTCTCGAGAACGCTAGCGGTAACACCGTCGTCCCTCCTCAAAATCATCCGAACAGAGACGTAGGTGAGAATGAAAAGATAAAGGACCTCGAGAGTAAGATCAACACTTTGATTTCCGCCCAAAAGGTAATGAAGACGGGTATACCGTGTCCGTACCCAAGAGAATGAGAATCAATCCCGTATCCGGCGAAGTTTAATCTAATAAACTTTACACCGTTCGACGGGAAGGACTCACCCACTCAGCATTTGATCTACTTCAAGTTTCACCTGGGGATTATTTTCGGTAAACAGCCCTTGATGGTTCGGTCATTCGTTGGCACTCGTCGAGGAGCTGCCTTCGATTGGTACCGCCGTCTCGAGCCGGGGAGCGTTAACAGCTGGGACAACATGGAGACTATGTTCCTCGCCAATTTCTTCGATGACGATACCGAGATATCCATTGGGACATTGTTGGATGAAAAATAGAAGGACGGAGAGACGGTAGACAGCTTCGTCAAGCTGTTCCGAAACAAGGCAATGAATTATCGGGACCCGATAACTGATGAGTTTATTCTCCAGACCTGCCACAACAACCTTTCATTGGACATGCTGGAAGCAATGGGAACGGCGCCATCCAAGACATGGAGAGACTTGAACGTGCGCGGGGAGCAAGCTGAGCGATTTCTTAAGAGGAAAAAGGCAGAAAGAGGCCAGCAAACGGCAAATGCTCACAAACAGAATTTCGTCCCACGCGGTAAAGGCCAGGCGCAGGCGAAAGCAGTGGACGCAAACCAAACGTTTCAGCTACAGCCGTAGCAACAACCGCAACAGCGAGCGTCACAACAATCGCAGTCCCAATGGCAGCAACGACCTCAAAAATAGAAGTCATCAGAACCAAGGTTCCCCAAAGTCTATTCTTTCAAGGAAGACGAGGTTCCTGGTATTTTTAAATACCTCCTGGAGAATAATAAGACCCAGCTGCCACCAATCGTGAATTAGGAGGAGGCAAATAAGGTCACAGATCCGAGGTACTGCGTATTCCACAGAGCGGTTCACCATCCAACAAAGTCGTGCTACCATCTCAAGGATAAGATCCAGACCTTGATCGATGTAGGGGTCATTACCCCAAAGCTGTCCAAAGAAAAGAAAGTGGGGCTAAACACGCATTCATCGCCTTCGATCTGCCTTTAACTTGGTTTCAACCGGCCCGCCGTGAAAGTAGGGATGAAGATGGTGAATGATGATCGCCACGACAACGCAAAAGGGGCTCGTGCCACATCTGACCCCAAGCGGCAAAATTCTTTGGGTCCACCCTGACTTGCTCGAAGATGATCAGTGGGCGGCCTCTTCATCTACGAAGAAATCAAAGGGCAAGGAGAAACCATGTCATGCCACTTCAGCAATCTCAGAGAAGAATGATGAATAAATAATGACATTCCAGCTTTTCGAAGAGGAACATGAAGTCTTCGCCACAAGGTGCGGACACGAGTACAAATACAAGTATCCCGAAGCTTCTAATCCAAATGCTAAGACGCTGACGGAGCTGGGAGTGGCGATGACTCCTCCTACGTGCGTTGAAAAATCACAGCAGCAGGCGATCGCTAAGGAGGACATGGCCAAACTGAAGGAGAAGCAACCCCAACATCAGGAGGTTCAAGTCCCGAAGTAGTCTCGATTCAATCATCCGATTGGAAGGGACAAATCGGGAAGTTCGAGCTCCCCGTACCGCTTCGATATTATGACCCAATTGGCTAACATCCCAGCGAGGATAACCCTCTATGAGCTGCTACGGTTGTCAAAAGAAACCAGAGAGGCCCTACAGGAAGCCCTGGCTGACTCTGAGGTGTTTCTCACTCAGATCAAGCCAAGTCCTGAAGAACCAGAGTCTTCAGCCCAGCAATGCAACCTCGTAACCAAGAACTTCCCCTGCATTACTTTTACCAAGGAAGACATGCAGATGAAAAATTTAAAGCACGACAGGCCGCTATATTTTACCAGATACATTGGCTCCAGCGAAGTCAACCGAATCCAAGTTGATCCGGGTTCCGCTGTGAGTATCATGCCCCTCCGTCTGATGTATAGCCTCGGAATTCCTGCCAGTAAACTGGCATCTACAGGCACGGTGATTTATGGATTTAATACCAGTGGGTCTCGATCGCTAGGAAAAATTCGAATAAAGTGCCAGATGGGAGATTTAAAGTCTGAAGTCACATGCTATGTGATTGATGCAGAGACTTCCTATAACTTATTATTGGGTCGGCCATGGATCCATAATAATGTTATAGTCCCCTCCACCCTTCATCAGTGTCTAAAATATGTTGACACGAATAATGAAGTCAAGACGGTGGTCGCGGATAAGCAACCGTTTAAGGGGTTGGAGAACTACTTTACTGACTCCCTCCTTTACGGTAACGAGTCCGATATTGAATCATCGGTCCAAGGCACGGACAGCGGCGAGGAAGCTGATACCGAAGCCGGGCTTGATTACGATGGTGATTTTGTCATAAATGACATTGTACCCTTTGTAGTCAATCTTGATGATGGAGAATCATCGGATGATAATTGTAATCGGTAACTTGTCGACAATGAAATAAATAATGATTTAGAGTACTCACTGTCTCTTACTGATGTGATAAAAGGATTGTACGATGACCCCGAGTTGAACATGCCGATTCGATCGTCTTGTGTAACACAGAAGCATATCCGGGACTCTTTCGGGACAACATTCATCATTCCAGGTAAAACAGGTGATGAAAAGGATTTGGTCTATGAAAGGAGATATGATTCCAGCACCAGACCACTTTTTAAGAGAGGATGTTAATGACGATAAGCCTGGCTCTCATCCGCTCGATATAGTCCGTAAGCTGTAATTTCATGGAAAGATGGGGGTATGACTTTGCGCGAGGAGAGGGCCTTTATTTTGAACGAGGTCCTCAAGTCCCACCCAAAGCTGCACACGTCCCAAAGGGGAAACCCGATAATTACTATGGATTCAGAAGAGGATTGGGGTATGTATCTTCTTCAGAAGACGAATGCTGTTGGTTGATCGATAACCAATTATCCGATTCGGGAGATGGATATTCATCTGATTTCTTTGCTTGGGATTCTGACGTCAGCATCAGTGAAATGTTCAAGGGTTTGATGTCGAATATGACTAAAGTCGACCCCACCACGATGGAGGACGATGAGCAGATACCAACGTGGAAACACCCATGGATCCATCACCTCAATATGCAATACGGAGACTGATTCGAGCAAAGAGAACCCCCCACCGAGGATGAAGTGGTCCAGATCAATATGGGTGACGAAGCACACCTTAAGCCTATATTCATTAGCAACAGTCTCTCCCCAGAGGAGAAAGAAGAGTTGATTGCTCTCATCAGGGAATATATCGACGTCTTCACTTGGAACTACGAAGATATGTCAGGACTCGACCCAAATGTGGCGACGCACCGTCTCAACATCAAGATGGACGCCAAACCTGTCAAGCAACAGCAGAGACGGTTTCGTCCACAGATTATGAAAGCGATTGTAGCGGAAGTGAAAAGGCTCATAGAGTCAGGTTTTATCAGTGAAGAACAACATCCAGATTGGGTGGCGAATATTGTCCAGGTTCTAAAGAAGAATGGGACGATCAGAATCTATATCGATTACAGAGATCTAAACACCGCATGCCCAAAAGACGACTTTCCTCTTCCAATCACTGACGTTATCATTGACAATACGTGTGGATTCGAGAGAATGTCCTTCATGGACGGTTTTTCGGGTTATAATCAAATCAAGATGCACCCGGATGATGAAAAACACACGACGTTTAGAACTCCCCGCGGTGTCTTCTGCTACACGGTCATGCCATTTGGTCTAAAGAACACAGGCGCCACGTACCAGCGAGCGATGACGAAGATTTTTCAGGAACATCTTTGGAAAACGGTCGAGTGCTACGTCGATGACTTAGTCGTGAAGAGCCGCAATAAAAATGACCACATCAAAGACCTGAGGATAATGTTCGATCTCATGCGGAGTCATCGGTTAAAGATGAACCCTACCAAATCCTTCCTCAGAATGTCCAGCGACAAATTCCTCGGATTCGTTGTCACCACTAAGGGTATTCATATTGACCCAGATAAAGTGAAGGCGATACATGAATTATAACCCCCGAAAAATCTAAAAGAACTCAGAGGGTTACATGGGTGATTAGTTTATATCCGGTGATTCATATCGAACCTCTCCGAAAAATGCCAGCCGTTCTCCAAGCTAACCAAGAAAGGCGTGTCATTTATCTGGGACGACGCCTGTCAAAAGGCATTCGAGAATATCAAAGCATATCTAGTGAATCCTCCCGTTCTCGTTGCACCGGAGTCAGGTAAACCGTTCTTGATTTACATCAAGGTAATGAACCATTCGTTAAGCGTTTTACTCGTGCAAAACGATGACAGCGGTCACGAACAGGCGGTGTATTACCTAAGCCGGATTTTAGTGGGTGCTGAATCCCACTATCCGATGATCGAGAAGGAGTGCCTTGCGTTGATTTTCGCGATTCAAAAGATGCGGCACTACTTAGTTGGGCAGACGATTTATGTTATCTCCAACGTAAATCCAGTCCGGATATTCATGATGCAACCAGCCTCCATGAATTGGCGTTTGGCAAAATGGGCCTTGCTCTTGTCTCAATACGACTTATACTTCAAGCAACAGAAGTCGGTCAAGGGACAAGCAATTTGCGATCTCTTAGCAACTAACCCAACAACGAATGCAGCTGAATTATATGATGACTTGCCAGATGAAACCCACGAAGTCAACACTACATCGCATCAGCAAATATGGCAATTGTACTTTGACAGAGCTTCTCGAGCAACCAATGTGGCAAGTACCCCTGGATATTCTAAGATTTCTTCTGGAGTTGGAGTTGTCTTAGTTTCCTCGGGGAAGCATGTGTTGCCTCGGGCCTACTCGCTAACAGAGCCGTGCTCCAATAATGTGGTCGAATACAACGCGTTACTTATTGGACTCAGTTTCGCCAAAGAGCTGAGAGTCGAATATCTCGAAGCCTTTGGGGATTCCCAACTCATAGTCAGACAAATCCGTGGGGACTATGAAGTCAGGACTCTGGACTTAGTTCCGTATCACCAGGCGGCCGTTGAGATGACGGACTCGTTTGAAGAATTTTTCATCGAGTATATTCCGCGCCTCCAGAACGCATACGCGGATGCATTAGCAGCGTTAGCAGTATCGTTAGCGCAACCTCCCGAGACTGAATAGTTAGTCACTGTGAGAACTCACCAACTATTTGTACCAATATATAACGAGGAGGAAGACAACAAAGGGGTGGTCATCAAAGAGGTGTACTCAACCCAAGTTGAATTGGAGCCCCGGGATTGGTGTTTTTCTATAATCGACTACGTCCTATATGGTATTTTGTTAGAAGATGTAAAAGGGAGGGAATCGATCCGACGAAGAGCGCCAAAGTTCTTTTATAATGTAGAGACCCAAACGTTATATCGTCGCGGGTACGACGGCTTGCTGCTCCAGTGCCTTTCGAAGAAAGAAGCAGAAGAAGTCCTTAAGGAAGCACACGGAGGAGAGTGTGGCGCATACCAACCTGGTCCCAAGCTTTATGATCGTATCAGAAGAATGAGATACTTCTGGCCAACGATGATTAATGATGCGAACGAGTACGCTCGAAAGTTCCACGCATGTCAAATACACGCGAATTACATGCATCAACCCCCGGAGCATTTGCATCCTTCGGCTACATCTTGGCCGTTCGAGATGTGGGGTATGAACATTGTGGGTCCTATTTTTCCTCCATCAGTTAAAGGTGATCGGTTCATTCTCGCGATTACCGACTATTTCTCCAAGTGGGCTGAAGCAATTCCGCTTAAAGAAGTAAAAACGAACAATGTCATCAGGTTCATCAAGCATCACGTCATCTATCGACACGGCGTGCCGAGACGGATCATACATGACAACGGTCCTCAATTCGTCAGTAATGCCTTCATCAGGTTTTGCGAGAAGTTTAAGATTCAAGACATCTCATCGACGGCTTATAATCCCGCTGCAAATGGATTAGCGGAGACGTTCAACAAGACAATCATTAAGATCTTGTCGAAACTCGTGAAGACCAATAAACGTGATTGGGACGATAAACTCGGAGAAGTACTCTGGGCATATCGCACCACAATACGCACGCCTACCGGAGCTACCCCATATTCTCTGGTATACGGATGTGAAGCTGTACTTCCATTAGAAATCTGAATCCCATCACTTCGTATCGCCCTCACAACTGAGATGACGGCGAAAGAACAACATCGGAGATGTCTTGAAGAGCTCGAGATGTTGGATGAAAAACGCCTGGAAGCTCAGCAACACATCGAGTTTTACCAAGCCAGAATGTCGAGGGCTTTTAACAAGAGAGCCCGACAGAGAAGCTTTAAGGAAGGAGATCTGGTCCTCGCTGCTCAACGACCAATAATTCTCAATTCCAAGAAAAAGGGTAAGTTCGAACCCAAATGGGAAGGACCATTTGTGATAGACATAGCCTATTCAAACGGTGCATATCGTCTAATCACTCAAAATGGCGACAGGCAATTAATGCTGATAAATGGGAAATTCCTGAAAAAGTACTATCCTTAGTATTTTTGGGATAACCCATTTTGACGGGAAGTGCCTCGTGGAATATTTCACCCATTGTCCTTGAGGATAACCCTAAATCTGTCCTCCACCATAAATTTCCTCACTGATCAAATTCATTGACGGTGAGTCCACTAAAAAAAAGTCTCTTTCTGGTCCAATCCACCAGCAAAATCCTCTCTTGATTCCTTCCACGAACAAGAGGTTCACTTTCAATGCTAAGATCCCCTTGTGATAAACAGAAGGGCTCCATCCTTTTCTCTTCGGTCACGCCTTCTCAAGGTTAGGGCTGAAATTAGAATTTCATCTCGATAAATGAGAAAATTATTTTCAGATCAGGTAGCGAATCCTATAAAAGTGAAAGTTATCTAAATCTTTTCAATTCTCAGAGAGGAGATCCCACTCTTAGTTTCACCTCCTAAGATTCTCGAAGTGGAGATCCCACTTTTAGTTTTCTTTGCACTGGAGATAGAATATAAAATTCTTCCTCTCTAGGAGCAAGAGATAGGATATAAAAATTTTTCTCTCTTATTTCGGGTTCGTCTTTACCCTAAAAAAAGACCTAGAGATAGGATATAAAATTCTTCCTCTCCAGCATCGGGAGACAGAATATAAAATTCTTTCTTTCCCACATCAATTTTATCTTTTCAACAAAAAAATCCTTCAATTCAGGATTTATCTTGGGGAATTTTATCCCGAATCCTAAGTAGGGATAAGTCAATACCTAACACGCATTGCCGGTTTAATCTTTTTCCGATTGAAGAGAAGAAGACACCAGAATTCAAGTCTGGGAAATTTTATCCCGAAGCCTAAGTAGGGATGAGTCTACGTCTAACACGCGTGGCCGGTTAACCTTTCTCCGTGAAAAGGATACGAAGACTCATCTTGGGGAATTTTATCCCGAATCCTAAGTAGGGATAAGTCTACGCCTAACACGCGTTGCCGGTTAGTTCTTAACCGTAAAGAGAATAAAAGCCCACATATTCAAAATTATGATATGTTATTATTAATAACACCACAATCCACGCCTTACACGTGTGGGGAATTTTATCCCGAATCCTAAGTAGGGATAAGCCAACGCCTAACACGTGTTGCCGGTTTAGTCTTTTACCGATTGAAGAAGACACCAGAATTTAAGTCTGGGAAATTTTATCCTGAAGCCTAAGTAGGGATAAGCCCGTATCTAATACATGTAGCCGGGTAGTCTATTCTCGTGAGAAAGAAGAAGCCTATGTAGCACCAAGTCTAAAAGAGTTTCATTCTTTTAGCACAACGTCACGTGCGGAACGGGTTTAGATAATCCGCATGCTATCCCGATTCAAACGGTAATCGGTAAAGGCTCTTCAAATTCGTTGATGGCTGGGGGTTGGCCAATAACCCTAAAGTCAACGCCTAACACGCGTTGCCGGTTAGTCTCTTGCCCGTAAAAGAAGACGAAACCTATGTACTCAATATCATAGCACCAAGTCTAAAAGAGTTTCATTCTTTTAGCACAACGTCACGTGCGGAACGGGTTTAGATAATCCGCATGCTAGCCCGATTCAAACGATAATCGGTAAAGGCTCATCAAATCCGTTGATGGCTGGGGGTTGGCTAATAACCCTAAAGTCAACGCCTAACACGCGTTGCCGGTTAGTCTCTTGCCCGTGAAAGAAGATGAAGCCTATGTATTCAACATCATAGCACCAAGTCTAAAAGAGTTTCATTCTTTTAGCACAACGTCACGTGCGGAACGGGTTTAGATAATCCGCATGCTAGCCCGATTCAAACGGTAATCGGTAAAAGCTCATCAAATCCGTTAATGGCTGAGGGTTAGCCAATAACCCTAAAGTCAATGCCTAACACGCTGCCTGCTAACCTTTCTCCGTGAAAAGGATACGAAGACTCATCTTGGGGAATTTTATCCCAATCCTAAGTAGGATAAGTCTACGCCTAACAGCGTTGCGGTTAGTTCTTAGCAGTAAAGAGAATAAAAGCCCACATATTCAAAATTATGATATGTTATTATTAATAACACCACAATCCACTTTACACGTGTGGGGAATTTTATCCCGAATCCTAAGTAGGGATAAGCCAACGCCTAACACGCATTGCCGCTTTAGTCTTTTACCGATTGAAGAAGACACCAGAATTCAAGTCTGGGAAATTTTATCCCGAAGCCTAAGTAGGGATGAGTCTACGTCTAACACGCGTGGCCGGTTAACCTTTCTCCGTGAAAAGGATACTAAGACTCATCTTGGGGAATTTTATCCCGAATCCTAAGTAGGGATAAGTCTACGCCTAACACGCGTTGCCGGTTAGTTCTTAACCGTAAAAAGAATAAAAGCCCACATATTCAAAATTATGATATGTTATTATTAATAACACCACAATCCACTTTACACGTGTGGGGAATTTTATCGAATCCTAAGTAGGGATAAGCCAACGCCTAACTGCGTGTTGCGGTTAGTCTTTTACCGATTGAAGAAGACACCAGAATTTAAGTCTGGGAAATTTTATCCTGAAGCCTAAGTAGGGATAAGCCCGTATCTAATACATGTAGCCGGGTAGTCTATTCTCGTGAGAAAGAAGAAGCCTATGTAGCACCAAGTCTAAAAGAGTTTCATTCTTTTAGCACAGCGTCCGCGTCTTGAGCGGGTTTAGATAATCCGCATGCTATCGATTCAAGCGGTAATCGGTAAAGGCTCTTCAAATTCGTTGATGGTGGGGTTGGCCAATAACCCTAAAGTCAGCGCCTAACAGCGTTGCGGTTAGTTCTTAACCGTAAAGAGAATAAAAGCCCACATATTCAAAATTATGATATGTTATTATTAATAACACCACAATCCACTTTACACGTGTGGGGAATTTTATCGAATCCTAAGTAGGGATAAGCCAACGCCTAACTGCGTGTTGCGGTTAGTCTTTTACCGATTGAAGAAGACACCAGAATTTAAGTCTGGGAAATTTTATCCTGAAGCCTAAGTAGGGATAAGCCCGTATCTAATACATGTAGCCGGGTAGTCTATTCTCGTGAGAAAGAAGAAGCCTATGTAGCACCAAGTCTAAAAGAGTTTCATTCTTTTAGCACAGCGTCCGCGTCTTGAGCGGGTTTAGATAATCCGCATGCTATCGATTCAAGCGGTGTCGGTAAAGGCTCTTCAAATTCGTTGATGGTTGGGGGTTGGCCAATAACCCTAAAGTCAACGCCTAACACGCGTTGCCGGTTAGTCTCTTGCCCGTAAAAGAAGACGAAACCTATGTACTCAATATCATAGCACCAAGTCTAAAAGAGTTTCATTCTTTTAGCACAACGTCACGTGCGGAACGGGTTTAGATAATCCGCATGCTAGCCCGATTCAAACGATAATCGGTAAAGGCTCATCAAATCCGTTGATGGCTGGGGGTTGGCCAATAACCCTAAAGTCAACGCCTAACACGCGTTGCCGGTTAGTCTCTTGCCCGTGAAAGAAGATGAAGCCTATGTATTCAACATCATAGCACCAAGTCTAAAAGAGTTTCATTCTTTTAGCACAACGTCACGTGCGGAACGGGTTTAGATAATCCGCATGCTAGCCCGATTCAAACGGTAATCGGTAAAAGCTCATCAAATCCGTTAATGGCTGAGGGTTAGCCAATAACCCTAAAGTCAATGCCTAACACGCGTTGCCGGTTAGTCTCTTGCCCGTAAAAGAAGACGAAGTCTATGTATTCAACATCATAGCACCAAGTCTAAAATAGTTTCATTCTTTTAGCACAGCGTCCGCGTCTTGGAGCGGGTTTAGGTAATCCGCATGCTAGCCCGATTCAAACGGTAATCGGTAAAGGCTCGTCAAATCCGTTGATGGCTGAGGGTTTGCCAAAAATCCTATGAGTATTGTGGTTGATTATTTTAAATGAAATGAGAAATCATAATAAACAACAATAAAAATGAGGATAGAAGTTTATTCGATTAATGAAGAGTCGAGTCTTTCAACAAAGAAATTGTAGCTATTCAAATATCAAGTTTATGGCAAAAGATTTGTTGTTCTAACTTGGACAACTCATCGTTGTAAGCTTGTTGGAGCTCTTTCTGCAACTCAGCCCTGAAAGACTCCTCATTGGCGTTCAATGTCTTCGCAGCTTCTTCCTTAACTTCAGCTATCTTTTATTCCGAGAGCTCCAGTTTCTTGGATATGGCGGTTTGAGCTTCCTCTTCGTTAACCCTTGTCAACTCCAAGACACTTAAGTTCTCTTCCTCCACCTGAAGTTCCCGCCTAAGCTGCGCTATCTTGGCCTCACTTGACGCAATATAAGAATGAATGTTGCTTAGGGATGTTGATTTCTCGACAAGTGCGGTCTTAACCTGATCTACCCGGTCCCGCTGTATTTGAACCTCGAGTCCAGTAAAAACGCGAGCATCGCGCCATGCTTCCAGATGAGATTCCGCTTGATCGGCTATATACAAAGAAGCACCTACCGCTTATAACTCCTGTAATTTCTGAAGCTTGAGTTCTAGACGATCAAGATCATCAGCAATTGCCTTGGCTAACTCTGAGTAACCAGCATCTCTTATCAAAGCTGTTCTAGGGTCAAGGACCGGCCTGAACTGACGGAGAGAAAGCCCACTGTGGAGAAGCTTGTCGATCATGATGTTTACGAAAGAAAAGAACGAGTGGACTTTCATACAGATAATAATCCGATCTGGGTCATTGTCTGACATCAGCGCCCTCGCCAGATCATGGAGTTGAGATGTAAGCCCTTCAAAAAATAAAGGGATGGACATTTTAGAATCTTAAATCAAAGGCCGGCGTAGACATCCTTAGTTGGATAACCCGTACCTGCTTCCATCGGTATAGCTTCATGGGTTAGCGGGGCTATCAAAAGGATAATCGCCATTGATGCACCGACTGCTGCAGTTGGTCTCGCGGCATGTTCATCAGGCACGGCAGCCGCCATGATAGCCAATTCTGGAGGAGCATCAGAATGAGAAATTGAAAAATGAGCCTCAGTAGGAGTTCCTGCCAGCAACAAAATGAATTCCTCAGATTCATCAAATTGTAATTGTATTAGTTAAAAATGACTAGTACTACAACTAACGGGAGAGGGAGCCCATACCTTTAGAGGAACAAACTTCAGTATTTTCGAGAATTGTTGGCTCAGGTGACATATCACCAGGAAGATGATCATCTCGGGGAGAGCCATATATCAAGTCGACCATGGGGGTGTCCACAAGCAGGTCATCTTCATCAAAATCCTCTATCGAAAAATCTGACACAAGAGAACATAAGTGAAAGAAGTAGAATCAAGAACCTGCGATCAGCGAAAATAGCTTACCTCCTACAGTGGAGTTAGTCTCTCTAATCCCAGTGTCCACGTTTACTTCCTGCAATTTCTCTAAAAGAACAAGAAGTATAGAGACAATTAGGGAAGGCACGAATTCCGAGTCGTTCAACTCCCGTACTCGCCATCTAAATGGGGTATTACCAATGATAGATGTACCTAGATTTGCTGAATCAGGTCCTACATTGGTAGTCTCACTAATTTTAACAGCTACTGCAGGCTCTTCTGTCATAGACTCATACACTTGTTGTGTGAAACTGTGTTCTTCGGAAGAGGCGAAATCGTGATGGGGAAAATCGAAGCTGATCTCGCCTTCTCCATATCCTCCTGCACAGAAATGGAGAAATGTGAGCCCTGAGTTCAAGGAATTAAATGATCGAAGGGACTACGTGATGGTTAAGCATTACCTCCTTCGCTGACAAGGTCATCACCAGCCAAGTCCATCTCAAAAGCTTGCGGATCCGCACATGGCTTATGGACTAACTTTTTCCGCTTAACAGCTTGAGTCTCAACTCGAGGCATCACTCGGTAAGAGCGGCGAAGTCCCTCCTCCTCCTCGGCTGTCATTCCTGAAGCTTCAAATTACTGTCAGACCCAATAATTCCAAAAGAGAAAAGAGAAAAAGGGAGAGGAAGTATTGACAAACCTGTCCCAAAGTCCTCCTCATGATCTTTGTCATCCGCATTATCTCCTCTTGAGGTCTCTTCGGCAGAACTGAAGGTCTCCTCTTCCTCCTCATCTATTTGACGAGTCTTGCATCGCTTCCTCTGTGACCGAGCGGCCTTCTGAATCATCTGAGTATCAGCCCGTCGATTGATTCCTTCTTTTTCTTTCTCCCTCCCACACATCTGGAGGGCCCCTGGATATTTATTCAGCGGGGTTATCACCCATTGAGGGTCACTTTTTATCCGGTCCGATTTATTCGAGCCTTATAATTACTCCAATAAGGTATACGAGTCTAAGCTGTTTCCCATTTTTGTCGAGAAGTTTCTGGAGAATATTTTATAAAATATTCTTAAGGATAACTCAACAACCTCCAATGGAAATATTGATTCCCAAAATCCCTGGGGGTATACGAGTATAAACTGGTTCTCCCAGCTCCAACACACCGGTCAATGCATCGCAATGGAGAATTCACCGACTAAAGGAGAGATCTCAAGAAGTTTGATGGTCAGTTCTACGATAACTCACCGACACAAGCTAAAGTAAAAATTCAGTTACCAGCTTCGGTTTAAGATTTCGACAGCGGTCAGACAATAAATACAGTACCGTGACACTTTCAGTCATTCGACAAAGTACCGGATAATCTGAAAGAATTAAAGAAATCAAGATTTGAAGCTGTTTTCAGGTCCTGTTATGCCGATTGAAGGTTTGGGCCTATCATATCCAAAGTATTTCAGGCTCTTCTATAAAAGAACGAGACTGAAAAACTTTGGAGGTGGTATCTGTAGGCGTTAAAAATTATCTATAAGTCCCCAAACATGACTCGTGACAATGAGTTGATAATCGGCGAGCCATCCGACGATGTAACAGCGAACCGTTGATGACGTAATAACAAGTGACCGCGATGCAAACGCATAAAGCGAGTCGACAAAATGCATGAAGCGAGGCGTGCAAGTCAGCGAAGCGATGAACCGCATACGAATAATGGGATAAACCCAACTATTAAGCTTCAGATTAGCGAACATCGACGAGACTGAACCGGATCAGACTCGAAAAAAATGTCGAAAACAGGCCACTTGGGCGGCTCGGTGGTCGAGCCACCATTTGGTGGCTCGGCCCAAACCGAGCCACCTAGTGGTGGCTCGGCCAAAGCCGAGCCACCAAGAGGTGGCTAGGCACAGATCTGACCCAACCCGCTTTAAAGCCTATAAATACAGGGGGGGTGTCTCATTTTTCAGATCTGGACTTTTGACGAGAAGGGGAGGCTCTGTCGGATTCAACAGCGATCCATGCTTAGATCCGACAGCGAGATCCGAGATTTTAGCGAACCCATCAGCATAAAGTGAAGAAGTTCGAGAGATCTAAGGATTGGATCTACATGTGACCCCTCCGGATCAAACTTTGTTTTGATCCCGAGAAGAGTGGTGATTTCGCTTGGTCGATTTCACTCACTTTGGCGATTATTTCCTTCGTGAAATAATCCCCTTGATCGTGTAGATCTTACACCGGATCAGATCACGCGGCGGTCCATGGATAGACCCCGGCATAGGCTAAGATCCCACGCAAGCAGGAATCTGATAAACAGGGTCCTGTGTTTGTTTCAGGAAAAAGTTGTAATTTTTTTTCTTTTGATTTTCATTGTAATCAAGTCTTATAAAAAGACGAACTTTTGAATTCATTGTAACGCATAAAGCTGTAATGAGTTAATCAATGAAGATCAACCCGACTTTTCCCGCGAACAAAAAGATCTTACAACCATTATAAAATAAATCATTCTTCAAACCGATGTCGATGATGATCCGTGAAGAAGCAATGTTAAAGTTGAACGCAAAGGGCACTCCTCCTCGCTGAAACAATCTTCCGATATTGAGCGCGACGAGAAGAAGTTGAATGAGGCTCAGGGAATCAAATTCTCAAACTCAAATTCTCTCAAACCCTAGAATTTGATCTCTCAATCTTATGCAAATAGCCTCTCTCTTTCTTGTTATTAATCTCTTCCTCAATCCTCTTTAAATAGACCTTGATTGAATTGGAAAGATGTTCTCTAATCAGTGTTGAAATAGAAGATCAAATCTGTCATCAAATGGCTGAGATAGAATCCTGAAATCTGTCCAAAACGCGTCTAAACTATCGATATTTAAACCCGACCATCGATGGGCCGCTGATGATCATTGATGGTTCCCTGTAGTCCATCGATTGTTCAAATTCTGGTTTCTGAAATTTACATATTGTTGACTGTAGTTCATCAATAATTGAAGCGACCATCGATGGTTGACTGTAGTCCATCGATGGCTCAATTTTTTATTTTTTAAAAATACGGATTGTTGACTGTAGTCCATCGATGACTTGTGCGACCATCGATGGCGTCGATGGTTAATAGGCTGAAATCAACTCTCGTGTTGATTTTTACATCATTTCAAGTCGTAACTTGTTCGTACCTGTTTATTCCTAAAATATATCATCTCACAAACTACTTCCCGCATATGCAAGCAAAGAGGCGGTGAAATCCCTAACCTATCCTCCTCTTTTGCCTGTGAAAGGCACTGATTGTCTTCTCATCCACATGTGGTTCTCATAGAAGTAGGACTAGTCCATGTGTACCCCTCTTCTTTGTCTTGTTCGTACTTCTTTGTTTCTTTCTTTCTATTATCCACCTCCCTCCTCGTAGCCTAGCAATAACCAATTTTACACATGACCGGACTAAATAGCAAGCCTATAACATTTTAGATAACACAATCTTTAGAAAAAAAACTAAAAGCATCACAGTGGTGGGTCCAGTGGATCTATGCATTTCTTTTATATTTTCCCTAGTGCATGGTGACGTGCGCAAGCTTATAACTTGTCAAAACAAAAATAATATTTGGATTATTCTAATGGGTGGACTTTAGGGTCTGAATGAGAGCATGTCGTTGAGCCCGGCTCCACCATTTTGCTCCTTTTTATCACCTTTGATTCTTAGTGCCTTATCATATCGTTATCTTTAATAAAAGTGCTAGCTATTGTAGTTTTACTTCTTGCTTTCTCTTTGTTTGTCCTCTAGTGTGAAGATTAAGCTAAAGTCTCTATTTGACATTTCTCGTTGCATTTGTCCCCCTTCCTAACCAAAAGGTGGTGTATGCGCATGGTTAGGACTTAGAAATGTTGGAAGGGAAGAAAACAAAAGAAACGATACGGTTCCCTAGTGGTATTCCTGATAAAGACATCTTGGGCTCCTAAAATCCAAGACTAGTTGGTCATAGGTCAAAATTGACACCATCTCCTCCTATGATTCTCACCCCCAATTTCTAATGTATTTGATCCGTTCTTTAAATCAATAAATATAGTTATATTCTCAAGAACCAAAATAATGATACAGGTTAATTGATACATGTTCTTTTTTTGGATTAAAAATTGATACTTGTTACAGTATAAGTTATATCCCTCAATTCTTATGATGACTTTAAAGTTTTATATAAGGAAGAGATTTTAAGATGATATCAAAATGAACCGGATCTAAATCTTCTGCCACCCATTTAAAATGGAGTCTAAAATAAAATTTATGTATTACTATTATGTTCCAAATCTTATTTCATGAAAATAGCGTTCAACTTATGAGAGCATGTAAGTATAAAATTATAAGGGTAATTTCACAAAACTATTTTCTTAGAAAACTACCATGAATTTTCAAAGCCATAGAAAGTATGAAATCATTTGTTGAAAATTCTTGTTAACAGCGTTATCTGCTTGAATAAAAACTAAAACTACTCTAAAAATAGAAAAGATGGAACATAATACAAAAACATAAATATAAAGACATCAAAAGACATCATTAGGACAAAATTACCCAAAACATACCACATTTTTCCTATAAAACTTACATAACTATTGTCGATATGCAAACGATAATGAAAAAGTTTATGTATTTAACACAAGCACCAAGAAGAAAAAAATGTGTGATACACCTTAAATTTATCTGTTATAGGAAGTGTTTCATAAAAAATATTAATCCATATTTTTTTCTTTCAGTCTCTAAATAGATAAAAATCGGACAACATGAAATGAGATTTTATCTAATACATATCCTTTATAGGGTTTTTTTTTCATGGAAACCATCTTTAAAGTTCGCCTAATAAATAAAAACCACCTTAGGGCTTTTTTTTTTTAACAAAAACCACCTTTAAACATGGTTTAAGCTGTAATCAGCCACTTTTGCTATTTTTCTGTTCAATTTTGACATGAACTGCCCAATTTGCCCTCAATTAAAACACATGCTTTGCATGTGAGTTGGCATTTAACTACCCTTAACCTGGGTTTAACCAGGCTTCTATGAACGTAATTAAAAACCTAAAATCAAAATAAAGGACTGAAGACCCCCCTTCTCTCGTGGACATTAAACAAGCCCTAAATCCCTCGACCCCACTTTTGCCCTTGGAATCGAATCTCCCAAGGCGTCCAATCTGCATTTAAGTCATCAATTGAGGGCAAAGCAGATTCGATCTAGGGCTGTGCTCTCGACATTGTGGTGGTCCCCCTTGAAGTGAATGTAAGTTGAATTAAAAATTTACTTTAAAATTTATTATTTAATTTGGAATCTTGTACTTTGTCCCATATTTTTGGTTTGTTTAATTGAAAATTGATTTAGATTTCACACACATGATGAAAGAGACTAGGGTAAGTTAGGGCTTTTATATATAGATTTTAGTTTGCATTGTTAATATAGGTGTTTTACAGAAATTTAGGGCTGTTACTATTTGGGTTAGGAATAATTATTGAGTAATCATGGTCTAAATGCTCTTAATATAGGAAATTTAGGATTGTATAGTTTAATGCAATTGGGTGAAGTACAGGGGGTCAATTTGCAATAAATCCTATATATATGATCGTTCCTCTCTTCCCTACAAAGTGTTTCCTCTTTTTGGTATTTGTTTTCGATTAAAAATAATCCAATGTTACGTTGCCTTTGAATCTCATGTCTAAAGTGCCTAAAGTGTTTCCTCTTTTTGGGATTTTTTTTCAATTGAAAATAATCCAATGTTATGTTGCCTTTGAATCGCATGTCTAAAGTTTCGTGTCTGATGGAAATAATAGAAGTTAACTAAATTAAGTACCCAAAAATTTCTTGAATATTTTCATTCTTATGCTTTGGTATGATTGTTTATGCAGTTTGATACCTCAAAGTTAATTTCTATTAAAAACCTCAAAGTTATTTAGTTCATTGTTATTATTATTGATGAAACATATATGATTGCATCGTTGCAGGATGTAGGAGTTTTTCATAGTGGAATATCACCATGGTGGTAGTTTCATGTGGGATAGGGGGAATCTGAAGTATGTTGGTGGCAAAGTTCATGTTAAAGATGATCATATTATAGATTTTTTCTCTTGGTGGGAGTTGAAGATGTTGTTATAAAATGACTTAAAGTATAACAATTTACCGGAGTTGTGATATAAGATTCCTGGCACTAATTTAGCCCCCGGTGCAAGGCAGATTGTGAAGGATAGTGATATAATTGATATGGTTCACAGTCTTGGGACAAGCAAGAGGATATCAGTTTATGTAGTGCACAGAGTTGATGAGTATAATGATGATTTGAATGTTGAAGTTGATGAGACAACTCATGGTGCTACAAGCGAGCAACAAGTTAGTTTAAATGCCCAACAAACTGCAGATAATGCTACAACAAGTAGTGATGATCAACATGTACCACCACCAAGCATGAAAACTCAAAATATCCCACAATCAAGCAATCAACAGCCTAATGTACTGCCGACAAGTAGCAAAGAGAAATTTGTGCAATCTCCTAGCAAAAATCTTCAAAGTGAGGAGGGTCTGTTTGATGTAGATGTGGAGGAACAGAATGATACAAGTGATGGTTTAGAATTTCAAGTTGGTGACTCTGATCATGATCAAGAGGAGGAGGATATGAATGATTTCTTAGTAGATGAGATTAATAAAGCACAGCCACAATCACCAACAATGAGGGAGTCAATAAAGTTGTTGATGACTTACTTGAAGTGGAAGAGGATAGTGATTACAATATTGAAGAAATGGAAAGCTTGTATGGTTCTGATGAAGAGGGCTATCCATATCCAGAGTTTAATGGTGAGACTAATTTTAATAGACCAATTGAGCTTAAAGTTGAGCTTAGATTTACAGACAATGACACACTAAGAAGGGCACTAAAGTTGTGTGCAATACAAAAAAGATTTGACTTCTATTACTTGCACAATGATAAGAAGAGGGTGTCAATATATTGCAAATATAGATGCATGTGTGAGGATCATTTTAAACATGGTAGTAAGGTCAAATATAGAAGGGGTTGTGTAGCTGTTCGCAGGTTTAAAGTTCATGCAAAGAAGATGACTAATGAAGTTAATTTTCAGATAAAATCAGACATGACAATTATGGTGGGACTAAAAATATAAATTCTAAAGTTTCATCTTCTTGGTTGGCTAAGAAATATCATATATTTTTTAGAGATGATCCCCAATGGAAATTGTCAGCTTTTATTGAGCTTGTCAATAGAGACTACATGTCAATATTGGAGGACCTATTGCTTATAGAGCAAGATACCTTGCTATGATGAAAGTTTATGGTGTTGTTGCTAGTGAGCAATACCGAAGAGTGTGGGATTATGTAGCGAGATAAGAAGAACAAGTCCAGGGAGCTCTGCTTTGGTTAGTGTGGATGGCATCAATAGGCAACCTCCAATATTCCAAAGACTGTATATATATTTGTTAGCTTGTAAAGAAGGGTTAAAGAGAGGGTGTAGGCCACTCATTATCATAGATGGTTGTCACTTGAAGGGTGCTTATAAAGGGCTAATATTGACTGTTGTTGGATTGGATGGAAATGAAAATATATATCCTATTGCTTATGCTATAGTTGAGATTGAGAATAAGGAGACATGATCTTGGTTTATTCATCAACTGATTAGTGACTTGGGGCTAGTTGAGATCCATGGTTGGACATTCATGTCAGATAGGTAAAAGGTACTAATTTATTCATATTTTTAAATTATTAATTGTCATGTCCTATTGCGCATGCTTTACTGTATTAGAACTTATTAATTTATGTTTTAATTGTGTAGGGCCTTATTGAAGCATTGAAGATAGTTGTTCCAAGGATAGAAGTCAGGTTTTGTTGTAGGCACATACATGCCAATTTCAAGCATAAATTTGCTAGGCAAGCTTTCAAGGACACACTGTGGCAGGCTTGTAGGGCAGCAACTAGAGTTGAATTTGACTCAGCAATAAAAAATATGAAAGGCATGGATGAAGGAGCATATGCATACCGTTTGGCTGAGGATCCCTCTCACTGGAATAGACATGCATTCAACACAAATACCAAGTCCAATTGCCTCTTGAATAACATGTGTGAATCATTCAATAAGATGATTCTTGAAGCTAGAGATAAACCAATATTGACATTCATAGAGTACATTAGGAGGATGCTCATGAAGAGAATCATAACCAAACAATAAAGCATATGTAAGATGGAAGGGATTCTTATGCCGAAGGCTCAACAAAAAATTAAGCAGCTGAAGAAATATGTGAGACATTACAGAGTCAGACCTGGAATTGATAACAAGTTTGTAGTTGATTATAATAATGATACTTACATTATTCAGTTGAATGAAAGATCTTGTGGGTGCTACAAATAGCAATTAACCAGAATTCCATGCATTCATGGTGTTGCACCTTTGGTCAAGCATAATTTGCCTATTGAAGCTTACGTGCATGAGTCTTGCACAAAGGAGTCATACATGTTGGCATATGGGATGAATATAACGCCTCTTCCTAGCATGAAACAATGACCTAGAATAGAATATCCTCAACCAGCTCCTCTCCCACACAATAATCATGCTTGGAAAGTCAAAGAGAACAAGAAAGAGAGAGATGGGAGAGCAAGCTGCGACAATATTGAGAGTGAAAAGGAAGAAAATGCAAAATAAATGCAAGATATGTGGAAAATTGGGGCATAATAAGAAAACTTATAAAAATCCACCACTACCTAGAAACTTCACCAAGTAAAGGGGTAGACCAAAGAAAAGTTTTGCAACTCCAAATTCTGAACCAGAGTCAAGTGTAAAGGACATATAGAGGTGCGAAAAAGGAAAGAAAATCGGTAATCATTTGAAAATTTGAAATTTGATTTTGCTCTAAAATGCGAAATTTTGATCTATATTCATCAATTTTTTTAGCTTGCAACAGGGGGCCATAAATATGAGCCCTCAACACTCTAATGATGGACAAACTGCCAACACCCTTCATGTGAGTGGTCAGGTGAGAAATATTGCAAACCTAACATATTGAATTCTTCCATGAATCCTTCTCGTTCTCTCTCTTATTCAGTTGCTATTATTACAGGGACAAACAACACAACAAACTTCAACCTCCACAACTCAGGAAACTCCCTTACCAGCAATCCCTTCTCTATCAACTCCATCACAGCCAGCACCATGTGAAACAGTGAAGGGGGTATTCAACTTACAAAGAACCCAAGACCGGGGAAATGTATGCATCTCAATGCCACAGCTGAGGGAGGCAGCACAACAGTTGCAAAATGGGAAAAATATTCTACCAAAGCCAGTGTGAAGACCATGATTGGTGGATGATCTATTTTGTGCACTTGAAGAAAATACTACTTTTAACTTGATATTTTGGAAGCCAATGTTGGCTTATATGACTTGACTCTTAACTAGATGAGCAAGCTTTTAATGATGATTAAATATGTTTTTGTGGAAGATTTGGTGATATGTGTCAATATAACTATCTTGGTTATATGGATGATTATTATATGTGGTGTATATGCATATTTTTATGTTCAATTTGACTTTAAATCTCTGATGCCAATTTAGTGGTGGAATTTTTGGATTTCTTGCAATATGCATATTGTGGAGGCTTTTTTTTAAATGGTGAACTTAACCAATTATTAGACATCAACATCTTTGAAGTCATTGCAAAATATACGGGACTGCACTGTAGAATACACGGGACTAGCAGTCCCGTGTATTCTACAGTGACTTCAGAGAAGGTGCTATAGAATAGTGGGATAAGGTTCCATTGCTTTTTTTATTTGATCCCTCAAATATTTAGTTCTTTAAAATTAAACCCTCAAGCTTACAAAATTTAAACTTAGTCCCCCAATTTTTAAAATTTTAAAATTATTACTCCACAAAATATTTAATAATTTTCAAAACCAATTGAAATTAACACAAACAACACAGTGGGCTTGCTATTTCATCACAAATTGGAGGCAACACTACTCATTACAACAATGCTATTTCATACATACTTCATTACATTAATGCTACAAAATTTGATTTTTCACCTAGAAGAATCACAAACAACACACCTAAAACAACTATAAAAAAAAAACCAAATTACAACATGAAAATCTCCTTCTCTTCTTTTGCATTTTCTCCTTCATTTTTAGATTTTCTTCTTTCAATAGTTTGTTATCAAATGCCAACGGATTGCTTTCTTCTTCAATTAGTCCAATCTTCTTGCTCATCTCATGAAGCTCAGCCTTCAATTTCTTCTTCTCACCAATAAGCTTGTTAACAATTCCTTTGCCCTACCATCAATCACCCTATCATACCCTTTGAAGAAAATCACACTTTTTGGAGCAATTTGAAGGATTAAAGAAATGACAGCTGATAGAAGCCCTCAAATTACATTTGCACTTCACCTCAATGGGTTGAGTACAAGACGAGGAAGAAATCGAAAACTCAGACATCATTGGGCTATTCGAAAGGAAGAAATAAAGAAAGAAGAGGAAAACCATAAAATTTTAAAACCAAAGGCCAATTTTTCCTACAGATTTCATCTCCTACCTCAAACTCTAGGGTTTCTGTTGAAAAAAATAAAAAGAAGAAGAAAGAACCGGTTTGAGTTAACCCTGGTTGTTGGTGAGTTAAATGCCACTCAAGTGCAAAGCACGTGTTTTAATTGAGGGCAAATTGGGCAGTTCATGTCAAAATTGAACAAAAAATAGGAAAAGTGGTTGATTGCAAGTTAAACCCTGTTTAAAGGTGGTTTGTGTAAAAGTGGTTTTTATCTATCAGGCTAACTTTAAATGTGATTTCGATGAGAGAAAAAACCCCCTTTATATAAGTAATCATGGGTTCGATATGCATAGAATACCCTTGAATTCACATTATGTACTGGGGATTGAAATTTAATATTACTTTATAGGAAAAATGTATTTTATTGTGAATATACTTGAAGATAAATTAGAAATACACAAATTCAACTGTAGGAATGAATTTAAAATACTTTGAACATGCAAGGCATGCATTCTTAATTTAGTTAATTATACGGTTGGTCAGTACACTATATTTAGTGCATAACTACAACAACCCCTTTACTCTATCATTACTTGACGCCTAATATAATAGATTTCAAAATTTTTCTCCATTCATTAAAAATTATAAAATAATATATTTTCGGGTATGTTTTGTAGGAGCATTATGTTGAATCTAAGATGCAAACCTAGAGGATAACAATCTCACATCTACTCTTCCTTCTTGCGAAGAGGCTTCCTCACTATGCAAAGAGTTCTCTTAAATCACAAACCCGATTTAGTAGGCTTACAAGACTGCACCCTAAAATCTACTCGAAACCGGTCGTCTAACCTAACTCTCCATAATGAGTAACACCTAACACTATCTAGTCCCAACCCTCAATTCCAACCGGCTTGAGTACGCCGTAAAAATAAGTTTGAAACAAAACTAATCAACCAAAGTTAAAGCTCGGAAAATATAAAAGATCTTATAGCCCTTTTGTTAAACATATTGTCCTTCGATGAATCTAAACATAGCTCGATGAAGGATAATATAGATAATGAATCCAAGGGTAACTCTCCTTACTGAAACGATTCGAAAATGTTGTGCGTGACGAGTGAGAGTTTGTCGAGGCTTCGGTCAAAACCTTCAATGTAATCTCTCACAAATCTACACCCTAGAACTCACCTCTCTCTCTCTCTCTCTCTCTCTCTCTCTCTCTCTCTCAATGTTTTAAATTTTTCAATAGGTCAGAAAAGAGATATCCTAAATGTGATAGAGATTAGAGATAAAAGAAACAACGAACGTCTGCAATTAAATCTAAAATTCTACAGTTAGTCGACTTTATCATCGATAGTGTCTCTCTGCCATCGATGGTGACGAGGCCCCATCGATGGTTCTATCGATGGTTGAGAGGTCCCATCGATGTATACAAGTCTCTCTCGAGAAAAATATCAATTTGTAACTGTAGCCATCGATGAGTAACTGTGACCATCGATGAGTATCTACAGCTATCGATGAGCTCACCTACCATTGATGAGTCACTGTAGACCATCGATGGTGAGAAGGCTAATCAATTTTTGAGTTGTTTTCGCGTCATTTCGCTTTGTACATTTTTTATATTTATATTCACATGTACTATATCATCTCAAATAATTATTAATACCAAATGAGAATTTGTTATTATTCGCCCTAACACATTACTATTACTCCAAATCATAATTCATAATGTATTCCTAACATAAGGTATGAAATAATGATAAGAACGTCATGGTTGCATCACATTACATATTAAATAAGCGGTCCCTTTTTCTGTTTGGTTCATTTCATGAAATATAGGAAATGAAATCTTGTGTAAGAAATTAATTCCATTACTTTCTGTTGAGGGTTTAAATCACACAGTCACTTGTTTCGGAGTTAAAGATGATCAGGGGCCGCTCACTTCCTCGAATATCTAGTTTTGAGATAAGCTGTTCTTCCCTACACAGGTAAAAGCTCGCAAGAGGGCGGGGTTGGTGTCCCCGGTTGTTCCTCCGACGATCAAGTCAGCAAAGTGCTTGAGTGGAGAAGTAAAATAGAACTGTCCAAGTTCTTCAGTATAGTCAACTAAGAAAAATCTATGTAAAGGCTTAGAAATTGCTTACCTAGATGTAGGGAATAGTCCCCTTATTTATAGTGGCAATAGAGGGTGATTTGGTAATTTCGGCCGAGTATGGGCTAGCGGCTGAGTCAGCATTTTCTTTACAGGTGGCGGTTGCTGAGTGGAGAGTCACTTCGATATTTAATGTGAAGTGACTAGGGGCATGGGGTGCCGACGTGGTCTGATATGTCATAAAGATCTTTAGGGATGGAAAAGTAAAGCGCCTGTCCATGCATTTAATGCGATGGCGATAAGCTGTCAGCAGGGGACTTGAGGTAAACTGTCATCAGTCGAGTGTCGAGAAGTACCACCTTTCGAGTTGACTTCGTGAGATGTCGCCCGAGGGGATGGCCGAGTGGACTGCTCGCCGAGTCGACCTATCAAGAGGGTCGGCATGTACTGCCTTTCGAGTCGACTTTGCGAGATGTCGACCCATTGAGTCGGTCATGTCGAAGTTCTTGGCCATCCCGAGGTGTTGAGTTAACTTGATTAGGTGCTTAATGCGGGACACTTGTCTGCTATTAATTTGGGATTAAAATTTAGTAACAGAAACCCCATAACAGTTGGCCCCTTTCACTTGGAGTCGGCTTAAGCTGGGTTCGAGTGAAATGAGATGGCAGATTGGTCGACTCCTGATGCGCATTAATGAAGGGAACTGAAAAGTCTCATTGGATGCGACATGGCCAACGTCAGCGCACGCCCTTTTTCTGACGCTGCTTCATGTTCCGTACCCGATTGTGGGCTACCCTAGGTAAGGGAGCTTTGTCTCGATCCTGGGGCACCTGCTTCGAATTCCGTAATTAATCCTGGCCGTTGGCTAAATTTCGATCTGACCGTTGGGATCCGGGCAGTTGTTGATCCGGCTGCTTATAAATAGGGCTATGGCTGAGAGAGGGGCGGTTATTGCTATTCAAAATTCCAAATCCTGAATTTTTAGGAGTTTCTCAGGCCAACTTTTTCGACGATAATCCAAGATCATTAATGGCCGTTCCTACTCTCAACGCGAGGCAAGAGTTATTGAGGGATATCCATTCTAAAGTGATGATGCTCCAGCTGAAGTCCCTCCATAAGAGATTCGACATCCCTAGCAGTTACCTGCTAATGGCACCAACGAGATCGAAAGCGGTTTACGATCACGGTGCAGACCGGGCCCCGTTGTATGTGAGGCACTTGGAGTTCGGCCTACGCTTGCCTTTGCACCCCCTTCCTCAGCCATGTCTTCGTGGCTCTGGGAGTTTCGTTGGCGCAGATGAATCTGAATGACATCGCGACCCTAGTAGGGTTCGTGGTAATTTGTCATTAATTGGCAATCAAGCCATCTCTGAAGGTGCTGGGGCGCTTAATTAGCATCAAGGTAAACCAAGGTGAGGCCCACTTCCACTTCCAGGTGGTGGGCAAGTACAAGGTCATCACCGGTCTCCCTGAATCGAACAAGGACTAGAAGGAGAAGTTCGTCTGGGTCACAGGGGATGACTTGGAGTTGGGCTGTTCGGCTTGCTCCGAGATAAGGAAGGAAGCTCTGTAGGCGGGGGACTTGTCGGCAGCTGAAAGGGATGCCCTAGATTAGATCAGGGCGCACGCGGGTTCTCGTAAGATGGAAGACTTGCTCGACAATTCTGTCTTGCGGGTGGTGGGCATCTCGGTCGAGGCTCCTACTGCCAAGGATCAAGAGAGGGCGGCTAAGCTACTCCTTGGGGAGGAAGCTGCTGGGGCATCAACAGCTCCGCCTGGAGGGCTTCAAGAAGGTCCATCGGTGGGGCTGCCAAAGCGTCCTTGCCAAGACTCGGCCCCCGGGGGGACGGTAGCAGTTGGTGCTCAGTCAGCTGAGGCGGCGATGAGGACGAAGGGTCAACCGCCTTCGGCCGCTCTAGTCGACAGATGAAGGAAGAGGCTGCGGAAGGTTGGGGGCTAAGGACCTGGCGTGGCGACCGAGGCAATTGAGACCGAGGTCATCCAGGTAGAGTCTTCATCCCCAGGAGGAGACGGTCGTCAGGAGGTCAGGGTCAGGATAGAGTCCCGGGCAAGCGATGAGGCGGCTCTTGCCGAGTCAACGCATCGCCAGGGGAAAGAGCTGGCTGATGAGGAGGTGGCTCCATCTGGTCTTGAATATCTGTTCCCTCATCGGGTCGACGAGGTTGGAACAGATAGTTGGGATAAGATGAGGATGCTACTGATAGGGTTTTCTTGCCCCGGCCCTCGCTACAATTAGGAGCCAGACCCGGAGCATCGCTATTAACCTGACCATTATCTCGACGTGAGGGAGTCGGTCCTTGGGTCTCGTGTCACCTAGTTGAGGGTGGTGGATCAGTTCTAGCTCCCTCGGGATGAGGAGCTTTTGTCCAAGGTCCCCAATGTCGGCCACCATGCGTGCCTCCGAAGCTATCTGGTTCGCGGGGCTTTGGTTGAGAACAAGATGTTCGGCCGAATGGAGTGAATCTAGAGCAACTACCTGAAGCTCCAAGGGGAGTTGGAAACTCTAAGGGCCAACGGTGGGGGCGACTTAGAGAGGGAAACGGAGCTCTCGGCCAAGGAGGTCGAGCTGGACGAATGGCGCCGAGAGGCGGAGGCGAAGGGGAAGATGGTCGAAGAGCTGAAAGTTTCAGAAGCTAAGAAGACTGCCGAGGTAGCTAGGCTCAAGCGAGAGCTCCATGAGAGCAACAAGAAAGCTTGACGAGTGTCCAAGGCATTTCATGAGAGGGATCGCGCCTTGGCACAAGTCGAGGTTGAGAAACTAGCCGCGCAGCACGCAAAGGACCAACTGGAGGAAGAGCACATGGCTAGGACCAAGCTCCAAGAGGAGAGCACTCGGCGCGAGGAGTCCTTGGCCGTAGCTCAAATTCACCTCGAGTATCTAGAGTCCGAGGCTAACTGTTCAGAAGCTGTTGAGGAGTATCGCCAGGGCATCTTCGGGAAGACAGAGGTGGCGATAGCTTGCAAAGCCAGATACGATTATCTTATGGCGCAGCTTCCGGCCGAGATGAGGAGCTCGCCCGATAGCTTTCACTATCCGTCGAGAGTGACTAAGTGATTGAGTGAGCTCTCGGAGATAGAGAAGCTAGGCGGTGGGTTTCGATCTCGATGAAGACGATGCCGAGGGCGACGAGCCGGGCGACAGAACGGATGGCGGCCCCGACCGTTCGACAGAGGAGAAAGGTGAGGGTTCGTCTGGCAAGAAGGACGATGGAGTCGTCACGCCCCGGGCCCGCAGGCCCGTTGGCGTGAAGTAAGTCCTGGGACCCACGGAGTGTAATACATGGTTTGGCTCAATCCACTGTCAAAATTGGCTAGCCAATATTACACTTAGCTCTCAAGACCTATCATTTAAACCATTTAATCACTCAATCAATATCCGATGTGGGACTAAATCTTGGAGTATCACAAGTCGAGAGGGAGGTTCATTCGACTTCTTCACCACCAACTGCCAGTAGCGCCTTGCCTCTGACTCCGGGAGCATGGATGGATCTCTTCTAGGATGCTTAGGGCCTTCGCCTTTTTTGATGTACTTTTTGTATATGTATTCTTGTAAATAAGTTGGGAGATATGAATAAAAGGAATTTTTACCAATCTTCAAATTTTTTTTGTGTTGCTTGGTTTGTATTTTGAGTTGTATGAGATGAGTCGACTCCATTGAGAGTCCGGTTGTTGGGTCACCTGCTTTCGTGCTGATTGAACTTAAAATACTTGTTAGGTTGCCGACATATGCTTTGGACACGCAAGATAGGTGAGTTTTCAGCGGTGTACTTCACTTCTGTACATAAATGATTAAGTGCCGAGAGGAGGGTCGACCATGTTGGCGACTCCTCTTCTCATAGAGGATAGGATAAGAGGGAATTTGGGACAGGCCGAGAGGTGGGCACTTTGCTTTCTCAAGGACGAGTGCTTCTGTTACTCTAGTCGTCCAGCATCGCGCTCCGTGTCATCCATGTGAGCCGTTGGCTCATGGGGTCGACGAACTGTGTCGATGGTATCTGAACAGTCATAAAAAGTGGTGGGTCCCACGGTGCCTTTATTGGGCAGGTGAGGGATTACTATTTGAAAAGATGTTATGACATCATCGGACATCATGCGCCGCTATCACTTTGATTTCTGAGCGGAGTGGCGTGAAGTAAAGAGGGTGGCGCTTCATTTCTCGTGCTATCCATTCAGATTTTGAGGTCAATCATATCCGATCATAATGGACTGAAACGAGTGTTCTGATTTTACCACGTGTCACCCTTGGTGCCTATATATATCTCTTTGGTGGAGAGGGGGCCTTTCTTTACGAACTCAAGCCCTAATTCTCTTTTCCTTCTTATTTTCTCAATCAATCTTTTGCCAAGTCTCCAACGAACTTCCATGGCCACTCAAACTGCTTCCTTTGGCCATAACGAGGCGAGGATCGGTCTTCTACGGTCAATCCGCTTGAAGGTCTGTGTCCAAGAGCCCTTAGGTTTCTACGAGCTCTACGACATCCCCTGGGCTTTCACTCTATTAGCACCCAGCGGGGGCGAGCCGGTATATCACCATGGCAAGGACATATCGCCGCTCTACCTAGCGCATCTGGAGTACGGGCTCCTATTGCCACTCCACCTTTTCATCAGGGACGTCTGCGATACTCTGGGGGTATCCCCTTCACAGTTTATGCCCAATGCGATCGCCATCTTGGTGGGGTTCTTGGTGGTGTGCCACCAGGTCAGCATCGAACCAAGCATTCACTTGTTTAGCAACTTCGTGGGCGTCAAGACATTGAAGAAAGACGCCCATTACTTTGTCCACTACATATGTGGATATAAGCTGGTGTCGGACATTCCTGTAACCAATAGAGATTGGAAGGAGAAGTTCTTCTGGGTCTTCGGTGTCGACGCCATCCTCTCTTGCCCCACCTGGCCTGAAATCAAGAAGGATGCGCTGAGGCCCCAAGTGCTCTCGGCCGAAGAGAGGAGGCATTTCGAGAAGATCTGCTCTTATGCCGAATCTCGAGAGATGACCAATCTCTTCGAGCCGGCATCACTTCGGGCTGCCGGCATATCTAGGATTCCCCCCTCCGAGGCTGATGAGGCGAGAGTGGCTCTACTTCCTCTCCCTTTGAAGAAAAGCCCTCAGAGGAATTTGAAGGTGGATCGGTCGGCTTCAGCGGAGCCGGTCTCGACTTCGAGGCCCCAAAAATGACTTAGGGTGGAGCTAGCCCCTGGGAGTTGGACAGCTTGCGGTTGAGGACTGCAAAGGTGGCGGCCAAGTTGGCTGGGTCAGGCATGGCCGCCAAGAAGGAGAAATTGGATAAGAAGAGGAGGCGGCTGGGCAGAGAGCAAGGGCCCAGCGGGATTCCTGGGTCAACAGTCACCCCTCCTCCCCAGCAGTCCAAGATCGTCATCATTGATGAAGCTTCCCCTCCCAAGCAAGCAGAGGGGAATCAAACCGTTACAGCCAAGATGACCGATGCTCAAGCCGGAGGGGCGAGCATCCAGGCCCCCTTACCCGAGCCAACCCAAAGGCCGGGTAAGGAGCCTACCGAAGCAAGTGGAGGCGCTGGAGAGGAGGCGGCCCCTCCTCTGCCTAACGCAGAACTCCCGAGGGCCGATGATACTTCGGCATCAGAGAGTGACTTCCACTGGCCTTTTCGCCACTGCTGGCACCTGGGGACCAAGTATGGGATGAGCTCAATGCCAAGATGACCGGGGAGATGAGAGGCGACCATTCGCATAGGGAGGTGTTCCCCGAGGCCGACCAATTTGTCACCCAGAGGCCCCTTGATAAGGAGAGCTCTATTCTAGAGTCGAGTATAGCTCAGATTCGGGCTCTAGAGCAATTTGCCCTCCTCAGGGATGTGGAGATGCTGACGGATGTCCCGAGTGTGGGCTTGAACTTGGCCCTCAAGGGCTATCTACTGCGAGGGGCCTTGATCGAGCACGAGCTATTCTCTCGGCTCTCCTATGCTTACAATCTCCCTACTAACCTCGTCAAGGCACTGGCCGAGGAGAAGAAAGCTAGAGAGGTGGCTGAGAAGAGGGTCGCAGCGCTAGTGGCTGAGCAGGGTCGAACTGAAGGTAAGTGGCGTCGAGAACTTGAGATCAAGGACGACATGATCAAGGGGCTCAAGACGCACCACACCAAGCAGTCGGCTTTGATAGAGAAGCTCAAGGGCGACATGGCCAAGCTCCAAGAGGATGTCGGCCATCTGCAGCAAGGGATTGCTGAGCGGGACGGTCGACTCAAATACTTGGAGGAGGAGGTCGAGTCCGGGAAGCGTCACAAGCGTGAGGCTCAGGAGAGTTCTTGGCCAGACCGCTCGGTGGCCCAGAATTTGAAGCGAGACCTCCAGGAGGAGCGGTCGGCCCACCAGTCATCTCGAGTGACCATAGATGCCTTGGAGGCTCACCTCACCTTCCTGGAATCGGAGGAGTATAAGACGGAGGTGGTGGAGAAATATCGCCACAGCTCCTTGGGTAAGTCGAAGTGGCCTTAGCTTGCAAAGCCGGCTTCGACTTTCTTACCTCTCAACTCCCTCCCGAATCTCATCCCGCCCCAGACAGCCTCTTCCCCTCTCAAGTCTCTTATTGCCTTGATCTATTGAAGGAGCTTGAGGCGAAGGGAGGGGGAGTCACGCTGGAAGTGGATGATGGCGATGATGAGGGCGAGTCAGAGGAGGACCAAGAAGAGGTCCCTCCTTTCACCGTTGCCACCGCTGCTGAGCCGGCTCTAGTTCCCGACCCCGACACATCTCTTCCCAGCCCTACACCTGACTCCAACCGAGGGCCTTGAGCATGTATCTTTCCTGCTTTTGTATATATGTATTTCTTTCTTTCTGTTTTGTAAATGATGTACATTTCTTCCGAATGTGAATAAAATTTTATTTGTCTTCTGCATCCATTTGTCTATTGAGCTTTATTTATTCTTTGCTGCTTTGTTTAAGTGTGATTGGTAGCTAAGTTGAGTTGCCCCCGTGTCGGGATGACCCGAATGCTTATGGGACGAGCTAGACGGCTCGCCTCCATGCTTCTTTCGTGGGGGTGCTTATAGCCAATGAGGATGGTAGGAGATACCTTAGTTTTTATCACGGCGGCGTCAAAGATTTTGTGGGTGTGACTTGGGCTTAATGAGGACACCAAAGTCTTTTCAACAAATGATGACCGAGAGGTCGGGTGCCTTGGACTTAATGAGGATGCCAAGGTCTTTTCGGCAATGATGACTGAGAGGTCGGGTGCCTTGGACTTAATGCGGATGCCAAGGTCTTTTCGGTAAATGATGACCGAGAGGTCAGGTGCCTTGGATTTAATGCGGACGCCAAGGTCTTTTCAGTATATGACGACCGAGAGGTCGGGCGCCTTGGACTTAATGCGGATGCCAAGATCTTTTCGGCAATGACGACCAAGAGGTCGAGTGCCTTGGACTTAATGCGGACGACAAGGTCTTTCCGGCCATGGTAGTCAAAAGATAATGTGGGAGTCGACCGCATGGTTTTTTGTCTAGGTTTTATCCCGTACAGGCACCAAGGGCTTTCACCCCCTAAACGTTTAGCACTGCGGGAATAACACAAGAGTCAGACTCAAAAAGATTTTATTAGGAGTAAAATTTCCTTACAATATTATTGATAGTATTTTTTAAGATGCTCGACATTCCATGGATGCTGTAGGGTCCTCCCATCAGGGGCTCTTAGCCGATAAGTGATCGGTCGCAATTCTTCAAGGACTGTGTAGGGTCCTTCCCAGTAAGGGGCTAGCTTGCCTCGTCGGTGTCCTCGTCAAAAGTTACTTTCCGCAGGACCAGATCGCCAATGCAGAATCTCCTGGTTGGACTTTGCTGTTGTAGTACCGGGTGATCCTATGTTAGTTGATGAATTGGGACCGTAGTGCTTTCCCTCGGACTTCTTCCAGGAGATCGAGTCCAATGTGAAGCCGTTCCGAATTTAGGTCTTCGTCAAACCGCTACAATCGGATTGTTGGCATGCCGACTTCAACTGGAGTGACTGCTTCAGCTCCATAAGCTAACTTGAAGGGGGTTTTGATGGGAAATAAATGATTACCTCCTAGAGTTGCAAGTATACAACCTTTATCAAGTTATAGTATTTAAGATTATCGATCCCACGAGGAACGGAAGTAGGAAGAGTTTTGTTCAAGTTTTGGTTCTCAAATTATCGTCGACAATTAGGAGTTATTCAAATAAAATGAAAGTAAGAAAATGGTGAAAGTGGTTCGTGAGAGATAAGAGAGTGGATTGTGGATTATGTGCAATAAAGCGAGGAAGAAAATGAATGTGGAGATTTAGAAAATGTGTGATAAAGCGAGGAAGAAAATGAGTGTGAGAGGTTTAAAGATGGAAGTGGTAAAGTGAAAATAAAAGAAAATGAGTGTGAGAGAAGGAGGGTGATTGTGATTTGTGTAAATAAAAGAAAAAGAAATTAAGAGAGGAGAAAGACAACAAATGAAAAATAAGGATAAGAGGAAAATTAAGAATGTAAAGTATGGAGGATTAATTAAAATATGAGGAATCTAGAGTAGATCCACTTAGCTTATCTCAATCTCACAAGAATGAGTTGGATTTGTAAGCTAGTTTCAAACAATCTCTAGGGCTCCCACAAGTATTAGCTCTACACTTAGAAAAAGGGTAATTCCCTAGAGGGTTCTAGCCTCAAGGTGAATTAAAGAAAAGAAAATCTATTCTAGAAAGTAAATACAAGAATTAAATACATTGCATGAAAGTAAATTGCATGAAATTAAATTGCATGAAATGTATTTAATTCTTGTATTTACTTTCTAGAATAGATTTTTCTTTTCTTTAATTCACCTTGAGGCTAGAACCCTCTAGGGATTACCCCTTTTCTAAGTGTGGAGCTAATACTTGTGGGATCCCTAGAGATTGTTTGAAACTAGCTTACAAATCCAACTCATTCTTGTGAGATTGAGATAAGCTAAGTGGATCTACTCTAGATTCCTCATATTTTTAATTAATCCTCCATACTTTACATTCTTAATTTTCCTCTTATCCTTATTTTTCATTTGTTGTCTTTCTCCTCTCTTAATTTCTTTTTCTTTTATTTACACAAATCACAATCACCCTCCTTCTCTCACACTCATTTTCTTTTATTTTCACTTTACCACTTCCATCTTTAAACCCTCACACTCATTTTCTTCCTCGCTTTATCACACACATTTTCTAAATCTCTCCACATTCATTTTCTTCCTCGCTTTATTGCACATAATCCACAATCCACTCTCTTATCTCTCACGAACCACTTTCACCATTTTCTTACTTTCATTTTATTTGAATAACTCCTAATTGTCACACGATAATTTGAGAACCAAAACTTGAACAAAACTCTTCCTACTTCCCGCCTCGTGGATCGATAATCTTAAATACTATAACTTGATAAAGGTTGTATACTTACAACTCTAGGAGGTAATCATTTATTTCCCATCACGCTTTTACCTGTCGGGAACGGTTCATAAGTAGGATTTTGATTAACTTTGGTTTTTTAACTTGTGTGTTTTTTCTTTTGTGAAGGAATTTGGAACTTGAAGATTAAGAGTTGAAGAATTAAGATTGAAGATTTGCCTCCAACGAGGCTTTGGATAGCGATTATGGGTAACTCTTTTTCTAGTATTCTCAATTCCACCATTTAGATAGTTCATTCACATTAGAGACAATTAGGATAAAAAATAAAAAATAAAAAATAAATAAAATTTTTTTTACCTTTGTCTAATCTCTAATAAACTTCATTTCTTTGATTGTCTACCATAATAAAAATAAAAAGATTTTTATTTTTGCATCCTTTAGTTGCTTTTAATTTCTAGGGTTGCATTTCATATAATAGTAGGAATTCACCAAAGTGATTTGAGCATCTTGATTTGGCACTCACTTGAAAATATCTTAAGGGCAAAACCACCTAATCAAGATAAGGTGAGGGATTTCATCACCCCTTCCTTAGCTCAAAAATCACTAATTCCTCACTACACTTACCCAAGCCTCTTAAAATTTGATTAGACGTTGGCCCCTAAGGATTCGAGCTCATTAAGGAACAAGAATTCCGTAAGTGAACCGGTCCAAGTTTATTTGGATTAATTGGTGTCTAAGGCAAGGTTTAGGAGTTGCGTAAAGCGCTCCGCAAGGAAAGAGGTACTTAATTGATCTTTGATCTCCCTCTAGTACTATCCTTACCTGGCTAATTACCCAAGTAAACTTTGATCTTTTCATTAAGGAAATTTTGGTTAGGAGCTGGTCTAAGTCAAGTTTAGGCTTAATCCTAGAGTTAGGGTGATTGAAAAGTGATTGCCTTAATTTGCTTTTAGTTAGTTTTTCCTTTTTCTTTTTTCTCATCATCTTCTTAACTTTTTCTCTTGTCCTTTTTCAAAAAAAAAATATTGATTTTGGTGTATGCAAACTTGGGTTAGGGATAATACCAATCGTTTAATTCGTTTTGATCCATCTCTTGAACCAAACGAAATGGCCAATACCAACCCACCTGTTCTTTAAGATGTTTGCACTAGAAATACAATCCCCTCTTGCATAAAACTCCCCGAGGTCAATGTAGCAAATTTCGAACTTAGACCGCATTTTATTAACATGCTTCCCAAATTCCTAGGAGTAGAAACCGAAGACGCTTATATTTTCATCTCTGAATTTAAAGAAGTTTGCCTCATGATCAAGATGAGGGACTTAACCGAAGATGCGATCAAACTCCGATTTATTCTATTTGCCCTTAAGGACAAAGCCAAAAAATGGCTGTATAGCTTGCCCACAGATTCCATCTCAACTTGGGGTGAATTTGTAAAAATTTTTCTGAAAAAATTCTTTCCTATCCACAAAACGATCAAGCTTAGAAACAACATTAAAAATTTTAAAATTGTCCCAGGAGAACCTTTTTGGAAGTATTTTGACAAATTCAAAGATCTTCTTATCCAATGTCCTCACCATGGTCTTGAAAAGTGGCGATTATGCCAAATCATTTATGAAGGATTAGATTATTCTTCAAAACTTCCTTAGAGTCAATGTGTCAAGGGATTTTATGAAGAAAAATGCCGATGAAGCTTGGAACTTTTAGAAAATTTATCAGAAAACCATGCAATGGGAACAACGTGATTCATCGTTCCCAATCCAGTTCTAGAGGTCCTTCCTTAGAGTCAAACATAGCCTCAAGCTAAGATGGCTACAATTCTACGCAGTTAGAAACTTTAGAAACCAAAGAACGAGCTCCGCTCAAATCAATCAAGTTTACGCCTCGGGTTGTCATAGCTTGTCTTTCTGACCCATGCTTGAGCAATGTCCACTCTTAGGAAATACTCAATCTCTAGAATGATAAATGCCGCATTCCAAAGATCCGACATGATCCATTTTCTCCAACCTATAATCCAGGTTGGAGAAATCATCCGAATTTTGCATGGAATCAGAGTAATTTCTTGGGAAATCAAAATTTCACTTCCTCTTCAAACCAACAATTCCCTAAGGGCAACGCAGTTTCTTTCAGTTCTCAAACCAATTTTCCACAATCAAATCAGTCATTTCCAAATCAGTTTCCTCATCATCAATCTACAAATCATATTCCTTCAAATGTTGAGAAACGTCTTAATATTTTGGAAAGGGGTTTGGAAGCCTTGATTAAAATATCTACACAGACCACGAACTTGTTGACTCAAACATCTAGCATGATGAACTCCTTTATGCAATTAACAGGATAAATTCTCAACACCAACACTCAAGCCATAGCTAGATTAGAAACCCAGCTTGGTCAACTAGCTAGCGCTATAAGTGAGAGAGAGAAAGGATCATTTTCGAGTCAACCCGTGACCAATCCAAGAAACGCGGGGTCAAGTTCAACTTTTCAAGATCAAGTGAATGCAATCCATTCACAACAAATGTAACTGTGTTAATAATCAAGTCCTTGAGCGAGAGAATTATGTTGAATACATGCATCTTGAAGCCAACATTTGAAGAACCCTTTGTCAATGAACTTAGATTTTTGAAAAATAGAAAACAACAAGATTTTATTTTTGATGAAATTTTTGTTAATAACGAATCTAAGTTCAAAAACATACAACCATTAATACCTACCTTCCATTGCCGCAAACATTACTAAAAGCCCGAAATTTTTAGAATTTAAGCACATCAGTGATTATATCATTTTGAAATTCTTTAAATTTCGGGTAGAATTTTTAGCAATAAGGTAGGATTTAATGTAGAATGTGAGCTTCTCATACTTTATCTTTTATTCTACATTTTTATTTTTGTCTCATAATAATAAAAGAATTTATTCTTCTCTCATGTGAGAGTTTCTTGTTGTTCTTTAAAAAAAGAGAGAGAGAGAGAATAAATTTTGGCTTCACCCCTCATCTTGAAGGTATTCTGAATTTTTATCATTGTTGAAGCTAAATAACAAATATAAGTGCTTTAATTATTATCTATTTTACTTTGTGCATAATAGAATTTGCATTGAGGACAATGCAAAATTTAGGTGTGGGGTGGGAATTAGTCATTTTGCTCTTTATTTTAGTCATTTTTCCTCTTTTTCTTATCATTTTTTCTTTTTATGTCATTTTTCCTCTTTTATTAAAAAAATAGTCACTTGCCAACTTAATAGAGTTGATTAATAATTGATCTATTTAATAGAATTTAAGTCTTCTAATCCTTAGTTAGTTCTATACTCAAGTTTATCTTTTATGATAACTCCAAATAAATTTCTTAAGAAATGACTTTCAAAGTAGTATACTTTACTTAAGTTTTAACTTAGATTTTTAATTAAAGTAATGAAATTTTTGCATGCCTAACTTAGAGTTGAAAATAATTTTTCAAGTTGTCTTGATCCAAATATTGTTCAGAATATATATACATATACACATTTATATATTATACTAACTTAACAAAAGAAGAAAAATTCCTCTTAAAATCATTGGTGGTTCTATTTTACTAAGCCTAAGTTAACTGAGTAATTAAGCCCGAGGAGTATTTCTATGCTTAATGACCTAAGCCTAATTGGGCTGGGATTCATTAGCCCAAAACTCACTAAATGGTCACTTAGAAAGCCCGAATAAAAGAACAAAACCACCAAGGAATAAAGAGTAAAAAAATTCATACTAACCATGTTTTTATATATAGTTATATTTGTATATGTTCTTGAAGAATTAAATGGATTAAAAGACTTGAAGTTTGTTTAAAACAAAGAGTTAGCATGTTCTTTTCAAAACTTTTAAATTAAAATTTTGAGTTAAACTTGGTTTTGTATAACTATAATGGAAGGATTTTCTTAAGAAAATTACATTGGAGTTATGATAAAAATATTTTCTTGAGTATTAACCAACTTCATTTGGAATGGTTGAATATATCAAATGAATTAATTATTTCATTAACTTCTTTAAATTGGCAAGTTGACTGAATTTTGTGGGTATATTCACTGCAAACCCTCACGAGACTACAACTCGCCCACTAGGGTAACCTAAGGGTTTAAAGGCTTGTTGTATACGCTAAATACAACAGCGATTCTGCGAAAGTGAGTTAGGTTTTTATTTTCTTCGCTAGAGGACTAGCAAAAGTTTAGGTGTGGGGTGGGAATTAGTCATTTTGCTCTTTATTTTAGTCATTTTTCCTCTTTTTCTTATCATTTTTTCTTTTTATGTCATTTTTCCCTCTTTTATTAAAAAATAGTCACTTGCCAACTTAATAGAGTTGATTAATAATTGATCTATTTAATAGAATTTAAGTCTTCTAATCCTTAGTTAGTTCTATACTCAAGTTTATCTTTTATGATAACTCCAAATAAATTTCTTAAGAAATGACTTTCAAAGTAGTATACTTTACTTAAGTTTTAACTTAGATTTTTAATTAAAGTAATGAAATTTTTGCATGCCTAACTTAGAGTTGAAAATAATTTTTCAAGTTGTCTTGATCCAAATATTGTTCGTAATATATATACATATACACATTTATATATTATACTAACTTAACAAAAGAAGAAAAATTCCTCTTAAAATCATTGGTGGTTCTATTTTACTAAGCCTAAGTTAACTGAGTAATTAAGCCCGAGGAGTATTTCTATGCTTAATGACCTAAGCCTAATTGGGCTGGGATTCATTAGCCCAAAACTCACTAAATGGTCACTTAGAAAGTCCAATAAAAGAACAAAACCACCAAGGAATAAAGAGTAAAAAATTCATACTAACCATGTTTTTATATATAGTTATATTTGTATATGTTCTTGAAGAATTAAATGGATTAAAAGACTTGAAGTTTGTTTAAAACAAAGAGTTAGCATGTTCTTTTCAAAACTTTTAAATTAAAATTTTGAGTTAAACTTGGTTTTGTATAACTATAATGGAAGGATTTTCTTAAGAAAATTACATTGGAGTTATGATAAAAATATTTTCTTGAGTATTAACCAACTTCATTTGGAATGGTTGAATATATCAAATGAATTAATTATTTCATTAACTTCTTTAAATTGGCAAGTTGACTGAATTTTGTGGGTATATTCACTGCAAACCCTCACGACTACAACTCGCCCACTAGGGTAACCTAAGGGTTTAAAGGCTTGTTGTATACGCTAAATACAACCGCGATTCCTCGCGAAAGTGAGTTAGGTTTTCTTTTATTTTCTTCGCTAGAGGACTAGCAAAAGTTTAGGTGTGGGGGTATTTGATTATCACATTTTAATTATAAATTTATACCCTAATTATCTATTTTACTTTGTGCATATTAGAATTTGCATTGAGGACAATGCAAAATTTAGGTGTGGGGGTATTTGATTATCACATTTTAATTATAAATTTATACCCTAATTATCTATTTTACTTTGTGCATATTAGAATTTGCATTGAGGACAATGCAAAATTTAGGTGGGGTGGGAATTAGTCATTTTGCTCTTTATTTTAGTCATTTTTCCTCTTTTTCTTATCATTTTTTCTTTTTATGTCATTTTTCCCTCTTTTATTAAAAAATAGTCACTTGCCAACTTAATAGAGTTGATTAATAATTGATCTATTTAATAGAATTTAAGTCTTCTAATCCTTAGTTAGTTCTATACTCAAGTTTATCTTTTATGATAACTCCAAATAAATTTCTTAAGAAATGACTTTCAAAGTAGTATACTTTACTTAAGTTTTAACTTAGATTTTTAATTAAAGTAATGAAATTTTTGCATGCCTAACTTAGAGTTGAAAATAATTTTTCAAGTTGTCTTGATCCAAATATTGTTCGTAATATATATACATATACACATTTATATATTATACTAACTTAACAAAAGAAGAAAAATTCCTCTTAAAATCATTGGTGGTTCTATTTTACTAAGCCTAAGTTAACTGAGTAATTAAGCCCGAGGAGTATTTCTATGCTTAATGACCTAAGCCTAATTGGGCTGGGATTCATTAGCCCAAAACTCACTAAATGGTCACTTAGAAAGTCCAATAAAAGAACAAAACCACCAAGGAATAAAGAGTAAAAAAATTCATACTAACCATGTTTTTATATATAGTTATATTTGTATATGTTCTTGAAGAATTAAATGGATTAAAAGACTTGAAGTTTGTTTAAAACAAAGAGTTAGCATGTTCTTTTCAAAACTTTTAAATTAAAATTTTGAGTTAAACTTGGTTTTGTATAACTATAATGGAAGGATTTTCTTAAGAAAATTACATTGGAGTTATGATAAAAATATTTTCTTGAGTATTAACCAACTTCATTTGGAATGGTTGAATATATCAAATGAATTAATTATTTCATTAACTTCTTTAAATTGGCAAGTTGACTGAATTTTGTGGGTATATTCACTGCAAACCCTCACGAGACTACAACTCGTCCACTAGGGTAACCTAAGGGTTTAAAGGCTTGTTGTATACGCTAAATACAACCGCGATTCCTGCGAAAGTGAGTTAGGTTTTCTTTTTATTTTCTTCGCTAGAGGACTAGCAAAAGTTTAGGTGTGGGGGTATTTGATTATCACATTTTAATTATAAATTTATACCCTAATTATCTATTTTATATGAATAAATATCCTGTTAATAACTATTTTTATCTTAATTTGCAGGCTAATGGAGTATTATTGAATAAGAGCCCAAATAAAGATTATTTCAAGCCCAAAAGATCTCTAATGAAGCCCAGAATGCCTAAATCCAAAGCCCACGACTAAGTTTAGAAGTAAAATCTCAACACACATCACTTTCTTGGTCAGAATTATTAATAACTTGGCTTACAATTGAGAATCAAATCAAATATGGAAAAAATAAAGTCAAATTCGTGCTCAGGATGGTCAACCGCAAAGAAAAGACGATATCTCTCAATCCGGGAAGCAGAATTCAATATATTATACATGAAAATTGCCTATCTCGACGAGACGGAGCCATCCAAATAACCAGATTCTCTAAATTTCATCAGCAGTAGCGGGTTATGATAGAAATCCGAATTTAAGTGATATATATTCAATTATTTAAAGGCCAAGTTAAATTCTAAGAAGCCCAAGAGCATTTAAGAGAAGTCCAAGAGTTGTAAAGGAATTAAATACAAAAAAAATAAAGTCCACAAAGCCTATCTCTCAAGGATTAAATCAATGGTCTAGATTATTTGGAGAGATCCTATGGCTATGGGGGTTGTTTAGGGGCTAACCTAAATCCTATGGTTATGAGTGTTACTTGGGGGCCAAGGCAAATCCAAAGGTTGTGAGAGATTCTTGTTATCTATAAATAGAGGGGTAGAGTGAGGGTTTGAGATTGTGAAATATTTTGTAAAAACTCTATTTGGAGAGGAGGGTTACTCTTAATTGAGAAGACCTTCCAAAAATTGTAACTTTTGTTACACAATAAATGAAATTTTTCACCCCTTCAATTTTTTTTCTCTTCTTCTAATCCAAGGACCAAAAGGAGGATTAGATTAAGATCAAGAGTTGTTGGTTTTCCTTTTATTTCTTCTTTTTCTTTCTTGTTCATTTAATTGCTTTGTAGCTTAGATTTACTTTCATGCAATTTAATTTCATGCAATTTACTTTCATGCAATTTACTTTCATGTAATGTATTTAATTCTAGGAGGTAATCATTTAATTTCTTTATGTTGACCATCCCGAAAGCACTAATTTGACTTTATTTTTTCCATATTTGATTTGATTCTCAATTGTAAGCTGTTATTAATAATTCGATCAAGAAAGTGATGTGTGTTGAGATTTTGCTTCTAAACTTAGTCGTGGGCTTTGGATTTAGGCATTCTGGGCTTCATTAGAGATCTTTTGGGCTTAAAATAATCTTCATTTGGGCTCTTATTCAATAATACTCCATTAGCCTGCAAATTAAGATAAAAATAGTTATTAGCAGGATATTTATTCATATAAAATAGGTAATTAGGGTATAAATTTGTAATTAAAATGTGATAATCAGGTTTTCCCAGTGGAGTTTTTATGAGTCGTGCCGTAAGACCACAGAATACCAGGCAGCTCCTCGACCCAATTTTCAACTGCCTCGTCCACCTTCTTCTTCAGAGCTTGGAGGGTGCATTTGTTGGCAGCTTCGACAAGTCCATTGCATTTGGGGTGTGCGACCGAGGAGAACTTGAGGCGGATGTTGTACTCATCACAAAAGCTTCGCAAGCCTCCGCTGTCGAATTGAATACCGTTGTCTGTCATGAAGGAGAGAGGCACACTGAATCGGCATACGATGAACTTCCATACAAAATTTGTGACATTACTTTCACTAATTTTATCCAGGGGCTCGGCCTCGATCCATTTGGTGAAGTAATCAATAGCTACGATTAGGAACTTTCGTTGCCCCGAAGCTATTGGAAGAGGGCCTAGCAAATCTAGTCCCCATTGAGCAAAGGGGATTTGACTCAAAATGGATGTAAGCTCAGTGGCCGTTGCTCACGGAATAGCGGAGAAAAATTAGCACTTTTTGCATAGAGATACCAGCCTTTTGGACTCGGGTATTATTGTGGGCCAATAATATCCTTGACGGATGATTTTTTGAGCAAGAGTCCTGGCCCCGAGATGATTCCCACACGTCCCTTCATAGATTTCCCTGAGGACGTAATTGGCCTCTGATGGCCGAAGACACTAAAGATATGTCTCCACGCCGCTGCTAGAATATGACAATCGATAGAGCTGGTCATCGAGCATGAGGTAGCGACGAGCGCTCCTTTGGAGACTTCTGGCTTCAGTGGCGTTCCCTGGTAGGGTCCCCTGTGTTAGGTACTGGATGATGGGATCCATCCAGTAAGGCTCTGTGGGTATCTCGGTTTGCATGACAGCCTCTGATGTCTTTGTGATGTTGGGATGCTTGAGGGTATCAGTGTAGATGGGCCCCGAGCTGCTTCCCGAAGTGGTCGATCCGAGTTTTGACAAGGCATCCGCCCAAGCGTTCAGGGCTTGGGGGACTTGGGCGATCTTGTAATTAATGAATTTGGTAAATAATTATTTGATCGCCTCTAGATATAGAACCATTCTCGAATCTTTGGCAGCATACTCGCCATTCACCTGGCGGACGACAAGTTGGGAGTCAGCCAAAATATAGAGTCACTCGACCTTTGTGGCTAGAGCGGCTCGAAGACCTGCTAGAAGCGCTTTATATTTGGCCTCATTGTTCGAGGTAGAGAAACTAAAGGGGATGGAGTGCTCATATATCGACCCGTCGGGGCTGCGCAGAACCACTCCTGCTCCACTGCCGACTTCACTGGAGGATCCGTCTACCTTCAACAACCACCAAGAGGCAAACTCTGGTGAATCATATCCAAGGATGTGGCGTGTTTAAGGAAAGGGTGCTTTGGCTACTTGAGATGTCGAAGGCTCCTGCTGAGTTGGCGGCAATGGTGCGGCTGGTTCGTCGTCTGGTATGGTTGATTCGATGAGGAAATCGGCCAGGGCTTGGGCCTTGATTGTCATCCTCGGCTCAAACTGTACATCGTGCTCGCTGAGCTTGATCGACAAGGCGACCATTCTCCTGAGGTGGTGGGACTGCCGAGTGCCTTCTTTAAGGGTAAACTCATCCGCACTATTATGGAATGGGCTTGAAAGTAGGGGCGAAGCCTCCTAGCTGTGGTGATGAGGATGAAGGAAGCTTTCTTTATGAGGAGATAATTGAGTTCCCCCGCCTTCAAGATTCGGCTGACATAGTATACAGGCTTCTGGGTGTTTTCCTCCTCCCGAATTAGAACAGAGCTGGCGGCTTCAGGAGAGACGGCCAACTATAGATACAAGGTCTCTCCCTCTCTCGGCTGGCTCAGCAGTGGCTTGGTGCTTAGATAGATCTTGAGATCCCTGAAGGCAGCACTGCATTCGGCCCTCCAACTGTTGCTTTCTTTAAGCTTCTTGCTTCCCCTCAGTATCTTGAAGAATGGGAGGCTTCTCTCGGCAGATTTAGAAAGGAAACGACCAAGTGCCGTTATCTTCCCATTCAGTCTCTAGACGTCCTCCAATGATCTCAATGCCCCTCTGGGTAATCATGAACCCGAGAAATTTCCCCGATTGCACCCCAAAAGTGCCTTTAGCTAGATTGAGCTTCATGCGGTAGCGCCAGAGGGTAGAGAAGGTTTCGTCTAAGTCTGCTATGTGGGCCGATGCCTGCTTTGACTTCAGCAGAAGGTCGTCCACATAAGCTTCCACATTGTGACCAATCTGAGGCTTGAAAATTCTGTTGACCAGCCTCTGATATGTGGCCCCAACATTCTTGAGACCGAAAGGCATCACCTCATAGCAATAGGTCCCTTGGTCCGTAATGAATGATGTCTTCTCCTGGTCGTGTTCCGCCATGAAGATCTGGTTGTAGTCAGAGAACGCGTCCATGAAGCTAAGAAGTTCATGTCATGCGCTTTCATCTACTAGTTGATTGATCTGGGGGAGAGAATAGCTGTCTTTGAGACAGGCTTTGTTGAGATCAGTGAAGTCCACACACATCCTCCACTGGTCAAGAGCCTTTTTTACCAACACTACGTTGGATAGCCACTCTGGGTATTGCACCTCTCGAATGAAATCGGCTCTTAGGAGTCGGTCGACTTCTTCAGCGGCCGCCTTCTGTCTTTCTGGGCCGAGGTGTCTTTTCTTCTACCGAACTGGCTTGGTGTGTCGGTCGACTGCAAGCTCATGGCTGATCACTTTGGGGGGGGATTCCCAGCATGTCTTCAGGTCCCCATGCGAACACGTCGAGGTTCGCCAATAGGAGCGTAATCATAGCCCCTCGTAGGGACTCTACGAGGTCGGACCCAATCTTGATCTTCTTCTTCCCCTCCGAGTCGATTGGGATCTCTTGAAGCTCCTCCACTGGAGTCGTTCTCTCCCATTCTGATGCCTTCTCCATCTAAAAGTAGGCCTTCTCGATGGGTAGGGTTTCTTATGCTCCCTTTCCCTTCGTCGAGAGCAGATAGTAGGATCTGGCTTCCCATTTTTTGCTCCGGGCGACTCTAACACCTTCAGGGGTCGGGAACTTCAGCATCTGGTGGTATGTGGAAGGAATGGCCAGTAGGAGGTGGAGGGCTGTCCTGCCCAATATGACATTGTGGGCCAACTTGAGGTCCATTACCAAAAATTAAACTTGGACCGTGGACTGTCGTGGGTACTCGCCGATAGTCAAGGGAAGTGTGATCATCCCTTCGGGTAGGAGGGAATGTCCAGTGAATCCAATGAGAGGGCCTCGACAAGGTTGCAGCCTAGATTTGTCGATGCCCATCTTGTTAAAAGCGTCGATATATAAAATATCGACCGAGCTCCCCGTGTCGACCATAATCCTCTTGACTTGGAAGCCGTCAATCCCTGCCGTAATGACAATAGGATTGTCATGAGGCGTCTCAACGCCTTTCAAATCCGCATCGCTAAAGGAGATGGGCTCTTTGGCTCTCGGCTTCTTGTCACACGTGTTGACCCACAATGCTCGTTTAGCATACCTCTTCCAAGCATTGTTGGATGCCCCTCCAGCCATGGGACCACCACTGATGGTGTTGATAACTCCCCTGTGGCTAGGCTCGACGGGTCGACTGTCGGGTTGTGGCTAAGGGCGAGACGACCACGAACGAGACCTCCGGTCGGCTCTTCCTGGGCCCACTTCTCTCTTGTCTCTCAAGGAGATAAACTTCTTTAAATACCCCCTCTAAATTAGGTCTTCGATGTCCCACTACAAGATTCAACAATCATTAGTGAGATGGCCATGATTGCGATGATATCGGCAGAATTGCCGGGTATCTCGGCTCCGAGGGTCCGATCTCATTTTAGGAGGCGGGGTAGTTAGATGTCCCTCCTTTTGGACCATGTGGAGGGCATCGGTAAGTGAGGTGTTGAGGACCATGAGGGCTGGTCTCGGCACCGGCTCCCTTCTTCAGTCCCTCTTGTCGGACCGGTTTGAGCGGGAGTCGACCCTTGGAGGATCCCTGGGCCACTCCTGCCTTGGTAGGGGATCTCGACCACCCTAGCCGGTGCTATGACCAGACGTTGACTTATTTGGCGGTGCCGACATCGCAGCGGGTGTTCTGAGCCCGCTAGCTAGAAGCGGGGTTGTCGGTAGCTACTAAGCGGTAGGGTTCTTCTTGTGTAGCTACGCCACCGGCTATCGCCTTATAGGATCGAGCATCCTCCATATCCATATACACGTGAGCCATAGCCATTAGCTGTTCATAGCTGGTGACTGGTTTCTTGGCAAGCGAGTCGGCCAGCTCATTGCTCTGCAGACCGGCTACTATGGCGGACATGGCGACCGCACTCCTAGGGTCGTGAACCTCCAATCTTTTCACCTGGAACCTTTTGAAATAGGCTCATAGGCTCTCTCCGAGCTCTTGCTTTGTCTGTATCAGCACATGAGGAGGCAGCTTCTGCTTGGTGTCGGCTAAAAACTGGTGCACAAACTTCTGGCTGAGCTTCTTGAAGCTGCCGATGGACTTCTTCTCCAAGGCATTCCACCAAAGCTTGGCACTCCCCGACAGGGTGATAGGGAAACACCGACAAATGATCGCCTCGGATGCCCGCAGCATGTTCATCGTGTCATAGTAGTTTTGGAGATGCTCGGCTGGGTCCCCCTCCCCCTTATACTTCTCCACCTACGGCATTTTAAACTGCTCGCAGGTGGTCTTCATGATGTCATTGGTGAGAGGAGTGTTTCCCCCTATGGCTTTGGCGATGGGTCGGTAGGTCCTATCATAGCCGGCTGCTTCATGAGTAGCTGAAGGTCCTGAAGTGATAGGACGGTACTAAGAGTTCCGCGGCACTGTTGCTGCATGCTCCTTGTTACAACTAGGGCCAGGGCTCTCATCGGAGCCTTCGATGTATTGAAGGTGACTCCACCGGGAGTCCGCAAGGCGAGTCGCCTGGCGTGGTGGGGGGGACATGTACCCGGAGCGGTCTCTCCGCTGCTTGGCCTCAACATGCAGAGTATGAGGAGGGGCTATAGGTTGAGGTTCAGACAAAAGGCGAGTTGCCGACCGTTGGTCGCCCAAAGGCGGAGGAACAGCGGAGTTGAGGGGATGCGGTTGAGGGAACCGGCTAAAGAGCTCACTGGTGAAAGCTGCAAACTACTGCTGAAAGGTGTGGGTGATCTTCTGAGTAGACTCATCAAGTTGGGTTTGAGTGACATAACCCTGACGTGGTCCTCCAGGGATGGATTAATCAGCCCTATGCTCAGAACCAGACATGTTTACTTGGAAAAGAAAGAGGCCCCACGGGGGGCGCCAAATTGTTGATGGTTTAAATCACACAGTCACTTGTTTCGGAGTTAAAGATGATTAGGGGCCGCTCACTTTCCCGAATATCTAGTTTTGAGATAAGCTGTTCTTCCCTGCACATGTAAAAATTCGTAAGAGGGAGGGGTTGGTGTCCCCGGTTGTTCCTCCGATGATCAAGTCAGCAAAGTGCTTGAGTGAAGAGGTAAAATGGAACTGTCCAAGTTCTTCAGTACAGCCAACTAAGAAAAATCTGTGTAAAGGCTTAGAAATTGCTTACCTAGATGTAGGAAATAGTCCCCCTATTTATAGTGGCAATAGAGGGGTGATTTGGTAACTTTGGTCGAGTATGGCTGGTGGCTGAGTCAGCATTTGCTTTACAGGTGGTGGTTGCTGAGTGGAGAGTCACTTCGGCATTTAATGTGAAGTGACTGGGGGCATGGGGCGCCTATGTGGTCCGATGTGTCATAAAGATCTTCGGGGATGGAGAAATAAAGTGCATGTCCATGCATGTAATGCGATGGCGATAAGCTGTCAGCGGGGGGCTCGAGGTCAACTGTCGTCTTTCTACTCGCCTGGCCGAGTGTCGAGAAGTACCGCCTTTCGAGTCAACTTCGCAAGATATCGCCCGAGGGGATGGCCGAGTGGACCGTTCGCTGAGTCGGCCTATTAAGAGGGTCAGCATGTACCGCCTTTCGAGTCAACTTCGCGAGATGTCGACCCATCGAGTCGGTCATGTCGAAGTTCTTGGCCATCCTGAGGCATTGAGTTAACTTGATTAGGTGCTTAGTGTGGGACACTTGTCTACTATAAAAGTGGGATTAAAATTTAGTAACAGAAACCCCATAACACTTTCATATATTTGTTGAAAATGCTAATAGTGAGCAAAAGAGAGAGTGTGTGAGAAAATTAATCTCTAATTTATTTTAAACTTAGGCCTCGTTTGGTACACGGGAATAGAGTCAAGTGAGAACGAAAAGAAGGTAGGAATGGAATGGAATAGATGGAGGAATGGAATGCTCATTCTCATTCTCATGTTTGGGTGCGTTTAAAGAATGAAACAGGAATGACAATCTTATTCTCATTACCACGTTTGGTATCATTTCTTCACAAGTGAGAATAAAATTTAGTTTTCTAATAATGCTCTTACAAAACACGTAATTTTAAAATCATAAAAATATTTTAAAAATGACTAAATAATTCCTTTTTAAGAAAAATGAGTTTTATAGAATGATATTTTTTCTTATAGAAATAATATTTCATGTGATAGTTATATTTGGCACACCGCCTTAGCAACAATTTCAAACTTTTGTTATTAATTGAAAAATAATTTTCATAGAAATTATTTTTGATTATAAATAGAAAACATGTTAACTTTTAGTCCAGATATAAAATTTCTATGAAATTTCAAATGCACCTTTGACTTTAAAAATTGATTATAAATAGAAAACATGTTAACCTAGAAAGTTTGAAGGAATAGAAAACATGTTAACTTTTAGTCCAGATATAAAATTTCTATGAAATTTCAAATGCACCTTTGACTTTAAAAATTGATTATAAATAGAAAACATGTTAACCTAGAAAGTTTGAAGGAATAGAAAACATGTTAACCTAGAAAGTTTGAAGGAATAGAAAACATGTTAACTTTTAGTCCAGATATAAAATTTCTATGAAATTTCAAATGCACCTTTGACTTTAAAAATTGATTATAAATAGAAAACATGTTAACCTCTAATAAAAATATAAAGTTCCAAACACACCTCTCATCAATTAAACACATTGTTTCTTGTTGTGAGTGCTTTGAAAAATTACTACAAAGATTTAGGCGATATGCTTCAATAGAACTTCAAATCATACATCCAAAGGTAAAATTATATCACATATTATAAAACTAAACAAAAGCACAAATGTATACAAGAGATCAATTCCATATGCATGCTACATGATTTATGATCAATTCCATATGCATGCATGAAGAGAGAGATCGAAGAAAACACTAAATTTTGATGGATTAGAAAACATGTTAACTTTTAGTCCAGATATAAAATTTCTATGAAATTTCAAATGCACCTTTGACTTTAAAAATTGATTATAAATAGAAAACATGTTAACCTAGAAAGTTTGAAGGAATAGAAAACATGTTAACCTCTAATAAAAATATAAAGTTCCAAACACACCTCTCATCAATTAAACACATTGTTTCTTGTTGTGAGTGCTTTGAAAAAATTACTACAAAGATTTAGGCGTATATGCTTCAATAGAACTTCAAATCATACATCCAAAGGTAAAATTATATCACATATTATAATCATGAAATATTAGCCCCACATATATATTTTAAAAAGAAACAATGATTACCTAAGCCGAGTCGCGTCGAGGGGAAGATGAAGATTTTTTCTACTTTACTTGCAGACGTGATGTGGAACGAGGGCAAAGTTGAACAAATAACACTATTTTAATAATTGACATCTATTCGTATATATTTGTACGAGTAGCTAATGATATTTTTCTATAGAAATAATTTTTCATGTGGGAATTTATATCTATTCGTATTTTTTAAGGAGGGTATAATCAAAATTTATTTGATTATTTTCATTCCCACTTAAGTGGAAATATCAATTCCTTATTAAATGGTTGGGAATGACAATTCCCACATAAAGTGGGAATTGATAAAAAGTGGGAATAGCAATCCTAGCATCTAAAAATACATCGTGTTTAGTAGGCATAAATAAAGAGTTAGAATTGCATTTCATTCTCACTCATTCCCGCGTACCAAACGAGGCGTTAAAGAATAGAAAATGTGAGAGTGGGAAAAGAAGAGATAACGTGGAAAAGATGAGGTGACCAACAACTAATAGAGTTCTGTCTTGCCAATTCCTTAAAAAAGCTAGGAATTGTTTTTTCTTAGAATTAAGATAGTTTCTCTACTTTATAGAAAGTGTCTCCAAAATTTTTTTTAACAAACAACATATAGTAATCCTATAATGTTCTACAAGTTACTTTTTGTTCCATTTTCTAGCTTTCCACACAGTTTTCATTTATTTTGAGCAAAGTTAATAGCCCCTTAATCAATTAAATTAGGGAAAATTGCTTGTAGAGAGCAAAACTTAAAGCCTCATGCATAAAACCCCCAAGAAAAAGTCTAATGCTGAAAACTCCTTTGAACCAAACAATAATTCATTTAACCTCCCAAGACCACTTTACACCTCATCCCTCTTTTTTCTTCCCCTTTTTACCCTTTTTGTCTTCACCTTCTTTTTCTTCTTCCCTCAAACCCAAAAAAATAGTTCATCTACACCCCCTACAGCTCACCATTTTATTTCCTCGACTGCTGCTGCCTCGCTCCGGCAGCTGAGCCGTGGCTTTCTCAGAATCATCGACGGGAAGTGATCGCCGGAGGGATTCTCTACAGGATCTTTGAGTTTTTACGGCAGCGCGTAGAGACTTTCTTAGGATTTGGGTTAGGGTTACGATTAAGGGCGGCATCTGGGGGCTTTCCCGAAATCTTTTTTTTTATTTTCTTCCTTCTTCATCTTATTCATCTCATTCTCTCATCCAAAGAAAATGTCAATAGAAACTGCTGCGATGGCAACAACGAACCTGACCGAGGAGGGGAGGAGGCTAAGGAGGGTGTGAGAGAGGGGATGACACAGAGATCTCATTCTCCGATCTCTGCCACGTCCAGGAGTACTCCCTCGCTGGCCTTGTTTGCTTGCTGCAATAGCTCTGGCCTCATCTAACTCGAGGTGATGCGATGTGGTGCCTCTTGATGAGCGAGCTCCACATGGGCCGAGCAACCTCGATCGAGATCCCGTCCTCTGCTGCTGCCATAACAGGAGGAGGCCCTGGGATGTGCAAGTTCCATGATTCGAAAAGGAGGGTTCAAGTTCCTACAAGATCGAATTCTAGATCGGCCAATGAGGGAGTACTACTGGAGGTGGTGGAGATCAGAGAATTGAGAACCTTCACTGTTGTCACTTTGCAACCTTAAAAAATAACTAGGCTAGTGAAGAATTAGACAATAGAAAAAAATCAAATTAATTGAATTAGCTTCCTTTCTGATAAATTTGGGAATTGTAAGAGAAAAGTTGGTTATGAAAGAGAAAGAAAAATTGTAACTTATTTTAGGCATAATTGAAATTATTGTTATTTGTAGCATTGTACAAATATTATGAGTTTGAATCAAGAGAAATACATTCAAATTTCAATAATCAGAAATTAACTATAAATCATGTATACAAGGCTCATCCCAATATTATAACTTTTAGTGATGGAGTATAATATCAACAACTCTAGGCATTTTAAGTTTAATTGTCATTTTTGTTTAAAAAAGAGCTCAATCAGATCACTTTGAGCCACGACCTAAGTCTCTACTCATCCCAATACATTTTCTCATATTAAAAGTGGACAAATAAGTATCAAGTGGTTATTTATGAATTTTATGTGAGATATTTGTATTTTTCATGATAGTTATTCAAGATTCTGTGATATCTTTTAATATCTTGTGACACTTATTCCTTAACTGTGATAATGTAGTAGTTTTCTATGACCTTTTCTTATTTCTTGTGATACTTATACGCTGATTGTGATACATATCCATTTTCTATGATTTTTTATTTTTGTGACACTTATCCCTTAACCGTGATGCATAGTCATTTTCTCGTAACTTTTTCTTATATTCTATGACACTTATACCTTAACCGTAATGCGAAGTTGTTTTCTGTGACTTTAACTTATTTCATGTGACGCTTATTTATTAACTGTGATACATAGTCATATCCTGTGACTTTTACTTATTTGCTGTGATATTGTTCATTAATTGTGATATATAATTGTTTTCTATGACTTTTACTTGTTTTCCCTGACACTTATTTGTTAACTGTGATACATAGTCATTAGACGTTGCAATTGTTTGTTATTTATGACTACGTTATTGTTCGTTTGGTATTTGTGAGTTATCGAACATCACATTTATTTCTTATTGTGATGTATTTCACATTTAAATGTGAGAAATAAATAAGTGGTGGCATAGATGAGTCTCAAGGCCGCGAGGTCATGGGAAGGTGTTTTTTTATAATAATTTTCAGCATTCCTAACACATGGGTATGTTTTCTGAGGGAAAGAACATGCGACTTTAATATTTTGTCACATTACAAGTGGATTCATAAGTATTCAAGTGGTTATTTCTGAATTTTATGTTGCATATCTCCATTTCTCTTATCTTTTTACCCATTCATTCTCATCTTCTCCTCCTTCTATCCCTCCCCCCCCCACCCCAATCAAAAAAAAGGACAACCATGCTGATGCCCCTCCAACTATATTGACCTTATCGTTTAGATGGATGCCTTCAATCCAAAATTAAAGTTTCAATTACTGAGATCAGTGTGGCCCTCTTCGTATGTGGCGATGAAGGACATCGACGGGGAGAGGAAGGAGGGAGAGAAAAAGTGACTTTAATATTTTATGCATGACAATAATCAACTTAATGAAAGAGACAATCCTCAACAAAATAAACTGAATTAATGATCAGTGTGGCCCTCTTCTTGATTTACATTCTTGATTGGGTGGTGTTATTCTAACTACTCTTATAGAAAACTTTTTGATTTGATTTTTTTGTTCCCGTTTTAATAGTGATTGAGATAGGTTGGTCTAACCATTTTATTCACTACTGTTTGATACATATGATAATTATTTGTTATAGTTATGGTCATGTTACTTCCAATATTGCTAAAATAAGTAAAAGCTACGAATATGACTATGTATCACGCTTAATAAATAAGTGTCACATGAAATAAGTAGAAGTCACAGAAAATGGCTATGTATCACAGTTAATAAATAAGTGTCACAAGCAATAAGTAAAAGTCATAGAAAATAATTATGTATCACGCTTAATAAATAAGTGTCACATGAAATAAGTAAAAGCTACGAATATGACTATGTATCACGCTTAATGAATAAGAATCACAGTAATAAGTAAAAGCTACGAATATGACTATGTATCACGCTTAATGGATAAATATCATAGGAAATAAGTAAAAGTCACAGAGTTGTCTATTTATCACGCTTAATAAATAAGTGTCACATGAAATAAGTAAAAGTCATAGAAAATAATTATGTATCACAGTTTGTGTTTGAGAAAATGACTGTGTATCACAGGGTTCTCAAATAATATAACAAAATAACATTGTATTTGTTAAACATCACAAATAACTAACAAATGTAATATTTAGTAGGTTAACGTCACAAATCACGTACATCTCTCACTAATTTTATAATCCAATAGAATCCATTGTCACTTCAATACATGAGGGAGATTAATTTCAATGGTTTCAATCTCTAAACAGTTTGTTTTCTATTAAGTTGACATTAGCGTTAATTTGGTTAACGTTATATAGTTTAGTCAAAATTAACTCTGAATGACCGAATTCTTTACCCGACAAACTGATTAACTTTTATTGATAGATTGGGAGAACTACATCACATAAAAGAAGAGCTATAATTTATGAATATAAAATTGAAGGAGAAAAGAACAACAATATAATCCCGTAGAGAGGCCATTTCCTCACCCTTGCATCAAGGCCTTCATTGTCGCTTCCTTAGTTGTTAACCTGAAGCTTCGAAATTCCTCCACTCCTCTACTACACTTTTAAAATCATCCGCTATCCATTTCAAGGTGGGGACAATATTATTACCCCGAACAACCTAGACATTACGGAAAATATTCTAAGAAGAACGCTCAGAAAGTCCATCAAGATTGGATTCCTGCAAAGAACAAGCTATCTGAAGCTCCTCAAGCTTTAATAGAATGAAGATATCAAACATGTGGACGCTCTAAGTCAAACCAGTACAGGAAGAGCCAGAGGAGACTCGTATGAGTGAGGGCAGAAAAGGGAGAGGGTTAGTTGGTCACCACAGAGGGTTAGTCGAAGGAGACTTGGTACAATGCGGTAAAATTCTCATGTAATAGGCTTACTGACAAAATTGTCAAAGCAATGGAGGGGACAATTCTAGCCATTAGAATAGACAAAGCTGATCATATCTTCAAGCAATACACAAAAGCATTAATCTCTTCTGCAGTGGTCAGAAGTGAAGGCTTATGCGAGCACTTGCGTTGATACCCTCTCGATCCCAATTTGAGCAACTCCACGAGTAAGCAACCAAATTGATAGGCCTCAATAGCACTCTATGTAAATACGATCCCCCTAGATTTCACAGCATTGACGAAAGCTGCAAGTTTAGCTCCTACTAGCTCATATAAATAGATTCCGAACTAATGTCAATATAAAAAGAAAACCTGGATGATGGTGAAAGAGCGCTTCCCTTAATTTATCCTCTCCTCGTTGGTTAAGGTACCGGTAGCCAGTCCCAAAGATTTAGGATTAGGGTTTGGTATCCAAATTGGGGAACCCTTGAGGCGCCAAAGATCAAGATAGGTAGCAACATAGAGTGGCCATGGATCGTTTCTCTAGGGTTACTCTAACGATCCTCAGACGAAAGGTAACAAAAATTCAAAACTAGAAAACAGAGGGAACTATCTCTTTTTGTGGTTCTGACGTTGTCTCCAATACAAGTTTGGGATTATCTAAGAATCAGGATGAAGATGTGATGAGATTAAAAAAAAAAAAAAGGGGAAATTTTTTGTGTGCAGGTGAAGGTGAGGTATTTTGGGTGAAGAAAGGAGAAGAAGATGAAGGGAGAAGATGAAAAAGAGAATAGAAAAGAGTAGAAAAGGAATTAGAAAGTGGGTTATGATGTGTAAAGTTATGTAAGGGGTTAGAAGAATAATTTTTTGAGTTCAAGGAGTTTTGGGGGTTTGACTTTTCCATAGGGTGGATGATGCATAACATTTTATTTTTTGCTGTCTACAAGCAATTTTCCCTTAAGTTATATAAGAACATTACATAAATAAACTAGTTTATTATCTATTAAGCTAATTAAAATCAACTGCAAACAAGTTATAGCAAGTATATATTCTTTTTCAGGTTCGAACTCTTGGCTTCTAATAGAGTAAATGCAACGTGTCTTCAGTAAGTGGCATTTGTCCCCTCAAAAATTGAAGTTAAGGCCCAAGGGCTATATTTGGGCTTGAAGGTCAGCCCGTAAAACTACTACTTGTTTAGGCCTAAACTTGTGACTTGTAGGCGTGCATTTCAAAATGACGGTGTTTCTTGTTCTGACTTCTCAGCTTTGGGCTGCATCTAAAAAGAAATATTCTTTTCAATGTTTGGTTGAAGATGTCATTCAATTCTTATGCTTTGTTATATGGAGAGGGAAAAAAAACAAACAAAAACAGATAATCAAAAAAGAGAGGAAAGTTGAAGGATATTTCTGCAAAAGAAATTTCCTTATCCTGTGAAAAAATGTTAATATTCACGATGAAAAGTGAATTATAACGAGATTCTGATACAGTCTATCTTATAATTTTGTTGTATCAAAAACTTTATCTCTCAAGAAACTTAATTCATCTCTGTAAGAAAATTCTCAATTCAAAAATCACAGAGGACCTTTCTTGTATCTCATGATTACCTTTCTTCTCTTTTTTGATTCAGTTCATCTGGTCCTGTGTCTTTGTAGGTAGTTATGCACACTAATATTTAATCTTCAACTTCAAATCTCAAAACTTTAAGTGATATGTATATACAATGGCATGCACACTGCTTGCAAAGATTGGATTTTGGTATTTAAATAGAAATATAGCTTTGGGTCCCTATTGGACGAGATTGACTTCTGTTGTAACTTCAAGAAGATTTCGTTTGGGTTGGAAAATGAAAATGGATCATGAGGTTGTTTTTTTAGTGTTCGGTTTCAATGGAGTTGAGTGAAAAAGATCAGGAGGAGGATGCATGGAGGCTAGAAGGAGGAGGCAGAAGCAGCCATAAGCTATGAAGGCGGGTGAGATTCGGAGGGGAGAAGAGAGGAAGGAGATGATGCAGGGGAGCTTAAAATTTTAGGGGGTGTGTCCAACAATTTTAAGAATGTAGGGGGATTTTCACAACTTGTCTACAACACCTTATTTCAAATTATTCGATAATCCAACCAGCAGCCCCGGAGTCCATCCTAAAAAAGTTCAAATATCCTACCAAAAAGTTCCACTCTAACTAGAAAATTCTAGTCCTAATTTAAATTCTAGATTGTCTAGTTTTTACACAGCATATCCTAGTCATGGCAAACAATCCCAAACGAAAAACACCCTAAATTGAAGTCCAAGAAAAAACCTTGAGACCTCATTGCCAATCCTCATCCCGTTAGCAATAGTTTTCTGCAATCAACTCTCCTATTCCAAAACTTCAATCTTCAGTTAGATCAACCCCCCCCCCCCCCCAACCCCCCTAGCCAAAGAGAGAGAACTAAAGTTTGATCGACTACCCCACGATTACATAAACCATTACTAGCTATTCGCGGTAAAAGTCGGTTTTGTATTCATTGTTTGTTGAACTTGTTTACAGCTTCGTTGGCCTACAACAAAATTCAAACAAAAAGAAATGCCTTTTATTTCAGCGCATAATGAAAACAAAATTACAACTTTTTCCTTTTAGAACAAACGCCGGATCTCTATTATTCGATCCTCGCTATGTGGGTTCTTCGTCTGCGTCGGGATCTTGTCCGTGGACGCATCACAAGAATTCGATCCGTGGAAACCCTGTTCGAACTACAGACGCAGGCTCGCTTCACGAAGGAAACGGTTTAAGGGGATCACACTCACGGCGAGAGGATCGCCGGGATCACACTCACGGCGAGAGGATCACGGAGTGGGTGAGATCAACTAGGAGAAATCACAGCTATTCTCAGAGTCAACTCAATTTGCTTACCCGGCTATTGAAGATCCGACGAGATCGAACTTGTGATCACCGGTGCTCGAACGGTGCAACGACGGCTCAGATCTCGCGAGAATTATTCAAAAATCAGAAATCCTAACCGAAATCCCTTCCAAATTCTCCCAAAATCCCCCAATCGAGGAAGACCCCCATTTATAAGATCGGGAACGCCGCCACACAAGTGGCTCGGCCACTTGTCGAGGCACCTCGCCAGTTGTCGAAGTGGCTCGCCATGATGGTCGAGCCACCTCGCCACTTCGCCGAGGTAACTCGGTGGCCTTGGTTCATTGCTACTGCTTCACGTTTCGCTTTTTCTCGATCTTCCGGCTTAGGTCCCGCTTATTCGACTCTTGGTCTTCCCCGACTTAGATTTAGTTCCGACTAACTCTTGATTTGTTCCGGTTCCTCAGTTCTAAAATCCGATCGCCTATTCAAGTCCGGCTTAAACCGTGCTTGTGACGCCGTGGTTTGCCGTCGGGTTCGTGGTCTCAACGATTCGACGTCCAGATATCCGATGGGTTGTCATTCGCCGACTTCCGCCACGAAGTTGGTTTCGGGATCTTGTAAGTATTTTTCAACACCTACAGATACCCTCCAAAGTGTTTCAGCCTCGTTCTTTATAGGCGAGCCCGAATACTTTGGACATGATGGTTCCCGCCTTCACCGCAGAGGGTCCCAAAAGTTAGCTTCAAGTCTTTAATTCTTTCAGATCATCCGCTTTGTAGGATTTCTCGATAAGGTCACGGTGCCGCATTTATTGTCCGACCGCTTGTTGAAATCTTGATTCAAGCCGGTGGGGCGAAGTTTTGTTTGTAACTCGTGTCGCTTGGTTGTTGTTTAACTAACCATCGACTTTTGACTTCTCCGTGATATCGGCGAACTCCTTGTTGGCTACACGCTGATCGGTGTCGAATACGCGGAATTTCATAACCCTCAATCGCTAATTCTTCCATCATCACGGTGTTGTTGGTTTGACCACGCCGAGGAAAAATCTTTTCATGGAGATATCCTCCGAGGATTCCTTGTCAAAACAGGAGACAATTTGGCCTTCAACCATCGTCCTAGCCTTCAATCGGCGAGTGCGATGCGTTGACCGTTGTTGGGATATGATTATCCACAGCGGGAGAAGTTTCTTCGAGACTAGACACGTTGTCCGGTGTCAATATGATTTTCATGCCTCGTCAGATTATTCCTTTTTGGGATATTATAGTGGGAGGAAAAGGGTTATCGAATTATCCTTAAGAATATGGGTTTATTCTCTAGGAACTTCTCGTTGAAAATTGGGGAATAGTTTATACTCATATTCCTAATTGGAGTAGGATTAGGCGACGCGTTGATTAGCGTCGATGCAATCCGCACGATTGAGTTATCCCTAAGAATATTTTTATGGAAATATTCTTTCGAACTTCGACAAATTAGGAAATAGTTTATACTCATATTCCTAATTGAGTAGGATTAGGCGACGCGTTGATTTAAGGCCGATGCTATCCAAGACGATCGAAGTTATCCCTAAAAATATTTTTATGGAAATATTCTTCCGAACTTCTCGACAAATTAGGAAATAGTTTATACTCATATTCCTAATTGAGTAGGATTAGGCGACGCGTTGATTTGCGCCGATGCTATCCAAGACGATCGAAGTTATCCCTAAGAATATTTTTTTATGGAAATATTCTTTCGGGAACTTCTCGACAAATTAGGAAATAGTTTATACTCGTATTCCTAATTGGAGTAGGATTAGGCGACGCGTTGATTAGCTTCGGGGGCCTTCGCGAGGTGTTATCCTCGCCAATAAATCTTCGTAATCTTTCCAAATATAGCGGAGGGAGTAGGAGCCAATCAACGGACTGATTTGGCACTATTTTGACATCCGGATAAGGTTCCAATTAGGACTCCTAATTAGGGGCTGATTAGAGTCCTAATTAGAATTGATTTGGGCCCATTAGGAGTTGTTATAAATACCCATGATCCCCTTTGCCTCGACCTAGGCCGCCCCTTTGTCTCTTTTTTCTCTTGTTTTCATCTCCTCTCGCGACCGCCTCATCTCCTTCGATCAACAAGGTATCGCACGCAACTTTTGCAATCAATTTCCTTCTTTCTTCTCTCCTTCTTTTTGTTTGTTTCGCATGAACAGGTGCACAATCGGCAAAGGCGGAGAAACGGCGTCGATGGTGGCGTGATCGGGCAGCGTCGGCCGATACCGAGTGGCGGGGCGTGCTGGCGCTGACTGAAGTAGCGGCTTTGGAGGCGATTGGGAAGAGCCAAAATCCTCCTTTGTGGGGACCGACGCCAGATTCGCTTTCATCTTCCCATGTGTACACTCGCTACGACCCCGCTTCATTCTCTTTGTGAGGCGATTGGGAAGAGCCAAAATCCTCCTTTGTGGGGACCGACGCCAGATTCGCTTTCATCTTCCCATGTGTACACTCGCTACGACCCCGCTTCATTCTCTTTGTGAGGCGATTGGGAAGAGCCAAAATCCTCCTTTGTGGGGACCGACGCCAGATTCGCTTTCATCTTCCCATGTGTACACTCGCTACGACCCCGCTTCATTCTCTTTGTGAGGCGATTGGGAAGAGCCAAAATCCTCCTTTGTGGGGACCGACGCCAGATTCGCTTTCATCTTCCCATGTGTACACTCGCTACGACCCCGCTTCATTCTCTTTGTGAGGCGATTGGGAAGAGCCAAAATCCTCCTTTGTGGGGACCGACGCCAGATTCGCTTTCATCTTCCCATGTGTACACTCGCTACGACCCCGCTTCATTCTCTTTGTGAGGCGATTGGGAAGAGCCAAAATCCTCCTTTGTGGGGACCGACGCCAGATTCGCTTTCATCTTCCCATGTGTACACTCGCTACGACCCCGCTTCATTCTCTTTGTGAGGCGATTGGGAAGAGCCAAAATCCTCCTTTGTGGGGACCGACGCCAGATTCGCTTTCATCTTCCCATGTGTACACTCGCTACGACCCCGCTTCATTCTCTTTGTGAGGCGATTGGGAAGAGCCAAAATCCTCCTTTGTGGGGACCGACGCCAGATTCGCTTTCATCTTCCCATGTGTACACTCGCTACGACCCCGCTTCATTCTCTTTGTGAGGCGATTGGGAAGAGCCAAAATCCTCCTTTGTGGGGACCGACGCCAGATTCGCTTTCATCTTCCCATGTGTACACTCGCTACGACCCCGCTTCATTCTCTTTGTGAGGCGATTGGGAAGAGCCAAAATCCTCCTTTGTGGGGACCGACGCCAGATTCGCTTTCATCTTCCCATGTGTACACTCGCTACGACCCCGCTTCATTCTCTTTGTGAGGCGATTGGGAAGAGCCAAAATCCTCCTTTGTGGGGACCGACGCCAGATTCGCTTTCATCTTCCCATGTGTACACTCGCTACGACCCCGCTTCATTCTCTTTGTGAGGCGATTGGGAAGAGCCAAAATCCTCCTTTGTGGGGACCGACGCCAGATTCGCTTTCATCTTCCCATGTGTACACTCGCTACGACCCCGCTTCATTCTCTTTGTGAGGCGATTGGGAAGAGCCAAAATCCTCCTTTGTGGGGACCGACGCCAGATTCGCTTTCATCTTCCCATGTGTACACTCGCTACGACCCCGCTTCATTCTCTTTGTGAGGCGATTGGGAAGAGCCAAAATCCTCCTTTGTGGGGACCGACGCCAGATTCGCTTTCATCTTCCCATGTGTACACTCGCTACGACCCCGCTTCATTCTCTTTGTGAGGCGATTGGGAAGAGCCAAAATCCTCCTTTGTGGGGACCGACGCCAGATTCGCTTTCATCTTCCCATGTGTACACTCGCTACGACCCCGCTTCATTCTCTTTGTGAGGCGATTGGGAAGAGCCAAAATCCTCCTTTGTGGGGACCGACGCTTCAGATTCTGTTTCATCTTCCCATGTGTACACTCGTTACGACCCCGCTTCATTCTCTTTTGTGAGGCGATTGGGAAGAACCGAAATTCTCCTTCGTGGGGATTGACGCTTCAAAGATCGGTTTTGCTTGGTCATCACCCGTCTCGATATCTTTAATGGGAGCGATTTCATACCGTATCCATGCTCTGTAGAATGGGATATATTGCCGTTTTGTTTACACGACTATATTCATCGTTCTCCGGGTATTCGATACGGATGAAATCGTCGTACCCGTTATAAGGTCGTGACTCAATCTATGTAAGATGAATTCAACGCCTTCTACTAACTGAATATTTTCTGATTTCAGTTGATTATTCCTCGGGAGCTTTTCCGACTTACGCGGTTGATGGGCGCCATAGTGAATATTATTCCACGTGTGACGATCCCGCGATTTTTATCTCGCCTCGATTTGCACCCGGTACATCATCGGAGACGATTCAGACTGTACTTGAGGGGAGCTCCCGCATTCTTAGACTATTGGTGACCGATGCGCCACTTGTAAAAGACACCAGCTCCACTGAACCTTTGCGAAAAATAGATTATCTGTTCGGCGACTCAGTTAAGGATCCGGATACAGCTTTTATCGAGAGTGAGCGGTGGTTGAACACAGACGACGGAGGTCCTTTGTATATTCCCCGGATACCTCGTCAGCTCTCATTGACCGACCTCAGACACCATGCTGTGCCACGCCGTATGTCTTGGCGTCTGACCGAGGAGCATGATCATGTCCATTGCGGTTTTATTACCCAGCAGCCAGTTCCAGGTTCCAACAGGAATCGTATCATTGGTCTTCATCCCGGAATTGTGGGGTTGGACACACCGCCTGATGAGCTTTTATTATCGCCAACTTTGAAGAACCGCCTACGCTAGCGGAGATGCCGCCATCTAGTCATAGATTTTACTACCGGGTTCACTCATCGTAAACATTGGTGGGGTCGCCTGACAACTACGTCCTCAACCGATGGGATGGAGAACTTTGTGCTTGCGGCCTGTATTTAGCAATTCGTGCCACCATGTATGGCCTTCCAATCAGCGCTAACCATTTCTTCACCTTATTCGAGCTCTATAATCCGATTCAATACGCTTCACTAAACACGGCGAAGTTGGGGCTGGCTTTACATGAGATGTACCGTATTTCGTGTTTACCCATGGGGAAGATGTCAGACGAGTACTTCCTTCCAATCAGAACCGAAGTCGGTTGAAGAAACACACACCAGACCGTTTCAAGACTTTATGGGATCTCACTTGTCATTATTATATAGCTCTGGCCCAATCTGAACCTTGCGCCAAAAGGAAATTGCAAGTGAGTCTGAAGCAGTTCGCCCTTTATCTGTTCCAGCATTTGGAGGACAAATTTTGCGAGGAAATATGTGAACTGTCACCGCTCACTCCTTCGAAGGTTAATGAACTGATCGAGAGGTCCGAGGCTAACTCCTATACGCTCAGCTACGCTAAAGATGGTTTTCCCCCAGGGACCAAGTTTGCAACCTTTCTGTGGCATGCGGTGAAGCCTATCTAGCCAACAACTCTTCTAGCCGGCTATCTTGCAATCTGGCTAAAGAAATGTGTGGTTCCATATCAATCTGATGATGCTTTACCTTTGGAGGTCCTTTATCCCGCTAGCTCACTTGCCCACAAGAAGGAACTCTCCTTCCGTAATGGTGGCCAATATTCACCGTGGATTGCGCATATAGTCCGGGCCGCCATCGTAAAAGGATGAGCCATCATCACATATTCCTTCCACCGGTAGAGCTCCCATATACCTATTTGATGGCTTGGTCGGTTCTTCATCGTCCCGACATGATGTCGGCACCGGGTTCCACAGATTCGTCTACTCCTTTCTTGCGGTTGTTAGAGGATTGCAGATGGAAGGGGCGTGGCTTTACAGAGATCAAGAAACAGATGCAGATTCATAAAGGGTGGATCTTTTCCAGATGTTTTCCTCGATTCTCTGGTCAATATGGTGAGTCCTTGGTCGACGAGGAGGTGCCGAAGACACAACAGACTTCACTTGACATTGGCTGTTTCAACTGGCTAGTGAACATCAGGCCAGGGTATCTCACTTTCCGAGTAAAGGAAGAATGCTTCATTGAGCCTTATCTTCCCTGCCGTTTTGCTCGCCAGTTCGGTTGTGATCAACTCTATGTTGGAAATCCGAACCGCTGGTTCCAGACTCATGGTGGACTTGTGGATGGTCTTCGAGCATGGTTGTGGAGCGTCATGGGATGTACCGGTGCTAGATTCAGTCTCCCGAGCTCAGACCGTCAGATGGAATCGATATTCCTTCATTGCAGTTGGCTATTAGTAGCTAATGAGTCGATCCCTGTGAGGGCTATCTCAGATTTGGCGGCCGAAGCATCGTTGCGGGCCGACACTCAGACACCCCCAGATGCCGCTCAAGATCAGAGGAAGCGCCGCCAATCTTATCAACCGGGCGAGACTGAGGAGGAGTTCCACAACTCTGACGCTGCGACTTTAGGAGAGGACCAAGCGAGGTCGCAGCTTATGAGAAGAACCTCGATACTCTCCTTTTCCCCTTCGCTTTCTCATCCTCTCTATTGGTTTCTCATTCAACTCAATTTTTAGGAAAATCTGTTGAAGAAGAAGAATTTCAACCTTCTCGAGGGGTTAAACGAAAGAGGTTAGCCCATAAGACTCGCGTGAATCCCCGGTCCTTTGATATAGACTTGACCAACGATGATCTAGTCAGTGACGGAGGTAACAATTCACCGTGATGTAATCTGAAATTTTCGCTTTGGAGACCGACATTTCTCTCGCTTGCATGTGGGGTTTTAGGGATTATGATTCGCTTTGATTTTCCTCACCATGATTCTCATTGGCCCGCTCGCCATGCCGAGCCAAGTTTTACTCAACAAATGTATGGAGCTATGGCGAGGAGACCAATGTAGGACCTGATTCGCTAATCCGTGTACATCTAACATCGATAATTCCTCTTCTAGATGGCTTAATGCGGAATTAAATGACTCGAATTGCACTCTCTAATTGCCTCTTCGTTTTTTGCTCTTTTAGCGAAATTGCAGGAGACAAATGTGCGAACCGAGACTAAGAGGGTTAACTCCGCTGTAGGAAGTAAGTAGCTTTATCTATTGCTCGCCACCTCTTAGCCTCATTCATTTTCCTAATGCCTTCTTTTTCAGACTTCTCAATGGAAGATTTCGTGGAAGCTGGTTTATACGACAACACTTCCATGGATGACCTGCTGCGCGCTTGGTCACAGGAAGGCGATGCTCTTGGTGAAGATTTACCCGAAGTCACAATCCCTGAAGAAGGTATGAATTTTCTTCGATTAATTATAGGACCACCATTTGGCCAATACTACTATAATTAAAGGAGCCTCGAGAAATTTCTTTTGTGTAGTGGCAAGCACTCCTCTTCCCCGCCGCTGAGTCACTACTACAATGATCGCTGAGATAGATGAGCATACCGAGGGGTCACCGCAGCTGATGTTGTCCTGATAGTTACTCCTCGATAGACTCGCCTGCCCCTCAAACTATGCCGAAGGAGACGGTAAGAGTCCTCTAACCAATATGAATTCGCCAGCTTGATTAAAGATTCTAAGGTCCTCTTTTCTTTTGTGTAGAGCCTACATCTCGACTCCATGATTTGGCGAGAGCTGATGCCGGATGAAGATCCATCTCGCTTTATTATCCGCTTGAAGTACGCCGTTTCTTTTCCTTGGTGAACACGGTGATCGAAAAGGTTCTCCATGGCGGCTTTCTTCATCGCCAGCCATCGCTGATCCCGGATGGCCTTGATACGGATATGGGTTATCCCGAGCCGCTCAGCCATTGCCGATAACTCGCCATCCGAGAGAAAGCTTCAGAGACTACAAGAACCGCAGTACCGGAGCTTCCTCACACATAGCCGCCGACCGACGCCGCTTAGAGGCATGGCGCGATGCTCGTGTTTTACTAGGCTCGAGGTCCGTGATGCAGAGATCAGGCCGACGCTCTGAAGTGTTGTTGCCGACATATTCTTCCCTAAGCCATATTCGTGACCGGTATTGTAGCGAAAAGGAGAGGATAATACCGCCAGAGAGAGCTCCATGCAGGAAGATAAGATGAGTATTTTGAGCCGGCTAAGGCCAACAAGGAAGAAGCTCTCGCCGCCTAGGGAACTCGAATCGCCAAAGCGTAAACCGGCCGAGATCGAAGAGGCAGCCACGAAGACACCAATACCGATGAGGAGTCCTTCGTATCGAAGCTGCGTGGAGAACTCCACCAGCTTATAGTGATGAAGTGTCTCACCAACAACAAATCCTTTGTCATAGACTTGATGTTTAAACAGCTTGTAGCTCCTTCTATATTTACTTCAAATGAATAAGATCTATTCCTTTCATTGTTTATTATGATTCTTTTACTTCGCCGTAAATAATTAACCATAATACTTATAGGATTTTTAGCAAACCCTCACCATCAACGGGTTTGATTAGCCTTTACCAACTACCGCTTGAGTTGGGCTAGCATGTAGATTATCTAAACCGCTCTACACACAACGCTGTGCTAAAAGAATGAAACTCTTCTAGACTTGTTGCTATGATATTGAATACATAGGCTCGGTACTTTTACCGCAAGAGACCACCCAAAGAACGCTGTTACACGTGGACTCATCCCTCTTAGGCTTCGGATAAAATACCCCGTGACCGGACTCGTGTCTTCTTCAATCGAAAAGACTAAACCGCAACGCTGCGGTGAGGCGCTGGCTTTATCCCTTCTTAGGCTTCGGATAAAATACCCTTAATCAAACTCGTGTCTTCTTCAATCGAAAAGACTAAACCGGCAACGCTGCAGGAGGCGCTGGCTTTATCCCTTCTTAGGCTTCGATAAAATACCCTTAATCAAACTCGTGTCTTCTTCAATCGAAAAGACTAAACCGCAACGCTGCAGGAGGCCGGCTTTAGGGTTATTGGCCAACCCCCACTCAACGGGTTTGATGAGCCTTTACCAACTACCGTTTGAGTTGGGCTAGCATGTAGATTATCTAAATCCGTTCTACACACAACGTTGTGCTAAAAGAATGAAACTCTCTTAGACTTAATGCTACGATGTTGAATACGTAGGCTTCGTCTTTTTCACGGGAAGACTAACCCGGCAACGCGTGTGAGGCGCTGGCTTTATCCCTTCTTAGGATTTGGGATAACATTCCCCAAGATGAATCTTGGTGCCTTCTTTTGACCGGAGAATGATTGAACCGGTAACGGAATGATTGATGTGGGAAAGGAAGAATGTATTCTATTTCCCGAAGGTGGAAAGGAAGGATTTTATATCCTATTTCCGGGTAAAATCAAAGCTAAAACAAGAGAGGAAGAATGTATTCTATCTCCTGTTGATGGAGAGGAGGGAGGATCTTGTCTCCTATCTCCGAGTGAAGGAACGACTTCGAAACAAGAGAGGAAGGTTTTGTATCCTATCTCTTGCCAGTGGAGAGGAAGGTTTTGTGTCTTATCTCCGGAAACTCACGAATTCGACATAAGAGAGGAAGGTTTTGTATCCTATCTCTTACTGATGGAGAGGAAGGAGGATTTTATCTCCTATCTCCGAGTGTTGGAAAGGAAGGATTTTTGTCCTGTTTCCAGTGAAAGAGACTAAAAATGGGATCTCCATTTTGAGAATCTTGAAAGATAAAACTAAGAGTGGGATCTCCACTCCGAGAATCTAGGACAAGAGAGGAAGAATGTATTCTATCTCTTGCTTCTGGAGAGGAAGAATGTATTCTATCTCCAGGTGAAATGTGGGAAAGGAAGAATGTATTCTATTTCCCGCTGAGAAAGAAACTAAGAGCGGGATCTCCGCTCTGAGAGTCTTAAAAGAATGCGGATAGCTTTCATTTTTAGGATCGCTAACCAAAATTTGAATGTGGACCTCTCGCTCGTGGAATGAATCGAGAGGATTTTGCCGGTGGTCGACCAGAAGATTTTAGTGGGCCCACCACAATGAATTTGATCGGTGAGAGAATTTTGGAGGAAAATAAATTTATTTAGGGTTATCCTCAAGAAACGGGTAAAATATTCCCAGGAACTTCCCACAAAATAGGTTATCCCGAATATACTAAGGGTGGTACTTTTTCGTGAACTTCCCGCTTATCTAAGATTAGCTGCCGGCCGCCACCGGGTGATATATGATATGCACCGCTTGAATAGACTGCGGTCTATTATAAACGGTCCTTCCCATTTGGGTTCAATTTACCTTTCTTTTGGAGTTGAGAATTATCGGCCGCCTAGCGCAGGACGAGATCTCCTTCTTAAAGGTCCTCTCGTCAACTTTCTTGTTGAAAGCCCTCGACATCCTAGCTTGATAGAACTCAATGCATTGTTGAGCCTCCAGCGCTTCTTATCTAACATCTCAAGCTCTTCGAGACGCTTTTGATGTTGTTCTTCTGGCCGCCATCTCGCTGAAAGGGCGGCGCGGCGACGGAATTTGGATTTTAACGGAGAATCGCTTCACACCCGTGAAACCGTGGAGTATGGGGTCGCCCAGCTTGGCGGCGTGACGTTGCAGCGATATGCCCGTGAGTGCTTCTCCGAAGTTTATCGTCCCAGCCTCGCTTTGTTATTCTTCACAAGCTTCGACAAAATCTTGATAATCGTTTTGTTGAACGCCTAATCCATTTGCCGCCGGATTATAGGCCGCCGACGGTGACATCTTGTATCTTGAACTTTTCGCAAAACCCGATGAAGGAATTGCCGATGAATTGGGGACCGCTGTCATGCACGATCCGTCTCGACACCATGTCGATAGATGACTTGGTGTTTGATAAACTTGATGACGGTACTCGCCTTGACTTCTTTAGCTGGTTTGCTTCGCCCACTTGGAGAAGTAGTCGGTGATCGCTAGAATAAACCGATCTCCTTTAACCGACGGGGAAAATGGGACCTACAACGCCCATTCCCCATGTCTCAATGGCCAAGATGTAGCCGGAAGGGTGCAACCGCTCGAGGCCGATGCATATAGTTCGCATGAATTTGACACGCGTGGCATTTCTTAGCTGCATTTGATCGCCGCTGATCATTGTTGGCCGGCAACCCATTCTCCTAATACGATCGTAGAGTTTGGGACTGTGCTAGTGTGCGCCGCGATTCACCTTCGGCGCTTCCCAAGGACCTCTTCGCTTCTTTGTTTGAAAGGCAACGGAGTAGAAGATCATCATACCCCGACGATATAACATCCGGGTCTCGTGGTCGTAAAAGAATTGAGCTCTTCGCCGATTGACTCTCTCTCCCTCGCCTTCCGCGTATCACCGCAAGACGTAGTCGATGATAGGAAAGCCAATCTCGAGGCTCTAATTCGGTTTGGGTCAGATATACCTCTTTGGTAACTACCCTTCGCTTTTGTACCTCATCATATATCGGTACAAAAGTCGATGAGTCCCGACCGTAACTAGTTGCTCGGTCTCGAAGGTTGTGCTAACGACACGCCTAACGCCGCTGCATCCGCGTAAGCGTTTTGGAGCCGCGGGATATATTCGATGAAGAACTCTTCGAACGAAGTTTGCCATTTCGATTGCTACCGATGATAAGGAATTAGATGCGGATTTCGACCGTAGTCTCGCGGATCGCCTCGACTATCGGGCCAGAATCGCCAGATGCTTCGAGATATTCAATCCCCTTGGCAAAGCTAAGTCCGATAAGTAACGCTGTATTCGCTACGCTATTGGAACAAGGTTCGGTGAGTGAATAAGCACGGGGCATGACATGATTCCTCGGGGAAACTAAGACAACCCCGACTCCATCGGAAATCTTAGAACATCCGGGGGCACTTGCCATGTTGGTAGCTCGAGAAGCTCAGTCAAAATACAACCGCCATATTTGCTGGTGTGTTGTAGTATTGGTTTCGTGGATTTCATCCGAAGACCATCATATAGCTCAACCGCTCGTTGCCGGGTTATGCCAAGAGATCGCAAATCGCTTGCCCTTTGACTGACTTTTGTTGTTTGAAGTGCAGGTCGTATTGGGACAAGAGCAAAGCCCATTTTTCCAAACGCCAGCTCATTGAGGCAGGTTGGGTCATAAATATTCGACCGGATTTACGCCGAGATAACATAAATCGCTTGCCCTTTGACCGACTTTTGTTGTTTGAAGTGCAGTCGATTGGGACAAGAGCAAAGCCCATTTTTCCAAACGCCACCATTGAGGCAGGTTGGGTCATAAATATTCGACCGGATTTACGCCGAGATAACATAAATCGCTTGTCCGACCAAATAGTGCCGCATTTTTCAATTGCTAACACTAATGCAAGGCACCGCTTTCAACTATTGATATCGAGACTCAAAGACCGACTAATGTCCGCTCCGATAATACTACTGCGCACGATTGCGACGGCTGTCATCGTCTTGCGCAAGTAAGGCGCTTAACGAATGGTCACGCTTTTGATGTAAATCAAGAACGGCTTTCCATCGCGTGCGACAAGAACAGAGGTTTAGAGAGATACGACTTAATCTCTTCAAATGCCTTTTGGCAAGCGCCATCCCAAATGAATGATACTCTTCTTGTTCAACTTAGAAAATGGTTGGCACTTCCTGATAGATTCGATATGAACCGCCGGATGTAAGTTAACCGCCCTTGTAACCCCCGAAGTTCTCGACTTCTTGAGGTTGCGCTCTTGAATCGCTTTTACTTTGTCGGATCGACATGGATTCCTTTATTGGTAACGACAATACCGAGGAACTTGCCATTGGACATCCCAAGGAAGGATTTGGCAGGGTTCATCTTTAACTGGTGGGCTCGCATGAGCTCAAACACTATTCTGAGATCTTTGACGTGATCTCGCTTGTCACGCTTTTCACCACCAAGTCATCAATATAGCACTCGATCGCTTTCCTGAGGTGGCCTCGAAGATCCTCGCCATTGCTCGCCGGTACGAGCGCCGGGCGTTCTTTAAGCCGAACGGCATGACCGTATAGCAATATATGCCGAGGGGTGTTCTGAATGCTGTATGTTTGGCGTCATCGGGGTGCATCTTGATCTGGTCGTAACCTGAAAAGCCATCCATGAAAGACATTCTTTCAACCCGCATGTGTTGTCAACTATGACGCCGCTGATCGAAGAGGGAAATCATCCTTTGGGCAAGCGCATTTAGGTCTCAGAATCGACATTGCACTTTATCGACCCGCTTTTCTTCATGACTGACGATATTTGCCACCCAATCCGGTGTTGAATTTCCTTGATGAAACCAGATTCTATCAATTTTTCACTTCATCAACAATTGCTCGCAGGATCTCGTGGACTAAACCGCCATTGTGGTTGCTTGACGTGTTTGACATCCACTTTAATGTTAAGGCGATGTGTCGCCACATTAGGGTCAAGTCCCGCATATCTTCAGAGCTCCAAGCTTAAGACGCCGATATATTCCCCGATAAGGGCGATCAACTCTTCCTTTCTTCCGAGGGAAGGTCGGTAATCGATATTTATGAGCTTAGGGTGCTCTTCGTCACCCATATTGACTTGGACTACCTCGCCCTTAGTGGGTGGTTCTCTTTGTTGAATCTATCCCGACTGCTCTTTAGTTGATGAACCCATGGGTCTTCCCATGTTGGCATATCTTCATCATCCTCAAAAGTGGCGAGAATCGTGATTGTCATATTCGACATTAAACCTTTGAACATTTCACCGATGCTAACATCGAATTCCATGCCGCCGAAGTCGATGAATGTCCATCTCCCGACTTGGGGGATTGATTGTTGACTAGCCAACAACACTCATCTTCCGAAGAGGATTGTAGGATCGAAAAAAGTTTATTGATTGAATGAATTGGTTTACAATCAAATTCTCTCGACATGAGGAAGAGAAGATTGATTCGACTTCTTTGTATGGGTTCTGGTGGTGAAAGAATGCTTCACTCAATGCTCACGCTGAGATCCGCTCGCTGACGATCGTAATAATGTTGTTGATGATTGATGAAGAACTCGATCTCTTGTGCGCAAGTGTTGAATTTTCCAAAGTTCCCAAAAGCCCTCTAATGGTCGCCACCGCCATTTATAGGGCTTTAGCACGAGTCGGGCGGCAAGAATTGTGGAAACGGGTTAATCGATGTGGACGGGCATAACCGATGCCCACTACTTAATCCACGCGGTTGTCGTGGCTCGTGGCCTTTGGGTTCGCTACAAGGGCGAAGCTTTGAGCCTCGCCGAATAACGAAGCCAACTTCTTCAACTTCGCGTTCGGCAAATCTTGATTGCATAACGAGGTCCGCTACTCGGATGAACTTCAGTTATATGACGAAGCCATTGCTTGGGCTAACTTCAATACATTTACGCATTTTGGTTGAATGGCGAAGCCACGCATGGGCTAACCTCGCTGATGCTTAGCTTCATTGCAATAGGCTTAACTTCGCTAGAAGTCGAAGCCACGCTATGGGCTTAACCTCGATGAGTGCCCCGCTTTAATGCTATTAACGAACCTCGCTGGGTGCCCGGCTTCAATGTTGTGGACGGACTCGCTTGAGAGTTGGGATTCATTGCGGTGGGAGCCTCGGTGGATGGTGAGCTTCACGGCCGTAGGCTAACCTCAGATGAAAGTCGAAGCCACGCTATGGGCTTAACCTCGCCTTAAGATTAAAGTCAAGTTTCAAGATCTAATGTCGAAGCCGCCTCTTGTGAACCTCGATTGAGGTCGAGCCTCGCCTCTTGAGCAAGTCTCATTTTGAAGCTTTAACAACTAGGGTGCGTGTGACCCTCGCCTAGAGAATTTTTTGACTGTCTACAAGGATGTGTATCCTAGTCCTCTCCTGAATGCGTAATAATCATCCGGTTTCCCTTTCGGAAAGTAGGCGTCTTTAGGCGGGACTCGAGTACCTCTTCCAAAACAGAGACCTTCCCCTTGTGCCAAGTCGTACCCCCACTTCTTCATGATATCCAGTGTTTCCGGACTATATCTGAACTTGTGGAATATAGGCCCGTCATCGTTTATGTCTTCCTCCAAGAAGTGATTGTGCCGTGGAACTGCGTCACCTCTTCCGTAGACCAAGTATTTTTCACCACTTGATCTTCCTGGGATGACGATTGTCGCCCGGCGAATCTCGAATCGCTTCGTGCAATGCAAGATGATCAAGTTGGCAGGTGTAAGCCGGGATCACCATATAACCCTGTTATCACATTAGTCAAAGACAAAGGATACTCTAAATCATTTTTTATTAACTCGTCAGCAAGTTGCCCATTACAACCTTCATCCGACGATTCTCCATCGTCAAGATTGATTATAGCGGTACAATGTTATTAATAACAAAACCACCATCAGACCGCCTGCCGCAGACGCCTTCTTCGCCGCCGTCCTTTGGACCGATGGTTCAGTGTCGGATTCATTGCCGTAAAGGAGGGAGTCCGTGAAATAATTCTCCATTCCTTTAAACGGCTGCTTATCCGCGACCACCATCTTAACTTCATTATTTGTGTCTACATATTTTAGACACCGATGAAGAGTGGAGGGGACTATAACGCTATCGGGATCCAAGGCCAACCCAACAATAGGTTATAGGAAGTCTCGATCGATCACATAGCAAGTGACTTCGACTTCAAGTCCCCATCCGCACTTAATCCGATTTTACCAAGTGGCCGGGTCCCACCGTGTTAAATCCATAAATTATTGTGCTCGTGGACGCCACCATCGCGTGAATGCCGAGGTCGTACATTAATCGCAGGGCATGATACTCACAATGAACCCGGATCAACTTGATCCGTTAACTTCACCGAGCCGCTATACCCGTGGAAGTACAGTGGCCTATCATGCTTCGAGTTCTTCGTCTGCATATCCTCCTTCGTAAAGGCGATGCAGGGAAAGTGCTTGGTTGCCAAGTTGCACCGTAGTGCAGATTCTTCCGGAGTCGGCTTAATCTGAGCGAGGAACACTTCGTAATCGCCTAGAGCCTCTTGTAAAGCTTCCCGTCTCTTTCGACAATCGAGCAACTCAGAGAGTTATTCTAGCCGGATGTTTGCCAATTGGGCCATGACATCGGCTGTATGGAGATGTTCCGGCCTATCCTCACAATCAGCGATTGAACGGATCGCCGAGTTGAGCTTCCCGGACTCGAGGCTATTTCTCCTTTGCTTGTTGCTTTTTCTTGCGGTTGTCTGGCTGATGTACTTTCTCTGCATGAGTGAGAGGAGTCGTGGCCACCCGGTTCGATGGCGTCTTAGTGTTTGGATTTGGAGTCTCGGATACTTGTAGTCAGATCCGCGGTCCACTTTGTGGCAAAGACTTCATGCTCTTTTCGTAAAACCGAAAGTCGCCACTTCTTCATCGTCCTTCTCGAATTGCCGGCAAAGATGGCATAGTTTGCCTTTTCCTTTGACTTCTTTTTGGTCAAGAGGTAGTCCATCGATCGCCTTCCAAAGAAGTCGTGGTGGACCCAAAGGATTTCTCCGCTTGTCGTCAGCGGTACGAGCCCCTTCTCACGCTGCCCGTGAGGATCCTCATTCACCATCTTCATTCCTACCTTCACAAGGCGTCGGTTGAAACCAATCCAAAGGAACCGATCCGCTTATAGAGACTGCATTTGCTCCCACCTTCTTCTCTTTAAAGGGTTTTGGAGTAATGACTCCAACATCGATCAAGGCATGAATCTTATCCTTGAGATGGTAGCGTAACTTTGTAGGATGATGTACCAGTAAGCAGTTGTTGATTTATATATTCTCAAGATTATATTTTGATGATAACAATATGTGTTCTATATATATATGTTTTTGTGTGGTATAACTTGTTGATGCAGATATCATATATATATCAAATTTGGACTCAAGGCATTATGGAGTATTGAAGATGAAAAGCAAGATGAAATACAAAGAACAATGTAATTTTTCTCTTCTTTACTTAGAATATATTGTACAAGCCTTGATCACACACACACATGCATATTTAGAACACACTAACACATGCTTAGTGTGTTGGTTAATTATAGAAATCCCTATATTAACCATTAGATTTTTAAAGTTTAAAACAATTCATTTATAAACTTTTAAGTCGAGGTCAATTAATTCAAACTATAGTCGACTAATTACTCAACTTAATGAATATATAAGTTTACGTAAGTTTACAGTTAGTGGACCAATCTTTGTTAATAATTGACTAATGAAAACTTAAACAATTTTCGAGAATCGTAAGTTCACAGTTAGTCGACTCTTGTGCATATATAGTCGACTACCCGCATTTAAAACATACACCCGCACTTTCTCATTATTACGCATTAGTCGACTAATAAAAATAGTAGTCGACTACTAATGCTTGAATTGCATTTACGTAACTGTAAACACGCATTAGTCGACTAATCTTATATAATAGTCGACTATAATACGCTTTTATGACTGCTCGTAATTTGAATCTTTAAACGCTTTTTAACAGCTTTTCTTTGTTTTGAATGGGTGTCTTTCAAGACATATAAATAGTAAAACTCAGAAAAGACACACTAAATTCTCATATACATGAACTTGAATTTTGAAAAGAAAAGTGTGTGTTCAAAGATTCAAAAGCAAAACTGCTCTTGATATTCAAAAGAGAAAAATATTTTGAGATTAAAGAAATTCCTAAGCCACTATCGCATATCATCTACACATCAAGGCTTATAGGATCTTGTACGTTGTTGTTTTCAAAGGAGATTCTCGTGTGAGAATTGTGAATCTCGTGTTTGAGATTGTTGCAATTTGCATGGTCTTGCAAATTGGTCGTTTGATTCTTTGATTTTGTAAGGGTATTTCAAAATCATAGTGGAACCGCTCGCTTGTAATTCTTCGTGATGAGGAGAGAGTCGGCCACCCCCAGCCTGCCTTTCAGGTTTGGATTTGAGTCTCGATACTTGTAGTCAGATCCGTCCACCCTTGTGGCAAAGACTTCATGCTCTTTTTCGTAAAACCGAAAGTCGCCACTTCTTCATCGCCCTTCTCTCGAATTGCCGGGCAAAGATGGCATAGTTTGCCTTTTCCCTTGACTTTTTTGGTCAAGAGGTAGTCCACGATCGCCTTCCAAAGAAGTCGTGGTGGACCCAAAGGATTTCTCCGCTTGTCGTCGTGGTGCGGACGAGCCCCTTCTCACGCTGCCCGTGAGGATCCTCATTCACCATCTTCATTCCTACCTTCACAACTCGGCGCTTCGGTTGAAACCAATCCAAAGGAACTGATCCAAGCTTATAGAGACCGTGATTTGCTCCCACCTTCTTCTCTTTAAAGGGTTTTGGAGTAATGACTCCAACATCGATCAAGGCATGAATCTTATCCTTGAGATGGTAGCGTAACTTTGTAGGATGATGTACCACCTCTGTGGTAAGCGCAGTTGTTGATTTATATATTCTCAAGATTATATTTTGATGATAACAATATGTGTTCTATATATATATGTTTTGTGTGGTATAACTTGTTGATGCAGATATCATATATATATCAAATTTGGACTCAAGGCATTATGGAGTATTGAAGATGAAAAGCAAGATGAAATACAAAGAACAATGTAATTTTTCTTCTTTACTTAGAATATATTGTACAAGCCTTGATCACACACACACATGCATATTTAGAACACACTAACACATGCTTAGTGTGTTGGTTAATTATAGAAATCCCTATATTAACCATTAGATTTTTAAAGTTTAAAACAATTCATTTATAAACTTTTAAGTCCGTGAGTAGTCGACTAATTCAAACTATAGCTCCACTAATTACTCAACTTAATGAATATATAAGTTTCAGAAGTTTACGATTAGTCCACCAATGCCGCAATAGCCTACTAATGAAAACTTAAACAATTTTCCGAATCCGTAGTTTATACAGTAATTACCGTGCATATATAGTCGACTACCCGCATTTAAAACATACACCCGCACTTTCTCATTATTACGCATTAGTCGACTAATAAAAATAGTAGTCGACTACTAATGCTTGAATTGCATTTACGTAACTGTAAACACGCATTAGTCGACTAATCTTATATAATAGTCGACTATAATACGCTTTTATGACTGCTCGTAATTTGAATCTTTAAACGCTTTTAACAGCTTTTCTTTGTTTTGAATGGGTGTCTTTCAAGACATATAAATAGTAAAACCTAAAAAGACACACCTAAATTCTCATATACATGAACTTGAATTTTGAAAAGAAAAGTGTGTGTTCAAAGATTCAAAAAGCAAAACTGCTCTTGATATTCAAAAGAGAAAAATATTTTGAGATTAAAGAAATTCCTAAGCCACTACTGCATATCATCTACACATCAAGGCTTATAGGATCTTGTACGTTGTTGTTTTCAAAGGAGATTCTCAGGTGTGAGAATTGTGAATCTCAGGTTTGAGATTGTTGCAATTTGCATGGTCTTGCAAATTGGTCAGGTTTGATTCTTTGATTTTGTAAGGGTATTTCAAAATCATAGTGGAAACTCTCAAGCGGATTTGCTTGGGACCGGATGTACACCGGGAGGTGGAACCAGTATAAATATCTGTGTTTGCGATTGTGAATTTTCTGTGTTTGTGCTATCTTTTTGCAATTTATAATCTATCTTGCATAAAATTTTATAAAACACTATTCACCCCCCCTCTAGTGTTTAAGTGTGATCAGATCTACGATCCTACATTTGGTATCAGAGCAAGGTGAAAGATGGCATCTACTGATGTAATTCACAATTCAAAGAAGGTCATTCAACAAATCGCCCACCAATGTTTGATGGACTCAACTACAACTATTGGAAGTGCGTAATGAAAATCTATCTTCAATCAATTGGATACTTAACTTTGGAACATTGTAGAGACAAGATATGAGAAGCCAACTACTCCGCTGAATGGACTACAAGACAAAGGAACAATGCAAATTTGGACTCCAAAGCAATGAATGCTTTATTTTGTGCACTTGATCGAAATGAGTTCAACCGAAAGTGTCAACAAAGAAAATCTGATATGATATTTGGCACACACCGAGGTAACACATGAAGGTACAAATAAAGTAAAAGAGTCTAAAATTGCTCTTGTCCACGTGTTTGAATTGTTCCTGATGAAAGAAAATGAGACAATTGGAGATATGTTCACAAGATTTACGATATCACTAATACTCTAATTGGACTTGGAAAACCTATACACAAGTGGAAATGGTGCGAAAAATTCTTCGCCACTTACTCCAAAATGGGAAAAGAAAATTACAAATGATAGAAGAAGCAAATGATTTATCAACATTGTCAAGGGAGAATTTAATTGGAAATTTAATGGCATACTAAGTCCAAATCAAGATAGAAAGAATGAAGATGAAACGAAAAACAAGAAAGTTCTTGCATTCAACATCACATCCGATAAGGAAGATTCAGATAATGAAGATGAAGAAATGAGCATGTTTGCATCAAAATTTCAAAATTTTATAAAACAAGGTAAGTTTAAATCTAAATTTTCAAATTCAATAACTCACCCGCTTGTTTCAAGTGTAACAAAGCAGGTCATATGAAGAAAGATTGTCCTTTATTGAAGAATAAGCAAAAGTCAAATCATTTCAATAATTTCAACTCTACTCAAAATAACAAGAAAAGAAAGGCAATGGCAAAGAACTTGGGATGACAAGGATGACTCTTCATCCGATGAAGAAAATGAAGAAAATGAAAGTGCTCATATGTGTTTCATGACCCAAGATGAGGTAAATGATAATGATGAACTTTTAGATGCATTTAATGAATTATATGAAACTTTTGTAAGGTTGAAAGTCTCACATAATTTTCTTTAAAATGAAAATAAGAGATTATTAGAGGAAATTTCTGATTTAAATTCTTCTTATGTTAATTCACAAGAAATTAAATTAAAAGAAGAAAATGAAAATTTACTCAAAGAAAATTATTTTTGACTAATGAAAATTTGTATCTAAAATCGAATGTAATAATTTAAAGACTCAGATTAGTATTTTAGATAAAGATATTTCTTTGATTAAATCAAAATATGATGACATATATTTAAATGTTAGTAAGTTTAATAAAGGTAAAGAAAATTTAAAACTTTACTTTCTTATCAAAAAGAAACTCAAAAGACAAAAGGATTGGGTTTTCAAGTTGAAAAAGATATTCATAAGAAAACCACTTTTGTAAAATCATCTTCATTAGTATATAAACAAAATATTAAAAATAATATTTTAAATAAAAGAAAACCAAAATATTTATCTATTTGGGTTCCTAAAGTTTTAAATTATAATAAGAAAAAGTCTTATATTTTTAGCTTTATTAAAGATATTTGCTTATCATCTAATTACATAGGAAAATCAAACTCTTCATGGGTTTGGTTTCCTAAAGACTAATTTTAAGGACCCAATGTAAAATGGGTACCAAGATTATAAATATTTATCTTTTCGTGTACCAAAGAAAGATAGATGGATTTTAGATAGTGGTTGTTCAAAACATATGACAGGGAACATCAATTATTGTCATCAATTCAAGACAAAGATGGTGGTACAACCACCTTGGAGACAATAACAAAGGAAAGGTGATTGGTATTGGCACCGTTGGTAATTCTAATAAACCTATTATTAATAATGTTTTATTAGTCAAGGTCTTAAACATAATCTGCTTAGTATAAGTCAACTATGTGATAAAGGTTTTAAAGTTGTCTTCAAAAAGATTCTTGCTTAATTTATGATAATGATTGGTCTACAATTTTATATAAAGGTCATAGAAAGAATAATATATATGTTTTATCTTTAAATAATATTTCAAATGAACACCTGCCTTATTGCATCTTCAAATGATTCTATATTATGGCATAAACGTTTTGGTCATGTTAATTTTAAACATATTTCTAAAATTTCTAAATATGATTTAGTAAATGGTTTACCTAAGCTTTCTTATAAAAATAATTTTTGTGATGCATGTCAACAAGGTAAAATGCATAAATCTTCTTTTAAATCTAAAAATATTATTTCTACTAATAAACCACTTGAATTACTTCATATTGATCTCTTTGGTCCTTCTAGGATAGCGCCTTTAAATGGAAGTAAATATGCATTTGTAATTGTTGATGATTTTTCAAGATTTACTTGGGTAATATTTCTTAAAAATAAAAATGATGCTTTTAATGAGTTTTCTATATTTTGTAAAAGAATTCAAAATCAAAAATCTCTTTCTATAGTTACTATAATGTAGTGATCATGGAGGAGAATTTGAAAATGAACTTTTGCAAATTTTTGTGATAAAATGGTATTTCACATACATTTTCTTTTCCTAGAGCAGCTCCACAAAATGGAGTTGTAGAAAGAAAGAATAGGACATTACAAGAATGTGCTAGAACAATGTTGTGTGATAGTAATTTACCAAAATATTTTTAAGCGTAAGTCGCCTCAACAAAGATGCTATGTTTTAAATAGAGTTTTATTAAGACCTATTTTAAACAAAACATCATATGAATTATTTTATAATAAAATTCCTAAAGTTTCATATTTTAAAGTTTTTGGTTGTAAGTGTTTTATATTAAATACAAAAGATAATTTAGATAAATTTGATTCTAAATCTGATGAAGGAATTTTTGTCTGATATTCTAATCATAGTAAAGCATATAGAATATATAATAAAAGAACTTTAGTTATTGAAGAATCTATGCATGTTTCTTTTGATGAAAATTTTATAAAAACACCTTCTATTTCAAGTAATGATGATGATTTAATTGATACTATTAATGATACTCCTATGTTAGATATTTCAAAAGATGAAAATTTACAAAATGAATTACCAAAGAGTTTTGTAGAAGTTAAAAATCATCCACATGATTTGATTATTGGAAATATATCTGATAAAGTATCTACTAGATCTCATTTTAATTTAATAGTTCATGTTGCATTTGTTTTAAGTAGAACCTAAAAATGTTAAAGAAGCTTTACTTGATAATTTTGGATAGAAGCTATGCAAGATGAATTAAATCAATTTATAAGAAATAATGTTTGGGATCTTGTACCTAGACCACAAAATAAATCCATTATAGGAACAAAATGGATTTTAGGAATAAATTAGATGAATCGGGACAAGTTGTTAGAAATAAAGCTAGATTAGTTGCACAAGGTTATAATCAAGAAGAAGGAATTGATTATGATGAAACTTATGCCCTGTTGCACGCTTAGAATTCATTAGAATTTTACTTGCATTTGCATGCTTTATGAATTTCAAACTTTACCAAATGGATGTTAAAAGTGCATTTTAAATGGTTTTATTAAAGAAGAAGTTTTGTAGAACAACCTCCTGGTTTTGAACATGAAAAATTTTCGATCATGTTTATAAACTTAAAAGGCTTTATATGGTCTTAAACAAGCACCTCGCATGGTATGATAGATTAAAATCTTTTCTTTTAACATCCGGTTTTGAAATTGAAAGTTGATTCTACTTTATTTATTAAGAAAATAAATAAAGATATATTATTAATACAAATATATGTAGATGATATAATATTTGGTTCTACTAACAATGATCTTTGTCAAGAGTTTGCTAAGACTATGCAGAAGAATTTGAAATGAGTCACATGGGTGAACTAAACTTCTTTCTTGGACTTCAAATCAAACAAATGAAGGAAGGAATTTTTATCAATCAAAATAAATATGCAAAAGAACTACTTAAACGTTTTGGGATGGACAATACAACTAGCAAACCAACACCAATGAGTACTACAACATCACTTGACAAAGATGAAAGTGGTAAGAATGTTGATCAAAAGCTATATCGAGGTATGATTGATCACTTCTTTACATTACGCCTAGTAGACCCGATATTATGTTTAGTGTTTGTTTATGTGCTAGATTTCAATCTAATCCTAAAGAATCACATCTTAAAGCTGTTAAAAGAATTTTTAGATATCTTAAAGGTACTTCAGATTTTGGTTTATTTTATCCAAAGAATAGCACATTTGATTTGTTATCATATAGTGATGCCGATTTTGCCGGATGTAACTGATAGAAAAAGTACAAGTGGTACATGTCATTTTTAGGACATTCACTTGTATCATGGTTTAGTAAAAGCAAAATTCGGTATCATTATCAACAACTCAAGGTAATACATTGTCGCTAGTTTAGCATGTGCACAAATTTTATGGATGAAACAAACACTATCCGATTATGGCATAGTTTGTTCCACATCTTCTATAATGTGTGACAATTCTAGTGCAATTAATTTATCTAAAAATCCCATTCAACACTCATGCACAAAACATATTGATATTAGACATCATTTCCTACGTGATCATGTTCTTAAGGGAGATATTATATTAGAATTTATATCTACTAATAAACAAATAGCGATATTTTAACTAAACCTTTAAAAGAAGATATTTATGTTAAATTAAGAAGAGAATTAGGTATATGTTCAATTACGATTTAAATTAATTATTAAATAAGTACATATGTTTATTAGTCGACTAACAACTTCACTAGTCGACTACATGCACAATCATTCATATAATTTTTATTCTCGTCAATATCTTATTAGTCGACTACACCTTAGATTAGTCGACTACTAGCTATCAAAACGTAAACATATATTCGTTTGCTCAGCAGATTAGTCGACTACACCTTAGATTAGTCGACTACTCGCCTATTTTCGAAAATATTGTTATTGGATCCTGCTTTTAACCCAAACCCACTATCCAATAACATAAGTTACTTTAGATCTCAACCATACATCCAACCATCTTTAATCCTAGCCCTAGATTTATTTTCTTATGATTTAAATCTCAACCTTTCATTCAATTTTAACTTTTAATCCTAGCCCTTCATTTAATTTTAACCCTAACAAAACTACTCCCACTCATTCTTACCCATTTCTCCCGTTCCCACTCTTCTAAAACCGAGATCTCGCTTAGGTATTCTCTCCTCAACTTAGGGCATCATCCAACTCCATTTCCTCCTTCAAATCTTCAATTTTTCTTCACTTTTACCAGTTCCAGGCATCATTAGTCGACTACTAGAGAATTTAGTCGACTACTCAGACCCGACAGCCGCTTTTCTTAGTGTCTTGATCTATTTCATCTCTTGGTAAGTCTTCTCCAACATCTTCTTCCTTTCAATTATGTCTAGATCAAAGCTGCTTCGCCAGACCTTCTCCACCAGAAGATTACACTATTTATCTTAAAGATCCTAGTCTTTTAGATACTTTTAAGGAAATGCAATCTTATGATATACTTCCTCGATTTATTAAATATGAAGATTTTGCACTTCATAATTTACAAGGATATTTTGCTAATGTTGGATTAGATCAACTTTTTCTTCCGAAAATCAACAACCATATTATCCACTTCTTATCAAGCTTTTCTACACAAATCTTACTCATAAAAACTTGATGATGGAGAACGCCAAATAGACACTCTAGTTAAAGGAAAAGAAATTTTCTTTTCTCCTAGACTTCTAGGAAAAATATTGAAAATTCCTAATATAGGAATTAGTCTTGAAGATGTTTCCATGGATGATGAAGATATCATGCAAAACTTAATTTTCCTACCCTACCAAGGAGGAATTTTGAATCACTCTCAAAAACTTCGACCCTTTCCTCGCTTTATTACTCGAATTTTAGCTTATAATTTGTTTCCAAAATCGAAGTTTTCATTTCATTTCTTTGAATTGGCTAAAGCCCTATATGCTATTATGGCTAATATTCAAGTCAATCAATAAGTTTATTTCAAAATTTTATTCACATTCCTTATAGAGGATTTCTACCTTTGGAGCCTTTTGACTACCATTTTCAAAGCTTTTCGTAGATTTAGCTTCAAACATTCATCCTTCGATCGCTTGAGTTCTTTGATTCCAATGCCCTAACTAGGATGAAAATACCCAATTTCAACTTCCAACAACAACAAACCAAGATGAACCCGCCCAAACTCACACTCAAGATATTCCTCGCCTTCACAACAAGGTGAACCCTCTTCCACCATATTCCACCACCGCAATCTGAACCATCCCGCTTTACGATGCACAATACAACACCTTATCGGCTCGCATCCCGAACTTAGAAACGAAGTCAAAACATGATCTTCGATCAAAACATCAACATTATGAACAACCAACGTGAAATGATGGAGAACCAACAAATGATGATGCGATGTTTGAAGACTTCAACGTAAAACTTGAGTCAACCTTTCCACCAACAGACTCCATCGACACTTAGGATTATGTTATTTAGCTTAACTAGATTTCCTTAGCTTAATGTTTGAAGACTATGTGTTTTAACACTATGTGTTTATTACTATATGTATGTTTAAAGACTATGTGTTTGCATCATGCATGTTTCTATTAAATTAGTAAGTATTTGTTTGTTTTATAACCCGATTATGCCGATGGAGGTTATCAACATTTTGATTTTCATGGCAAGTCTTTGCTTACCTATTTGGATGGGTGAAGTCTTGGACTATGTTCATAATCTGGATGATCTATTTGAAGTTTTAGCTCATACTGATGAAATATTCAATTGCCTATCTTATATGTTTCCTTCTTTTTTGTTGATAACAAAGGGGGAGAAAATTTGATATATGCAGGGGGAGGAGTTTTAGTTTTTATTCCATTGCATATATGCATATATACTGTGGGGAGTAATTTAATTGATTGTTATCATCAAAAGGGGAGAATGTTGATTTATATATTCTCAAGATTATATTTTGATGATAACAATATGTGTTCTATATATATATGTTTTTGTGTGGTATAACTTGTTGATGCAGATATCATATATATATCAAATTTGGACTCAAGGCATTATGGAGTATTGAAGATGAAAAGCAAGATGAAATACAAAGAACAATGTAATTTTTCTCTTCTTTACTTAGAATATATTGTACAAGCCTTGATCACACACACACATGCATATTTAGAACACACTAACACATGCTTAGTGTGTTGGTTAATTATAGAAATCCCTATATTAACCATTAGATTTTTAAAGTTTAAAACAATTCATTTATAAACTTTTAAGTCCGAGTAGTCGACTAATTCAAACTATAGTCGACTAATTACTCAACTTAATGAATATATAAGTTTCAGAAGTTTACGCATTAGTCGACTAATAAAAATAGTAGTCGACTACTAATGCTTGAATTGCATTTACGTAACTGTAAACACGCATTAGTCGACTCATCGTGCATATATAGTCGACTACCCGCATTTAAAACATACACCCGGACTGTCATTACGCATTAGTCGACTAATAAAAATAGTAGTCGACTACTAATGCTTGAATTGCATTTACGTAACTGTAAACACGCATTAGTCGACTAATCTTATATAATAGTCGACTATAATACGCTTTTATGACTGCTCGTAATTTGAATCTTTAAACGTTTTTTAACAGTTTTTCTTTGTTTTGAATGGGTGTCTTTCAAGACATATAAATAGTAAAAACTGCAGAAAAAGACACACTAAATTCTCATATACATGAACTTGAATTTTGAAAAGAAAAGTGTGTGTTCAAAGATTCAAAAAGCAAAACTGTTCTTGATATTCAAAAGAGAAAAATATTTTTGAGATTAAAGAAATTCCTAAGCCACTACTGCATATCATCTACACATCAAGGCTTATAGGATCTTGTACGTTGTTGTTTTCAAAGGAGATTCTCGTGTGTGAGAATTGTGAATCTCGTGTTTGAGATTGTTGCAATTTGCATGGTCTTGCAAATTGGTCGTTTGATTCTTTGATTTTGTAAGGGTATTTCAAAATCATAGTGGAAACTCTCAAGCCGGATTTGCTTGGGACTGGATGTACACCGGGAGGTGGAACCAAGATAAATATCCGTGGTTTGCGATTGTGAATTTTACGTGTTTGTGCTATCTTTTACAATTTATAATCTATCTTGCATAAAATTTTATAAAACACTATTCACCCCCCCTCTAGTGTTTAAGTGTGATCAGATCTACGATCCTACACGCAGTACTTAGGATCTGTAACCTTCTTTGCCTCCTCTTGGTTCACAATTGGGGGCAACTGGATCTTATTGTTCTCCAGAAGGTATTTGAAGATGCCCAGAACCTCCTCGTCTTTGAACGAGTAAGTCTTGGGAAACCTCGAACCGGAAGGTTTCTGATTTTGTTGGCGCCATTGAGGCTGCGATTGCTGTGGTGCACGCTGTTGCGACCGCTGTTGTGGTTGCGATTGAGCGTTTGATTGGCGTCTCACGGACTTTTGGCATGCTGCCGTGGCACAAAATTCCGCTTGTTCGTGGTTTGTTGCCGGTGGCCTCTTTACTCTTTCTTCCTTTTAAGGAACCTTTCGCCTGTTTCCACGAACCTTCAAGTCCTTCCACATTATAGATGGTGCTGTCCCCATTGCTTTAAGCACATCCAAGGACGATTATTGTGGCAGGTTTGGAGAATAAATTCCTCCGTGATGGGATCCCGACAATTCATTGCTTTGTTACAAAATCGCTTGACGGCGCTTCATCGCTTTCTCCGCCCTTTGCTTCGTCGAGCAATGTCCCGACGATACTTCGGTATCGCCGTCGAAGAAATTGGTGAGGAAGCTAGACTCCATGTCGCCCCAAATTGTGAATGCTCCGGCTTGAGGCAGTACCAATCGAAGGGCGACTACGAAGGGTACCAACGAATGACCAACCATCGGGGCTCGCTTCCTGATATTACCCCTAAGTGGGACTTGAAGTATATCGTGTTGGGTTGGTGAACCTTCCCACAAACGGCGGAAGTTTATTAAGTTAAACTTTGCGGGTATGGGATTGATTCTCACTCCCTAGGATATGGGCAAGGGATGCCGGTTTTTCACCTCTTGAGCGAAAATCAAAAGTTGATTTTGCTCTCGAGGTCTCTCATCTTTTCGCCTCATGGGCTTATGATACCCCTAGCATTTTCCCGTCCACCCCAAGATTTTGCATGTTATGGGTGATTGGCGTTCTGTTCGCCTTCATCCGTGTCGCTATCCGTTTGATCAACGTCGATGCGACCACTCGGTTCATCTTGGTTTTTCGTCAAGGCTTGGATCTGTTGATCATGGAGCTCCTTCATCTGTTGCATGGCCATATCCATCTCCAGTTTGAAGTTCGCCCTCTGCTTGGCTAAGGCTTCATCTAGCATCTTGGCCATTTGGTTCGCACTAATCATGAACGCCTCTTGGGGTTGTCCCTCACTAGAAACTGTATTGTCGGATGTCATTGCCGACCCAGAGTCTGATACTTCATCCTCTGAAGGTAGTCCTTTCAAAAGCTTGTCATAATTGGACCGTCGAATAGTCCCGGACCACAAACGAGTTAACCGTTGCGATGCGCTAGGAATAAGCCGCGACGATGGTTCCTTGCCGGTCATATTGTTAGTGACCTCTGGCAACTCATTGTCTCGAGGTGCTGATCTTCTGCGAAATCGCCTTGACCTAGGTCTTGGCGTTTCTGTGGCGAGTCTCTAGAAGACTGATACCCTTTCTGGAGTTTCTTGACAACAATTATACTCCGAGAGCACTGTTTTGATAAGCTTGGAGCATAAGCATGACTGTGTTGGCTTGGGGGAACCTCTTCGAGATTTCTTCGCACTTCAAGATGGTAGTATAACTCGCCGGCATGAGTGCCGAGCGATCTTCCATATGTCGGCACGATCTCTGTATAACGCCTCATCGCCGATGAAAATGTCTCCTTCCGGGACGGATTGTTTCGTAAAACCGCCGAAGTAACCCGCCTTGACTTTCGGCGGTGTGGCGTGAAGTCTCGGCGACTCGACTTCGACTTTCAACCGATATGCGAGTCAGAGGAATCTTCTTGTCTTTGTGGGTGCGACTCAGATAGGAGTGACCCACGATTCCTTTAGCGGACCCAGCGAACCTTGATGGTAAGCCCGCTGGTCGTGGCGAGTTGGCTTCACGAAAGTTTGGATGTAGACACCGGAGGTAATTTCGCCGATACAACTTTTGTTGAGGTGCTCACAATTTCGATTTGAGCACGGAGCAGAGTTGGCCTCGCCGGGCGAGCCGGGCTTGATGCCGTTCGCCGGAGTTGAAGCGCCGACGGACTTGGGCTTCCAAACCAGCCGACTTGTTGACGACTTCTTGGCCGCCTTTTCAACTCGCGGGCTTGTTGCACCAAAGCCCGTGCTTGCGCTGAGGAGCTGCTGTGCTTCCGGATACGCCTCGAAGCGTAGAACGGTTCCGCTTGACTCGACCCATTCATTTATCGCGGCTTGTAGGAATCGGCTACGATCTCGCACTTCGCCTCGAAGTCAACTTAGACCTTAGATCCGGCCATAGCGACCCCGCCCATTGATTCTTTTGCTCGGCTAATTGTTTCCTTGGCTGGCGTCGCCTCGGCCTCTCTTGCAAAGATAGGGGTTCTGAAGATTTGGCCGTTGTTAGGGCCGGAGTGTCACCATCATCTGTAGTTTTGACAGCGGTGGGGTTGGACTTCCTTGCCTCCGCATCTGAGGCTGAGTGGGTCTTCCTGGCAGTGGAGACCATCTTGGACTTGCGGGGGGAGGAGTTGGATCTGGACGAGGAGGAGAGATATCCTTCGAATTTTTGCTGGTCGAATTCGTACTCGACCTTCTCAATGACCGGGATCTGAATCGGCGGTTGCGACACGTCGGCTTCTTTGTTGAAGCCGTTGGCTCCCACTGTGGTTGCCAGCTTGTTCGCGGTAAAAGTCGGTTTTGTATTCATTGTTTGTTGAACTTGTTTACAGCTTCATTGGCCTACAACAAAATTCAAACAAAAAGAAATGCCTTTTTATTTCAGGCGTACAATGAAAACAAAAATTACAACTTTTTTCCTTTTGTGAACAAACGCTCGGATCTCTATTATTCGGGATCCTCGCTTATGTGGGTTCTTCGCCTGTGCCGGGGATCTTGTCCATGGACGACCGCGCAATTCGATCCGTGGAAACCCGGTTCGAACTACAGACGCAGGGGCTCGCTTCACGAAGGAAACGGTTTAAGGGGATCACACTCACGAAGGAGAGGATCGCCGGGATCACACTCACGGCGAGAGGATCGCCGAGCGGTGAGATCTACTAGGAGAAATCACAGCTTATTCTCAGAGTCGACCAATTTGCTTACCTCGCTGTTGAAGATCTGACGTAGATCGAACTTGTGATCGCCGGTGCTCGGAACGGTGCAACGACGGCTCGTAGATCTCGCGAGAATTATTCAAAAATCAGCAAATCCCAACCGAAATCCCTTCCAAATTCTCCCAAAATCCCCCTTGAACCGAGGAAGACCCCCCTATTTATAAGATCGGGAACGCCGGCCACACAAGTGGCTCGGCCACTTGGCCGAGGCACCTCGGCCACTTGGCCGAGGCACCTCGGCCACTTGCCGAGGCACCTCGGCCACTTGCCGAGGCACCTCGGCCACGTTGGCCGAGCCACCTCGGCCACTTGGCCGAGGCACCTCGGCCAAGTTGGCCGAAGTGGCTCGGCCATGATGGCCGAGCCACCTCGGCCACTTGGCCGAGGTAACTCGGTGGCCTTGGTTCGCCGTTTTCGCCGTTTCGCCATTTTCGCCATTTCGCCATTTTTTTTCTCGATCTTTCGGGCTTAGGTCCTGCCTATTCTGACTCTTGGTCTTCCCCGGACTTAGATTTAGTTCCGGGACTAACTCTTGGTTTGTTCCGGTTCCTCAGTTCTGAAATCCGATCGTCTCTTCAAGTCCGGTTTAAACCGTGCTTGTGACGCTGTGGGTTCGCCGTCGGGTTCGTGTCTCAACGACTCGACGTCCGTATTATCCGATGGGTTGTCATTCGCCGACTTCCCGTCACGAGTTGGTTTCGGGGATCTTGTAAGTATTTTTTAACGCCTACACTAGCAACGTCATAAGTTAGAATCTACTCCATCTGCTCCAGTTTAGAATGTGGCTCCGAAACGAGAAGCATACATACGATAGAGTCTTGAAATGTGATTTGAATTAGTTACTAAAGATATTGCAAAAGATACACTAATTTATTATAAATTGGTTTTAATATATATATATATATATATATATATATATATATATATATATATATATATATATATATATATATATATATATATATATATATATATATATATATATATATATATATATATATATATATATATATATATATATATTGTTGATGTATATAATCACAAATACTAACCTCGTGAGTTTAGCTTTTAAGAGAGCGGAGTCCGCCTTCTCTCCTAATGCCCAGTGACGCTGGTTTCGGTTAAGGGATGTGCCTACAGCAGGGAGAAAGAGACCTGTGGAAGGGGCGGAGTTGGGATCTCCGATGGTTCCTCCGACGGTCAAGTTAGTAGAGAAGGAGATAATCTAATAGAGTAGGAATTCACTCAAAAGAGATCACTTACTTTGTTCGCTGTCCTCGTTGCTCTTTATATCTAGGGTTGGGGGGGTATCTCCGTCTTTCCATCAGTTGAGGAACCACTAATGAGTCAGCCTTTTCCCTCCACGTGTGAGCCCGTGATTGGCCGAGCATTTTATTTGTCTGCTATGGGGGCTGGCCTTTACAGGTGTCAAATTGCGGGTAGTTTGAGGGTTAGTGTGGTCTATTCGCCATTAATGGGATGGGATTGACGCTACCAGAGTCGCATGGGTCCGAGGTGCCTTAAATACCGTGGAGGGATGGAGGAGTTAAGGGTCACAACAAGATTTAATGCGATGCCGATGGGCTCGAAAATCGTGATAACCATCGCTTGAGTGGAGGAAGCCGCCAAGGCGTAGAGGCGGTGAGGCGGGTGGCAGGCTTCGCTCGGCCTCTCAGGCGTCGCCGAGGTAATCAATTGGAAGGGACGCACCGTGAGCCGATTTTCGTGTCATCCCCGAGGACGAAAGTGGCCGATAGGAGGGTCTAAATTCGCCGCTTCGCTGGGCAAAGCCGACAATTGGTAGGACAGGTTACGATGGTGACGGGTTGGGGACGACTAGCACCGCCTTCGCGTCGTCCGGCGATGGCGGTCGGAAGGTGATAGCTAGTTGTCCCCGCGCCGTCCGATGGGGCGAGTGGCGTGGAAGCCTCCCAGCGAGTTACTGATGGAGGCGGGCGGCCGTCACCGCCTTCAGCGTGTCGTCGCGGAGGGAGTTGCCGACGACCGATCGAACCGCCTCTCGCGTCGGTTATGATGATAGTCATCCATTGGACCATGGCGGGGTCGGTAAGCCGCCGCCTTGTGGGTCGGACGCGGATGCTCGAGTCGGTTTTTATTGATCGACGAGCGCTTATCCGCGTCGCCTCGCTTTTTCTCCTTAATCACCGGGTTAGTGGTTATGACCATAACAGCTTGGCCCCTTTCGCTTGAGTCGGCTGGAAACGAGTCCAAGTGAAATGAATATCGCAGCCTCGGATAGGAGAGGGTTCCAGAGGGGGTTTGAACGTTTCATCGATGGGACGTGGCTGATGTCAGCGGGCGGTTTCCTGGCCATTGGCGTTTCGCCTTTTGGGTGCAAAAGTGGGGGCCCTCTGGGAATAGGTAGGGTTGTTGCCTCCGGCCGTGCCTCGAGTGGGGCTTCAATCTTCTCCGCTGATCACCAAAAGGTGTGGCGCTGGGTCCCACCATATAAATGTGGAGCGTGAGTGAGAAGGAGGCATTTGCTTCCTCTTCATCCGCTAATTCAGCGATTCTCCCATGAGCGTGCAGACTGTTATGGATTCCGATCGCCATAGCGCCTTGACGAAGTTCCGCCGAGGTTACTCAGCGCAGATGAAGTCTTTGCGCCAAGTTTGACATTCCAAAGGGTTACAAGTTGGAGGCCCGCCAAGTCATCTCCGGCATACCATGGCGCAATGAGGGCTCCTTCAGATCTCAAGCACTTGGAGTGCGGCCGTACGTTGCACCCTTTTCTCGTAAAAGTGTTCGATGAGTTAGGTGTGTCTCCAAAGACAAATGACGCCAAACTCGATAGCCATATTGGTTGGTTTCACCGCCATCCGTCACCGCTTTCGATTCGCCAACGATGGGCTTGCCGAGCCACTTGGTCGGCGCTACGGTCCGTAAGACGCCATTACTATCTTCAAATGCCGGAGAATTCAAGGTCGCCCTTGATTTGCCCAAGTCGATCAAAGGGTGGAAAGACAGTTCGCTTGGTCACCGGGACGACTCGAACTTAGGGTGCGCGTCTTGGCCAGAGATTAGAAGGGAAACTCTAGAGCCTAAACCCTAGTCGGCTGAGCACCGTCGCGAATTGGAGCAGATCCTCCAATACATGGGGCCACGCACGATGGACACTCTGTTTGACAAATCAGCCTTTATGCCTCCATGGGATTTCTTCCACCCTCCCGACCCTTCCGATGAGGCGAGGGCTCACAACGTGACTTTCGGGGGTGGAATTTTGAGAGCGTTGAGGGCTGATCCCACTCCGGATGACGAGTTTCTGGAGGAACCCGAAGAGGGGTTAGCTCGGCCGGCCAAACCAGAGGCGCCGAAGTCGCCTTTGGAGGGAGTTCACCCCGCCGGAAGGAGGCGAAAGGGCGGCGTGGAGAGCGACACCGCCTGAGGAGGTGTGGCGTAAGCCCTGTCATGAAGCGGCGGGCCGGTTCTTGGAGGACGGCGAGAAAGACCAGCCATGGCCCTCGGGTGCTAGGACGGGCGTGGGAGAGCGTGGAGCACCCGATAGAAGATGAGCTATTAGAATCGGAGGAGGAGGACGACCACCATCGGCCGAGGCCTGGGGGTCGGCCTCGAAGTCGCAGTGTGGCCCCCGGGCTATGCCGGGAGATTCCCGGGGTGGTATCCCACGGGAGCGTGCGAAGTCGCACACGGGTCGACCATCGAGGTGGCTCGCCGACAGTGGAAAAGAACCACCGTGGTCGGGACGAAGTTTTGTTCCAGCTGGGTGGCCCTCCCCTATCGCGCGGCTGAGGGCGCAGGATCGAACAAAGCGAGTGGGCTGATGATGGGGACTCTTTCTCCCATCGGCCCTTATGACGGGAGCCCGAGATGAGCATCGCATAGGCCGCATGGTATATGGATGCCCGCTCATCGGTGTTAAGGTCGAAGTTACGCATAAGGAAAGGTGGCGAGCAGCTCAACTTGCCCGCTGACCGAGATTTTGAAGGCGATTCGACGCCTACCGCATATCATCTTGCGGAGTTACTTGACCAGGGGTTGTTTAGTGGAGGACGAGCTGTTTGATCGGTTATGCCGTGGCCACCAAGCCTACGAAAGGCTTCTAAGGAGCATCCGTTTTCCGAGGGCGGTTCGACGAGGATTTTGACCGGTTATCAAGGAACTTTCGATGAAGCAAGCCGAGCTCGACGATCGGGCGGCGTGGAAGCGGAGGTTAAGGACCAAGTCATTGCGGGACTTAAAGCGTCCGTGAGAGAATGCAGCCGAGATTGAGAACTCCGGCGCCTTCAAAATGGCGACTGACTCGAAATCTGCGAGGCTTATAGAGAGCTGATTTGGCGATGGCGCAGTCGCGCTTGAAAGGCGTGTCGCGCAGCGATGCCAAGGCTCGCCATGGAGGAGTCGGTCGCCGTGAGCTTAATTAGCCGGGAGTGCGCCAACTTAAGGAATCCTTGAGTAGGGCGGAGGAAAGGGCGGCATCCGAGTCGCCGACATCGGGCCGCCCTTGGGAGAAAGGAGCCGACCGCCATCATCGAGGAATACCGCAGAGTGCAGTGAGAAGGTTGAAGTCGCCTTGCCCGCAAGGCGGTTGCCATTTCATGATCAAACAGCTGCCGCTGAGCATCGAGGCGTCGAGTGCGACTCGGTACCCTCGAGCATAGCCGCCGATAGGTCTCCTTTCAAGGTTTAAGGCGGCGGAGCAAGCACGACCGGGTGATAACGACGAGGAGGGAGAGGAGGACGAGTCATCAGCGATGGTTCTTCGCGAGGCCGACTCGTCAATAGCTTAGGTTTTAACCATTTATTTGTAATGTAATTGGCGGTGTGTATACTTTGTACTCAAGTATCAAATAAATGAATGCAGAAGAGTTCTTTCGCTGTGAGTTGTGCTTTGTGTTGCTTTCTATAGCCGAGGCGATTCGGTGAATTGATTGGTTGGACGCCGTGACTTGATCGCTGCCTTGAAGGGCTAGTATGGTCTTCATGGGATGGCCGACCCATGGGGTTGGGTCGGTTCGAGATTACTTTGTCCGTTAGTTCACCGGGCGCCGAATGGAGCCGCCCCGCCTGCATAAATGACGGGTTTAGCTTTCTAGGCATAGCAGTGCTTGTAGGGATAGGGAGCTTGGCGTCGGTACTTACTCCCGAAGTAATTCGGCGAAGAGGCGTGGGTCATAAAGGCGGATTTTCAATTTTCGTGAGGCGGTTTGCATCCGAGAACCAATCTCGACCGCTGGATTCCAAAGATGAACCGCCAGAATAGACACGGGCCTTTTGGGCTTCTATATATGCCCTAACCCTATTTGGGGGTTTCTCTTGCACTTTCTAAAGATTCGCCTCCTTCTTAATCCAAATACTTCAAAGGTTTCTCGCCATGGTCGCTTCTACCCCCCTCTATTGATGTAATCGCCAAGCTCAAGTCTTGGCAAATGGGCAGAGAAGAGGATCTCGAGGGTCTTCATGAGAGATATGATCTTCCGGAGGGTTCGCGTTTCTCCCGAGAAGGACAGCCATCGCTGATCATAGCGGATAAGCTTCCGCTATACATGGCGCACTGACAATGGATTGCCTCCCTTTGCCTGCTGCTCGGAAGAGGTCAGGCTCTGGGTGTCCCCTGCAGTTGCCTCTAACGCCATTGCTACGATAATGGCGTTTTTGGTGATCTGTCATCGGGTGAAGGTGGAGCCGACTCTTCAGCTCTTTGGTAATCTCGTCACGGTGAGGGCGACGAAGAAAGACGCCCATTTCTTCTTCGGGTATGTGGGCGGTCGGTTTGTCGACATTCCGGACTCGAACAAGGACTGGAAGAACAAGTTCGTTCGGGTTTCGCCGACGCCGAATTGGCTTGCCGTTCGTGGCCGGAGATCAACAAAGACGGCCTAAAGAATCTTCCCCTCTCTGCGGACGAGAGGCGCGACTTGGACAAGTTCCGTCATTATTCGGGGTCGCGAAAAGGCTACAACTTGTTCGACAACGCCACGAGAGTAGCGGGGCTGTCGTTCGTCCGACCGTCCGGGGCCGACGAGGAAAGAGAGAAAGAATTGCTAGAGGCGGCCCCCCAACGGGTTGAAGATTCCAAGAGCGGGGGTTCCAGCCCGACAAAAGCTACTGAACTGCAACTCCCACAGAAGAAGGTCAGAGGAGGAGGGCTTCTACCGCGAGGCGGGCAGTGGAGAAGAGGTTTGAAGAGATGGCGTCTAGGTTGCAGGTGAAGAGGGCCCTCCCTGCGTCCGGGGCAAATCAGCCAAAGAAGAAGAAGAAGAAGAAGGCGAAAAAGTCGGTGGGGTCGACTTTTGAGGGGTCGACCGGCGGCGCTCTGGACGCACCGAGGGTGTCGCGGGGGAACTTCCAATTGCTGGGGGAGAGTCGCCCTTGGGTACCCTCTCTCTCTTGCCCCAATCTGGTGAGGGCGTATCCGAGAGGGGCGAGGTCGTATCCGAGGGGGAACCACGTCCTCAGGTCGGCGAAATTCCCAGTCCATCAGCGCCGAGGGTCGCGGTGGAGGCCGGAGAGGTCCCTGTCGGCCAAGCAGCGGAGGTGTCTTCCGACGAGGCCACTCAAAGGTCGGGGAAGGAGGCGGCCATCTCGGATGACTCGGCTCCGGAGCCGGACCCTTTGAGTTTACTCAAGGATCTGGGCATAGAGCTTCCTTTTCGCCACCAGATTGCCGAAGTGGGCGGTTCGAGGTGGAAAGAGCTACGATCCCTCCTCATCGGTGATCTATGGGAAGGGTATTCCGAGAGAGAGGAACCCTCTCCAAGCGACCGGTTCGTCCCCGACCATTCCCTCCACAAGGAGGGTACGGTGCTCCTTTCCGGGTGGGGGCAGCTCGTCGCTTCAGAACAGTTCACCCTCCCTCATGACAGGGAGTTCCTGGAAGAGACACCTTCGACCGGCCTTCGGTTGGCCCTCTTGAGTTACCAGACCCGAGGGGCTCTGGTCGGGGAAGAGCTCTTCAACCGGCTATCATGTACGATGAAGACGGTTGGCCACTTGGCGGAGAGGCTCACGGCGGAGAAGGGGACCCGAGAGGGGTTGGAGAAGAGGTTGGCATGTAAGCGGAGGAGAGTCGGCGCCAAATGGCCCCGGCTGAGAGCTAAGCGATCTCGATCGCGGACCTCCAAACCCACCATTCAAAGCAGACGGCCATCATCGATAAGTTGAAGGAGGAGGCCGCCCAACTGAAGAGGACGGTCGAAGGCCATTCAAAGCAGACGGCCATCATCGATAAGTTGAGCACCAAGCCGCTCTTAAGCCAACCCACCGAAGGGGAAACCCTATACTCAGATTTGGCCGCCTCGCCAAGCCGTGAGCTCGGCCGCTCGAGGAAGACCACATCCGTAAGCCGGCCTATTATGTCACCGGATCTTAAGAGCGTGGGAGCTCAACTACCCCGTCGAAAGCGCCCTTCGCCTCATCACCACGCCTCAGACTTCGGCCCCTACTTTCAAGCACACCCTATTGTCGCATCGGACGAGCCTCCCAATGAAGAAATCCCTAGGGAGCCCCACCACATCCGGGAGAATGGTCGGTCGATCGAACTCGCTGAATATGATGTGCGCCGAGCCCGTGACCACCATAAAAGCACAAGCATTGGCCGACTTCCTCATAGAATCCACCTGTGGGATGGCGGCGATCTCCTTGGTCCTGCTCCAGCCGCCCGGCCGAGACAGCGGCGGCCACCTCCCCCGTCCCGAGCCCGAGACGGTTCCCCAAGTCGCCTCTTGGTGGGAATTGAGAGTGGATGGATCCTCAAATGAAGCGAGGCGGGGCGGCGTCGTCTTGCGTAGCGAAGGCGATCCGAGCGGTCCATCGCCTTCAAGTTCCCGCCTCGAACAATGAGGCGAATCTGAAAGCCCTCATCGCCGGCTGCGGGTGCCCTCGCGGCCAGGCGAACTGGTTGTGTTGGCCGACTCTCAATTGGTCGCTCATCAATTCAACGGCAAGTACGCTGCCAAGGATAAGAGGATGGCTCAGTACCTGAAGATTGTCAAGGACCTGTTGCCCCGCTTCGCCAACTTCAAAATTGTCCAAGTCCCTGGCGCCTTAGCGGCCCGGATGCCCTGTCGGCTTCGCATCAACCGGCTCCTTGGCGACTCAGGACCCATCCTCGCCGACACACTCCCCAGATCCCAAAGATCGCAGACTCCGCCCTGCACGCCATGCTAACAGATACTCCCCATGGATCTTGTTGGATAGATCCTATCATCGATTCTTGGTGGCCGGCTCTTTACCTACCGACCCGGCCGAAGCAAAGAGTTTGCAGAGAGCCTCCCGCCGCTACCTCATGATTGACGGCCAACTCTACCGGACGTCCTATCTAGTCAGCGGGGTGGGGCCCTATCTCAGGTGCCTCCGACCGGCCGAAGCTGATTATGTTTTGAAGGAAATCCATGAAGGCACCTGCGGAAACCATCCAGGGGCGAGAACCCTCGCCCAGAAGATCATACGCCAGGGATACTATTGGCCGACCATTGTGACCGACTCCCGGCGGCTCGTCTCCAAATGCAAGAAGTGTCAACTCTTTAAGGAGATTCCCAGAGCCACTGCCACAGAGCTAACTTCCATCTTCAGCCCTCTTCCTTTCGCCCAATGGGGACTAGATATACTGGGGCCGCTCCCCCTTGCTTCGGGGCAGCGCAAGTTCCTAATGGTCGCCATCGACTACTTCACCAAATGGATCGAAGCCGAGCCTTTGGCGAAGATCGGAGAGAGCAACATCACCAGCTTTGCTTGGAAGTCGATCGTATGTCGATTCGGCGTCCCCGCTCATTCATCACGAGCAAATTTTCGATTCGGCGGCCAGTTTCAAGATTTTTGTGAAGAATGGGGATCAAGCTCAAGTTAAACCGGTAGCCCACCCCAAGTGCAATGGGTCGGCGTGTCGCTAATAAATGCATCCTCCAAGCTCAAGAAGAAGGTCACCGCGCTCGGCAATTGGGTCGAAGAACTACCGAGCATCCCGTGGTCATACAGATCACCCACAAGAATGCAACCGAGAAACCCCGCTCATGCTAACCTACGGGCAGAGGCAATAACCCAGTGGAGGTCGGCATGCCCACCATCCGACTCCAACATTTCGACGAGGAGGTGAATTCGATGAACCGAGGGCAGTGGACTGGTGGATGAGATCCGGACGATCGCCTCTACCGACAAGTCGCCAATCAAGAACGGATCGCCTCGATACTACAACAAAGAAAGTCCGCCGAGAAGCTTCGGTCGGCGACCTAGTGCCGAGGAAGGCGCCTTCGACAAAGACACGGTGGCAAGTTGGATGGGAGGGGCTCGTCCTTGAAGAACCAGCCCCGAACATCACCAGGCTTCGAAGCCCGATGGGAGAATCCTACAACATCCACGGAACATAGAGCACCTCGGGAAGTTTTTCAATGAATTTGCATTGTAAATCTTGCTCAAGAACTTTCTATACAAGCGGAATTTTGCCCGACAATTATTACGTCTTAAATTGTACAAGGGCGTCTCGGCGGTCAACTCATCGCATCAGATCAAATCGACCTTCTCGCTAAAAGCGAGTTGTAACAACCCATTTTCACTTGCAGAGTCGGGGTGGCTTCTTTGTTGGAGCCGAAGTTTAGGGACCCTTCCCACTGGCCGAGTCAAGGCACGCCCTTCTCTCCTAATGCGAAGTCGGGACATTCCACTCTCTTAGCTTGAGTCAAGGTAACTTCTCATCGAGTGTAGTTCAGCGACCCTTCCTATCGGGTCGAAGTCAAGGAACCCTTCTCGCCACGACGAGTCAAGGAACCCTTCTCACCTAGTTGAGGCGGTGACCCGACTTACTTAGTCAAGTTTAACCTACCACTCTCACTAAGTCGAAGTTAAGGTATTCCTCTCGCTTAGGACGAAGTCGAGGAACCTTTCACCGGTCGCGACAGAGATCCACCGCCAACTAAATAACCGCACCCTACTCGCCAAGTCAAAGCGGATTGCCCAACCACGCTAAGTCGAGTCAAGGAGCCGATCCGGCCGCTAAGTCGCGCCCATGCGAGCCGACTCAATAAGACCTAGGCACCACGTAGTCCTAGGCACCACCTACGCCGGTCGCCCCCACGGAGTCGCCGCCCTACCTGAGCCGGCCAGCTTGCTCTTTGCCTCAAAATGTAGATCGGCTTTGCCAAATAAGACCTAGGCACCCGTAAGTCCTAGGCACCGACCTCTGTGATTAGTCCTCTGGTCGCCGCTCCCACGGGAGCCGGCTCGGGCTTGCTCTTTGCCTCAAAGCAGTCGGCTTTGCGAAATAAGACCTAGGCACCACGTAAGTCCTAGGCACCGACCTCTGTGATTAGTCCTCTGGTCGCCGCTCCCACGGGAGCCGGCTCAGGCTTGCTCTTTGCCTCAAAACAGAGATCGGCTTTGCCGAAATAAGACCTAGGCACCACGTAAGTCCTAGGCACCCGACCTACGCGGTCGTCCTCTACGGAGTCGCCGCTCCCACGGGAGCCGGCTCAGGCTTGCTCTTTGCCTCAAAATAGAGATCGGCTTTGCCGAAATAAGACCTAGGCACCACGTAGTCCTAGGCACCCGACCTACGCGGCCGTCTCTCACGGAGTCGCCGCCTCCACGGGAGCCGGCCAGTTTGCTCTTTGCCTCAAAATGAGATCGGCTTTGCCGAAATAAGACCTAGGCACCACGAAGTCCTAGGCACCACTCCACGCGGCCGTCTCTCACGGAGTCGCCGCCCCACGGGAGCCGCTCAGCTTGTTTCTTTGCCTCAAAATGTAGATCGGCTTTGCCGAAATAAGACCTAGGCACCACGTAAGTCCTAGGCACCACCTACGGCCGTCTCTCACGGAGTCGCCGCTCCCACGGGAGCCGCTCAGCTTGTTTCTTTGCCTCAAAATGATCGGCTTTGCCGAAATAAGACCTAGACACCACGAAGTCCTAGGCACCACCTACGCCGGTCGCCCCCACGGAGTCACCGCTTCCCACGGAGCCGGCCAGCTTGCTCTTTGCCTCAAAATAGATCGGCTTTGCGAAATAAGACCTAGGCACCACGTAAGTCCTAGGCACCACTCCACGTCGCCCTCACGGAGTCGCCGCCCCACGGGAGCCGGCCAGCTTGCTCTTTGCCTCAAAATGTAGATCGGCTTTGCCAAATAAGACCTAGGCACCACGAAGTCCTAGGCACCACCTACGGCCGTCTCTTCACGGAGTCGCCGCTCCCACGGGAGCCGCTCAGCTTGCTCTTTGCCTCAAAGCGAGATCGGCTTTGCCGAAATAAGACCTAGGCACCACGTAGTCCTAGGCACCGACCTACGCTGTCGTCTCTTCTACGGAGTCGCCGCCCCACGGAGCCGGCCAGTTTGCTCTTTGCCTCAAATAGAGATCGGCTTTGCCGAAATAAGACCTAGGCACCACGAAGTCCTAGGCACCACCTACGCTGGCCGTCTTCTACGGAGTCGCCGCTTCCCACGGAGCCGCTCAGCTTGCTCTTTGCCTCAAACAGATCGGCTTTGCCGGAATAAGACCTAGGCACCACGTAAGTCCTAGGCACCACCTACGCGGCCGTCTCTTCACGGAGTCGCCGCTTCCCACGGGAGCCGGCCAGTTTGCTCTTTGCCTCAATAGAGATCGGCTTTGCCAAATAAGACCTAGGCACCACGTAGTCCTAGGCACCACCTACGCGGCCGCCCTTCTACGGAGTCACCGCTTCCCACGGAGCCGCTCAGCTTGCTCTTTGCCTCAAAATGCAGATCGGCTTTGCCAAATAAGACCTAGGCACCACGTAGTCCTAGGCACCGACCTACGCGGTCGCCCTCCATGGAGCCGCCGCCCCGAATCGCACTCAAGCTTGCGCCACCCCGTAAAGAAAATCACTTTACCAAAGGAGTCACAAACGAAGATCCTGATATAAGGACCTTACGTCCGACTTGCGGTAGAGGCGGAACCAAATGCCCCGGCATGCGAGCGGACCCGATGTGGTAGGCCGAGCCCACGGGGCGACTTATCTTGGATCTACTTGTTATTTTCATTGTAAGCCCCACGGGGCGACTTATCTTGGATCTACTTGTTATTTTCATTGTAAGCCCCACGGGGCGACTTATCTTGGATCTACTTGTTATTTTCATTGTAAGCCCCACGGGGCGACTTATCTTGGATCTACTTGTTATGTTCATTATAAGCCCCACAAAATTTAATTTGTCTTGGATCTACTTATTTACGCTCATTCTAAGCCCCACGGAGGCCGGCTTCGATCTCGATCCACTTACTATGTTCGCCGTGAGCCCCATAGGATCGACTCGCTTTAGATAAAAAAAAAAGAAGAGAAAGGAGAACCAAAAATGAGTCGAATGGACAACCACCATCGCTAAAATGCAACCTTTCATTGATATTCCAAACAAAAATTTACAAAGGTCTAAAAAAAGCGCCAAGTCAAAGGCGTTCGGTCGCTACTCTTGACTTCCTCTCTTTTCATTAGTCCCCTCGCTCGTCTCGGCTTCGGCGCCAGTGTTCCTCTCACCGGTGCTCCCTCGGGAAGAGGCACCGCAATAGTTGCAGAAGTGAATGAAAGGGCGCCAACGAAACCCATGGTTTCATATCAGCACAATAGCCCGAAACCCATGGTTTCGTATCAGCACAATAGCCCGGAACCCACGAATGCAAACAAGGCCGCTCTTCCTCGGGCTTCGGCTCGCTGTTCCTCATTAAAAGCGAGCACGAGCGACGAGGCGATATCCCCATCACCAGGTACAAACAAAGGGATTTCCCCCCTTCTCCACAGATGATCGAAACTCACCGGCGCTCCCAATTTGAGACCTCAAAAGTAACGAGTAAAAACAGAGTCAATCGCCAATCTAATGAGAACGCGAAAAGTAATGGTCTCCTCCCCTATTTATAATAGAGCCCATAAATGATAAGCCCCCTCGTGGTCAACAGAGGGAATTAATGACGTGGAACTCGAGGCACCACCTCGAAAAGCACAGGGACTCGAATCGCCGCCTCGGAAATTGCCAAAATGCCTCTTTGCTTTAAATGAGATCTACCGCCCATCTCAGAAACCTAAAAGTTAGCAATCAGAGGACGACCCGCGGATGACATCTGCGCTCCACTCGAGAAGGCAAGAAGCCCCCTCATGACCATCAATAACCATGCCGCCCAGTGGTCGACCCGACTCATCTAGGGTCAACCACAAACCGAACGCGAAATTACCTATCAGGCCGACTGAGCTATGATCTACAGTCTCGACCCATTTGTCACGTCGTACAAAACACAGATGACGGCCATTCCAGCCAAAGTCGCTACTGACACAGCCTAAGAAAGGGCATCACCCAAAGAAGAAGAGAGTTCGGTGTAGAAAAACGCAAACTAAATTTTCATTCACTCAGTAAAATGTATTACAAATACATAGGAACGTTCCAGACAAAAACAAAACAAAGAGAGCGGGCAAAGTGCCAGAGCGACTTAATCTCCTCCCTCGCCGCCATCTCCCTCCTCCCCATCTTCGTCCTCGTCCTCCTCATCGTCCTCATCCTCATCCGGGTCGTCCTCGGCGCTAAGTTGCACCCCTGTCCCCTGGCTTCCAAGCCTTGCAGAACGCGCAGAGAGCCCTCCACCCTAGGGGGATATGCGAGGCTCAATGTCGAGAGAGTTCCCGAAGGAAGTTGGGCTTTTAAGTAGTCGTAGCCCGCCTTGACAGCTAGGGACAGTTCTACTTTCCCCGTAGGCCCTTGCCTATACTCTTCAACAACCTCCTTCTTACCCTCTTCCGGCGTCGCTTGAACTTAGTGGGTTTGATCGACTGGCATCGTCCAAAGCCGATCGGTGAGCGCTTCGACTCATCGAGGCGACCCTTAAGTCCCGACCCTCAAGCCTCGCAGCCCCGGATCACTCTCCGGCACCCCAACTGAGCCTTCCACTCCTCGATCTCCCTCTCCGGGCCTTGGCCGTCCTCTTGGTGGCCTCCTCCTTCAACTTATCGATGATGGCCTTTGATTTGAATGGTGGGTTTGGAGGTCCTTGATCGAGGCTATTTAGCCTCCAAGTCGGTAGCGCCATTTGGTGACCTCTGCCTCCTCGCTTCAAGGGCGGCTAACCTTTCTCCAACCCTCTCGTCCCTTTCTCCGCCGTGAGCCTCTTAGCCAAGTGGCCAACCGTCTTCATCGTACATGATAGCGGTTGAAGAGCTCTTCCAGGCGAGGCCCCTGGTGCAGTAACTCAAGAGGGCCAACCAAGGCCGGTCGAAGGTGTCTCTTCGGGGAACTCCCTGTCATGAGGGAGGGTGAAGCTGATACAGCTGACAGGCTGCCCCCACGAGGAAGGAGCACCGTACCCTCCTTGTGGAGGGAATGGTCGGGGACGAACCGGTCGCTTGGAGAGGGTTCCTCTCTCTCGGAATACCCTTCCCATAGATCACCGATGAGGAGGGATCGTAGCTCTTTCCACCTCGAACCGCCCGCCCGGCAATGCGGTGGCGAAATATGCCCGGATCCTTGAGTAAACTCAAAGGGTCCGCCCGAGCCGAAGTCATCCGAGATGGCCGCCTCCTTCCCGACCTTTGAGTGGCCTCGTCGGAAGACACCTCATTTGCTTGGCTGACCGGGGACCTCTCCGGCCTCCACAGCGACCCTCGGCCCGATGGGTAGGAATTTCGCCGACACGGGGCGTGGTTCCCCTCGGATCACGACCTGCGCCCCTCCGGATAAGCCCTCACGGTGGGGCAAGAGAGAGGGTACCCAGGCGACTCTCCCCGGCAATTGGAAGTTCCCCGCGACACCCTCGGTGCATGCGAGCCGCGCTTGGTCGACCCCTCAAAAGTCGACCCCACCGACTTTTTCGCCTTCTTCTTCTTCTTCTTCTTTGGATGATCTGCCCCGGACGAAGGCAGGGCCCTCTTCACATGCAACCTAGACGCCATCTCTTCAAACCTCTCCTCCACTGCCCGGCGCCTCGCGTGAAAGCCCTCCTCCTCTGACCTTCTTCTGTGGGAGTTGCAGTTCAGTAGCTTTTGTCGGGCTGGAACCCCCGCTCTTGGAATCTTCAACCCGTTGGGGGGCCGCCTCTAGCAATTCTTTCTCTCTTTCCTCGTCGGCCGGTCGGACAACGACAGCCCAGCTACTCGGTGGCGTTATCGAACAAGTTGTAGCCTTTTAGCGACCCGAATAATGGCGGAACTTGTCGAGGTCGGCCTCTGCGTCGGCGGAGAGGAAGATTCTTTAGGCGTCTTTGTTGATCTCGACCACGAGCGGCAAGCCAATTGGCGTCGGCGCCGAAAACGACGAACTTGTTCTTCCAGTCCTTGTTCGAGTCCTGAATGTCGACAAACCGACCGCCCACATACCCGAAGAAGAAATGGGCGTCTTTCTTAAATCGCCCTCACCGTGATGAGATTACCAAAGTGAAGAGTCGGCTCCACCTTCACCCGATGACAGATCACCAAAACGCCATTATCGTAGCAATGGCGTTGAAACTGCACGAGGACACTAGGCACGCCGCGACCTCTTCACGAGCAGCAGCAAAGGAACGTCCATTGTCGAGTGCGCCATGTATAGCGGAAGCTTATCCGCTATGATCAGCGATGGCTGTCCTTCTCGGGAGAGAAACCGCGAACCTCCAGAAGATCATATCTCTCATGAAGACCCTCGGATCCTCTTCTCTGCGCCATTTGCCAAGACTTGAGCTTGGCGATTACATCAATAAGTGAGGGGTAGAAGCAGCCATGGCAGGAAACCTTTGAAGTATTTCAGATTAAGAAGGAGACGAATCTTTAGAAAGTGCAAAGAGAAACCCCCAAATAGGGTTAGGGCATATATAGAAGCCCAAAAGGCCCACGTGTCTATTCCTGGGCGGCAGTTCATCTTTGGAATCCAACGGTCGAGATTGGTTCTCGGATGCAAACCGCCTCCTGAAAATTGAAAATCCCGCCTTTATGACCCACGTCTCTTATTTCGAAATTGGCGTGATTAGAGTACGCCGGCGTCAAGCCCTATCCCCTGATGCGCCCTGTTATGCCTAGAAAACTAAACCGTCATTTGTGCAGGCGAGGGGCGGCTCCATTCGGCGCCCGGTGAACTAGCAGGGCAGTAATCTCGAACCGACCCACCCCCATGGGTCGGCCATCCCATAGAAGACCATACTAGCCCTTCAAGGCGCAGCGATCAAGTCCGGACGTCCAACCAATCAATTCACCAATCGCCTATAGAAAGCAACACAAAGCACAACTCACAGCGAAAAGAACTCTTCGCATTCATTTATTTGATACTTGAGTACAAAGTATACACACCGCCAATTACATTACAAATAAATGGTTAAAACCTAAGCTATTGACCGAGTCGGCCTCGCGAAGAACCATCGCTGATGACTCGCCCTCCTCTCCTCCTCGGCGTCGTTATCACCCGGGTGGCACTCCCCGCCCGCCTCAAACCTTGACTCGGCCGTTATGCTCGGAGAATGGGAGCCGACACAGGGCATACGATGCTCGAGGCGGCATTTGTTTGATCATGAAATGGCAACCGCCTTGAGGCAAGAGCGACTTCAACCTTCCACATTGCACTCTGCCGATATTCCTCGTTGATGGCGGTCGGCTCCTTTCTCCCAGGGCGGCCCGATGTCGGCGACTCGAATGCCGCCCTTTCCTCCGCCCTACTCAAGGATTCCTTAAGTTGGCGCACTCCCGGCTAATTAAGCTCACGGCGGCCGACTCCTCATGGCCCGAGCCTTGGCATCTTTGCGACACGCCTTTCAAAGCGCGACTGCGCCATCGCCAAGTCGCTCTCTATAAGCCTCGCCCGGGCATTCGGTCGCCCCGCCATTTTGAAGCGGCCAGTTCTCAATCTCGGCTGCATTCTCTCCGGGGACGCTTTAAGTCCCGCGAATGACTTGGTCCTTAACCTCCGCCACGCCGCCACCGCCGAGCTCGCTTGCTTCATCGAAAGTTCCTTGATAACCGGTCAAAATCCTCGTCCGACGCCTCCGGAAGAGGCAGATCTCCTTAGAAGCCTTTACGTAGGCTTGGTGGCCACGGCATAACCGATCAAATAGCTTCGTCCTCCACTAAACAACCCACGGTCAAGTAACTCCATAAAGATGATATGCGGTAGGCGTCGAATCGCCTTCAAAATCTCGGTCAGCGGGCAAGTTGAGCTGCTCCGCCACCTTTCCTTATGCGTAACTTCGACCTTAACACCGATGAGCGAGCATCCATATACCATGCGGCCTATGCCGTGCTCATACTCAGGCTCCCGTCATAAGGGCCGATGGGAGAAAGAGTCCCCATCATCGGCCCACTCGCTTTGTTCGGTCCTGCGCCCTCAACAGCGATAGGGGAGGGCCACCCAGCGGAACAAAACTTCGTCCCCGACCACCCGGTGGTTCTTTTCCTGGCGAGGTACTTCACGATGAGTGGAGCTGGTGTGTGGCTATGCGGCTCCCCGGATACCGCCCCAGGAGTCGACCTAGCATAGGCCCTGCCGACTAGAGGCCGACCCCCAGGCCTCGGCCGATGGTCGGTCGTCCTCCTCCTCCGATTCTAATAGCTCATCTTCTATCGGGTGCTCCACGCTCTCCCCTGCCCGTCTAGCACCCCGAGGGCCATGGCTGGTCTTCTTCTGCCGGGTCCTCCAGTAACCGCGTCCGCCGCCCAAGGCGACGCCTGCGGGCCTACGCTCACGTCCCGTGGCGGTCGTCTCCACGTCGGCCCTTTCGCCTCCTTCCGACTGGGGGTGAACTCCCTCCAAAGGCGACTCGTGCCTCTGCCGTTTGGCCGGCCGAGCTAACCCCTCTTCGGGTTCCTCCGAGCTTCGTCATCCGGTGGGATCGACCCTCAGCGCTCTCCCAATTCCACCCCGAAAGTCACGTTGTGAGCCCTGCGCCTCATCGGAAGGGTCGAGGGGTGGAAGAAATCCCATGGAGGCGCAAAGGCGATTTGTCAAGCAGGCGTCCATCGTCGTGGCCCGTGTATTGGAGGATGCTGCTCCAATTAGCGGCGGTGCTTTCGGCCGACAAGGGTTTAGGCTCGAGTTTCCCTTCTAATCTCGGCCAAGGCAGCACCCTAAGTTGAGTGGTCCCCGGTGACAAGCGAACTGTCTTTCCACCCTTTGATCGACTTGGGCAAATCAGGGCGACCTTGAATTCTCCGGCATTTGAAGATAGTAATGGCGTCTTACGGACCGTAAGCCGACCAAGTGGCTCGGCCGCCCATCGTTGGCGAATTGAAAGCCGATGATGACGGTGAAACCAACCAATATGGCTATCGAGTTTGGCGTCATTTGTCTTTGGAGACACACCTAACTCATCGAACACTTTTAGAAAAGGGTGCAACGGTAGTCAAGGCCGCACTCCAAGTGCTTGAGATACGAGGAGCCTCTGCTCGCCATGGTCAGTATTACCGAGATGACTTCACGAGCCTCCAACTTGTAACCCTTTGGAATGTCAAACCGGTATAAAGACTTCATCTGCGCTGGTAACTCCGAGCGGAACTTCGTCAAAATGCCTATGGCGATCGGAATCCATAACAGACTGCGACCGCCACGGAGAATCGCCAATTCGTGGATGAAGAGGGAAGCAAATGCCTCCTTCTCACTCACGCTCCACATTTATATGGTGGGACCCATCGACGCCACACCTTTTGGTGATCAGCGGAGAAGATTGAAGCCCCACTCCCGAGGCACCGCCGAGACTAAAAGCAACCCTACCTATTCGAGAGGGCCCCCACTTTTGCACCCAAAAGGCGAAACGCCAATGGCCGTGAAATTGCTCACGACATCGCCACGCCCCATCGATGAAACGCTCAAACCCTCTCGAACCCTCTCCTATCCGAGGTTGCGATATTCATTTCACTTGGACTCGTTTCCAACCGACTCCAGCGAAAGGGCCAAGCTATTATGGTCATAACCACTAACCGCTGATTAAGGAGAAAAAGCGAGCGACACGGATAAGCTTCGTCGATCAACAAAACCGACTTCGAGCATCAGCGTCAGACCCACAGGCGGCCGGCTTACCGACCCGCCATGGTCAATGGATGACTATCATCATAACCGTCTGCGGCGGTTCGAGTCGGTCCGTCGGCAACTCCTCCAGCGGACGGCGTGATGGCAGGTATTCGTGCCGGAAATGCTTTGCCGAGGCCACTTCCGTCCTTTCGTCCCATCGAGCGGCGTGGGGACAACTATACCTTCCGGCCGCAAATGCGCTGGGCGGCCAGCGGTGCTAGTCGTCCCCAACCGTCACCATCGTAACCACTGTCCTACCAATTGTCGGCTTTGCCCAGCGGCGAATTTAGACCCTCCTATTAGCCACTTTCGTCCTCGGGGGCGACAATCGGCTACGAGTGCGTCCCTTCCAATTGATTACCTCGAAGGGCGCCGGGAGCGAGTCGGTCACCGGCCTCGGCTCCCCTACGTCTTGCGTGGCTTCCTCCACTCAAGCGGCGGTTATCACGGTACTTTCGAGCCCATCGGCATTGCATTAAATCTTGGCTATAACTCCTCCATCCCTCCGCGGTATTTAAGGCACCTCGGACCCATGCGACTCTGGCGCCGTCAATCCCATCCCATTAATGGCTAATAGACCACACTAACTCTCAAACTACCGCAATTTGACACTGTAAAGGCCGGCCCCATAGCGAGACAAATAAAATGCTCGGCCAATCCGGGCTCACCGTGGAGGAAAAGGTGACTCATTAGTGGTTCCTCAACTGATGGAAAGACTGAGATACCCCCAACCCTAGATATAAAGAGCAACGAGGACAAATAACAAAGTAAGTGATCTCTTTTGAGTGAATTCTGCTCTATTAGATTATCTCCTTCTCTACTAACTTGGCCGTCGGAGGAACCACCGGAGATCCCAACTCCGCCCCTTCCACGTGTCTCTTTCTCCTGCTGTAGGCACATCCCTTAGAAACCAGCGTCCTTTGGGCATTAGGAGAGAAGGCGGACTCAGCTCTCTTAAAAGCTAAACTCACGAGGTTAGTATTTGTGATTATATACATCAACATATATATATATATATATATATATATATATATATATATATATATATATATATATATATATATATATATATATATATATATATATATATATATATTGTTCTCGGGGAAAAGTCATTATCTTTTTCATCGGTGAAATCATTCTACCTTGATGGGATTACAAATGAGTTTCAAATAAAAATCACCTTTTATAAGGCTTGTTACAATGAAAAGGATAAAAATTACAACTTTCCTCCTTGTGAACAAGCGGGATCCGTTTATCGGATCACCAAACTGCGTGAATTCTTTGCTGTCTTGGGGATGTGTTCCGTGGACCACAGCGATTCCTTTCCCAAGTGTTGATCAAGCGAGATGCGGATGCGGATCTAGATCTAAAAATCCCTCCTTTTTACGGGAATTCTTAGATCGTCGGATCGAGATCTAAGCGAATCTGAAGATTAATTAGCCAAGGAACTAATCAGCGTAGTGAGCGAGATCGACCAAGCGAACCCGTCACTCTTCTTAGGATCAAGGCCAAGCTTGATCCAAAGGATGGTTTGTTGTTGTAGATGCGGATCGAAAACTTTGGATCTCGAATGTAAATCCCCATGCGCAAGTCTAGATCTTGATCTCCTCTCCTTGGAAATTCTCTAACCCTAGGCACACACAAGAGTTGGCTATCTCCTCTTTTTTTATCTCTGCCGACCTCTTAAAATGAAACCCTAGCCGTCACATTTATAGGTGCGGCGGCGGATCTTGGGCAAAACGGGCAAAAGCCCATTACGGCCTTGGTGTCGCCGGGCGAGACACCTCTGGAGTGTCTCGCTTCGGGCGAGACACCTCTGAGTGTCTCGCTCGGGCGAGACACCTCTGGAGTGTCTCGCTTCGGGCGAGACACCTCTGGGTGTCTCGGCCGAGCGAGACACCTCTGGGTGTCTCGCTCGGGCGAGACGCCTTTGGGTGTCTCGCTCGGGCGAGACACCTCTGGGTGTCGGTTTTGACCGAGCGTTGCGTGGCTTCTCTCTGGCGATTTTCGAGCTTGATTTGGCTCGATCGACTTGTCCTCAGAGCTTAATTTGAGGCTTCAAAGTCGGGTTTATCCCTTCGCCGCACTCATGGCGCATCAGTTCACCAAGGTTAGAATCGGTGACAATTCGAAAACTCTGCGTAGAGCGTCTTGAGGAGGCGTTTGCGTTGCGTTCACTTGTTGTGTCGTCAGCGGTTTGCCATTACTTCATCGGATGACTTGTCGATTATTCTCGTCATCACGAGCTACGTTCGAGGACTTATAGGCAATTTTGCGCCTCTGGATACCCCTCCAAAGTGTTTGGTCTCGCTCTTTTATAGAAGAAGCCAAATACTTTGATGTGATAGTCCCAGACCGATTCGGTGTAATAGGACACAGCGGCTTCAAATCTTGATCTCCGATTCTTCGGACTATCGGTGCTTTGTAGGATAACTAAAAGTGTCGGTCTTTATTTATTGTCGACTGTCGAAATCTTGACTTCGATGGCCGATGAATGAATTTTCTTATTTTTAGCTTCGTGGTGAGTTGTCGTCGAGCTGTTCATCAATTAGTGAGACTTAGCTTTGAATCGGTGAAATCTCCTTTGCATGGCTTGGCATAAGACTAACCCCTGGGAGGATATTGAGGATTCATCCTTTGATTGGTGAACTCTTCTTGCGATGCTCGTTGCGGGGTGACCACGGCGGGAGGGATTTTCTCGAGATGTGGCGTTGTCAGGCATCAAAAATTTTCTCGAATTCAACCTCCAATTAGCGATTTTTCATCTGCGAATTGTCGGTCGTAAAGTGAACCGTGGAAACAAATTGGGGATTGTCGAGTTGTCCTTAAGAATATAAAACTATTCTCGGGAACTTCTCGACAAAATAGGAAATAGTTTAGACTTCGTATACCTAGTTGGAGTATCGCGGTGGGAGAATCCTACTCCTTGTTGGAATAAATTAGGTTATCCTCGGGAACTTTCTAATAAATTAGGGAGCGGTTTATACTCATATTCCTTATTGGAGTATTAGGGGTTCGACCATCATGGGGATTTCTTGTCCGGTGGAGAAGGAACCCTTCATGAGTTGCATTCATTGTCTGGCCTAAGTTGATCCGTTGGTGGTGGTTGGAGCTGCGGGTGACCATGAAGTAACTTGTCGGTTCCTTGTTCAAACTTCTAGGGACAACTTGGAGAGGCGAGGCGCAAATTGGCCTCTTTCCCCTTTGGAGATCAATATCTTTGCTTGAGGAGATCAATGTTCACTTGTATACTATTAGTGCCTCGGTGGGAGTTTTTCTTACGGGGACGCATTTAAGATCTCCTTTGAGGAGGTGCCTGTGATAGGGCTCCGTCCGAAATGAAAAGCGGTGCATGGTGCTGTGACCCTATACTCTCGGGGAGATCGATGAATCGACCACATAGGAGTAATGAGTGACCCTTGTGTACATCCCCGATTGACTCCATGCATCTAGGTTGACATATCCCACTTCTTGGTGCAATGAGGTCGGCTCCTATGATAGCCCACCTAGAAACACTTGAGTCTCCATCCCGTTTAATTGGGGACTAGTGCATTAGCTAGTTCATCCTCAATTTGGCGGTTTTGATGAATTCTTTTCTATTGGTAAGATGTTCCTCCAAAGCTAGGTATAGCGGTGGTTACTTAAAGGCCTCTTAGAGGACCAGCTGCGGAAGTGATCGCGTGTGGTAGTTCCATTGTTGTTGTGACTTGCGATTTGTCATTTTCAGCGTCACATCATTCATAGAATTCTTGGCAAACCCTCGACCTTCAGCAGTTTGATTTGCCTTTACCGATTACCGTTTGAACCGGCTAGCATGCGGATTATCGAATCCGTTCATGTGGCGTTGTGCTAAAAGAATGAAACTCTTTTAGACTTGGTGCTATGATTTTGAATACATAGACTTTGTCGCTTTTCACGGGTAAGACTAGCCGTATTGCGTGTTAAGCGGCGACTTTGGGGTTATTGGCCAACCCGACCCTCAGCGGTTTGATTGGCCTTTACCGATCACCGTTTGAACGGGCTAGCATGCGGATTATCGAATCCGTTCATGTGACGTTGTGCTAAAAGAATGAAACTCTCTTAGACTTAATGCTACGATGTTGAATCGTGAGCCCGTCTTTCACGGGAAGACTAACCCGGCAATGTGTGTGGCGTTGGCTTTATCCCTTCTTAGGCTTGGGATAAAATACCCGAATCGAGACTCGGTGTCTTCTTCAATCGGAGAAAGACTAAACGACAGCGTGTGGCGTTGGCTTTATCCTTCTTAGGCTTGGGATAAAATGCCCCAAGATGAATCTTGGTGTCTTCTTTGTCCCGAGAATGACCGAACCGATCGAATCGGTGAATGGAATTGATTGTGGGAAAGGAAGAATTTTATATTCTATCTCAGGAAGATGGAGAGGAAGGATTTTATATCATGTCTCCAAGTGCTAGAAAGAAAGAATTTTATATTCTATTTCCGTGTCTCCTTTGTCCTGGTCGAGACGAACCCCAAGTGAACATAAGAAAAGAAGGATTTTATATCTGTTTCTTAGTCTTGGAGAGGAAGAATTTTATATTCTATCTCAGGAAGATGGAGAGGAAGGATTTTATATCCTGTCTCTAAGTCTTTGGAAAGAAAGAATTTTATATTCTATTTCGAGTCTCCTTTTAATGCAGGTGAGGCGAACCCCAAGTGCACATAAGAAAAGAAGGATTTTATATCTGTTTCTTAGTCTTGGAGAGGAAGAATTTTATATTCTATCTCAGGAAGATGGAGAGGAAGGATTTTATATCCTATCTCCAAGAAAGGGAAACTAAAAGTGGGATCTCCACTCGAGAATCTCTTAAGGTGAAACTAAGAGTGGGATCTCCCACTCAGAATCGAAGAGATCTGAGTAGTTTTCACTTTTATAGGATTAATACGATCTGAAGGTCTGGTTTATCGAGGCGTTCCAATTTTAGTACTACCGCCATAGGAGGCGTGGTGAAATGGAAATGATGGAGGCTTTCGCTCATCGAAAGTGATCTCCTAATTTGAGTGGACCTCTTGTTCATTAAAAGGAATCAAGAGGAGATTTTGATAGAGCTCAAAAATTTCGTGGACCCCTTGCTTATTGAAAGAAGTCAAGGGGAAATTTTCTTTGTGGAGGACGAGAGAAAATTTTGTGGACCCACCGCCAATGAGTTTGATCGGTGGGGAGTGCGGAGGAAAGGATTAGGGTTATCTCAGGAAAGTATTTCGAAGAACTTCCTCCAAAGCGGGTTATCTGAAGGTACTAAGGATAGTACTTCTTCGTGAACTTCCCATTGATCGGCATTAATTGCCTATCGCCTTCTGGTGATAAGGCGATATGCGCCATTGGAATAGACCGTTTCAATCACAAGCGGCCCTTCCACTTGGGTTCAAACTTACCCTTCCTCTTGGAGTCGAGAATTATCGATTAATCGGCGGCGAGGACCAAGTCTCCTCCTTGAAGCTTCTTTGTCGGACTTTCTTGTTGAAGGCCACGGACATCCTTGCTTGATAAAACTCAATGTGTTGTTGAGCTTCCAAGCGCTTTTCATCTAGCATCTCGAGTTCTTGGCTTTTGATGTAGCTCCTGCGTCGTCATCCGGTTGCGAGAGCAATCACGGAGAGATGGAATCTGAACTTCAAGAGGCGGGGCGCTTCACACCCATATACCGAGAGTGCGGGGTAGCCCGGTGGGTGTCGCGAATCGTCGTCGCGTCGCCAAGTGCTTCTCGAGTTTATCATCGGTCGCGTTTGTTATTTTTCACCAGCTTCTTGAGAATTTTAATGATCGTTTTGTTGAAGGCCTCAGCCAATCCGTTTCTGTGAGTTATGCCTTGATTGAGGAGGCGTCTGGATCTTAAATTTCTCGAAAACCGAATGAAGGCATTGCTAATGAACTGGGACCGTATCATGTACGATCCGCCTTGGTACACCGTGTCGATAGATGGCGTGGTGCTTGATGAACCGAATTACATTGCTGGCTTTACCTCCTTGAGGGGAATCGCCTCTGCCCACTTGAATGTCGGTGATCGCCGGGATAAACCGATCACCTTTGGCGGCGGAGGAAAGATTGGGCCTACCACATCCATGCCCCATGTCTCGAATGGCCAAGATGTGGCCGACGGGTGAAGTTGCTCGGAGGTTGATGCGGTAGTTGGCGTGTATTTGGCAGCGTGACACTTCGAGCATATCGCGACGCATCATTGACCATAGTAGGCCGATAATACCCCATCCTTCGATCCGATCATAGAGCTTAGGACTGGTAGTGCGCCGCATTCTCCTCCGTGTGCTTCTTGGAGAACTTCCTCGCCTCTTTGTTTGAAAGGCGCCGAGTAGCAAACCGTTATACCCGCCCGATGAAGCGTCACGGGTTTCGTATTGTAGAAGAACCTTGGCTCTTCTACGGACTGATTCACGCTCCTTCATATCTTACGGGGATCTGCGTGCAAGGCGTAGTCAATAATAGGGAAGCCAATCTCGGGGCTCAAGTCCGACTTGGGTTGCATACACTTCCTTAGTGACTACCCTTCGTCATTTTACGTCTGTCATAAATAGGAATGAATAAGCGGTGGGTCCTCACCGTGACCATTTGCTTTCGATCTCGGGAGGTTGCGCCAAAGAACTGCTGCTATCTGCCACGCATCTGCATCGCGCAGAGGCGGAATGTACTCGATGAAGAATCCTTCAAGCGAGTCCGCTAACTTCGATAGCGGCGATGGTATGGGATTAAATCGGGTTCGACCTCATAGTCCCCGTGATGCGTTTGACAATGAGTTGGGAATCCCGAAGGCTTCGAGATATTCTACCCCGGCTCTTTAGCGAAGCTAAGTGCAATGAGGCGTTGTACTCTGCGACATTGTTAGAGCGAGGCTCGGTCGATGAATAAGCCCGAGGCATGACATGCTTCCGGAAACTAAGACTACTCCGACTCGGCGAGATCTTAGAACATCCGGGCCGCCACGCTGGTAGCTCGACGCCCATCAAAATATAAATGCCACACTGTTGGTGCGAGTTGTGTTAACCTCGTGGGTCTCATCCGGTAGATCATCAAATAGTTCACCGTATCCTTTGTTGGGTTGGTCGCCAAAAGATCGCAGATGGCTTGTCCCTTAATTGACCTGGCGCTTGAAGTCACGGTCATCTTGGGACAAAAGTAGAGCCCATTTCGCCAGCGCCAATTCATAGAGGCTGCGTCATGAACACCGAACGGGATTTACGTTAGAAATGGCGTAGATCGTTTGCCCAACTAAGTAGTGTCGCATTTTCGAATCGCAAAGACCGGTAGCGAGACACTCTTTCTCGGTCATTGGGTAGCGAGATTCGCACCTACCAAGGCTCGGCTTAGATAATAGCCTTTCGTGGCCGGTGGTGCGTCGTCTTGTGCAAGTAAAGCACTCAACTAATGGTTCGCCGCTTTGATATAAATCAAGAGCGGTTTACCGACTTGATTACCAGCAGTCTGGGAGGATTCGTCCGGATCGTTTTGATATCTTGAATGCCCGACGGCGTCATCGGACAAAGGACACCCCTTTTGTTCACTTAGAGAATGGTGACATTTTCAGGAGAGGTTGGAAATGAAGCCGGATGTACGCTTAATCGCCTATAATCCTCGAGTTCCCTTAGATTCTTTGGGGTTGCAATTCATTGATTGCCTTTATTTTGTCGGGGTCAATGTGGATACCTTTGTTGGTAACAACGAATCCGAGGAATTTGCCACTGGATATTCCGAGGAAAGACTTGGTGGGGTTCATCTTTAATTGATGAGTCCGCATGAGGTCGAATACCGCCCTCAAGTCCCGATATGGTCATCTTTGTCACGACTTTTCACAACCAAGTCATCGGCGTAACATTCGACCGTCTTCCGAAGATGATCCTGAAAGATCTTTGTCATTGCGCGCTGGTAAGTGGCGCCAGCATTCTTCAGTCCAAATGGCATGACCGCGGTAATGTAAGATGCCTAGAGGAGTTCGAGCGCCGTGTGCTTTCGTCATCAGGATGCATCTTGATTTGGTTGTAACCGAGAACCCATCCATGAAGGACATTCGCCAAATCCACATGTATTATCGGCGATCACATCGGTGATTGGAAGTGGGAAGTCATCTTTGGGCATCGCGGCATTGATTTCTATAGTCGACCACGAGTTCGATCGTCCGTTCTTTTTAGCACCGAACGATATTCGCCACCCAATCCGGATGTTGAACCTCCGGATGAAACCGAGGCTATGAGCTTCTTTACTTCGCAACAATTGCCTCCATAATCGTGGGCCAAACCGTCTCTGTTAACTTTGGCGGGTTTGGCATCCACTTTAATGTCGGTGATTGCATTGCCACATTGGGGTCGAGCCCTGGCATGTCCTCGTAGCTCCAGGCGAAATCATCGATATACTCTCTGACAAGAGTGATCAACCTTTTCTTTTCCTCTGGGGGAAGACTGTTGCTAATATTTATAAGTTTAGGGTGTGCTTCATTACCCATGTTGATCTGGACTACCTCGTCTTCAGTCGGAGGCTCCCTCTGCTCAAACCGGTCCCCATACTGGATGTTGAGGTGATGGACCCATGGGTCTTCCCATGTTGGCAATTCTTCATCTTCTTCCAGTGTAGTGGGGTCCACTGTAGCCATGTTGGACATCAACCCCCTGAACATCTTGCCGATGCTGACGTCAGAGTCCCAGGCAGCGGAATCGGATGAGTACTCGTCGTCTAGGTTGGGTGGTTGGTTATTGATCAACCAACAACACTCATCTTCTGAAGAGGATGCGTATCCCAATCCCCTTTGAATCGTAATAATTATCGGGCTTTCCCTTGGTACATATCAGACCTTGGGTGGAACCGAGATCCCCACCAAAATAAAGTCCTTCTCCCAGCGCAAAGTCGTACCCCACTTCTTCATGAGGTCTTTGCGCTTCGGGCTATATCTGGAAAGATGAAGTTTGGTTTATCTTCATCGAACCCGTTTGCGGGGAAGTAGTTGGCGGGAGTCAACTCCTCCGCCAGACTAAGTCCTTCTTGCGGACTCCCTTCCCTTGGGCGGCGAAAGTCGTCTTGGATGAGTCTCGAAGGTGCTTCAGATACACAGATGACCGAATTGGCATATGCAATTGGGGTCATTATACAACTTTTTCATTACATCATTCAAACACAGCGAGTACTCTAAATCATCTTTTATTTCTTCTTGACGAAGCGCCAATTACAACTTTCATCGGAAGATCCTCTTCGTCAAGATTGACTACTAAGGGTACAATGTCATTCAAAACAAAACCACCTTTATAGTCAAGCCCGACTTGATATCGGCGTCCTCACATTAGTGCCATGGGCGATGATTGATGTCGGACTCATTCCGGTAAAGTCGGTGAAATAATTCTCGGTCCTTTAAGCGGTTGTTTGTCGCGACCACCGTCTTAACCTCGTTATTAGTGTCGACATATTTGGAGACGATGGAGGGTAGAGGGACTATAACATGGTTATGGATCCAAGGGCGACCCAACAACAAGTTATAGGAAGTCTGCGTCAATGGCGTAGCGGTGACTTTGGACTTTAAGTCCCCATCGACACTTAATGCGGATTTTACCAAGTGGTGAGACCCGGTGTTAAATCCGTATATCCTGATGCCGGTCGGCGAGCTGTGAGGAATCCCAGGCTATACAGGCGCAAAGGCATGATGCTCCGCAGTGGAACCGGATCAACTTGGATCCGGTTGACTTCATTTGGAACCAATGTACCACATGAGTAAATGACTGTCATGCTTCGGCGTCTTCGATGCATATCCTCCTTAGAGAACGTGATGCGGAATATGCTTGGAGGCCACATTGCATTCCCGGCTGATGATTCGGCTCCTCGGACTTGATTTAATGTGGGTTAGGAAGACCTGCGATGCGCGGCGCTTCTCATGCTTGCAGCGGGTTTCCTTGGACAACCTCAATAGCTCATTATAAAGTTATTCTTGCCGATGTTGGCCAATTGTGCCATCACATCGGCGGTAGGGAGAGCTTGTGTTCCCGGTCTATCCCTTCTAATCGGGCGATTAAATCGGATCGCCGGGTTGCACCTCGTGATTTGCGTGTTGTTTCCCTTCGCTCGTGGCGCCCTCCTTAGGAGTGGCGGGAACCGTGGAATTGTTACTACCCCAAGCTCCGTTAACATTTTAGGATTAAGGTTGGAGTCATCGGGTATTTGTAAGCGTACTCCGCCCACTCGGTGACAAAGGCTTCTGTTCCTCCTCAGACAAAGAACACGTAGGAATTTGCTCGCCGTCGCCGAGTAGAACCGCTGAGGTAGCATTGCAAGATTTGCCCTTTCCCTTGGACTTCTTTTTAGACGAAGACGTCGCCCACTGATCGTCTTTAAGTAAGTCCGGGTGGACCCATAGGAGTTCGCCATTTGGGGCTGTGTGCGGCACTAACCCCTTCTCTCGCTGCTTGTGGGGATCGTCATTCACCGTCTTCATTCCCACTTTGACCACGGTTTCTGGCCGGAACCAGGTTGTAGGCACTGTCCCAAAGCTTATGGACGTCGCGTTTGCGCCCACTTGCTTTCCCTTATTTGGTTTTGGAGTGATCACCCCCACTTCAATCAAAGCTTGGATCTTGTCCTTCAGCTGGTAGCATGACTTGGTCGGGTGGTGTATCGCCCTATGATAGGCGCAATACTTGGGGTCCGTCGTCCTTTGAGCTTCCTCCTGGTTGACGATCGGTGGCGCTTGGATCTTGTTGTTGTCTAGCAAGTACTTAAAGATCCTGTGCACCTCTTCGCCCCTCGAAGAATACGTCTTGGGAAACACGCGTGGGCGTCCGGTTTGGAGGGCTGATTATTCGCTGCGATGGGGTCGGCTACTTTCTTTGTATTCTTTATTGTGGTACTTGGTGGAAAGTTTGATCGCATCAACATTCTTCATTGGCGCCTTCCCTTGTTCAGGGGACAAAATTTTGGTTCCGTGGATTTGGCGCTTGACCTCGCTCTGCCTTCTCCCTTTTGAGGAAACGCCGCCTCTTCCCTCGGACTTTCAAGTCTTTCGGGTTTTAGGCGGTGCGGTGCCCATCATACGATCACGTCCATGAGAGGTTATCTTTGGAGTCTTGAGGATGAATTCCTCCGTGATTGGGTCACGACAGTTCATCGCCTTGTTGCGGAACCGCTTGACAAAATTATCCACGGTTTCTCCATCCTTACGCTTCGTCCCATAATGCACCGAGTGAAACCTGCGTATGCGTCATCGAAGAAGTTCGCCAGAACATAGATTCCATGTCTTCCCAAATGTTGATGCTGCCCGCTTTGAGACGGCGGTACCAATCGAAGGCGCCTCGCGAGGTGCCGACGAATGACCGAACCATCAAGGGCTCGTTCGGAGATGACTCCCAAATGGCTCTTGAAGTAGATAAGATGTTGAGTGGGGACCCTCTCCCATCGAGCGGCGTGAAGTTTATTAAATTAAACTTCACGGATAGGATTGACTCCCACTCTCTGTAAGGGCACGGAATCCCGTCTTCTTCACTTCTTGGCCGAGATGGCGAGTTGAGCTTGCTCTCGGATCCTTGATCTTGTCATTTTCACTTGCATTTCGTCCCTGATTTTGAGGTGGGACCATGGTGTCTTCATTGGCGTTACGCTCATCGGTGTTAAGGTCTTGCTCTTCATCCGTGTCGCTATCCGTCAAATTGGCGTTGTTGCGCGGCCTTGCTCACCACGGCGATTAATCATCGCTTGCATTTGCCGGTCATGCATTTCTCTCATCTGCTGCATGGCCATGTCCATCTCGAGTTTGAAGTTGTCTTTCTGTTTTGCCAAGGCTTCTTCAAGTAGCTTGGCCACCTCAGCTGCACTAATCATGAGTGCTTCACGAGTATGACCTTCACTAGAGACGGTGTCATCGGATGCCATTGCCGAGCCGTCATCCGATACTTCATCTTCTGAAGGTACTCTTCATTGCGGTTGTGCCTTGAAGGGATCCCTCGTTGCAGGTCGTGATAGTTAGGCCGTCTGATAGTACCGGCCCGCAACCGAGTCACACGTTGGGAAGGCTCTGGAATGCCGCGTGACGGCGTTGCCTTGTTGGTCATATTGATGGTGACCTCAAGCAGCTCATCTTTGCCTTGACAGAGTGCATGTCTTCTTCGGGAACGCCTTGACCGAGGTCTTGACGGTTCGTTGGTGCTCAGCCTTTGGAAGACTGACACCTTTCCGAATTTTATGGCGGCATTTACACTGAGAGCACCGCCTTGATCAATTTAGTACAAATGCAAGAGGATGCGGTTTACGGAGCTCTGTCTACGAGACTTCTTCCTACCCCCAGCACGATAGTACAACTCATCGGCATGAGTGCCGGAGCAACCTACCGTGCGGCGACACAATCTCTCAGGTATAACGTCATCGTCAGATGACGACGTCTCCATCTGAGGTTGGGTCGGCGTCACGAAGTCTTTGAAAGTTACGCGCCTTAACGCACGCTTTTGGGTGCGCGACCTCTCAGCGGGCTTTTGGACCTCGATCCGCAAACCAGTTGGTGGATTCTCCGGCGGCTTCTCGTCGGCGGGGCGAGAGCTACCCCCAGCATTGCGAGTTGTCCTGGATCTCTTCAACAAGCTTGCAGGAGTTGACCTTTCACCTTGATCCAACTGAACCGGACCTAGGCGCTGAAACACTGAACCCTTATCGAAAAGGGGTGTGGTGTTGGCCGGAGTCTTTGTGGAAGGCGCCGGCTGCATCGAGGAAAAAGCTCCTGGTCTGGGAGGCTGAGTTCGACTTGCTTCTGGTGACTTCTTGGTCACCTCTGCTCCTTTGGGCTGTTGAGTAGCCTGAACCAACGCACGTGCACGCGTACGTAGGGCACAGCGTTTTTGGATCCGCCCCCTGAGGGTGGAGCGATCTCGCTTGACGCGGATCCATTCTTCGGTCGGCGGTTTAGAGGAGTTACCACCTATCTTCGTCTTCTGGGGCTCGTGCCCCCGTCGGGACATCGGATCCGGCTTGTATCGGACACCGTCCATGGATTCTAACGCCTTTGCGTATTGCAACGCAAGGCGTTGTCGACGCCGTTGGCGGGCTCTCTTTGAGAGAGTCACATCGCCTTCGGCGGACTTCTCCTCATTGGTCGGAGGAGGGAGATCAGATCTGGCGCCTTTGGATGGCGCGGGGGAGTTATTGCCGTCATTGTTGTTGGCGGCGGCGAAGAGAGCGTCAGCTTCAGTCGGTGACGCCTTGTGAGTCCTCCTTGCAGCGGAGGGCTTCTTCGCCTTGCGGGGGGAAAAGGAGTTGGATGAGGCAGAGAGATAGGCCTCAAATTTCTCCTGGTCGAATTCGTACTCGACCTCTTCGATCACCGGATCGAACTGGTCGCTGCACAACGATCTCGGATGCAAGACCGGTGGCTCCCACTGTGGTCGCCAGCTTGTTCTCGGGAAAAGTCATTATCTTTTTCATCGGTGAAATCATTCTACCTTGATGGGATTACAAATGAGTTTCAAATAAAAATCACCTTTTTATAAGGCTTTTTACAATGAAAAAGGATAAAAATTACAACTTTCCTCCTTGTGAACAAACGCGGGATCCGTTTATCGGATCCTCGCTTGCGTGGGATTCTTTGCCTGTGCCGGGGATGTGTTCCGTGGACCACCGCGCGATTCCTTTCCCAAGTGTTGATCAAACGAGATCTGGATCTGGATCTAGATCTAAAAATCCCTCCTTTTTTACGTGGGAATTCTTAGATCGATCAGATCTGAGATCTAAACGAATACGAAGATTAATTCGCCAAGGAACTAATCAGCGTAGTGAGCGAGATCGACCAGCGAACCCGTCACTCTTCTTCGGATCAAGGCCAAGCTTGATCCAAAGGATGGTTTGTTGTTGTAGATCTGGATCTGAAAACTTTGGATCTCGAATCGCAAATCCCCCCCGCAAGTCTAGATCTTGATCTCCTCTCCCTTGGAAATTCTCTAACCCTAGGCACACACAAGAGTTCGGCGGCTATCTCCTCTTTTTTTATCTCTGCCGACCTCTTAAAATGAAACCCTAGCCGTCACATTTATAGGTGCAGCAGCGGATGCGGGCGAAACTGGGCAAAAAGCCCATTCGGCCTTGGTGTCTCGCCCAGGCCGAGACACCTCTGGGTGTCTCGCTCGGGCGAGACACCTCTGGGTGTCTCGGCTGAGCGAGACACCTATGGGTGTCTCGCTCGGCGAGACACCTATGGGTGTCTTGCTTGGCGAGACACCTATGGGTGTCTTGCTTGGCGAGACACCTATGGGTGTCTTGCTTGGCGAGACACCTCTGGAGTGTCTCGCTTCGGCGAGACACCTCGGTGTCGGTTTTGATGGGCGTTGCGTGGCTTCTCTCTGGCGATTTTCCGAGCTTGATTTGGCTCGATCGACTTGTCCTCAGAGCTTAATTTGAGGCTTCAAAGTCGGGTTTATCCTTCGCTCGCACTCATGGCATCAGTTCACCAAGGTTCGAATCGGTGACAATTGAAAGGAGATAGCTCTTTTCAAAAATTTCGGTATTTGCCCGGACATAAAGACGCCCTTTGACCCATGCTTAGGCTAAGCGGGACCATAGAAAAACTTCGTAAGGCGTCTTGAGGAGGCGTTTGCGTTGCGTTCACTTGTTGTATCGTCAACGGTTTGCCATTACTTCATCGGATGACTTGTCGATTATTCTCGTCATCACGAGCTACGTTCGAGGACTTATAGGCAATTTTCAACGCCTACATATATATATATATATATATATATATATATATATATATATATATATATATATATATATATATATATATATATATATATATATATATATAAATTAAAGGTTGAGATATTATAGCAATTTAAATGGGCCGGATTAGATGATATGACACTTGTCAAAAAAATTTGAGAATGAGGAGAATGATGTGACATCCTCTGGTGAGTTTTTTAGCTTTTTGGTTTTGCTTTAATATATACCCTAGTAAAAGATAGGAAGGAAAGTGAGCAATTTACTTAAAATCCAACCCCTCCCATCCCAATCCATTCACTTTGAGGGTTAAGACAGTGACAAAATTTGCATCCTTTTAACCCTCCCAATTCTTTTCCTTACTTACTGAAAAATATAAACAAACACAATTTTAGGATGGCTAGCATTATAACATTCCCAACTCCTCCCTTTCCCTCTTAAAAAAAGCTATCCAAACCAACTAGAAATAAATTTCTCATGTGCAATACAGTTTATTATAAACATGACTGATTCATGAGGCAGCATAATCAAATAAACTTCTCATGTGCAATAATGTACACACTTGACTTTTCAAATATAAAACCTTAACTGTGCTTCTGATCACAATAATTGAAATGAAAAGGAAATAATATATGTTCCTTTTGTCATCACACTTAACTTTAAAATAACTCCAATGTTCCTGGTTTTCCTGAGATGAACCATTGACTCGGTTTCCCTAAAGTGAGGTCATTGAGATATAAGTCGTATTGCCAAGTCATCTATCTTTCTATAATTTTGTAGCAATTGAAGTATAACTCATAATTATATTCCTCTAATCAGTGAATAATTTACTGCACAAAAATGTTATACAGATCAGGTAATTTGAAGCCTTCAAAGATAAAAAGACAATCCTTTTGTGTTCATGTGATTTACTTGCTATCATAGCCAAACGTTGGAGACAGACATTACTATATGATTTTCAGAAACAAAAAGTACCATATAAATGTTTGATAGAATTAAGATGGATATTAATTTCCAACTAATATTCTAGGAGATTAAGGAAGACCTAATGATATTAGGAATTTTCAGAAGGAAAGAGGTTGGAAGGAGTTTATAGAAGAGGAATAAGAATAAATTAGAATTCAAATTAAGCGGAATCTCAAATTCGTGCAATTAGTACTAATCATTTGAAAATTTATTGCTAACATTGAATACATTAGAGTCCTTGCATAGGCATGGAATAGTCCCATCTTATCTTTGATCAAACATGAAAAGAAAAATTACTATTTCTTTAGGAACAAAAATTCCCTATATCATCAATTTTTCTTTCATATTTCAGACTATTTGTTGAAAATAATCTCCATCCATTTCATAATGTTCGCATAATATATTGATATTGTTGACACTTTGTTTAGCTGATTAGTTAATGAAAACTCTTAGAAGGAGAAATTATGAAGTGTTTTCTTCGAACAAGATAATCCGCACATCAAAATAGAAGAGTAATTAGATAAGGGCAATAATCTCAAACTCTCATGTTTTTCAGTTAATGAACGAATATATAGTTTTGTTACACCAATTATCTAATGGATAGTGTTTTATTTATTTACTAGCATAGATTCTCCTCCCTGACGCGGGATGGCATATTCAAGCTCAATTTACATATAATTGGAAAAGCGAAAGTTTTGACTGTGTAATGATAATTGCACGGCACAATCACTTAATATTAATTTTCAGTAGAGTTAACACACATCAACATACGAATTGTATCTTATTATTTTTTTTCTATTGCAATGGTTGTGTTCTATCATTTCTTGCCTTTCTGGTCACCAAAAATTTTAAAAACATTGAAATTCCAGATGTTAAAATGCTTTTGTAGTGCCATTTTCCCAACAAATTAAGCTTATCAAAAGAAAGAAATTGTGATTAACATTACACCTAGTAATCATTTGCAACAAGCAATTTGATTAACTTCAATTGTCTACACAGTTGTTAACAAAACAGAAAAGAGCTATGTACATATGATGGCTCCAATTGTCTCCCTACAACTGAAAGAAGCCACTAAAAAAATTCCTCGCCATAGTAGCATCAGGTTTAATGAACATCCATACCTTTAGAACTATAAAATACGGAATTGTTCTCGTTATTTCTTCACAACACCATTCAAATAACTTCAATATATTATTGACCAATCATTACAACTTTTAATACTTGGAACATCGACAGCCATTATTTATAACCCAATACTTTTGAGGCAGCAAGTAGCTGGAAATTGAAGCCCATACAACATGTCAACATCAAGGAAACAGTAAATAGAAAATTCAAGTGAAAAAAGTTATGAACACATATTTATTGCATCTAACCTATTCCAAAAAAACTGGCTAGAGAATGAGCGATAGGTCACAGTCCAACAATTGAATCAAGCTATTATTAATTGCTAATCAGGCTATCAAACCTCAGATTCCATGACAAATAGAAAATAAAATAGATCATTTAACTTATGTCAAAATGTAAATTTTTATCTTGATCAAAAGATCCAGAGAATCAAAAAACAGTATGCTTCCTCATATTCACTAAATTCCAAATATAACCAGAAAAATCCAAAGGGGATCAATCATTTGAAATTAGAAAAATCCCATATCACCAAGTTGGAGTTGTTTACAGTTTTGCAAATCGCGATGACTTTATTTTTTTTTTAAATAAACAGGTTTGTTCTTTATCGCCTTGTTAAATTAACGTCGTGGACTGTGAAACTGACATGAAAGCTACATAATCTTATCATATGATTATTGGCATATATATGATCACAACCTGCCAATGAGCCTGACGTGAATTATATATTATAAGCATCAGGCTCAAATCATGTCTCAAATTATATACTGGCTTGTACATGATCATTTCATTTGTCAAGCTTCAAACAACTTCAGTCATGGAGATCCAATATCCTTCCCTTACCTTAACCGTTACGCTTCTCCTTTTTCTACCCCTCCTCCTCTTCATTCTGATCAAGAGAGTTGCGGGATCAAAGTTTGAAGGGAGCAAAAAACTCCCACCAGGCCCGTGGAAGCTCCCGATAATTGGTAATATACACCAGTTATTAGGTGGGCTGCCTCATCGCGTTCTTCGAGATCTTTCCATCAAACATGATCGTGATCTTATGCTTCTTAGACTTGGGCAAATCAATCAGATCATTGTATCTTCAGCTGAAGCCGCTGGACAGATCATGAAGGCCCACGATCTCAACTTCTGCTCTCGTCCTCATCTCATTGCGTCAACTGTCATGCTTTATAACAATACAGATATTGCCTTTTCTCCCTACGGGAGCTACTGGCGTCAGATTAGAAAGATTTGTATTCTTGAACTCCTTAGTGCTCGCCAAGTCAAGGCTTCGTTTCGGATAAGAGAAGAAGAGATTTCAAATATGGTTGAGAGCATCTCTGCAGTGAGTGCTGATTCAGCAGTTAACCTCAGCCAAAGGATTGCATCGTTAACTGATGCAATCATCTCAAGGACGGCCTTAGGCTCAAAGACTAATCATGGGAAGAGGTTAATGTGTGTGTTAAAGAAACTTCGGCGGCGGGTTTGATCTTGCGATATGTATCCATCTTTGGGTTTTATGGCGCGTGCGGGATAAGTTCACAGTTGAAGAAGAGTCATGGGGAGGGTGATGAGATTCTCAATCAGATAATTGAGGAGCACTTGACTAAGAGGAAAGCTAAAGGTACTGACAAAGAAGCTGAGAAGTTGGATGAGGATCTGGTAGACGTTCTTTTGTCAGTTCAAGAGAAGGGCGATCTGGAACTACCTCTCACAAAGACGAATATCAAAGCTGTGCTCCTAGTAAGTATGCTTTACTTAATAGATAACTATTTGACAAAGTTTATTAGTCATCCGTAAATTTCTAACTAAATTCATTTAGAATATTTTGTGAGAGCAAACTTACACATGAATTTTCAACAATCTAAGACAAAAGGTCGGACTGTCGATTTAAATTCATCGTTCTTCTTAATTAATTCCTTTAGGGATCAAGGAAGGTACTCACACATAACTTTTCGACATCTTATTCATTTCAGAAGCACATAATCCTCATACTACATCATTTTTTACTTTTTTTTTTCCAGTTTATTAGTTATGCAAACATGTTTCAGTGGTGCTTTTATGTGATGAGAGAAATCACAAATTCATGGTGTGTTCAAGCATGTGTTTTGAGCCTTTTTTTTCATAGGAGGAACCTAGAATAATTACTCGCCTTATTCATTCAATAAAATCCAATGCTCTAATAGCAACTATGAATTTTTATTTATTTATTTATTTATTTTCTAAGGATATGTTTAACGGAGGAACTTCAACTACAACCACTACCTTAGTATGGGCGATGGCAGAGCTCATGAGGCACCCAAAGGTAATGAAAAAGGTGCAATCAGAAGTACGAAATATACTAAAAGACAAAAAAAAGATCGAAGATGAAGACTTACGATCCCTACACTATATGAAGCTAGTCATTAAAGAAACTCTAAGGTTGCATCCACCGGTTCCTTTACTTCTACCAAGAGTGTGCAATGAATCCTGCAACGTGATGGGATATTATATCCCCGCGGGTAGCAGAGTCTTAGTAAATGCATGGGCAATAGGTAGAGATCCTAGGTATTGGGAAGATGAAGAAAGCTTTAGGCCAGAGAGATTTGATGGCCTTTCTGTTGATTTCGCCGGTGGTAGCTTTGAATACATACCATTTGGTGGCGGGAGAAGAGTATGTCCTGGAGTGACTTTTGCGATGGTCAGTATGGAGCTTGTCCTTACAAACCTCCTCTTTTACTTTGATTGGGAGCTTCCTGATGCGATGAAGCCTGAAGATCTAGATATGAGTGAATTTTTTGGAATAACAGCCGGAAGGAAGTCCGAACTCTGGTTGATTGCCAAACCTCAAAATATGTAGTTGCATATTATGTATTATTTTATTGTATGTAATGATGATACTTTATACATCATGTGTATTTGCCATATAATAATTGTACCAGTGATATTGGCTTGTTGGATGCTAGCTAGAATAAAGTGTATTTTGGGGTACATCATCAAAAAATGTGCATTGCACATCAATGTTCATCAAAACTTTTTTACATTTTTCATTTAGTAGGTTGTTAAAGCTTTTGGTTCGTTTCTCACATTCAACATTTGCTGAAATGTTTTGTATGCTGGTGTTATCTTTTGCGTAAAGAACTTCATTTGCAGGAAAAATTATGGAGCAACTAATGTACATGAATGCCAAAGATTAATTTTTCCTATCGTTGCTATTCTTTTTAATAGATTTGGAAAATTTTCCTATTAGTGTTATAGCTGACTTGTAGGTTCTCATCTATGATTGATAGGTCATGATGAAACATAAACGAAATAGGCCATGATGAAAAATGCAAGGAATGTTGCACAGACAATGGAAGAGCCTATATGGTCCTTTCCCTACATCATAAGAAGATTGCGGAATATGACCTCATCAAGTCTGATAATTCAATTGAGAATAATTACATAAAAAATTCTAGAAAAGATTATATCAATTCACCAGGTAAAATTGTTGTCCAGAAAATTAGAAATAAAATTTTAGAAGAAATTATTCACTAATAGTTTACCAGGATTTAGGGTAAACTACAATTAAAGACATCAAGCCAAACAGAATATTTCCATGGAATTTAGAAGTGGAACAGCAAGGGTTCAAATGCTATTAGGCTCAAAAGGAAAAAGCACAAGTAAACTATCAACTCTCTATAACCAGCACAAGAACTATTCATACCATCTTAATAATATCCAAGTTATCATAATATCTCCATAAAATATTATATCAATTGAACAGAGGGACTGCAGACATACAGTTCAAGGTGACAATATAAGGACATACGGATCACAAATAACAAAAAGAACAATTAGCCAGTAACTAGATGAACACACTTTTTTTTTTTCCAATACAGATAAAAAGTAGGTCTTCTTCAGTAGGAACTGTAACCAGTCGATCTCCAGCAACATAATCTTCACTAATTGCTTCAAACATCCACTGCATCACAAAACATGGGTCAGCAAAATTATCAACATTTTATTATACAGGTATATGCATATTAGGAGAAGCATTTCAGTTAAAGATAATGTAACTAATTCCAGTAGTAGTATGAAAATTATATTTAAAGCAAATGAATCAAAATCAAAGAAAACAATGCACACATTTGAAAGTATTAGATGACTAAATTATACAGAGATACACAGGCTAGAACAGGGGGGAAAAAGTAGTGTGTGAAATACTTTAAGTGGGCGGAACACTTCTGCAAAAGGAGGTCCAAATAGGCAATGCTAATCCATACAACGAACCCCGGGGTTGGGGTTGGGGGGGAACTATTCCCTGAATGAGTCTCAAGATGAGAACCAATCCTAGAAAGGGATTACTAGAGAACATGAAATGAACATGATGTAGACATCGAGCTTTCCATTTTTTGTTTAATTTTGAATTTCGATTTTTGAATTTTTGAATTTCAAATTATGGTTTATATTTAGTAGCTAATCTGATTGTAATTGATTGAGAGAGATTTGAGGGATTTGTATTTCAAAGCCTACTTAAACAATTGTAATCAGAGCTGAGATAATTATTGAAATGAATAAAAAAATGAGTGCTAATTGCATTGTTAAGGTGTGAAACCTGGGTGTGAAACCCTAAATTGATTTTCCCTCTCTCCTCTCTTGTTTCCTCAGCCGCCAAGACCTCCCCCTGTCTAGCCGTCCTCCCTTCCCTTCCCCAAGCACAGCCACCCTTGCCCACTCTCCCCCGCCTCTCTCTTGCCCGCGCCGCCAAGACCCCCTTCCAGCCACTACCATCAGTTTTCCCCTCCCCTGCCCGCAGCGCCTCCCCTCCCCTGTCCCGCCATCTCTCCCTGTCCTCAACCCGCACCAGTTTCCTACACTCCTCCGCCACCACAGCCAGCCGCCCCTTTCTACCTTTTTCTTCAACCGCCGGAGTCTTCTCCTTATCTCCTCCCCGCGCCGCCTGTAGGCGTTGAAAAATACTTACAAGATCCCCGAAACCAACTCGTGACGGGAAGTCAGCGAATGACAACCCATCGGATAATACGGACGTCGAATCGTTGAGACACGAACCCGACGGCAAACCCACAGCGTCACAAGCACGGTTTACACCGGACTTGAACAGACGATCGGATTTCAGAACTGTTGAACCGGAACAAACCAAGAGTTAGTCCCGGAACCAAATACAGACGGAATCTAAGTCCGGGAAAGACCAAGAGTCAGAATAGGCAGGACCTAAGCCCGGAAGATCGAGAAAAACGGCGAAACGGCGAACCAAGGCCACGCGACCGAGTTACCTCGGCCAAGTGGCCGAGGTGGCTCGGCCATCATGGCCGAGCCACCTCGGCCAACTTGGCCGAGGTGCCTCGGCCAAGTGGCCGAGGTGGCTCGGCCATCATGGCCGAGCCACCTCGGCCAACTTGGCCGAGGTGGCTCGGCCAAGTGGCCGAGCCACTTGTGTGGCCGACACCTGCACACCCCCCCCCTGATGCTATAAATAGGGGGGGTCTCCTTCAGTTTGGGGGGTTGGATTTTTAGATCTCTTGGAAGACTCGCTAGAGCCCTGCAGATCCGGATTTTTTAAAGTTCCGAAGATCAAGACTCCGGCACAGGTTCGGGCATTGATCAAGAGAAGAGACGAGATCCAGATCTCGAGGAGTTCGTTGTGGCTCAGATCTACACAGCAAGGTAGAGAATCCAGCTCGAGTCTACGCCGGTTTAGGTTAGATTTGCGGATTTACCCTCTAGGCTAAGCTTCGTCTTAGTCTCAGGGCGAGCGTGTGATTTCTCCTAGTAGATCTCACCCGCTCCGGCGATCACCTCCTTCGTGAGTTGATCCCCGTCGGTGTCTTATTTCCTTCGTAAAATAAGCACTCTAGATCCGCAGATCTCGTATCTAGATCTCCACTTGGATCAGGATTGCGCGGTGGTCCACGGACATAAAAAGTCCCCGGCACAGGCAAAGAATCCACACGAGCGAGGATCCGATAAACGGATCCCGCGTTTGTTCTAAAAGGGTTAAAAAGTTGTAATCTTTTTATTTTCATTGTAAGCCTTATAAAAAGGCGATACTCTTTGAATTTTGTTGTAGGCGACTGAAGCTGTAACAAGTTCGAAATCAATGACAATCAAAACAACTTTCCCCGCGAACAAGCTGGCGACCACAGTGGGAGCCACCGGCCTCAGATCGGAGGTCGTCGTGCCGCAACCGCGGATCCCTATCCCGGTGGAGGAAGAGGTCGAGTTTGAGTTCGACCAGAAGAAGTTCGAGGAGTATCTATCCTCGTCCTCCAGATCCAGTTCTCCCCGCCGCTCCAAGAAGGTCTCCGCTGCAAGGAGAACCCGATGGGCCTCCGATGTAGAGCCCCAGGACGGCGAGTCCAACCCCGCTGCCGCAGGTAGCGAAATATCCCCTCGGCGAAGTCCGGACTACGGCGCGAGATAAATACCAATAGCGCACTCTCCAAGCGAGCCCGCCAAAGGCGACGACAAAGCATGGCCTTGATGCATGGCCGTGCAATCCATGGATGGGGTCCGCTACGAAGCGGATCTAAGATCCAGACTTACGCAGAGGCTCCAGCCTCAAGTGATCGACGGTCCATCTAAGCCGTCAACCAACGAGTGGGTCCGTGTCAAACGGAAACGCTCCACACTTCAGGAACGTATTCGGAAGCGTCGTGCACTTCTTGCACAAGCACGAGTGTTGGTACAACAAGTTCGTGAATTGAAGAAGGAGGTGGTAAAGAAGCCGCCAACATACCACCAGGTTTGGAGCCCAAATCTAACAGTGCTCCAACCCCAGCTGGCACGGCTTCAAAACCTAAGACTGCCAACATACCAGTTCCTGTCCCGGCACTTAAGCTGAAGGCTACAGGCGTTTCAAATTCAGCGCCAAAGCCCAAGTCCGGCCAGCCTCAAAGTCAAAGCGTCGCATCGAGCCGGTGGTGAAGCCAACTCTCGCCACCACCACCAAACCAACTATCAAGGATCGTTTGGGTCCTCTGAAAGAATCACGGGTCACTCCTCATGCAAGAGGTCGCACCCGTTCCAAGAAGGATTGGAAGATTCCTGCAACCTCACCAACCGGACTAAAGATCGAAGTCCGAGAGTCCACCGAGACTTCAGCTCACATAGCGAAAGTCAAGGCGAGTCACTTTCGGTAGTTTCGTGAAATAGGCCATTCTCGGAAGGAGACATTTTAGATGCGATGGCGGCGATGTTATACACGAGGGTCGTCTTGCGGCCTGGCGGAGTTTCTCCGTTGCCCAGCCAGCGGTACTACCGTGCGAAGTGCGAAGAAATCTCAAAGGGCTCCCTAAACTAACACGGTCATGCTTGTGCTCCAAGCTCATCAAGACAGTGCTCTCGGAGTGCAATTGCCATCAACAAACCCCAGAAAGAGTATCGGTCTTCCAGAGACTTAGCACCGACACGCCGAGACCTAGGTCAAGGCAATTCCGCGGAAGGATGACATCCCGAGAAGATGAATTGCCAGAGGTCACTAATAATATGACCAGCAAAGGATCATCATCACGAGCTATCCCGGCAAGTCATAGCGGTTAACTTCGTTTGCGGTCGGGACTATCCGACGGTCCAATTATGACAAACTTCTGAGAGGGATACCCGCGGAGGATGATGCGTCGGATGTTGGCTCCGCAATTGCCTCTGATAATACTGTATCTAGCGAAGGGTGCCCCCAAGAAGCGCTTATGATCAGTACAGATCAAGTGGCTAAAATGCTAGACGAAGCATTGACTAAACAACAGGAAAACTTCAAGCTAGAGATGGATATGGCTATGCAGACGATGAGAGAAATGCATGACCAACAGATCCAAGCCTTGACAAAACATCGAGGTGAATCGAGTCAGCGCATCGACGTCGACCAAGATGATAGCGATTCAGACCAGGAGGAAGCACAAGAGGATGATAACCCTCTTGAACCACGCAACGCTGGACATAATGTAGATGTTGTTGCTCATGAGAGCGAGAAGATCAAAGACCTCGAGAGCAAAATCAACTCATTGATTTCCACTCAAGAGGTGAAGAAGACGGGTATTCCTTGCCCATACCCGAGGGAGTGGGAATCAATCCCATACCCGTCTAAGTTTAACTTAATAAACTTGACACCGTTTGACGGGAAGGGTTCCCCGACGCAGCACTTGATTTACTTCAAGTCGCACCTCGGGGTTATTTCCGGCAATGAGCCCCTGATGGTTCGGTCATTCGTTGGCACCCTTCGTGGAGCTGCCTTCGATTGGTACCGCCGTCTTAAACAGGGGAGCATCAACAGCTGGGACGATATGGAGTCCCTGTTTCTCTCTAATTTTTTCGATGACGATACCGAAATATCCGTCGGAACGTTACTCGACGAAAAGCAGAAGGACGGAGAGACTGTGGATACCTTCGTCAAGCGATTCCGGAACAAGGCAATGAACTGCCGGGATTCGATAACAGAGGAGTTCATCCTCCAGACCTGCCATAACAACTTGTCGCTAGACGTGCTCGAGACAATGGGAACAACACCGTCCAACACCTGGAAAGACTTGAAGGTGCGGGGTGAACAAGCCGAACGCTTCCTCAAGAGGAAAAAGGCGGAAAAAGGCCAGCCGACAGCGGAAGCCCCGAAACATAACTTTGTCCCACGTGGCAAAGGGAAAGAAGCGAGCGGGGCGGCGGTTCGCGAACTCGCGTTCCAACTCCAGCAATGGCAACAGCGAAGGCGCCGCCGGAGCTGTCGCGGTGGCAACCGGGCCACGAAGCGAGGCCTCGAGCGAGATTCGAAGTCCTATTCCTTTAGGGGCGGCGAGGTTCTGGTCTCTTCAAATATCTTGTGGAAAATAACAAGATCAAGCTCCCTCCGATTCGTAATCAAGAGGAAGCAATGAGACGAGCGATCAAAATCTGCGCTTACAGGCGGTTCATCACCACTAAATCGTGTTTTGGCCTTAAGGATAAAATCCGTGCCTTAATTGACGTAGGGTCATCACTATGAAGCCGCCCAAAGAAAAGAAGGTCGAACAAATCACGGTGTCCATAAGCTTTGGGTCGGTGCCATTGACATGGTTTGAACCTCAACCAGCGGTCAAAGTCGCAATGAAGGCGGTGAATGATGACCCACAACAACTTGAAAGGACTCGTGTCGCATACGGCCCCAAATGGCGAAGTCCTGTGGGTCCACCCAGACCTGCTTGAAGATGATCAATGGGTAGCTTCTTCTTCATCGAAGAAAAAGTCAAAGCGGAAGGCAAAGGTATGCCATGCTACTTCCGCAGTTTTGGAGGGAGATGACGAGCAGGTAGCGACATTCCAGTTGTCCGAAGGGGAACTTGAAGCCCACGCCACCAGGAGCGGACACGAGTACAGATACAAGTACCCGGAAGTTCCTGATCCAAATGCCAAAACACTGTCAGAGCTGGGGGTACCGACAACACCCCTCACTCGCGCCGAAAAGGCACAACAACAGGCAGTTGCCAAAGGGACTATGGCAAAAGAGAAGCAGCCGTAGGAAGTTCAGCTCCCGAAGCAGTCTCGCTTCAATCGCCCGATTGGAAGAGATAAGCCGGGAACTTCAAGCTCTCCGTACCGCTTTGACGTGATGGCACAATTGGCCAATATCCCCGTAAGGATCACTCTTTACGAGTTGTTGCGGTTGTTAAAAGAGACAAGAGAAGCTCTTCAAGAAGCCCTGGCCGATTCAGAAGTCTTCCTCACCCAGATTAAGCCGAGTCCAGAAGAGTCGGCCCAACAATGCAACCTTGCGGCTAAACACTTCCCCTGCATTACTTTTACAAAGGAGGATATGCAGACAAGGAATTCCAAGCACGATAGGCCACTATACTTCACCGGGTATATTGGCTCTAGTGAAGTTAACCGGATCCAAGTCGATCCGGGTTCCGCTGTGAGCATCATGCCCCTGCGCCTCATGTATCACCTTGGAATCCACGCGATGGTGGCATCAGCGAACACGGTGATCTGATTTAACACCGGTAGTCTCGTGGGTAAAATCCGAATAAAGTGCCAAATGGGGGACTTAAAGTCCGAAGTCACCTGCTATGTGATTGACGCAGAGACTTCCTATAACTTATTGTTGGGTCGACCTTGGATCCACAGTAACGTTATAATTCCATCTACTCTTCATCAGTGTCTCAAATATGTAGACACAAATAATGAAGTCAAGACGGTGGTCACGGACAAATAGCCGTTTAAGGGGATGGAGAATTATTTCACTGATTCTCTCCTCTACGGTAATGAGTCCGAAACTGAATCATCGGCCCAAGGCACGGACAGCGGTGAAGAAGCTGATACCGAAGTCGGGCTTGATTATAGTGGTGGTTTTGTTTTAAATGACATTGTACCCCTTGTAATCAATCTTGACGATGAAGAATCGTCAGATGAGTGTTGTAATTGGCAAATTGCCGATGAATCAATAAATGACGATTTAGAGTACCCTTTGTCTTTAAATGATGTGATGACAGGTTTATATAACAATCCGGAGTTGCACTTACCGACTCGGTCGTCTTGCATTACATAGCGACTCGAGACTCTTTTGGGACAACACTCATTATCCCACGAAGATCAGGTAGTGAAAAAGACTTGATCTACGGAAGAGGAGATGCAGTTCCAACGCCGAATCATTTCTTAGAAGAAGGTGTAAATGATAATGAGCCTATCCTACATACATTCAGATATAGCCCTGAAACACGGGATATCATGAAGAAGTGGGGGTATGACTTGACACAAGGGGAAGGTCTATATTTTGGACGAGGTCCTCGAGTCCCTCCCAAAGCGGCATATGTCCCAAGAGGGAAGCCGGATAACTACTATGCATTTAGAAGGGGATTGGGATACAAATCCTCCTCAGAAGATGAATGCTCATGGCTGATTGATAATAATCCACCCGATGAGGGAGACGGACATTAAATGCGATTCCTCGGCTTGGGATTACGACACAAGCCTCGGAGAAGCTTTCAAGGCTTTGATGTCAAATATGGCTCTGATCGATCCTGCTACTATTGAGGGTGATGAAGATATGCCAACATGGGAAGACCCATGGATCCATCAACTCAAAGCGGTTTGGGGATAGATTCGAACAAAGAGAACCCCCACTAGGGCCGAAGTAGTCGAGGTTAATATGGGTGACGAAGAGCATCCTAAGCTCATAAACATCAGCAATACTCTTCCTAAGAGAAGGAAGAGTTGATCGCCCTAATCGGGAGTATATCGATGTATTCGCCGAGCTACGAGGACATGCCGTGACTCGACCCTAATGTGGCGACACATCGCCTCAATATCGGCGGATGTCAAACTGTCAAGCAACATGAGAGATGGTTTCGTCCACGAGATCTTGCGAGCAATCGTTGTGAAGTGAAGAAACTCATAGAATCGGATTCATCAAGGAAATTCAACATCCGGATTGGGTGGCGAATATAGTCGGTCATGAAGAAGAATGGTTCGATTAGGATTTGTGTCGACTCTGAGACACGAGCGGCGCTTGCGAAGATGACTTTCCTCTTCCAATCAACGATGTCATAGTCGACAATACGTGTGGATTTGAAAGAATGTCATTCATGGATGGTTTCTCGGGTTACAATCGGATCAAGATGCACCCGATGATGCCAAACACCACGGCGTTGAGCATACATTGATTATCACATTTTAATTACATTTTATACCCTTATTACCTATGTTATATGAATAACGATATTACTAATAATCATTTTATCTTATTTTGCGAGGGCTAATAAAGAAATAATGAATAAAAGCCCAAATGACTCAAATTCTCGAATTTCTACCAATATTTGAAGCCCAAATCGAAGACAAACCAAGGCCCAAGATACCAAATTGATCCAAGAGAAATTCGTGAAGAAAAATCAAGAAAAGACAAATTCGGTTGGGAACCAATCGGTTGACCAACGGTTGGCCAACCGGTTAGATAACCGGTTATTAACCGATCGCCAACCGATCGGTTCCCAACAATTCAGATTAATGGTGGATTTCTCTTCCTTTTGGCTAGGTTTGATCCAATGGTTCACATCAACTCCGTTGGGCTATAAATAGGGGTGAAGGTCGAGTGTTTTGAGTGTGAAATATTTTGTAAAACTCCATTTGGAGAGGAGGGTTACTCTTAATTGAGGAGACCTTCCAAAATTGTAACTTTTGTTACACAATAAATGAAATTTTTCACCCCTTCAATTTCCTTTCTCTTCTTCTAATCCAAGGACCAAAAGGAGGATTAGATTAAGATCAGGAGTTGTTGGTTTTCCTTTTATTTCTTTTTCTTTTTCTTTCTTGTTCATTTATTGCTTTGTAGCTTAGATTTACTTTCATGCAATTTACTTTCTTGCAATTTAATTCCTTGCAATTTACTTTCATGCAATGTATTTACTTTCTAGAATAGATTTTCTTTCCTTTAATTCACCTTGAGGCTAGAACCCTCTAGGGAATTACCCTTTTCTAAGTGTGGAGCCAATATTCGTGGGATCCCTAGAGATTGTTTGAAACTAGCTAACAAATCCAACTCATTCTCATGAGATTGAGATAAGCTAAGTGGATCTACTCTAGATTCCTCATATCTTTAATTAATCCTCCATACTTTACATTCTTGATTTTGCACTTATCCTTGTTTTCCATTTGTTTGCTATTTTCCTTTATTCTTGATTTTGATTTTCCTTTACTCTCTCCTCTCTCTCAATCTTGCTTTCTTTTATTTTGCACTTATTTTCTCTAAATCTCATTTTCCCTCCATGTGCATATAATCTCAAACCTAGTTTTGTTATTATGTGCATATAACCACCACCACACTCTCAACTTTATTTTTCTCCTCCTTTGCATATAATCCACAATCCACTCTCTTTAACCTCTCCACATCCACTCTCACCATTTTATCATTTTAGTTTTATTTGAATAAACTCCTAATTGTCGCAAGATAATTTGAGAACCAAAACTTGAGCAAAACTTCTCCTACTTTCCGTTCCTCGTGGGATCGATAATCTTTATACTATAACTTGATAAGGGTTGTATACTTGCAACTAAGGTAATCACTCAAAATTACCCATCAAGTTTTGGCGCCGTTCTTGGGAGCGGTGCATAAGTAGGATTTTCATTAAGTTTGGTTTTATTTTGTGTGTTTTCTTTTGTGTAGGAACTTGGAGCTTGAAGATCAAGAGTTGAAGATTCAAGATTGAAGAATTGCCTCCAACGAGGCTTTGCATTGCTTTTATGGGTAACTTCTCCATCTAGTATTTTCAATTCCACCCTTTAGATAGTTCATATACATTAGAGACAATTAGGATAAAAAAAATAAAACTAAAAATAAAATAAAAATATTTTCCCCTTTGTCGACCCTAATAAACTTCATTTTTTTTGTCGACCATAATAAAAAAAATAAAAAGATTTTGTTTTGCATCCTTTTAGTTGCTTTTAATTCTTAGGGTTGCATTTCATATAATAGTAGGAATTCACCAAGTGATTTGAGCATCTTGATTTGGCACACTTGAAAATATTTTAAGGGCAAAACCCACTAATCAAGATAAGGTGAGGGATTTCATCACCCTTTCCTTAGCCCAAAATCACTAATTCCTCACTACACATACCCAAGCCTCTTAAAATTTGATTAGGCGTTGGCCCTACAGTTCGAGCTCATTAAGGAACACTAATTTCTTAAGTGAACGGTCCAAGTTTATTTGGATTAATTGGTGTCTAAGGCAAGGTTTAGGGGTTGCGTAAGGCGCTCCGAAAGGAAAGAGGTACTTAATTGATCTTTGATCTCCCTCTAGTACTATCCTTACCTGGCTAATTACCCAAGTAAACTTTGATCTTTTCATTAAGGGAATTCTTGGTTAGGAGCTGGTCTAAGTCAAGTTTAGGCTTAACCCTAGAGTTAGGGTGATTGAAAAGTGATTGTTTTGATTTATTTTTAGTTAGTTTTTCTCATCTTCTTAACTTTTTCTCTTATACTTTTCAAAAAAAAAAAAAATTTTGATTTTGGTGTATGCAAACTTGGGTTAGGGATAATACCAATCGTTTAATTCGTTTTGATTCATCTCTTGAACCAAGCGAAATGACTAATACCAACCCACCTGTTCTTCAAGATGTTTGTTACCCCACTAGAAATGCAATCCCTCTTGCATAAAACTCCCCGAGGTAAATGGAACCAATTTTGAACCGACCACATTTCATAAACATGCTTCCCAAATTCTTAGAATTGAAACCGAAGGCATACATCTTTATCTCGAATTTGAAGAAGTTTGCCTCATGATCAAGATGAGGGACTTAACAGAAGATGCGATCAAACTCCGATTTATTCCATTTGCCCTTAAGGACAAAGCCAAAAATGGTCAGATAGCTTGCCCACGATTCCATCTCAACTTGGGGTGAATTTGTGACAGTTTTTGAAAAAATTCTTTCCTATCCATAAAACAATCAAGCTTAGAAACAACATTCAAAATTTTAAAATTGTCGGAGAACCTTTTGGAAGTATTTTGACAAATTCAAAGATCTTCTTATCCAATGTCCTCACCATGGTCTTGAAAAGTGGCGATTATGCCAAATCATTTATGAAGGATTGGATTATTCTTCAAAAACTTCCTTAGAGTCAATGTGTCAAGGGGAATTCACCAAGTGATTTGAGCATCTTGATTTGGCACACACTTGAAAATATTTTAAGGGCAAAACCCACTAATCAAGATAAGGTGAGGGATTTCATCACCCTTTCCTTAGCCCAAAATCACTAATTCCTCACTACACATACCCAAGCCTCTTAAAATTTGATTAGGCGTTGGCCCCTAAGGATTCGAGCTCATTAAGGAACACTAATTTCTTAAGTGAACCGGTCCAAGTTTATTTGGATTAATTGGTGTCTAAGGCAAGGTTTAGGGGTTGCGTAAAGCTCAGAAAGGAAAGAGGTACTTAATTGATCTTTGATCTCCTCTAGTACTATCCTTACGGCTAATTACCCAAGTAAACTTTGATCTTTTCATTAAGGGAATTCTTGGTTAGGAGCTGGTCTAAGTCAAGTTTAGGCTTAACCCTAGAGTTAGGGTGATTGAAAAGTGATTGTTTTGATTTATTTTTAGTTAGTTTTTCTCATCTTCTTAACTTTTTCTCTTATACTTTTCAAAAAAAAAAAAAATTTTGATTTTGGTGTATGCAAACTTGGGTTAGGGATAATACCAATCGTTTAATTCGTTTTGATTCATCTCTTGAACCAAACGAAATGACTAATACCAACCCACCTGTTCTTCAAGATGTTTGTTACCCCACTAGAAATGCAATCCCCTCTTGCATAAAACTCCCCGAGGTAAATGGAACCAATTTTGAACTTCGACCACATTTCATAAACATGCTTCCCAAATTCTTAGAGTCAAAACCAAGACGATACATCTTTATCTCCGAATTTGAAGAAGTTTGCCTCATGATCAAGATGAGGGACTTAACCGAAGATGCGATCAAACTCCGATTTATTCCATTTGCCCTTAAGGACAAAGCCAAAAAATGGCTGTATAGCTTGCCCACAGATTCCATCTCAACTTGGGGTGAATTTGTGACAGTTTTTCTGAAAAAATTCTTTCCTATCCATAAAACAATCAAGCTTAGAAACAACATTCAAAATTTTAAAATTGTCCCGGGAGAACCTTTTTGGAAGTATTTTGACAAATTCAAAGATCTTCTTATCCAATGTCCTCACCATGGTCTTGAAAAGTGGCGATTATGCCAAATCATTTATGAAGGATTGGATTATTCTTCAAAAACTTCCTTAGAGTCAATGTGTCAAGGGGATTTCATGAAGAAAAATGCCGATGAAGCTTGGGACTTTTTAGAGAGTTTATCCGAGAAAACCATGCAGTGGGAACATTGTGATGACCGTGTTTCATCGGTTCCCAACCAAAACCGGTGGTCGTCCTTAGAAACAAACATAGCCTCAAGCAAAGATGGCGACAATCATGCGTAGGTTAGAAGCTTTAGAAGTCAAAGAACGAGCTCCGACTCAAATCAACCAAGTTTACTTTCGAGGTTGTCATAGTCCTATCTCCATCTCATGTTTCAGAGGAATGTCCTCTTTTAGGATCCGATCGACCACTAGGTCGGATAAGCTTGCGCATTCCGATGCGGTTAATGATCCATTTTCTCCAACCTACAATCCGTGTTGGAGAAATCATCAATTTTGCATGGAACTGTGGAAACTACTCGAAATCAAAATTTCACTCCCTCTTCAAACCAACAATTCTCTAGGCAATACGGTTCCTCTCAATTTTCAACAACCAAATCACATTTCAAAATCGGTCTCCTCATCACCAATCTGCAAATCACACTCCTCAAATTATGGATCATGATAAACGCCTTAATGTTCTCGAAAAGGGTCTAGATACTTTGATTAAAACCTCTACCGAGACCACGAACTTATTGACTCAAACATCAAACATTGAATTCCTTCATGCAATCAGCAGTCAAATCCTCACCTCCAACACTCAAGCCATAGCTAGGTTAGAAACCCAACTTGGTCAACTAGCTAATGCCATGAGTGAGAGAGAAAGGAACTTTAAGTCAGCCCGTGCCCAACCGAAGGACAGGGATCAAGTTCAACCTACCAAGCTGAAGTGAATGCAATCCATTCACTACGGTCAGTGAAGCAGTGCGATCGGGTTAGAATGCCTCTAAGTGAAACCCCGAACTGTAACAAATTCTCTCTCCTTAGAAATCACACCCTTCGATGACCCGAACCAGAACGGAGACAGTCTAATCAATTTAAACCGGTTGCTCCTTAGGATAGACTGGGCCAGGAAGCACTCCTCTCGGGAGGAGAAAATTCTAGAGACTTTCAAGCGAGGTTAAGGTCAACATTCCTCTTTAGATGTCATTGAACAAATTCCTTCTTATGCCAAATTTTTAAAGGAATTATGTACCAAAAGAGGCAAATAAATGTTCCAAAGAAAGTCTTTCTTGCCGCCAATATCGCTGAAGTCCTCTCAAAGTCCGTACCATTGAAACATAAGGATCCGTGTTGTCCTACCATCCCATGTATCATTGGTAATACTCATATCGATAAGGCTTTTAGACTTAGGGGCTGTCAACTTGCTTCCAGATTCGATCTACCAACAACTAGGTGTCGGGGAACTCAAGCCAACTAGATGCACACTTGAGTTAGGCGATAGATGCATTAAGGTCCCTATGGGTGAAATAAAGATGTCTTGATAAAGGTTGGAGACTTCATTTTTCCTATTGATTTCAGAGTCCCGAAACACAACCCGCTTCCAATCCCAAAGACGATACGTGATCTTAGGAAGACCGTTCTTAGCCACTTCTAATGCTCTCATCAACTGTAGAAGTGGTCACATGAAGCTGTCTTTTGGGAATTTGACTGCTGAACTTAATATTTTCAATCCAGGAAATAATATTGATAAGCAGCCTTTCGAAATCAATTACATCCAAGAAAGTTTAACAGAAGCAGAGAATGAATTTGACATTAGTTTTGAGGAAATCTTTCATGAGGAACTGGAAATCTTAAAAAATTCAGATTTGATTTTCCAAAATGAGGGAACTGTGTTGAATACATGCCTTTTGAATGCAACATTCGAAGAACTCTTTTCTGATGAGCTTAGATTTTTGAAAGAGCAACCAAAATGTCAAATTTTCATTAATCAAAAATCTAAGTTCAAAATGCATAACACCAATAAGACCTACCTTAATTTGCTACAAAACACATTGCAAACTATGGAATTTTCAGAATTTGAGAACATCATTGATTATATCATCTTGAAATTCTTTAAATTTAGGGTAGAATTTTCGACAATAAGGTAGGATTTAATGTAGAATATGAGCTTCTCATGTTTTATCTTTTATTCTACATTTTTATTTTTCTCCCACAATAATAATAAAAGAATTTATTCTTCTCTCATGTGAGAGTTTCTTGTTCTTTCAAAAAAAAAAAAGAAGAAAAAAAAAGAAAAAGGAGAGAATAAATCTTTGACTCCACCTTCTCATACCAAAGGTAATTCTGGACTTTTATCATTGTTCAAGTCGGTAGAACAAATGTAAGTGCTTCCATACTTATCTGTTTTACTTTGTGCATAATAGAATTTGCATTGAGGACAATGCAAAATTTAGGTGTGGGGTGGGAATTAGTCATTTTTGCTCTTTATCTTAGTCATTTTTCCTCTTCTTACCATTTTCTTTCTTTTTATGTCATTTTTTTTCCTCTTTTCATAAATAAAAAAAAATATCACTTGCCAACTTAATAGAGTTGATTAATAATTGATCAATTTGATAGAATTTAAGTCTTCTAATCCTTAGTTGGTTCTATACTCAAGTTTACCTTTTATGATAACTCCAAATAAATTTCTTAAGAAATAATTTTCAAAGTAATATACTTTACTTAAGTTGTAACTTAGATTTTTAATTAAAGTAATGAAATTTTGCATGCCTAACTTAGAGTTGAAAATAATTTTTCAAGTTGTCTTGATCCAAATATTGTTCAGAATATATATACATATACACACATATATACTAACTTAATAAATAGAAGAAAATTTTCTCTTAAAATCATTGGTGGTTCTATTTTACTAAGCCTAAGTTGACTGAGTAATTAAGCCCGAGGAGTATTTCTATTCTTAATGACCTAAGCCCAATTGGGTTGGGATTCATTGGCCCAAAACTCGCTAAATGGTCACTTAGAAGCCCGATAAAAGAACAAAACCACCAAGGAATAAAGAGTAAAAAAAAAAAAAAAAAAAATCATACTAACCATGTTTTTGTGTATAGTTATATTTGTATATGTTCTTGAAAAATAAAATGGATTAAAAGACTTGAAGTTGTTTAAAACAAAGGGTTAGCATGTCCGTTTCAAAACTTTTAAATTAAATTTTGAGTTAAACTTGGTTTTGTATAACTATAATGAAAGGATTTTCTTAAGAAAATTACATTGGAGTTATGATAAAACGTTTTCTTGAGTATTAACCAACTTCAATTGGAATGTTTGAAGATATCAAATGAATTAATTATTTTATTAACTTCTTTAAATTGGCAAGTTATTGAATTTTGTGGGTATATTCATCGCAAACCCTCACGAGACTACAACTCGCCCACTAGGGTAACCTAGGGTTTAAAGGCTTGTTGTATGTGCTAAATACAACCATGATTCTGCGAAAGTGAGTTAGGTTTTCTTTTTATTTTCTTTGCTAGAGGACTAGCAAAAGCTTAGGTGTGGGGGTATTTGATTATCACATTTTAATTACATTTTTATACCCTTATTACCTATGTTATATGAATAACGATATTACTAATAATCATTTTTATCTTATTTTGCGGGCTAATAAAGAAATAATGAATAAAAGCCCAAATGACTCAAATTCTCTCAATTTCTACCAATATTTGAAGCCCAAATCAAGACAAACCAAGGCCCAAGATACCAAATTGATCCAAGAGAAATTCGTGAAGAAAAATCAAGAAAAGACAAATTAGGTTGGGAACCAATCGGTTGACCAACGGTTGGCCAACCGGTTGGCTAACGGTTGGCTAACCGATCGACCAACCGTCGGTTCCAGCAATTCAATTAATGGTGGATTTCTCTTCCTTTTGGCTAGGTTTGATCCAATGGTTCACATCAACTCCGTTGGGCTATAAATAGGGGTGAAGGTGAGTGTTTTGAGTGTGAAATATTTTGTAAAACTCCATTTGGAGAGGAGGGTTACTCTTAATTGAGGAGACCTTCCAAAATTGTAACTTTTGTTACACAATAAATGAAATTTTCACCCTTCAATTTCCTTTCTCTTCTTCTAATCCAAGGACCAAAAGGAGGATTAGATTAAGATCGAGTTGTTGGTTTTCCTTTTCTTTCTTTTTTATGTTTTTTCCTCTTTTCATAAATAAAAAAAAATATCACTTACTGAACTTAATAGAGTTGATTAATAATTGATCAATTTGATAGAATTTAAGTCTTCTAATCCTTAGTTGGTTCTATACTCAAGTTTACCTTTTATGATAACTCCAAATAAATTTCTTAAAATGATTTTCAAAGTAATATACTTTACTTAAGTTGTAACTTAGATTTTTAATTAAAGTAATGAAATTTTGCATGCCTAACTTAGAGTTGAAAATAATTTTTCAAGTTGTCTTGATCAAATATTGTTCAGAATATATATACATATACACACATATATACTAACTTAATAAATAGAAGAAAATTTTCTCTTAAAATCATTGGTGGTTCTATTTTACTAAGCCTAAGTTGGTGAGTAATTAAGCAGGAGTATTTCTATTCTTAATGACCTAAGCCCAATTGGGTTGGGATTCATTGGCCCAAAACTTCGCTAAATGGTCACTTAGAAAGCCGATAAAAGAACAAAACCACCAAGGAATAAAGAGTAAAAAAAAAAAAAATCATACTAACCATGTTTTTGTATATAGTTATATTTGTATATGTTCTTGAAAAATAAAATGGATTAAAAGACTTGAAGTTGTTTAAAACAAAGGGTTAGCATGTCGTTTCAAAACTTTTAAATTAAATTTTTGAGTTAAACTTGGTTTTGTATAACTATAATGAAAGGATTTTCTTAAGAAAATTACATTGGAGTTATGATAAAACGTTTTCTTGAGTATTAACCAACTTCAATTGGAATGTTTGAAGATATCAAATGAATTAATTATTTTATTAACTTCTTTAAATTGGCAAGTTGACTGAATTTTGTGGGTATATTCACTGCAAACCCTCACGAGACTACAACTTCGTCCACTAGGGTAACCTAGGGGTTTAAAGGCTTGTTGTATGTGCTAAATACAACCATGATTCTGCGAAAGTGAGTTAGGTTTTCTTTTTATTTTCTTTGCTAGAGGACTAGCAAAAGCTTAGGTGTGGGGTATTTGATTATCACATTTTAATTACATTTTATACCCTTATTACCTATGTTATATGAATACGATATTACTAATAATCATTTTATCTTATTTTGCGGCTAATAAAGAAATAATGAATAAAAGCCCAAATGACTCAAATTCTCTGAATTTCTACCAATATTTGAAGCCCAAATCGAAGACAAACCAAGGCCCAAGATACCAAATTGATCCAAGAGAAATTCGTGAAGAAAAATCAAGAAAAGACAAATTGGTTGGGAACCAATCGGTTGACCAACGGTTGGCCAACGGTTGGCTAACGGTTGGCTAACCGATCGACCAACCGATCGGTTCCCAGCAATTCAATTAATGGTGGATTTCTCTTCCTTTTTGGCTAGGTTTGATCCAATGGTTCACATCAACTCCGTTGGGCTATAAATAGGGGTGAAGGTGAGTGTTTTGAGTGTGAAATATTTTGTAAAACTCCATTTGGAGAGGAGGTTACTCTTAATTGAGGAGACCTTCCAAAATTGTAACTTTGTTACACAATAAATGAAATTTTCACCCCTTCAATTTCCTTTCTCTTCTTCTAATCCAAGGACCAAAGGAGGATTAGATTAAGATCGAGGAGTTGTTGGTTTTCCTTTTATTTCTTTTTCTTTTTCTTTCTTGTTCATTTATTGCTTTGTAGCTTAGATTTACTTTCATGCAATTTACTTTCATGCAATTTACTTTCATGCAATTTACTTTCATGCAATGTATTTACTTTCTAGAATAGATTTTCTTTCCTTTAATTCACCTTGAGGCTAGAACCCTCTAGGGAATTACCCTTTTCTAAGTGTGGAGCCAATATTAGGTGGGATCCTAGAGATTGTTTGAAACTAGCTAACAAATCCAACTCATTCTCATGAGATTGAGATAAGCTAAGTGGATCTACTCTAGATTCCTCATATCTTTAATTAATCCTCCATACTTTACATTCTTGATTTTGCACTTATCCTTGTTTTCCATTTGTTTGCTATTTTCCTTTATTCTTGATTTTGATTTTCCTTCTCTCTCCTCTCTCTCAATCTTGCTTTCTTTTATTTTGCACTTATTTTCTCTAAATCTCATTTCCCTCCATGTGCATATAATCTCAAACCTAGTTTTGTTATTATGTGCATATAACCACCACCACACTCTCAACTTTATTTTCTCCTCCTTTGCATATAATCCACAATCCACTCTCTTTAACCTCTCCACATCCACTCTCACCATTTTATCATTTTAGTTTTATTTGAATAAACTCCTAATTGTCGCATAATTTGAGAACCAAAACTTGAGCAAAACTTCTCCTACTTTCCGTTCCTCGTGGGATCGATAATCTTTTATACTATAACTTGATAAGGGTTGTATACTTGCAACTAAGGTAATCACTCAAAATTACCCATCACCCATGGTATATATTGCTTTCACGGTCATCTTTGGATTCTGAAAAAGCTGGGTATGCGTGCCGGTGAGCAATGACAAAATTTTCGGGACCATCTCAGGAAAGCGATCAGATCTCGTCCGACTTGCAGTGCGTGAAAAGCGTGATAAAGTCACATCAAAGATCTTAGAGCGGTATTGAGCTCATGCGAACCATCGACTAAAGATGAATCACCTTAAATCCTTCCTTGGGATGTCGGTGGCAAGTTCCTCGGCTTTGTCGTCACTAATAAGGGCATCCGTCGATCGACAAAGTGAAAGCGATTCAAGAGTTGCAACCTCAGAAATGCGAGAGAACTTCGAGGGGTTACAAGAGGCGATTGGCGTACATCCGGCGGTTCATATCGAACCTATGGAAAGTGCCAACCGTTCTCTAAGTTGAATAAGAAGAGCGTGTCGTTTATTTGGGGCGGCCTTTGTCGAAAGCATTGAAGAGATCAAATCGTATCTCTCTAAACCTCTGTTCTTGTCGCACATGGAAAAGCCATTCACGATTTACATCAAGACAACGGACTACTCGTTGGGCCTTTCGGCGCAAGGCGGCGACCATGATCCGCGAGCGAGGCGATGTACTACGAGTGAACACTAGTCGGTCTTTGAATCTCGATATCGGTTGAAGCGGTGCCTAGCACTAGTGTTAAAACTCCATTTGGAGAGGAGGGTTACTCTTAATTGAGGAGACCTTCCAAAATTGTAACTTTGTTACACAATAAATGAAATTTTCACCCTTCAATTTCCTTTCTCTTCTTCTAATCCAAGGACCAAAAGGAGGATTAGATTAAGATCGAGTTGTTGGTTTTCCTTTTATTTCTTTTCTTTTTCTTTCTTGTTCATTTATTGCTTTGTAGCTTAGATTTACTTTCATGCAATTTACTTTCTTGCAATTTAATTCCTTGCAATTTACTTTCATGCAATGTATTTACTTTCTAGAATAGATTTTCTTTCCTTTAATTCACCTTGAGGCTAGAACCCTCTAGGGAATTACCCTTTCTAAGTGTGGAGCCAATATTAGTGGGATCCCTAGAGATTGTTTGAAACTAGCTAACAAATCCAACTCATTCTCATGAGATTGAGATAAGCTAAGTGGATCTACTCTAGATTCCTCATATCTTTAATTAATCCTCCATACTTTACATTCTTGATTTTGCACTTATCCTTGTTTTCCATTTGTTTGCTATTTTCCTTTATTCTTGATTTTGATTTTCCTTTACTCTCTCCTCTCTCTCAATCTTGCTTTCTTTTATTTTGCACTTATTTTCTCTAAATCTCATTTCCCTCCATGTGCATATAATCTCAAACCTAGTTTTGTTATTATGTGCATATAACCACCACCACACTCTCAACTTTATTTTCTCCTCCTTTGCATATAATCCACAATCCACTCTCTTTAACCTCTCCACATCCACTCTCACCATTTTATCATTTTAGTTTTATTTGAATAAACTCCTAATTGTCGCGCATAATTTGAGAACCAAAAACTTGAGCAAAACTTCTCCCTACTTTCCCGTTCCTCGTGGGATCGATAATCTTTTATACTATAACTTGATAAGGGTTGTATACTTGCAACTAAGGTAATCACTCAAAATTACCCATCACCCATCGGTATATATTGCTACACGGTCATGCCGTTAAAAATCGCCGGCGTGCGGTGAATGACAAAATTTTCGGGACCATCTCGGGAAAAGCGATTAATCTCGTCCACGACTTAGTGCGTGAAAAGCGTGATAAAGGAGATCACATCAAAGATCTTAGAGCGGTATTGAGCTCATGCGAACCCATCGACTAAAGATGAATCTGCCAAATCCTTCCTTGGGATGTCGGTGGCAAGTTCCTCGGCTTTATGCGTCACTAATAAGGGCATCCCGTCGATCGACAAAGTGAAGGCGATTCAAGAGTTGCAACCTCAGAAATGCGAGAGAACTTCGAGGGGTTACAAGAGGCGATTGGCGTACATCCGGCGGTTCATATCGAACCTATCACGGAAAGTGCCAACCGTTCTCTAAGTTGAATAAGAAGGCGTGTCGTTTATTTGGGGCGGCCTTTGTCGAAAGCATTGAAGAGATCAAATCGTATCTCTCTAAACCTCTGTTCTTGTCGCCGCGATGGAAAGCCATTCACGATTTACATCAAGACAACGGACTACTCGTTGGCGCCTTGCTCGCGCAAGGCGGCGGCCGTGATCCGCGAGCGGTGATGTACTACGAGTGAACACTAGTGGTCTTTGAATCTCGATATCCAGCGGTTGAAGCGGTGCCTAGCACTAGTGTTCGCAATTCGAAGATCGCGGCACTATTTAGTCGGACGGGCGATTTATGTCATTTCCAAGCGTAAATCCGGTCGAATATTCATGACCTTGACCAGCCTCTATGAGTTGGCTTGGCAAAATGGGCCTTGCTCTTGTCCCAATATGACTTGCACTTCAAATAGCGAAGTCGGTTAAAGGACAAGCAATTTGTTCACGGTACGACCCGGCGGCCGGGCTTGTTGAGTTATATGATGACCTACGGATGAAGTACGAAGTCAACACTACAACACACGGCAAATATGGCGGTTGTATTTTGGCGGGGCTTCTCGAGCTACTAACGTGGCAAGTGCCCCGGAGGTTCAAGATCTCGGCGGAGTTGGGGTTGTCTTAGTTTCCCAGGGGAATCATGTCATGCCCGTGCTTATTCACTCGAACCTTGCTCTAATAGCGTGGCGAATACAATGCGCTACTTATTGGATTTAGTTTCGCCAAGGGCTGGGGTCGGTATCTCGAAGCGTCTGGCGATTCGCAATTGATAGTTAAGCGGTCCGTGGTGACTACGAAGTTAGGAACCACGATGCAGTCCCCTATCATCGGTAGCCATTGAAATGGCGGACTCATTTGAAGAATTCTTCATTGAATATATCCGCATCTTGAGCGGCTTATGCGGATGCTGGCGTTAAAACGTATCATTAGCCTGACCTCACGAGACCGGCGGTTAGTTCGGTCGGGACTCATCAACTCTTTGTACCAATATCGACAAGGTACAAGAAGACAAAGGGTAGTTACCAAGAGGTACATGCAACCCAAACCAAATTGGAGCCGAGATTGGCTTTCCTATCATCGATTCGTCTTACGGTATTACGCGGAAGGCGTGAAGGAGAGAGTCAATCGGCGAAGAGCTCAAGATTCTTCTACGACACGGAGACCGGATGTTATATCACGAGGAATGCGATGGTCTTTACTCCGATGCCTCTCAAACAAAGGCGAAGAGGTCCGCCGGGAAGCACCACGAAGGTGAATGTGATACTTCCTTTGGTCCCAAGCTCTGATCGAATCGGAGAATGGGTTACTTTTGGCCAACAATGATTAATGGCGTAGTAAGCGCTTCCGAAATCCCGGTATCAAATTCCGCGAACTATATGCATCGACCTCGGGCGATTGCATCCCGACTACATCGGCCATTGAGACATGGGGAATAGGCGTGGTAGGTCCCATTTTCCCTCCGTCGATCAAAGGTGATCGGTTTATTCTAGCGATCACCGACTACTTCTCAAGTGGTGAAGCAATCCCATTAAAAGAAGTAAAAGTGCGTCATCAAGTTTATCAAACATCATGTCATCTGACGGTGTTCCAAGGCGGATCGTGCGACAGCGGTCCCCAATTCATCGGCAATTCCTTCATCGGGTTTTGCGAGAAATTCAAGATACAAGGCGTCTCATCGATGACCTATAATCCGGTACCAAATGGATTAGGCGAAGCGTTCAACAAGACAATCATCAAAATTTTGTGAAACTTGTGAAGAATAACAAGCGAGGCTGGGATGATAAACTTCGGAGAAGCACTCTGGGCATATCGCACAACCGTGCGCCGCGCCATGGAGACCCAGTATTCTACGGTCACGGGGTGAAGCAATTCTCCCCTTGGAAATCGATTCGTCCTCCGCCGCCCTGCATAGCGGAGATGGCGATCGAGAACATCATCAAAAGCGTCTCGAAGAGCTTCGAGATGTTGGATGAAAAGCGCTGGAAGCTCAACAATGCATTGAGTTCTACCAAGCTAGGATGTGAGAGCTTTCAACAAGAAAGTACAACAAAGGAGTTTGAGGGAAGGAGATCACGGTCCTCGGCGCTCGGCGGTAGATAATCCTCAACTCAAGAAGAAAGCTAAATTGAACCTAAATGGGAGGTCCGTTTGTAATAGAAATGGTGTACTCTAATGGTGCGTATCGCCTAATTACCCAAAATGGCGACCCGGCAATTAATCTTAGATAAATGGGAAGTTCCTGAAGAAATACTACCCTTAGTATCTTCGGGATAACCCGTTCGACGGGAAGTTCCTCGTGGGATGTTTCACCCACTTTCCTCGAGGATAACCCTAGATTTATCCTCCATTATAATTTCTCTCACCGATCAAATTCCTTGGCGGTGGGCCTACAAATTACGGTACATTACCACAATCTCCTCTTGATTCCTTCTATGAACAAGAGGCCCACTCAAAATTTCTTTCCATGGGAGATAGAATATAAAATTCTTCCTCTCCAAGCGTAAGATCCCTTTGTGATAAGCGGAAGAGTTCTCTCCTTGCTTCATCTTAGGTAGCCGGTGAAGGTATCTTGTAGGGAGTTCGAACCGGGTTGTCCTTTGAAGGTCACGAGTCTCTTCGGTTCTCGGTGGGAACCCACTTTTAGTTCCATCTTTCATTCTAGGTAGCGCCCGTGAAGGTATCTTGTAGAGATTTTCAAACCGGGTTGTCCTTTGAAGGTCACGAGTCTCTTCGGTTCTCGGTGGAGATCCCACTCTTAGTCCCATCTTTCATTCTAGGTAGCGCGACTAAAGGTATCTTGTAGAGATTTTCAAACCGGGTTGGCCTTTGAAGGTTACACGAGTCCTTTCGGTTCTCGGTGGAGATCCCTCTTAGTTCCATCCCTCTCTAGGTAGCGCCGGTGAAGGTATCTTGTAGGGATTTTCAGACCAGGTTGTCCGGTGAAGGTCGCTGAGTCTTTTCGATTCCTGGCGGGGACCACGCTGTGGTTTCATTAGAAATAGAACATAAAGTTCCTCCTCTCTCACCAATTTAATCCTATCAATCAAAACTCCTTAATCCAAGATTCTTCTTGGGGAATTTGATCGAATCCTAGCGAGGGATAGGTCGGCCTTACAGCGTTGCTTGGGTTAGTCTTCCCATAAAAAGGCGAAGTCTGCATTATTCAATATCGTAGCAAAAGTCTAAGAATTTCATTCTTTTAGCACAACGTTATGTGTAGAGCGGTTTAGATAATCTACATGCTAACCCAACTCAAGCGGTAGTTGGTAAAGGCTCATCAAACTGTTGAAGGCTAAGGGTTGGCCATAACCTAAAGGAAGGCCTAACTTCTGCGTCGCCGGTTTAGTCTTTTCGATTGAAGGAGACACGAGTTTGATTACGGGTATTTTATCGAAGCCTAAGAAGGGATAAAGCCAGCGCCTCACAGCGTTGCGGTTTAGTCTTTTCGATTGAAGACACGAGTTTGATTACGGGTATTTTATCCGAAGCCTAAGAAGGGATAAAGCCAGCGCCTCCTGCGCATTGCGGTTTAGTCTTTTCGATTGAAGAAGACACGAGTTTGATTAAGGGTATTTTATCCGAAGCCTAAGAAGGGATGAGTCTACGTAACAGCAGCGTTGCAGAATGGTCTCTTGCGGTAAAGATGCGAGCCTATGTATTCAATATCATAGCAACAAGTCTAGAAGAGTTTCATTCTTTTAGCACAACGTCCGCGTCTTGAGCGGATCGGATAATCCACCGCTAGCCCAATTCAAGCGGTAATTGGTAAAGGCAAATCAAACCCGTTGATGGTGAGGATTTGCTAAAAATCCTATAAGTATTATGGTTAATTATTTGAGGCAGTAAAAGAATCATAATAAACAATGAAAGGAATAAATCTTATTCATTTGAAGCAAATATAAAGGAGCTACAAGCTGTTTAAACATCAAGTCTATGACAAAGGATTTGTTGTTGGTGAGACATTTCATCACTATAAGCACGGTGGAATTCTCCTGCGGCTTAATACGAAAGACTCCTCATCGGTATTGATGTCTTCGTTGGTGCCTCTTGATCTCGGCCGGTTTACAGCGGCGGTTAGAGTTCCCTAGGCAGCGGCGAGAGCTTCTTCCTTGTTGGCCTTGGCGACTCCAGTACTCATGTTCTCTTCCTGCCTTGGAGCTCCCTCACGAGTAGTATTATCCTCTCCTTTTCGCTACAATACCGGTCACGGATATGGCTTAGGGAAGAATATGTCTCGGCAACGACTCGAGCTGATGGTGCGGTCTCTGCATCACGGACCTCGAGTCGGTAAAAGCGAGCATCGCGCCATGCCTCTAAGCGTCGTGCATGCGGTAGCTACATGCGAGGCTCCGGCTGCGCAATTCTTGAAGTCTCTGAAGCTTCCCTCTAGATGAGCAAGATCGTCGGCAATGGCTTGAGCTAGTTCGGGATGACCCATATTACGTATCGGGGGCTGTCAGGGGACCAAGCAATGGCCTAAAGCGATGGAGAGAAAGCCGCCGGGAGAATCTTATCGATCACCATGTTCATCAAGGAAAACGGCGCAATTCTAAGCGGATGTTAAGCGGGATGGATCTTAGTCCACCATCGGCGCCAAATCATGGAAGCGAGATGTAGGGATTGGCGAGTTTACGGAGGAGTATCTATCAACGGAATCTTCAGCATGGTGACCCCTCAGTATGCTCATCTATCTCAACAGTCGCTGTAGTAGCTGACTCCGAAAAAGCGGCGGGAAGAGGAGTGCCTGCCACTACACAAAGGGAATTTTTTAGACTCCTTTAATCATAGTAGTATTAGCCAAATGGTGGTCCTATAATTAATCGAAGAAAATTCATACCTTCTTGGGGATAGTTGCTTGGGAAAGTCTCCACCAAAAGTATCGCCACCCTGTGATAGAGCATGTAGCAGATCATCCATGGCGGTATTGTCGTATAAACCAGCTTCCACGAAGTCTTCCATTGAGAAGTCTAGAAAGGGAGAGCATTAGGAAAAAAAAATAAATGCAACTGAAAATGGGCAAACAATTGTAAGGCGACTTACCTCCTACAGTGGGGTTAGCTTGCCTAGTCTCGGGTTGTGCATTTGTCTCCTGCAATTTCTCTAAAAGAGCAAAAAGCGAAGAGGCAATTAGTGGGGAGTGCAATTAGAGTCATTCAATTCGCATTCGCCATCCAGAAGAGGAGTTATCGATGTTAGATGTACCTGGATTCTCTGAATCAGGTCCTACATTGGTATTCTCAGGCTTCTCCGCCATAGCCCCATGCATTTGTTGAGTGAAGCTAGGCTCGGCATAAGTGGAACTAGGCCCAGCAGAATCATGATAGAAAAAATCAAAGCCAGAATCATGAGCTTTGAAACCCCCTGCATAGAGGCGGAAAGATGTCAATCTCCTAAAAGCTGAAAAGCTTAAAAAGGTCAGGTTACGCTATGATGGATTGTTACCTCCGTCACTAACTGGGTCATCGCTGGTGAGATCTACGTCAAAAGATCGAGGATTCTACTTGAGACTTATGGGTTAACTTCTTTCGCTTAACCGCTCGAGAGGAATGAAAATCTTCTTCTTCAACAAATTTCCCTGCGAAAATTCAGTTGAATGAGAAATACAATGAAAGGGATAATAAAATGAAGTGTGGAAGGAGAAAAGTACGAGGTTCTTCTCATAAACTCTGACCTCCGCTTGGTCCTCTCCTAAAGTCAGCCCCGAGTTGTGGAACTCCTCCTCGATCTCAATTGGCGGATGAGATTGGCGGCGCTTCCTCAGAGCTTGAGCGGCATCTTGGGGTGTCAGTGTCGGCCCGCGATGCTTCAGCCGCCAAATCTGAGATAGCCCTCCACGAGGACCGACTCATTAGCTACTAATAGCCAAGCGCAATGAAGGAATGTCGACTCGGTGGCGGTGCGAGCTCGGAGGCTGAATCTAGCACCGGTACATCCCATGGCGCTCCACAACCATGCTCGAAGGCCATCTACAAGTCCACCCGCGATGCGGAGCCATCGGTTCGGGTTCCCAACATAAAGTTGTAACTTGACTGGCGAGCAAAAATGGCGAGGAAAATAAGGCTCAATGAAGCATTCCTCTTTTACTCGGAAAGTGAGATACCCTGGCCTGATGTTCACTAGCCAGTTGAAACATCCAATGTCGACCAAGGACTCACCATATTGACCAGAGAATCGAGGAAAACATCTAGAAAAGATCCACCCTCTATGAATCTGCATATGTTTCTTGATCTCTGTAAAGCCGCGTCCCTTCCATCTGCAATCCTCTACCAACCGCAAGAAAGGAGTAGACGAATCTGTGGAACCCGGTGCCGACATCATGTCGGGACGATGAAGGACCAGCCAAGCCATCAAATAGGTATATGGGAGCTCTACCCGGGCGGAAGGAATATGTGATGATGGCTCATCCTTTCCACGATGCTTGCTTGGGACTATATGCGCAATCCACGGTGAATATTGGCCACCATTACGGAAGGAGAGAGTTCCTTCTTGTGGGCAAGCTGACTGCGGGGATAAAGGACCTCAAAGGTAAAGCATCACCAGTTGATATGGAACCACACATTTCTTTAGCAGTTGCAAGATAGCCGGCTAGAAGAGTTGTCGGTTGGATAGGCTTCCCGCGCCTGAGAGAAAGGTTGCAAACTTGGTCCACAGGGGAAAACCATCTTTGGCGTGGTGGCGTGTAGGAGTTAGCCTCGGACCTCTCGATCATTTCATTAACCTTGAAGGAGTGGCGGTGGCAGTTCACATATTTCCTCGCGATTTGTCCTCCAAATCTTTGGAGCGGATAAAGAAATGGCCTTGACTCACTTGCAATTTCCTTTTGGCGCAAGGTTGATTGGGCGAGCTATATAATAATGACAAGTGAGATCCCATAAAGTCTTGTAGCGATTCGGTGTGTGTTTTTCTTAGGCATTCGGTTCTGATTGGAAGGAAGTACTCGATCTGACATCTTCCCCATGGGTAAACACGAAATTGGTACATCTCATGTAAAGCCAGCCCCAACTTCGCCGTGTTTAGTGAAAAGCGTATTGAATCACGGATTATAGAGCTCGAATAAGGTGAAAAATGGTTGGCTGGTTGGAAAACCATACATGGTGGCACGAATCGAATCTGGCCGCAAGCAGTTCTTGACCCATCGGTTGAGGGCGTAGTTGGTCGAGCGACCCCAATGTTTACGATGAGTGAACCCGGTAGTAAAATCTATGACTAGATGGCGGCATCTCTGCCTGGCGTGGCGGTTCTTCAAAGTTGAAGCGGTAATAAAAAGCTCATCGCAGGCGGTGTGTCCAACCCACAATTCGGGATGAAGGCCGTAATCACGATTCTGTTGGAACACAGGCTGGCTGGCGGGTAATAAACCATAATGGATATGATCATGCTCCTCGATTGGGGCGCCAAGACCTACGGTGTACGGCATGGTGTCGAGTTCGGTCAATGAGAGGCGGCGAGGTATCAGGGAATATACAAAGGACCTCCGTCGTCGTGTTCAACCACGCTCACTCTTGATAAAGGCGTATCCGGATCCTTAAGCGAGTCGCGAACAGGATAATCTATTTTTCGCAAAGGTTGATGGGTGGTGTCTTTACAAGTGGCGCATCGGTGACCAATAGTGCGAGAATCGCGGGAACTCCCCTCAAATCTGATCACGAATCGTCTCAGATGATGTGCAGGGTGCAAATCGGCGAGATAAAAATCGCGGGATCGTCACCGCGTGGAATAATATTCACTATGGCGTCCATCAACGCGTAGGTCGGAAAAGCTCAGAGGAATAATCAAGCTGAAATCGAGAAAATATTGGTTAGTAAAAGCGTCGAGTTCATCTTACATAGATTGAGTCGACCTTATAGCGAATGCGACAATTTCATCCGTGTCGAATACGGGAGAGCGATAAATATAGTCGTGTAAACAAAGCGGCAATATATCCGTTCTCGAGCATGGATCGGTATGAAATCGCTCCCATAAAGATATCGAGGCGGGTGATCTTTGAAGCGTCAATCCCACGAAGGAGAATCTCGGCTCTTCTCGCCTCACAAAGGAAGCAGGCGGGAGTGCGTAGCGAGTGTACACATGAGAAGATGAAGCGAGAATCTGAGGCGTCGGTCCCCACAAGCGAGGATTTGGCTCTTCCCAATCGCCTCACAAAGGAGGCGAGCGGGGATACAGCGATATATATATCACGAAGATGATACTTATGGCGCACCACGAAAGAAGGGGCGTGCATTCACCGCGGCGTCGCGAGTTGATCGACCTTGGAACATGAGATCTTAGCGGCGACGCCGGAAACTGTAAAGAAGACAAATAAAGTCGGATATGCGGTTGAAAATCAACAAAAGGCATCAAAGAAGACCGTCGTGCTTCGTCGGCCCTGTCAGTGCAGCAGCGACCAGATTTGGGCGCCGGTCGCGGCCGAGTGCAATGGCGCCAGCAGCAAAGCCTAAGCCAGCGACCGACCGAGCACCAGCGGCCGGGCCTTGAAGCGCCCAGACAACTGGCGCCAACCGAGCAGGCGCCAATGACGAGCATGCGCCGAAGCGTAACCGCTTGTAATGCCCGTGCCGCCATGCCGCCCTTAGCCAGTGCGCCCGCCCTTCTTTGCTGCAGGTCTTTGCCGTCGCCGCTATCTGGTCACCGTCGTCTTTCTCCGCCTTGCGATTGTGCACTGTTCATGCCGAGAAACAAACAAAGGAAGAAAGAGAAGAAAATTGATTGCAAAAGTTACGTGCACGTACCTTGTTGATCGAAGGAGATGAGACGGCGCGAGAGGAGATGAAAACAAGAAACAAAGTGCAGGTAGGGGGGGCCGGCCTAGGTCAGAGGCAAAGGGGTGAGCATGGGTATTTATAACAACTCCTAATGGGCCCAAATCAATTCTAATTAGAACTCTAATCAGCCCCAAATTAAGAGTCCCAATTAGAACTTTATCCGGATGTCAAAATAGTGCCAAATCAGTCCGTTGATTGGATCCTACTCCCTTCGCCATATTTGGAAGGATTCTGAAGATTCATTCGGCAGGATAACACCTCTCGAAGGATTACATCGGCTAATCAGCGTGGCTCTAATCCTACTCAATCGAATCACGGTATAAACTGTTTCCTAATTAGTGAGAAGTTCCCGAAGAATATTTCCATAAAAATATTCTTAGGGATAACTTCGATCGTGTGGATTACATCGGCGCAATCAGCGTCGCCCTAATCTACTCAATGAGGAATAAGTATAAAGCTGTTTCCTAATTAGATAGAAGTTCGAAGAATATTTCCATAAAAATATTCTTAGGGATAACTTCGATCGTGTGGATTACATCGGCCAATCAGCGTTAAGCCCTAATCCTACTCCATGGGAATACGGTATAAGCTGTTTCCTAATTGATGAAGTTCCGAAGAATATTTCCATAAAAATATTCTTAGGGATAACTTCGATCGTGTGGATTACATCGGCCAATCAGCGTAAGCTAATCCTACTCCAATCAGAATCACAGTATAAAGCTGTTTCCTAATTCATCGAGTTCGGAAGAATATTTCCATAAAAATATTCTTAGGGATAACTTCGATCGTGTGGATGCATCGGCCTTCAATCAGCGGCCCTAATCCTACTCAATCGAGTACGGCTGTTTCCTAATTTGTCGAGTTCGGAAGAATATTTCCATAAAAATATTCTTAGGGATAACTTCGATCGTCTTGGATTACATCGGCTAATCAGCGTCGCTAATCCTACTCAATCGGGAATACGGTATAAACTATTTCCTAATTTGTAGAAGTTCGGAAGAATATTTCCATAAAAATATTCTTAGGGATAACTTCGATCGTCGCGGATTACATCGGCTAATCAATCGTCGCCTAATCCTACTCAATCGAGAATCACGGTATAAACTATTTCCTAATTTAGAAGTTCGGAAGAATATTTCCATAAAAATATTCTTAGGGATAACTTCGATCGTGTGGATTACATCGGCGTAATCAGCGTGGCCCTAATCCTACTCAATGAGGAATCGGTATAAGCTGTTTCCTAATTAGATAGAAGTTCCAGAAGAATATTTCCATAAAAATATTCTTAGGGATAACTTCGATCGTGTGGATTACATCGGCCTTCAATCAGCGTGGCCTAATCCTACTCAATCGAGAATCAGTATAAACTGTTTCCTAATTCATCGAGAAGTTCGAGGAAGAATATTTCCATAAAAATATTCTTAGGGATAACTTCGATCGTGTGGATGCATCGGCCAATCAGCGTAAGCCCTAATCCTACTCAATGGGAATACGGTATAAAGCTGTTTCCTAATTCATCGAGAAGTTCCCGGAAGAATATTTCCATAAAAATATTCTTAGGGATAACTTCGATCGTCTTGATTGCATCGGCTAATCAGCGTCGCTAATCCTACTCAATCAGGAATCTGTATAAACTATTTCCTAATTTGTGAGAAGTTCGGAAGAATATTTCCATAAAAATATTCTTAGGGATAACTTCGATCGTGTGGATTACATCGGCGTAATCAGCGTAAGCCCTAATCCTACTCAATCGAGATCTGGTATAAACTATTTCCTAATTTGTCGAGAAGTTCGGAAGAATATTTCCATAAAAATATTCTTAGGGATAACTTCGATCGTCTTGGATTGCATCGGCTAATCAGCGTCGCCTAATCCTACTCAATCAGGAATCTGTATAAACTATTTCCTAATTTGTAGAAGTTCGGAAGAATATTTCCATAAAAATATTCTTAGGGATAACTTCGATCGTCGGATTGCATCGGCTAATCAGCAGCGTCGCCTAATCCTACTCAATCGAGAATCAGTATAAACTATTTCCTAATTTGTCGAGAAGTTCGGAAGAATATTTCCATAAAAATATTCTTAGGGATAACTTCGATCGTCTTGGTGCATCGGCGGCTAATCAATCGTCGCTAATCCTACTCAATCGGGAATCACGGTATAAAGCTGTTTCCTAATTTGTGAGAAGTTCGGAAGAATATTTCCATAAAAATATTCTTAGGGATAACTTCGATCGTGTGGATGCATCGGCTAATCAGCGCGTGCCAATCCTACTCAATCGAGGAATACGGTATAAAGCTGTTTCCTAATTAGTAGAAGTTCCCGAAGAATATTTCCATAAAAATATTCTTAGGGATAACTTCGATAACCCTTAATTTCCTCCTTGTAATACTCCAAAAGGTATCTGAGTCTAAAGCTGTTTCTGTTTTGGCGAGGAGTTCGATTCCATAAAAGTATTCACGGGGATAACTTCGATCATCGCCAATAAAGTTTGAGGTCATAGCGGCGTCGGTCAGCAGCGTCTGGAAATCCCTCGGCTGCGAAATTCGAAATGAGGATTTGCAAAGCCAGTTGTTTCTGTTCCAACCGAGGAATCCTTGAGGGTATTTTCCTTAAAATACTCCACGGATAATTGATTATCATCGATAAAGTCACGAAGATTATCCCAATGCGGTCAACACATGGCGGTCGGATGCTCAGGAAAATGATATACAAGGCCAAATTGTCTCTGTTTGATAAGGAATCCTCGGAGGATATTTCCATGAAAAGATTTTTCCTCGGCGTGGTCAAACCAACAACACCGTGATGATGGAAGAATTAACGATTGAGGGTTATGAAATGCCACGATTCGACACCGCTAACGGTCGCCAACAAGGAGTTCGCCGATATACGGAGAAGTCAAAAGTCGATAGTTAGTTAAACAACAACCAACCAACACGAGTTACAAACAAAACTTCGCCCACCGGCTTGAATCAAGATTGCAACAAGCGTTCGGACAATAAATGCAGCACCGTGACCTTATCGAGAAATCCTACAAAGCCTTTGGATGATCTGAAAGAATCAAAGACTTGAAGCTAACTTTTGGGACCCTCTGCGATTGAAGGCGGGAACCATCATGTCCAAAGTATTCGAGGCTCGCCTATAAAAAGCGAGGCGAAACACTTTGGAGGGTATCTGTGGCGTTGAAAAATACTTACAAGATCCCGAAACCAACTTCGTGGCGGGAAGTCGTGAATGACAACCCATCGGATATCTGGACGTCGAATCGTTGAGACCACGAACCCGACGGCAAACCCACAGCGTCAAACCGGTTTAAGCCGGACTTGAGCGAGCGATCGGTTGAAGCTGTTGAACGGAACAAACCAGAGTTAGTCCGGAACCAAATCTGAGCGGAATCTAAGTCGGGAAAGACCAAAAGTCGAGAATAAGCGGGACCTAAGCGGAAGATCGAGAAAAATAGCGAAATGGCAGCGGCGAACCAAGGCCGCGGCCGAGTTACCTCGGCCAGAGTGGCGAGGTGCTTCGACCATCATGGTAGAACCGCCGACAACTTAGTAGGGTGTCTCGGCAGTGGCAGTCTCGACCAAGTGGCGAGGTGCCTCGGCCATCATGGCCGGCCATCATGGCGACTTGGCGAGGTGCCTCGGCCATCATGGCCGGCCATCATGGCCGACCATCATGGCGAACCACCTCGACCAACAGGCTGGTGGCTCGGCCAGTGGTAGAGCCACTTATTGGCGACACGCACGATGCTATAAATAGGGGTCTCCTTCGGTTTGGGGGTTGGATTTTTGGATCTCTTGGAAGACTTCGCTAGAGCCTGCTGAATCGGATTTTTGAAGTTAGAAGATCAAGACTCGACGCGAGGTTAGGGCATTGATCAAGAGAAGAGCGAGATCGGATCTCGAGGAGTTCGTTCGGCTCGGATCTACGGCAAGGTAGAGAATCGGCTCGAGTCTCGCCGGTTTAGGTCAGATTTGCGGTTACCCTCTAGGCTAAGCCGTCTTAGTCTCGAGGCGTGTGATTTCTCTTAGTAGATCTCACCGCTCCGTGATCACCTCCTTCGTGAGTTGATCCCGTCGGTGTCTTATTTCCTTCGTGAAATAAGCACTCTAGATCCGCAGATCTCGTGATCTAGATCTCCACTAGGATCGAGGATTAGCGGTGGTCCACGGACATAAAAGTCCGACACGGGCAAAGAACCCACCGGCGAGGATCCGATAAGCGGATCCGCGTTTGTTCTAAAAGGGTTAAAAGTTGTAATCTTTTGATTTTCATTGTAAGCCTTATAAAAGCGATACTCTTTGAATTTTGTTGTGGCTGAAGGCTGTAACAAGTTGAAATCAATGACAATCAAAACAACTTTCCATGAACACCGCCAACCAACCTGACCTCCCCATCCGCTCTCCCTCCCCTCAATCCTGCGGCCCCTCCCCTCTGCCCGGCTCTCTCCCTCTCCTCCTTCGCCCCATGTCGCCACCCAACCTTGATCATAGCCCCCCTTTTTCCCCCTGCCCGCTCTCTCCCTTTTCTTGAATCCATGACCACGCGGCCAGCGGTGCCTTCGCTGGTCGTGCCACCCCATCTACCACCAAGCCTCTTCCCCGGCTGACCCCTGTTCGGTTTGCCCATACAGTCAGCAGCCTGCCGATTGCATTCGACGTCGTAGCGCCACTCATCGATGTCGCCACACCATTCGTCGACGTCCTCGCACCGCCTCTAGAGGACCCTCACATCGAGCCGGTTCAGGACAATAAAGGTTTCGTTTTCTGTCGACCCAGTACCGTAGGAACTACTATCATATTTATGTTATTATCAATTTTAGTATCAGTTACGATTGTGCTGTACTCTGTTTGACTAGTGAGCAAGTGATTTTGTTTGACTGCGTACAATTGCTAATCTAAGTATTACAAGTCAAATTTTTATTATAAGAATAAATCATTACATTCATTTTTCTGAATAATTTACAAGGTCATAAACTAAGTACATTGCAACTTTATTTAAAACCATCGTCAACGTCACTTTATTTCTTGAGCTTCCTGCCTAGATCGATCGCTGATTTGGTGAAGCATTGTTGTTATGCCGATCTTCATGCACACCTGATGTTTCACATCATTTTGGTATTAGGCGTGGTTCTAGGTTAGGAAAATTTAATTGAGTCTTATTTATATAAAAAATTAATTACCATTAGGTTCATTTTATGCTGTTCACCTCATTTAGTTGTTAGTCTTGCCCACTCGCCTGGGTCTACCATATTGATTAGGAGTCAAGTGAATCATCTGGTGAGTCGGCATGTCGAGCGATGTAGATTCGCTAATCCTTAAGAAAATCGATGAGCTAGCGGGACAATTAGGTGCCATAGCTCAAGAATGTAGAACTACGGTGAGACCACGGGATTTTCAAAATGCTAATAGCGAAAGGTTAAGCTAGGCTTGAAAAGCGTGTTGCAACCGCGCCGCCGCCAAGAGAAAATGGACATGGTCATATCGTTCATAAGCCCTCGCCATGCAAGTCACGATCTCGCCAATACGGAGTATTATTAGGTTGAAGCACCAACCTTCCGATGGCAAGCTTCGACCGCAAGCTTTCTTGGATTGGTGAAAAACATGGATAAGCTATTTCGGCGTGCCTTGGAGACCTCGAAAAGTCAAGTTTACTTGCTTGCGGACCGCTGCCAATATTGGTCCAACCTCGAGATGCTAAGGCATATTAGAGGCGAGTTACCAATTCGATTTGGGGAGAGATGGTCGACGAACTGAAAGCGAAAATACCTTCGCCGTCGTTCTATCGAGAGGTTACTCGACAAGTGGCATGCCTCCCTCATGGAACGATGCGCAAAGATCGTTGCCCAATTTGTGAATTGTTTTCTGCGATGCGGCACCATCGGCGGGAGGCACCCATGAAGGTCTTATCAAAGTTTGGCGGGTTGAGGCGACCTCCAAGAGAACTCTTTGCTAGAGGTAGTAGATTGAAAAAGCTACTTTAGTTCAAGATTTAGATGAAGCTAAATCTCACCAATCTCATAGGAGTCAAGATTTTCAATCCCGTTCCTCCCGGACTTCTGTACCACTACCTCTAATCAAACCGAAATTGATCTAACCCTAATTCTTCCCGACCTAGAGTTGACCCCAAGGGCAGGAAGTCAGAAAGATTTCTCCAAGATTGGCCCTCATGTCAAATGCTACAAGTGTCAAGGTATGGACATGTTTGGTGCTGAGCCAGTCACAAGATCTCTATCATCAATGGCCAATGTGAATATGAGCACGAGCTTGGCGGCGATGAATTTGTCCATCAAGTTGATGATGATCTACGATAATTTTGAGGCGTAGATGATCATATTCTCGGTTGTCTTAGGCAAATTAGATCCCCACATATCTGTTGTTAGATCGCCATCTCCCAACCCAATTTGTTGATTGGAGCGTACTTCCATTTTCCACACATTCACCAAGATTGGCGATAAGAAGTGCGATGATGCGTGGATAGTGGAAGCTGCATTATCACGGTCTCCTCGGTAATGATAGCTTAAGATTGGTCTAAGGCCATACCCATCCATGTATCATGGATCAATGATCTGCATTCATGAAAGGTGTTTAGTCCCTCTTCAATTCCATTTACAGGACCAAGTTTGGTCGCGATGTTAGAAGATGGATGTGGGTCAAATCATTCTTGGAAGACCAGGCTATTGATAGCGATGTTCATATCTTGGACGGTCAAATATCTTTGTTGTTGAACACGATGGGAAGAAGGTCAAGATCCTTCCTATTGGTAAAAGTTAGTGACAAGCAGCCGCTCTAGCCAAATCTTCAAAGCGTTAACGATTGGAGCCAAAGAGATCGTAGAGTTAGCAAATGGAACCCCATTTTCATCCCTTTGCTAGAGAAACTCCTAAGAATATCACAGATATGATTCGCTAGAAATCGCTCTTTGTTGGAAGAATTGGCGTTTTCCAGATCGGATCGACTTCCCCGATCGTGACATCAACCGTAATTGATTTAGTTCGGGATCAACTCTTCAATTTGCCTCACTACGGGATGAACCCGATCCACGATTCCGTCCTTGTTGTTGTGGGCGATTCTCCAAAATGGCCCACTTCATACCTTCTCCAAAACCAGAAGGCTTCTCATGTGACCGAGGGCTATATTTTAATGAAGTTGTTAAGCTGCCTGGACTTAAAACAATTGTACGATAGGGATGTTAAATTTACCGGTTATTTTTAGAAAACCCTTTGGCACAAAATGGGAACTAAGCTTCAATTCTCAGCGGCTTTTCATCCTCGGACCGATGGTGAAGTAGTTAATAGGAGTTTAGGTAACGCGAGCAGCTAGTTGGTGAGAATCTTAAGGATTGGGATTAACATCGCCTCTTGCTGAATTTGCTTATAATAACTCGTGAATATACGGTATCCAGATCGGTGAGGTTAGGTGTATGGGTATAAGCCTAGGCAACCTATAGATCTTGTCCCATGTCTACACATCATAAGTATAGGTCGACATGCATTTGCATCTAGCATTCATGATTTGCATAAAAGTAAGTGAAAAGATCAATGACAATTATAAAGGCTGTGTGCAAATCTAAAAAGAGGTTCAAAAGAATTTAGTGTTGGTGATCATGTGAATGGGATCGTCGGAATGGTTTCCTCAGGAGCTGTTCAAAAGTTGCATGCACGAAGTGCGGACCTTTCAAAATTCTCAAGAAAATTAATGATAATGCTTATGTTCTTGACCTTCACGAAGGTTTTAATATTAGTTAGACTTTTAATATTGAAGATTTAGTAGAGTACAAAGGCCCACATTTTAACAGACAACTTTGGTTGATGAGCTACCCACGAGCCTATTTAGAGCTCTTCTTTACCTCCACTTCCCGGATATCACCCACATATCGTACATGACATTGATAGTATTATTGATGATAACATTATTTCTACTAGCGATGGTGGTATCATGAGTACTTGGTATGTTGGAAGGTCGGCTGAGCGATGATACTTGGCTCGTCGAGGTGACTTCTGGAGGTGGATCGGATCTTCTTGAGTAGTATGGCAGTATTCGACTTACACTCGGCGAGTCGAGTTCTCTCTGGAGAGATGATGTGGACATCGAGCCTACCATTTTGTTTAATTTTGAATTTTGAATTTTGAATTTTGAATTTCGGTTTATATTTAGTAGCTAATCGATTGTAATTGATTGAGAGAGATTTGAGGATTTGTATTTCAAAGCCTACTTAAACAATTATGTCAAGTTGAGATAATTATTGAAATGAATAAAAAATGAGTGCTAATTGCATTGTTAAGGTGTGAAACACGGGTGTGAAACCTAAATTGATTTTCCCTCTCTCCTCTCTTGTTTCCTCAGTAGCCAAGGCGTTATGGTAAAAGTTGGGATGATTGTCATTGATTTGAACTTGCTTACAAACTTGGTCGCTGAAACAAATTCAAAGAAATATAAGCCTTTTATTTTAAGGCTTACAATGAAAATCAAAAAGATTACAACTTTTATCCTTTTGAACAAGCGAGGATCTGTTATATCGGATCACCGCTTGCGTAGTTCTTTACTGTCGCAGGGACTTATTGTGTCCGTGGACCACCAGCAATCGATCGGTAGGGACAGGGCGGAACTACAGATGTAAAGGGGCTCGTTTCCGCGAAGAAGCAAGCGCTGAGGATCACACTCCGAAGGAGAGGATCGCTGGCGGGTGAGATCTACTAGGAGAAATCCGCAGCGCTATCCACGAGATTAAAGGCGAAGCTTAATCTAGAGGGTATCTATGGATTCGACGAATTCGGTTACCTTTGCTTATAGATCGTCGTCGTGGACTTTGCTTCGCGGGTGCTCGGAGCAGATGCGTAGATTACTCGTAGATCTCGCAAGAATTCTTGGTCAGAGCTCTTCCAAATCACCAAAATCCAAGCCTCAGGAAGCCTTGAAATCCCCAAATCCAAGCCCTTTTCCACCTTCAAGACCCTATTTATACAAAAGGGGATGTGCTTGTGACCAAGTGGCTCGGCCCTTGGCGAACCGACGATTGGTAGAGGTGGCTCGTATGATGCCACTTAGTAGAGCACCTCGGCATGGCGAGGTGCCTCGACAAGAGGAAGGAATTTCGGCCAAAGTGGTAGAACCTCCTAAACCACTTAGGCGAGCACCTCGACCAAGAAGTTGAGAGCTCTACCAAAGTGGTAGAACCAACCATTTGGTAGAGTGTCGCCTGGCGTCGCTTTTTCATTTGTTTAGTTTCTCGTCGATTCTTTCGGTCTTAGGGCTTAGTTTTGCTCGGTGATGTTGGGTTTGAGTCGTGTCGATCAACTTTGAGCTCAAGCGGCTGGTTTGCATCGACCGGACTAAATACGGTTGATTCGTCTCGTCAATGCTTGAGTTTAGCCAACTTCGGCCGCCCGTTTCATTGGCTCGTGCGTCTTGCCAACTTACTTCATGTGCTCGTCGGCTCGGCTCTCGCGTTTTCGCGGCGTGATGCGTTTTGCGGCGTCGGTTTGTTGAATGGATGTCGGTTGTCAACCCCGTCCGCGAGTTTTGATCGAATCTTGATAAGCAATTTTTATGCCTCTGGATACCCCTCCAAGCGCGTCTCGGTCTCGATTCTTGATGAGTGCAGGATGCTTTGGACATGATATTCAGAGCCTTGATCGGTGAGGATCCCAAAGATAGCTTCAAATCTTGATTCTTCGGATCATCGAGTTCTTTGTAGGATTCACGATAAGATCACGGTCTTTGCATTTATTGTCGGCCGCTTGTTATCTTGACTTCGAAGGCGGTGGGTGAGTTTTGTTTGTAACTTCATGTGGTTGGTGCGTTGTTTGACTAACCATCGATTTTGGACTTCTCAGTATGTCGTGAACTCCTTGTTGGCGCGTTGGTACGTTAATGACATGGAACTTCATAACCATCACTTTCGGCTAATTCCTCCATCATGGCGTGTGTTGTTGGTTTAACTTCTGGCGGGAGGATATGATTATCCGATGTCAACATGACTTTCACTCTTCATCGGATTATCCCTCTCTTGGAGATTATGGTGGGAGGACATTAAGGGTTCTTAGAGTTATCCTTAAGAATATGGATTTATTCTCGGGAACTCCTCGTTGAAATTTTGGAAATAGTTTATACTCGTAATCCTAGTTGGGTAGGATTAGGCGGCGTTGATGTCGATGCAATCCGCCGATCGAGTTATCCCTAAGAATATTTTTGTGAAAATATTCTTAGGAACTCTCGATAAATTAGGAAGCGGTTTATACTCGTAATCCTAGTTGGGTAGGATTAGGCGGCGTTGATGTCGATGCAATCCATACGATCGAGTTATCCCTAAGAATATTTTTGTGAAAATATTCTTAGGAACTCTCGATAAATTAGGAAGCGGTTTATACTCGTAATCCTAGTTGGGTAGGATTAGGCGGCGTTGATGTCGATGCAATCCATACGATCGAGTTATCCCTAAGAATATTTTTGTGAAAATATTCTTAGGAACTCTCGATAAATTAGGAAGCGGTTTATACTCGTAATCCTAGTTGGGTAGGATTAGGCGTTGATCGATCAATCCGCCGTCGAGTTATCCCTAAGAATATTTTTGTGAAAATATTCTTAGGAACTCTCGATAAATTAGGAAGCGGTTTATACTCGTAATCCTAGTTGGGTAGGATTAGGCGGTAGCGTTGTCGGCATCGATGTCCATGAGGGTGTTATCTGCCGAATAAATCTTGAAATTTTTCCAAATATAGCGGAGGAGTAGGGGTCAATCAGCGGACTGATTTGGCATTATTTTGGCATCAATTAGGGTTCTAATTAGGACTCCTAATTAGGGGCTGATTAGAGTCCTAATTGGAATTGATTTGAGCCCCAATTAGAATTCCTACTTCTTGCCAAATAAGAGTCCTTGTTCAAGAGGATTGGGTTCATATGGGATTGTTATAAATACCCATACTCCTCCTCCTTGATGACCTATGACCCCCCTTCTCGTGGTTTGCTCTTGTTTTCATCTTGCTTCTCCGAGTCTTTTCATCTTGATCAACAAGGTATTCATCTGAGGGTTTTGTAAATTCTTTTCTTCTTTTTTTTTTTTTTTTTGCGGTTGGCGGACCGGGGCGAGAACACGATATTGAAGACGGCGGATGAATGACGGAGCCGGCAGGCGGCACCAGCAGAAGGCAGTGAGCCCTTGGCCAATGAAGCGCCAGCGCCGTAAAGCGCCGGCCAGCCAGGCGCCAGCGCCTTGGCGCCAGCGCCGTGGCCAGTGTGGCGCGCAGGGGCGGACATGGCGGCGTCAGCGTTCGTGGCGTGGATTGTGAGCGTTGTGGGCTGGCCGTGTGGCGGCCGTCGGATTCGTGCTTTATTGACACTTTATTTGCTGATTTTTGATCGTGTATTTGACTTTTAATTCGTATTTTGCGGCCAGATGTCTACGGGAAGATCCAGCTCCGAGTCGCTTCGACTTCGCCGCGTCAGCGTGAATGCCGCCTCCTTCTTCGGTGGTGCGCCCGCGTCATCATATTCTCATACATATATCGTTGTATCCCGCTTCGTTCTCCTTTGTGGCGATTGGGAAGCCGAAATCCTCCTTTGTGGGGATCGGCCTTGATTATTACGTTCGTTATGACCCGCCGTTCTCCTTTGTGGCGATTGGGAAGAGCGAGATTCTCCTTCGTGAGGATTGAGGCTTCAAAATCACCGTCTCGATGTTTTTAGCGGGGCGATTTCACACCGTACTCTGCATACGTAGAGCGGGATATATGTTGTCGCTTTGTTTACCGCGACTATATTCATCGTTCTCGGGTTATTTATCGGATAAATCGTCATACCGCTATAAGGTCATTGACTCAATCTCATAGGGTTAGAAGAGTTCTCGTCTTCGCATGTTTTTCTTTTAAGATATTCCTCTAAATGGTCGCTAACCCTTTGTTCTCTTGTGGTAGGCGGATGCTCCAATTATTAGTCTTTGAGAGGCTCAAGCGTCAAGTCTCGATTCTTAAGGTCATCAGGAGAACACCTCTTTCCCAGAGAGGCGAAGAACGCGTGAATACCCGAGGAAGAAACCAGCGGCTTTGAGCCGACTATCATAATTTGGATGGCGAGTGCGAGGATCGCTTCCATCGTCCAGATCCCGCCTCACTTGGCGAAACCGAGGATTCCCGACCGCAGGCATAGAGTGGAGGAGCCCGGTTGATCTTGGCGGACCACTTCCACGGATTCAACCTATCGCCGAGATGCCGGGCCAAACCTGGCATTCACGATTCGGTTACGTGATGGGTCTTCTTGGTTTTTGAGAATGGTTTGAAGCTTGATCTCTATTCTGAGGGTTGGATGGGGCGACTTTATGGACTTACGCCCATTCATATTGAGTAGCTTAGGAAATTAGCGTTGGTGGACCTCGGCTAGCCGCCGTGTGGCGAAGCTCACAAGCTAAGCTGACTCTTGCATGCGTGTGGAAGTTTAGCCTTTTGAACCATCGATGAGGTGATGCGACTTCGTCGATTTCGGATCAAGGCTTCGTGAGCTGCGCCCTTAGCGAGAGGAGAATATCGAGCAAGAGGTCATCTTTGGGAACTCATATGAAGCGGCGAGCGCTTGCGGCATAAGATAAGCAGCGTACGCTATAGTCGAGCGCATGGGAATCGGAGGCTGTTCAAAGGGAAGGCGTTGAAGAGTTTAGCGTGAGTGCGCCGAGTCGGGCGTCAGCGAGCGAAACAAGTCCTCGAGTGATCGTCGGGGAACATGGCTGCAATTGCTGCGAATGCGAAGGAACTTCGAGAAGGAAAAAGCTTCGAGGTTCAAGCGGGAAGGAAAAACAGCAGCCGTTAAAGTGACCTGCGCTTCCTTCCGCGGTACTAGATTGCGTGATGAAGTCGATGTGTTGCTTTGGTTTGAGATTTCTGTTTTCTTTGTTGGACGTCGTTGTGATCATCCAATTTTGCTTGAATTGATTGTCACGACAATTGTAGCTCCTTTATATTTGCTTCAAATGAATAAGATCCATTCCTTTCATTGTTTATTATGATTCTTTTACTTCGTCAGAAATAATTAACCATAATACTTATAGGATTTTGGCAAACCCTCGACCATCAGCGGGTTTGATTAGCCTTTACCAACCACCGTTTGAGTTGGGCTAGCGTGCGGATTATCGGGGATCCGTTCCGCGTGGCGTTGTGCTAAAGAATGAAACTCTTCTAGACTTGTTGCTATGATATTGAATACATAGGCCATTACTCTTTCGGGCAAGAGACCACGACAGCGTGTTACCGTGGGCTTCGTCCCTTCTTAGGCCCGGGATGAAATACCCGAATCGAACTACGGTGTCTTCTTCAATCGGAAAAAGACTAAACGACAGCGTGTGGCGTTGGCTTTATCCTTCTTAGGCTTGGGATAAAATACGAAGTCGAACTACGGTGTCTTCTTCAATCGGAGAAAGACTAAATCGTAGTGGCGTTGGCTTTATCCTTCTTAGGCTTGGGATAAAATACCCGAGTCGAACTGGTGTCTTCTTCAATCGGAGAAAGACTAAACCCAGCAGCGTATGGCGTTGGCTTTATCCTTCTTAGGCTTGGGATAAAATACCCGAGAATCAAACTCTGGTGTCTTCTTCAATCGGAGAAAGACTAAGCAAACAGCAGCGTGTGAAGCGTTGACTTTAGGGTTATTAGCCAACCCGACCCTCAGCGGGTTTGATTAGCCTTTACCAACCACCGTTTGAGTTGGGCTAGCATGTAGATTATCTAAATCCGTTCTACACACAGCGTTGTGCTAAAGAATGAAACTCTCTCGGACTTAATGCTCACGATGTTGAATCACGTGAAGCCGTCTTTTTCGGGAAGACTAACGACCTTAGCGTGTTAAGTTGGCTTTATCTTCTTAGGCCGGGATAAAATACCCGAGTCGAACTCGGTGTCTTCTTCAATCGGAGAAAGACTAAACCCGGCAGCAGCGTGTGGCGTTGGCTTTATCCTTCTTAGGCTTGGGATAAAATACCCGAGTCGAACTCGGTGTCTTCTTCAATCGGAAAAAGACTAAACCGGCAGCGTGTGGCGTTGGCTTTATCCTTCTTAGGCTTGGGATAAAATACCCGAGTCGAACTCGGTGTCTTCTTCAATCGGAAAAAGACTAAACCGAGCAGCGTGTGGCGTTGGCTTTATCCTTCTTAGGCTTGGGATAAAATGCCCCAAGATGAACCTTGGTGTCTTCTTTGTAGGAGAATGAGGCTAGCAGGAAGAAGATTGATTGAGGTGGGAAAGGAAGAATGTGTTCTATTTCGGGATGAGGCTAACAGCCAATTCCTTCTTTGTAGAATCGGAAAGACTTCGAGGTGACCTTGGTCGGACTACGATCGAAAATCTCGGCGCGCCGATGGCTACCTATGATAAGAGGGGAACTAAGAGTGGGGTCTCCCTCGAGATAGCGAAAAGACTTCGAGCGACCTTGATTCGGACAACTGGTCGAAAATCGGCGCCTACCTTGGTCGGCGCTAAAGATGAAGATGGAACTAAGAGTGGGATCTCCACTCCGAGAGCGAAAGACTCGAGGCGACCTTGATCGGACAACACAGTGCGAAAATCGGCCTCTACCGATCGAGCGCTACCTAAGATGAAGATGGAACTAAGAGTGGGATCTCCACTCAGAAACGAAAGACTTCGAGGTGACCGGTGGACAACTGATGCGAAAATCCGGCGCATACCGGTCGAGCTACCTAAGATGAAGATGGAACTAAGAGTGGGATCTCCACTCAGGAGCGAAAAGACTTCGGGTGACCTTGGTGGACAACACAGTGCGAAAATCCGGCGCATACCTTGATCCGAGCGCTACCTAAGATGAAGATGGAACTAAGAGTGGGATCTCCAGAGAGCGAAAAGACTTCGGGTGACCTTGGTGGACAACACAGTGCGAAAATCCGGCGCATACCTTGATCGGCGCTACCTAAGATGAAGATGGAACTAAGAGTGGGATCTCCACTCAGAGAACGAAAAGACTTCGGGTGACCTTGGTGGACAACACAGTGCGAAAATCGGCCTTACCCTTCAATCGGCTACCTAAGATGAAGATGGAACTAAGAGTGGGATCTCCACTCAGAGAGCGAAAAGACTTCGGGTGACCTTGGTGGACAACACAGTGCGAAAATCCGGCCATTTGATGCGGCTACCTAAGATGAAGATGAAACCCTTAGTTTGACGAAAAGTTTTCGCTTGGAGAGGAAGGATTTTATATTCTCTCTCGGCGAAAGGAATTTTGAGTGGGCCTCTTGTTCATAGAAGGAATCAAGAGGGATTGGTAATACGAGAAAATTTGTAGACCGTCAAGGAATTTGATCGGTGGGGAAGTGTGATGGAGGATAAATCTAGGGTTATCCTCATGGCAAGTGAGACATCCCGAGGAACTTCCGTCGAAGCGGGTTATCAGAAGATACTATGGGTAGTATTTCTTGGGGAACTTCCCATTTATCGGCATTAATTGGATTCGCCATTTTGGGTAATGAGGCGATATGCACCATTGGAGTAAACCGTTTCTATTACAAGCGGACCCTCCCATTTAGGTTGAATTTACCTTTCTTTTTGGAAGTGAGGATTATCGATTAAGTCGGCGGAGGACCAAATCTCCTTCTCTAAAGGTTCTCTGTCGAACTTTCTTGTTGAAAGCCTTCGACATCTAGCTGGTAGAACTCAATGCATTGTTGAGCCTCGGTAGCTTCTCATCTAACATCTCAAGCTCTTGAGGCGTTTTCGATGTTGTTCCGGTCATCTGTTGAAAGGCGTCTTGGTAGCCGGGATCTGAATTTCCAATGGAAGCGCTTCACACCAGTAGGCCGATGCGGGGTCTCTCGATTGGCGTGCGTCTGATTGTGCGTCGCCCGAGTGCTTCTCAGAGTTTATCATCCCGGTCTAAACTTGTTACTCTTCACAAGCCGGCCAATTTTGATGATCGTCTTGTTGCATGCTTCGGCTAATCCATTTGCGGTGGATTATAGGTAAATGCGTGAGGCGTCTTGTATCTTGAATTTCATAAAACGATGAAGGAATTGGCGATGAGCTGGGACCGTTGTCATGCGATCCGTTTTGGGACACCATGTCGATAGATGACATGGTGTTTGATAAACTTGATGGCGGATTTTCGCCTTTACTTCTTTAAGCGGGTTATGCGCCCACTTGGAAGTAGTCGGTGATCGCTAGAATAAACCGATAGCCTTTGTGACGGAGGAAAAATGGGACCTACAATGTCCATTCCCCATGTCTCGAATGGCGAGGATGTGGTAGAAGGATCTGATTGCTCTGGCGGTGATGCATATAATTAGCGTGAATTTGACAGCGTGGCATTCCGTACTCGGCTGCGTCATTAATCATTGTGGGCCAAAGTAACCCATTCTCGATTCGATCGTAGAGTTTGGGACGGTGGTGTGCACCACATTCACCCTCGTGTGCTTCGAAGGACCTCTTACGCCTCCTTTTTGAAAGCATCGGGAGTAAAGACCATCGATACCCGTATATAGCGTCACGGGTCTGGTAAAGAATCTTGGAGCTGGATGGTTGACTCTCTCTCCTTGTACGGTAGAATACCATGTAAGGCGTGTCGATGATAGGAAAGCGTCTGGGGCTCCAACTTGGTTTGGGTTGTATACACTTCTTTGGTAACTACCCCTTATCTTCTTGTGCCTCATCGTATAATAGTGCGAAGAGTTGGTGAGTCTGACCGTGACTAGTTGCTCGGTCTCGGAAGGTTGTGCTAACGACACGGCTAGTGCCGCCCGCGCATCCGCGTAAGCGTTTTGGGCTACGGGATATATTCGATGAAAAACTCTTGAATGAGTGCCATTTCACGGCTACCGATGATAGGGGACGGTCGGGGTTCCTAACCGTAGTCACCACGGACTGCTTAACTATCGGTTGTGAATCACCATGCGGCGAGATATTGACCCGCTCCTTGGCGAAGCTAAGTCCGATAAGTAGCGTTGTATTGACTCGTTATTGGAGCGAGGGTTGATGAGTGAATAACCGCGGGGCATGACATGATTCCGGAAATCAAGACAACTCCGACTCCGGCGGAGATTTTAGAACATCCGGGGTACTTCGCCACATTGGTGGCGAGAGCTCCATCAAAATACAATCGCCATATTTGTTGGTGCGGCGTAGTGTTGACTTCACGAACTTCATCAGGAAGATCATCATATAGCTCAAGCGCATCGTTGTCGGTGGCGACCATGAGATCACAAATCGCTTGTCCTTTGGTGACTTACATTGTTTGAAATACAAGTCATATTGAGACAAGAGCGAGGGCCATTTAAGCTAGCGCCAACTCATCGAGGCGGTGGGTCATAAATATCCGGATCAGTTCGTTAGAATAACATAAATCGTGTCCGAGCTAAATAGTGCCGCATTTTACGAATCGCGAACACTAATGCAAGGCCTTTGCTTCTCGACCATTGGATATCGAGACTTCGGCCGCAGCTAATGTTATTCCGGGTAATACCTTTGCACGTTGCATTGCGTCGTCTTCTTGAGTAAAGCGCTTAACGAGTGATCCGTCGCCTTGGCGTAGATCAAAAGCGGTTTTCGGCAGCGGTGCAACAGAGCGGGAGGTTTAGCGAGATCTGACTTGATCTCTTGAATGCCTTACGGCGTCGTCCCAAATATATGACCGCCCTTCTTGTTCAACTTGGAGAGCGGTGGCATTTCGGATAGGTTCGATATGAACCGTCGGATGTCATGTCGTCCTTGTAACCCCGAGTTCTCTGATTTCGGAGGTTGCAATTCTTGAATCGCCTTCACTTTGTCGGGATCGGCGTGGATTCCTTTGTTGGTGGCAATGAAGCCAAGGAACTTGCTGGACATCCCAAGGAAGGACTTGGCGGATTCATCTTTAGGCGATGAGTTAGCATGAGCTCGAATACCGTTCTAAGATCTTTGATGTGATCTCCTTTGTCCGGCTTTTCACGACCAAATCGTCGGCGTAGCATTCGACCGTTTTCGAAGATGATCTGGAAAATCTCCGTCATTGCTTTCGGGATGCGTTCGCGGCATTTTGAGGCGAGCGGCATGACCGTGTGCAATATATGCGATGGGCGTTACGAGCGGCTGTGTTTGGCGTCATCGGGGTGCATCTTGATTTGGTTGTACCCGAAAAGCCATCCATAAGGACATCCTCGAATCCACATGTATTGTCAACTATGGCGTCGGTGATTGGCGGAGAAATCATCCTTTGGGCAGCGGCGTTTAGGTCTGTAGTCGACCACAGTCCTAATCGAACCATTCTTCTTCATGGCCGGGACTATATTAGCCACCCAATCCGGATGTTGAATTTCCTCGGCGAATCCGATTCTATGAGTTTCTTCGTCAACAATTGCCTCCAATATTGTGGGCCGAAACCGTCTTTCTTTGTTGCTTAGCGGGTTTGACATCCGCCTTGATGTTGGCGATGTGTTGCCACATTAGAATTCGAGTCTGGCATGTCCTCGTAACTCGGTGAATACATCGATATACTCACGATTAGGGCAATCAACTCTTCCTTTTCTTTGAAGGGAAGTATTGCGATGTTTATGAGTTTAGGATGCTCTTCATCACCCATATTAACTTTGGACTACCTCATCCTTAGTGGGGGTTCTCTTTGTTGAACCTATCCCCAAAGCTGCTCTACGAGTTGATGGATCCATGGGTCTTCCCATGTTGGCACATCTTCATCACCCTCAATAGTAGCGGGATCGATCGTGGCCATATTAGACATCAGGCCTGAATTCTCAGAGGCTGGTGTCGGAATCCCAAATGAAGAGTCGGGGCGAATGTCGAGTCTCCCTCTTGGGTGGATTATCAATCGACCACGAGCATTCATCTTCGAGGAGGATTAGTATCCCAATCCCCTTCTAAATGCATAGTAATTATCGGCTTTCCTCTTGGGACATATGCGGCTTTAGGAGGGTTCGAGGGCCTCGTCGAAACATAGACCTTCCCTCGTGTCAAGTCATACCCCATCTTTTCATGATACCCGGTGTTTTGGACTATATCTGAATGTGTGGAGGATAGGCCCATTGTCATCTTCATCCTTTTCGAAGAAGTGATTATTTGGGCGCATCTCCTTTTAGTAAACCAAGTCTTTTCACTACTTGATCTTAGGTGGGATGACAAGTGTTGTCCCAAAGGAATCCGGAGCTGCTTTTGTGTGAAGCAAGATGATCGAGTTGGCGAGGTGCAACTTCGGATCATTGTATAATCTGTTATCACATCATTCAAAGATAAAGGATACTCTAAATCGTCATTTATTGATTCATCGGCAATTTGCCAATTACAATGTTCATCGGCGATTCTTCATCGTCAAGATTGATTACAAAGGGTACAATGTCATTTAAAACAAAACCTCCACTATAACCAAGCCGGTTTGGTGTCGGCTTCTTCACCGTGGTACCTTGGGCCGATGATTGATTTGGACTCATTACGTAGAGGAGAGAATCGGTGAAATAATTCTCCATCCCTTAAGCGGTTGTTTGTCGCGACCACCGTCTTGACCTCATTATTAGGTGTACACATATTTGAGACGATGAAGAAGTAGATGGGACTATAACATTACCGTGGATCCAAAGTCGACCCACGATAAGTTATAGGAAGTCTGCGCATCAATCACATAGCGGTGACTTGGACTTTAAGTCTCCCATTTGGCACTTTATCCGGATTTTACCAAGTGGCGAGACCGCTGGTGTTAAACGTGGAGTGCGTACTGTGGCGAGGACTTCTTGGCGAGGGATTCCAAGGTGATACATGGCGGGGCATGATGCTCCTGGCGGAACCGGATCGACTTGGATCAGTTAACTTCACTAGAGCCAATACCGGTGAAGTATAGCGGCCTATCGTGCTTGGAATTCCTCGTCGCATATCCTCCTTTGTAAAGGTGATCACGGGGAAGTGTTAGTCGCAAGGTTGCATTGTTGGGCCGACTCTTACGGACTCGGCCTAATGCAGGTGAGAAGACTTAATCGAGGGCTTCTTGAAGAGCTTCTCTCGTCTCTTTTGATAAGCGCGGCAACTCATAGAAGTGATCCTTGCGGGGATATTGGCCAATTGTGCCATTACATCAAAGCGGTATGGAGAGTTGAAGTTCGGTTTATCTCTTCAATCGGGCCGAATCGAGGCGCCGGAGTTGAACTTCATCGCGGTTTCTTTGTAGCTTCTTTGGCGACCACTGGCTAGCGCTCTGCAATGCGGTGGGGTTTGTTGGTACCCCGGCTCACGAGGCGTCTTGGCATTAGGGTCGGGGACTTGGGATAGTTGTATTTGTACTCGTGTCCACTCACGGTGGCGTGGGCCGAGTTCCCCGCCGGACGGTGGAATGTTACCACGTTTCGTCGTCTCCCTCGGAATTGCGGAAGTAGCATGACATGCCTTTCCCTTACGCCCGGTTTTCTTGAAGAAGAGGCTACCCATTGCTTTCGTCATCCGGTAGATGGGTGGACCCACAAGACCGCCATTCGGAACGTATCACGATACAAGTCCTTTACGTTTGCTTGTGCGGTCGTCATTCACCGTCTTCAGCAACTTTGACCAGGTTCAGGTTCAAACCATGTCAATGGCACCGACCGAAACTTATGGATACCGCGTTAGCCCGACCTTCTTTTCTTTGGGCGGCTTCATAGTAATGACCCTACATCAATTAAAGCGGATTTTGTCCTTAAAGGCTGAAGCGAGTTTAGTGGGGTGATGAAGCGCCCTATAGTGCGCACGATATCTTGGGTCATTAAGTGTTCATCGCCTCCTCTTGATCTGAATCGGAGGGAGCTTGATCTTGTTATTTTCCACAAGATATTTGAAGAGACCGGGAATCTCGTCGTCCCTAAAGGAATAGGACTTGGGGAATCTCGGCTCTAAGACCTTCGTTTTGTGGCCCAGGTTGCCACGTTAGCGGTAATGCACTTGCGGCCCTGTTCTTCTTCTTCTTCTTCTTCTTCTTGGGTTGGGTGGAAGCGTTTGGTTACATAACCGCCGTCTTGGCTTGCTCTTTCCTTTGCCACGTGGGACAAAGTTACGGCGACTTCGTTGTCGGTGACCCCTCTCGCCTTTTTCTTTTGAGGAATCTCGGCTTGCTCTCCACGAACCTTCAAGTCCTTCCGTTATCGAAGGTGTGTACCCATTGCTTCAAGCACATCTATTGATAAGTTCTTTGTGGCGGGTTTGGAGGATGAACTCCTCGTTATTGGATCCGTGGGTTCATTGCTTTGTTCGAATCGTTTAACAAAGATGTCCGGTTTCTCCGTCTTTACGCTCGTCGAGCAGCGTCGATCGATACCTGCGGTATCGTCATCAAAGAAATTGGTAAGGAAGCTAGACTCCATGTCGTCCCGGTGTGAATGCTCCGGCTTGAGGCGGCGGTACCATTGAAGGCGGCCCACGAAGGGTGCCAGAATGACCGAACCATCAAGGGTTCGTTGCGGAAATAACTCGAGGTGGGACTTGAAATAAATCAAGTCTTTGCGTCGGGGAACCCTTCCGTCAAATGGTGTGAAGTTTATTAAGTTAAACTTTGGCGGGAGCGGATTGATTCCCACTCCCTGGGTATGGGCAAGGAATACCCGTCTTCTTTACTTCTTGGCGGAAATCAATGAGTTGATTTTGCTCTCAAAGTCTTTGATCTTCTCGCTCTCTGAGCAGCAGCGGTGTCGCGTGGTTGGGGGTTATCATCTTCCGTGCTTCCTCGATCGAATCGCTATCATCTTCATCGGCGTTGGCGTGGCATTTCGATTCACCTTGATGTTTTGTCGGGCTTGGATGCGGTTGTGCGTGCATTTCTCTCATCGATGCATGGCCAACTCCATCTCTAACGAAGTTTTCCGTTGTTTATTCAGCGCCGTCGCATTTTGGCCACTTGATGCATGCTGATCATAAGCGTTTCTTGGGGCTCCCGCTAGATACGGTATGATCGGATGCGATTCTTGAGCCAATATCGGCATCATCCTCATGGGTAACCCTTGAAGCTTATCGTATACGGACCGTCGGATAGTCGGACCATAAGCGAGTTAGCCGTTCGCGATGTGGAGCCGAATAGCCCGATGATTCTTGTCATATTATTAGTGACCTCGGCAGCTCACCTCTCGGAAGGTCATCCTTTACGGAATCGCCTTGACCTAGGTCCGGCATCTCCGTGGTGAGTCTCTGGAAGGCCGACACCCACGGAGCTTCTTGATGGTAATTGCATTCGAGAGCATCGTCTTAATGAGCTTGGAG